>JALAZF010000261.1:3394732-3997098 GCA_022829125.1 Lathyrus tuberosus | reverse complement strand
TAGAGTTTCTTTCTTTACAAAAAAAAGTCACAATCTTAACCTCGGGGTGGGTAGCTCTCAGTTAGCTTGGTTGTGCGTTCATGCAAGACACCTTTCACATAAAGGTTGCACTCACAAATTTTCCTTCGCACAAAACAATCAAGCGTCGAAGATGTCCCTCATGTCAAACACAATGATGGTTCACCGTAATCATTAAGTTGGTTAGTCACTTTCTTTACCCAAAGAATGAGCCGAGTCCCTTTCAAGGAAAAAGCTAAGAAATATGGGAAGCTCATGACCTTGCCTTATGCAAAAAAGGTTTGTATGACAACCAAAAAAGAGGAAATCTTTAAATCCTTCATCCTGAAAGTCCTCAACGGCAGACAATTTTGTAAGGAAGTAGTGATTTCCATTTCAAAAGGCCCTTGACTTCTGAACCATCATCGTTACTATCATCAGTACAATTCCCCACCTGTGGGAACTTGAGTGCAAAGTTTGAGTTAACTGAGCGTAGGATTGAAAGTTCATCACGTAGATTGGGTGGGTACAAATCAACTTTGAGCCTTTATCCTTTGTTTCATAAACCGTGAACCAGTCCACATTACAACCCTCAAAAGACCTAACTGAAGCAAGGTTATTTTGAAAGCAAACTACAGCGAGGTTGCGTAAACTGACTCCAAAAGATCTTTGCAGATCATCTATTTTGGCATCATACCTTTCACGTTTAAATGTCTTGAACCGCCGTGTTCAGATCAATGATTCATTATGTTGTGCATCTTCCAAGAAATAATTCATTATGTTGTGCATCTTCCAAGAAATAATTTTGATTTCAAAAGTTGCATGACTTTGCTTTAAAATTACCATGTTTGTACAAATACTTTTGTTTGCAAACTAGCTTTCCTCTAAAGGAATTTTCAAACAGTTGAGAAACTTGGTCGGTGATCCTATCAGGGGCAAGTTATTTCCAAATCCTATTGAAGAATCAGTTCAAGTTTTGTTGTTTAGGGGCAAGTCCTTCTCAGAACAGGTTTATCCAGAAGACCTTTTCAAGACTCATACTAGGGCAAGCTTTTCAAGTGTACAGTAAAGCAGTCATTTCAGAATCAGACAAGCTGAAACAGTAATCAGACCATCTATAACAGTCAGCTAATCTGGGGTAATTTACTTGAAGAATCCCGAAATAGCTCTTCATCCTTCCTTCAAGGATCATCAACTTTCTACAGTTTACCAATGTGGCAGAGATGTGTTCAGCAGTAGCATCTTTAGTCTCCAAGCACAATGGTAGTGATCTTCGTGCTGAGGAATCAGTCTTTCAATCTTGTCTTCTCCCTAAAAGAATCGTGTTGTGTCGTCAGCATCTGCATCTGCATTTGCAGTCGATCATATACCATGGCATAATTCATATACCATATGCATAGCATGAGTGTTTTCATCCTCATTTGCATTTCACTCATAGGTCGTGTTATCCACGTCTTACCTTGTGGTCAAAGTCCAACTCACTTGGCACCTATCAAACAGATATTGTCGTGTCTATCTGACGTTCTTCCAGATATGACCTTTCTTATTAGATTATTTTTCCGAATATGTTTGTTCCTCTTTTGTATCTAATTCCATTCTTGGATGTCGTTTATTTGTCTCTCTCTGATGTTTTTCCAGATTGAGTCTATGTTTTGACGTTTTTCTAGAACCTATCTGATGTTTTTCCAGATAGTGCTTTGTAATTCTGATGCTTTTCCAGAATTTCATTTCTTTTACCATCTGACGCTTTTCCGGATGTGTCTCATTTTTTGATGTTTTTCCAGATTGAGTCTTTTGTACTGATGATCTTCCATAACACGTCTGATGCTTTTCCAGATATTTCCATTGTACTCTAATACCCTTTCAAAATTTGTTTCACTCCCCAATGAGTTTCCAGATATATACCTTTGTAATTCTGATGCTTTTCCAGAATTTCATTTCTTTTACCGTCTGAGGTTTTTTCATATGTATTTGTAATTCTTATTCTTTTCCAAAATCTCATTTCTTTTGTCTATCTGATGTTCTTCCAGATAGGTCTATGCTTCTGACATTTTTTCAGAACTTTTTCTGTGTCTATCTGATGCTATTTCGGATATGACCTTGTTTATTTGATGTTCTTCCAGATGTAATGTTGCTTATCTGATGTTCTTCCAGATATGTCTTCAAAAACTTTTTCACGTACATTTAATGCTTTTCTAAATGTTTCGGATGTAGCTTCAGAATCTTTATCTTCATCTAATGCTCTTCTAGATGTCTTCAATCTATTTCTGACCTTGGATTAACGGCTGCTGAATATTTTCAAGTCTGTTTCCATTCTCCATCCAATGCTTTTCTGGATGTGTGCATGAGTTTATTCGATGTTTTTCTGAATATCTCTGATGTGTTCTGGAGTTTATTCGATGCTTTTCTGAATATCTCTGATGTGTTTCCCAGAGTTCATTCAATGTTCTTCTGAATGTCTCTGCTGTCTGTTATTTTCTAGAGTTTATTCAACGCTTTTCTGAATACCTCTGATGTTTGCTCGTATATCTCGTGTATTTCCCAGATTTTCTCCTCACCTCATTCAATGATCTTCTGGATGTTGTAACTCTTTTCCATCTAGTTCCATTCATGTATGATGACTTTTCATTCCCCGGTGGAGACCGTCTTTCCGGTTTTACTTCCTTTTTAAGGATCTTGTGTTATCTTTTCTTTCTAAAGTATCAGTCGGTCACGCTTGAACCAGTTGCTTCATCACTTTAGATTTTCCCCAGTTTTTTTATGTTCCCTAGTGTTGTTGTCATCCCCAGTGAGCGGTTGCTCATTATGTGGACTTTATCCCGTTTGCTTTCGTTTCCGTCTTCATTTTGCATTTATCATTCCATCATTTTCATCATATTAGAGCTCTTTGCATGTCAGCATTACATAGCTTTCTTTTGTCCATAGCATAGCATGTCATTGTATCTAAGGGCAAAATTTTCGGTTATCTATATTTAAATACCTTTCACCATGATTTCACGAGAACTATCATCACTCATGTCATATGGTGAAGTTATTTAAATAGGGGCAACTGTCATATCCCAAATTTTACCCTTAGATTCTTTGACCTCTTGCATATCATTTTAAGTCAATCATTTTGCATATTACCCAATTTATCAGCTGAAACAAACTTTTTGGAATTACAGCCGAATCAGTGAAACTGAAAGTCAACCATGTGTAAAATCAGTGGACAGAAAATTTTAAAATCAAGCCTGCAAACGAGAGTGATATTAATCTACGTTTCACGTAGTTTAACCTAACATGCTCATTTAAATTTTTCGGCCACTTTTCAGTCGCGTTTTTGGACTGTTTAAGCCTTTTTAGCAGGCAAAATTTATTTTAAAATTTGACAAAACGCTGTATTTTTCCAAATTGTATATTTTTTGTAGATCACTTTGGTGTATTCTTTTTTTTTTTCTGAGCAATTCGATACCGGTCCAATTATTCATTTTTTAGCGTTTTATTTCTACTTCTACTTTAATAATCATTTTAATTATTTAGTTTTTTACTTTTAATTTAATTTTTTTATATATATAGTTTATACTTTTTCTTATTTTATACTTAATTTTAAATTTCATTTTTAATTTGTATTTTTATTTTATTTTATTTCTCTCAAGCTTGTTAGATAAGCCTCTAAAAGCAACATCTGATCCACTTTACTTTTATACGTACACACATACATTTTTGCATGGAAACTCACCACTACTCTACCACCACCTATTACTACACTATCTCTCTCTCACCTAACCTCTTCTCTGCAAAACATAAAACCTCCTGCATACACTACCTGCAAGGGACCATTTCTTTCGTTTTTTTTAACTTTCTCCTTTCTAAATGCAAATCGTACATGAACCCACTGTTCCCTAAAAAGCACCATAAGCCATCTCCATAACTTTCATCGATCTCACCAATCTACCCTCTGTTTTGTTACTCATATGAATCGGGTTTCACCCTCATGAATAAGACATTCTCATTTTCTCTCACGAATAACCACCATTACTCCTCCTACTCATACTCCCATTAACTTCACCTTCAACAACATAACCAATTTTTTTCTATCTTCATATTCACCATTACTCCAGTGAGCATTACAAGCTGGTATTGCCTCTTAATAGCACCATCACAACTCATAAACTCACCACAAACACTCCTTCTCAAATTTTTCTTCTTCAAAACCACTTCTCAACAAATAACATCACTTTTTCTTCCACCTGCAAATGCCTCTTGATGAGCTCACCCATCATCTTCTTTAACCTAGTAACTTTTCCATCGCCACCTATTCCGCACTCTCTGAAATGTTGATAGACACCATTTGCGTAAACCATAATGGACAACGCCCTTCTTTTTCCCATCTCCTTCTGTCACCAACGTCCTTCAACATCGTTGTGTTCACTCCAACCACCTAACAAACCCGTCGTCGGTTGCCCTAAAACCCTCTCATAAACAACTGTTCATCAATAACAGAGTTTCATCTCACCTCACAGCCACCATCAAATCATTTTGTCCACCAGTAAATTCTGTCGAGACGCAATGGATGTATTAATTCGATGTTCTGAAGCTTGCGTTGTTGCTACCATTTGATTATGTTCGTGTCCGTATTTCGATTACGTGATAGTTTCTGCTTCAATTTGCAACGGCATACCTAACATCAACCCTATGTCGTAGCAGGTCAACAACATCAACAATGTTTGTTATTCATATCTAGGGGCAACGTCGTGACTTGTCGATAACATTCAATTTGATTTTCGACTGAATTTGATGTTGTTTTGCATAATTTATGTTTCGTTGCGTTATTATTGTTTATATGCTGCTTGAATTTTAGGAACTGAAACAACATGATTTTTATTAACTATTTTTGTTTCTGTTATGCGGTATTTTGTGTTTGTTATATATAATTTGTCTTACTGTGTTCGATGCCATTTGAGTTGATTTTGTGACTTAAAGATGTTGTAGAAAATATAAGGTACATTTTGTGGTGTTGCGTGTATATAACTTGAGATAGGTTGCATGTGTATTGTATTAATAAATAGTTGTGAAATGCTAATAAGTATTGTAGTATGTTTTCTAATCATTTTCATTTGTAGTTATTTATTTTATTAGAGTATTTAGTTTTATTAGATCTTAATTATTAGTTTTTATTTATTTATTTAGTTAATTAGTTTTTTAACTAGATTTAGTTTTTAGTTTTAATTTAGAAATTTTGTTAGAATCTTAATTTAATTAGAATTTAATCAACTAGTTTTTATTTAGAATTGGCTATTTAGAATTTAGTTAATATGTTTTTAATTAAGTTTTAGTTTTAATTAGTTTTTTAACTAAATAGTTTTAGCTTTAGATTTAGTTTTAAGTTTTAAATTAGAAATTTTGTTTAGTTAGAATTTTAAGTTAATTAGAATTTAATCAAGTAGTTTTTAATTTAGTTATGTAATTAGCCTTTTAAGGAGAATTTGATTTATTTTTGAATTTTAGTTTAACTTAGATTTTTACTTTTAATGTTATCTTGACATTTAATTTCTAATATTCATTTTTTATTTAACCATCATTTGCATTTGCTATATATATTGTTATCTTACACTTGACACTCGAGGTTTTTCTCCTTGTTCATATCTTGCTCATACCTTATTTCAAAGGAAAGGATCCTTCCTAGTTGACTGTCATGTCATTTAGGATAGCTTTGTCCATCATTCCTTATCTCACGCCGCCGCGTGATCGAGACTGGTCTTCCCTTTTAACCTAACCTTAGATTTAGAGTCTCCGTGCTCTATCTAGGTGTTCCGCCATGGACACTTCTTCCCCGTTTTACCTAGCCTTAGGTTTGGAGTCGCCGCACTCCACGCAGGTGTCTTGCCGTCAGACCCTACTTTCCCTTGGAACCTTGACCACAATCAAGAGTTCCTCATCCCCGTTGAGGGGAACTACGGACGCTCTGATTTCTCAAGTTCATCTTGAGAATACGTAGGCATAGGATTGCGAGATCCTAGCGAGCTACCTTTTTCTTTTTCTCTCTTTTTCTTTTTTCACCTTTCTATTTCTCACCCTTTTACCCCGTAGTGAAGGGAACTTCGAATGCTCTGATTCCATTCCCGTCAGGATACGTAGGCACGAGATGTGATGTCTTGGCGAGCATACTTAGAGTATATATCCCTAGGTCTTTACCTTAGTACATCTCCCTTAGCAAGCAAACTTTAGCATAACACAAATACAAACAAGAGGTTCCTGTAGAGTACTACAGATGTCTAGGATGCTAACACCCTCCCTAGGTATAACCAACCCCCCGAACCTTAGATCTCTTTGTTGTGTCTTCACAAAGCGCAATTAGGGTTTTCTTCATCTTTACCCTTTCCTTTAGATAAATCAAAGCTCGGCGGTGTACTTCATGTTTTGTGATTCAAGTTAATTAATAGCTTGATATCCGATTTTCACCGCGACAATGAGTCCCACCTTGCCCTTTTACGCCTTATTTTTTTTTTCTAAGAACGTCTTTCTTTGAAACAATGATCGGGGACCATTCTCACTCGATAAACACAATATTACATAATAAGGCCATATATACATAAAAATAAGAATTAACGTCGAAACATGAAATATACTTACATAAATATTCATCCAACCCTACCAGGTTCCCCTTAACATCTATCAACTCTAACATTTAGAACATTAAACTTATGTGAAATCCACCTCCTCCTACTCAAAGTTCTTGAGCTTGTCATAATCAAAGCCCAATTTCAACACAAGATTTGTTGTCTAATAAAGAAGAAACTTATGAACTCCCTCGCCATCAAGAATAACCTCAGGACAGTTGGTATTCCGTGACATTAGATTTTTTTCTTTCCAATTCTTATAGTTTGATGAATAAAGAGAAAATAACCCTTTTTTCGGAAGGAAACTTATGGAAATCTTGTTCCTTTTTATCCACTCCTTTTTACCATAAAATGAAAGAAGAAAAAAAAGCTGCCCACAATAGGCAGGATACTCATATTTCAAAAGAAGATTTCAAATCCCTTTACAAAAGCCCAACTATTTGGGTGGAGTTGTGAGGATGCAATGTTGATTGCTTTCAAAATATCAACTTTGAAAGGGGTGAAGGGAATATCTACCCCTAGATTAGATATCACAAAAGAATACATAAAGAAATATTCACATTTCACTCCATGGGGTTGTCTCATTTAAGCCTTCTCGTCCTCCACACAAGGATCCGACATGACATCCTCTACTTTCCCTGTTCATAATATTTTCAAATCATACCAAAACACCTTTATCTTCATTTAATGACTGAATAGGAACTTTGCATTCACAACTTCATCATAAAAACAATGCAAGTTTGCATATGCAGTTTCCATATCTAGCCTCTTTGCACTTCTCGTCAATCTTGGGTAAGAAAAGACCAAAACAACATCATTATTGCTAGACGTGTCACTATCGAAACTACTTAAACTATTATTGTAACTCCTAAAGATTTCCACATTAATAAATATCCAATTTATTTCCCCATATATAATGATGCCATACATTTCACATCTCTTTATGAGTATCGGGCTCAACTACATTGCCATTCTCATCGCCATCTCTAAGGAACACCATATCCTAATTACAAAAGGGAAAGAAATATAAGAAGGGAAAGAAGATAATACCCTTTGAAAGGTTTCATATTGATCGTGAAGGCTGGATCAGATCCTGTAGAATCAGGCCGCCAAGTGCGTCAGGGATGCTGGTCGTATGGAGAGGAGGGGGGTGTACCTGCAAGGCACTCCGACGCTCAAGTAAGAAAAGGTCAGAGAAAAGGGGCAAGTACAAAGTATGAATTCTACTCTCTCAAGCGAGAGGGTTTATATAGAGCCCCCAGCGTGTGGCCAACGGTCCTATTTTCGGGGCGAAATAACCCTTTTTCCCCAAAGAATAGGTAGCTGCCCAAACTAGCCGTTATGCCAGGCAGGGTGCCCGAAACTAGCCGTTATGTCGGGCATAAACGTAGTTCCGGGCACGTGTCCTTTGCTGTCCGTGCAGCGAGGAAGCCGTGTGTAACGGGCATCAATACCGGGGAGGAACGTTGCATTCCTTAGCCGGTTGGAGGGGCAGAAAGGTCATTCCCCCCCTGTGGATTGGATTTAGGCAATTTGGGCCGCTCTGGAGCAGAGGCGGATTGGGCCAATTCTAACCATTGGTCCAGTCCAGAACAGAAGCCCCCCAAGTCGTTGCTCCCGAGCATGGGAGTGATGACTTAAGGACTGCTCGTTGCTCCGGGGAGCTAGCATAGAGTCATCGTTTGTAGACGAGGAAGGTTGTCTCAAAGTGTTCGTGACCCCAGGTGTTCGTGAGATTCGTGGTCGTGACCTTGTTGCCCGGCGTACGGGGAGACTAATGGTCAGACAGAATTTGAAACGTTGGGGCGCCACGTGTACCTAGAGCTCCGTGTAGCAGTTAATAGGCAATGATGGCAAGCGGATAGTCATAATGACATACGGGCGCGTGGTTGCACGTGCTCCTTTGTATAAAAAGGGGGGAAACCGTTTTATTTGAAACTTTTCCTTTCTGATTTCTCTTCGTCTCTTTCAGTTCTTGCCCGTCACGGTCTTCAAGCTTTCCGACCACCGTCACCAGCTTCGAGTAGCCTCTACCTTCTTCTGAAATCACATAAGTATTTCGATCTGTAACTTGTTTTACTCCCTTTTGTTGTTAGTGGTAGATTGTATGCAGTTAGGGTTAGCTTTAGATGACAAAATAGGTGGATTTCAGGCGAGTGTTGGTGGTGGACGGTGGTTGTGCCATTTTGCTGCCTCCAGCACTTCGCCGGAGTATGTAGTATGTCCAGCGAGGAGGGTGGTACATGGCGTGGTTGTGGTAGTTGTGCATGCGTAACCACCGTGCTTGTTCATCTTCTGATAGAGCGATGAGTTTTTCGGTAGAACGTTTCCAGATTCTGGTGAAGCTTTGTGGTTTCTGGTGGAGCTTCAAACGGAATCTGGGCATGAGTGCGGGGAGGCTCCTCGTAGGAGGATGATATGTTTCGAGCATCTCCTCGCAGGGAGGCTTTAGCTTTTTTTTGATGTTAGAGCTTAGGCCGGGGACGTTGTCCTCAGCCCTTTGTTTGCCCTTTCACTTGACTTAGCAGTGGAAGGGTGGATTTAATTTGCTGTCGAATTCACTGTCTTCTCTGCTTTTTAGGTGATCGTAATGGTGACGGGGCCAGACAGAGAAGTTATTCTAGATACGTCCGAGGAGGAAACTGGCTCAGAGGAAAATAGTAGCTCGACGGATTCGAGCTCGGCGACCTCAAGTTCCTCCAGCAATGCCGGGGGCGAAGAAGAGTTGAATGTTATGGAGGAAGACGCTGAAGCGTTCTCCGCGGAGGAGTGGGAGGTGGCCGAGCCTTCCGAGCACATTTCTATGTTTACAAAGTCTTTGGCAGACGTCTTTACGGAGGTAGGACCGGAAGGGGAATGAAAGGTGCATTTCCCTACTGTGAACGAGCGGGTCTGCACGGACTTCGGGGACCACTTTACAATGTACGAGTATGCCTTCAAAGAGCTGGGACTGAGGCTGCCTTTTACAGATTTTCAGCGGTCGGTGTTCAAGCATCTGAAATTAGCCCCTACCCAACTGCACCCTAGTTCGCTGGCCTTCATCCGAGCTTTCGAATTGGTGTGCGAGCATCTTTCTTTGGGGGCCACTCTCCCTCTATTCTTCGTTATTTTCCATCTACAAAGGCAGCTGACGGGGAAGAAGTATGGCTGGGTTTCTCTGAAGCAGCCTCGCAAGCTGTTTAAACCGTTTTCGGAGTCAGTCCGGACATTCAAGCAGCGGTACTTCGTTGTTGAACCCGTGTCCGAGGTCGTCCAGGACAACACATATGTCTGGGAGATAGATGTTGATGACGACGGAAACGAGCTGCTTAATGAGGAGGGGAAGTACATCAGGCAGAGGCTTTACAGGTTCCCCATTCATTGGTCACCCGATCACTTTAGCAAAGAGCCCAGTGATTACGTTTTTCAACCGGGTGACCTGTGCGGGCAAGACGCCGTGGCTTACGAGGCGTTGGTGAAGTGGGTCAATTCCTTCAATCTCGCTGAGTGTTGGACTAGCAAGGGCAGCCCGATCTTTGAGGAAGATGGGAGTCAGAGGGTCGAGCGCCGGTTTATCAATGTTAAGGCACTGCTGGAGTGCAAGACTCCTGCGGATGCTGAGAAATTGGTTGGTAGTCTTTAGTTGTTTAATTTTGTGAGTCATTTTATTTCCTCATAACTAACATGCTCGTATTTTGTTTGTGCAGGTGAGATGCCTTAGGCTCACGATCGGGTTGTGAGGAATGCTCTGGCGAGGAACAAAGCAGGAACAGCTCCTCCGAAATCTCGGTTCGCTGGTACCCGTGCTCCTCCTTCCGTTCAAGCTGCTGCGGGGTGTAATACCCCAAAATTTACCCTCTCTTTTCTTCATATAATTTAGCATGAGCTTTCATTGCATTGCATTGCATTGAAGCATAGAAAAATAAAACATCAAACATTTAGCATTGCATCTTGCATAAGGGCATGTGATCAGTTGTTCCTCAAAGGTGTGGATTATCCAAAGCAAGAGAATAAGGGCCAAAGGTCTCCCCACAAGCCTCAAAGGTCTCTTACATCATATATAATCCCCATTTGATCTCACAAGTCATTGGAAGATGGTAACTCATCAAGAAGTTTGGACAGTGCATCACCTCCTATCACAAAAAGCAGTCAAAATTAGGGTTTTGGATTCAAGTGGTCTCCTGATGAAATTTTGATTCAAACTTGATCTCAATGTTTCCTACATGATATTAAGTGTCTAAGGATAGAATATTGGCCATTGATTCATTTCAGAAGAAGTTCAATTGATCAGTTACTTGATAATCAAGAAATTGGGGAAAAAGTCAACAGTTCAAAAGGAAAGTCCACCACGGGTTTTCAAAGGTTCAAATCATGACTCCTAAGTCCATAGACCTTCATATGGTACTAAAATGTTAAGATTCATGTCATTCATCAAGAATCAAGAAGTAGGACAAAAGTTACTATTTTTGGAAAATGACCTATAATGTGAAATTTCCATTTTTGGCAACTTTTCAAACCATCTTTAACTTGACTTTTCATCATCAAAAAAAGCTTCAAATGAATTTTACTCAAACATGAAAGTTGAAGATCTCTCTCTGCCCTTTCTAAAAAGTAATAGATCATTTCCATACCATTTGTGTTTCTCAAGTTATGATCAAAAGACTCAAGGGTGGTTTTTAGAGTTTTCACATGGTTCAATTTTTCCACTTTGTGCAAAAAGCTTCCAAATGACTTGTATTGGTTTCAAGTTGACAAATTCAGTTCATAAACTCAAACTACACTTCATTTAGTGCAGAATTGGTCTTGGAATCATGTCATTACATGAAGTATTTCTCACTTATTTCACAAAATGCAAATGTGCAAGATGATCCAAAACTCACAAACCAATCAACCACAAGGCCCAATTTCAATTCATTGGTGATCAGTACATGAAATGAGAGTGATCCATCATCATAAGCATGACCATGCACATGTGGATGAGGGTGTACACACCAACTTGCCAATTTGCAAAACACTTCCAAGAGCTTTAACCAAGGGTTTAACAAAACCCTAACCATGATCAGAATGATAACCAAGGATATATAAAGAGACTCACACGTTTATTTCACACTCATGCACTCTCATTTGCTCAGATTTGAAATTTTGCTCTCAACTTTCTTCTCTTCGAAACTCTACTCTCCTAGGGTTTCATTGATTTCTCTTCATATTTCCTTGATCAGTGAACTTCATAGAACACGAATCATCCGTTGATTGAGGCTCATACAAAGGTTTTCACTAAGTTCAGTTTTGGAAGCTTCATCTTCAAATCTCAAGATCTAGCCTGATTCAAGCTTTTATTTGCATTTATTTTGCAAATAGAACTCAAAAGAGGAAGATCTGCACTCTTACACTGGATTTCTAGGAGTATTTTGGCTTGTTTCAAGTTTCAGGTGAGTTGAATTTCATCATCTTATAACTTGATTTTCTTGTGCGCATTGTGTTCTCTGTGTGCTTATGATCATGCTGATATGTTTAGATTTAAATTTGGACGTATAACATGAGAGTATTGTGGATCTGAATTTTTTAGATCCAAACTTTTTGTCTTCGATTTGCACAAATTACACATGTTATGATGAAATTGATGTGATATTTAAGATCAGCATGAAATTCTGAGTTGAATAATGGTGGAGTTTACAATTTCTGGGAAAATTTAAGTTGATGTCCACCGGAGAAGACGACCGGAGCCCTAGCTCCGGCGTCTGGTTTGATTTTCAGTCTGGCGAGGGTTTGATGTAGAAGGCACAATCTGGACCGTTGGTGGTCCAAATCTGATGGCTCTTGTGTTTCCAGATCATTTAAAATCTTCACATATTTTATTAATTGTGTGTTTATAATCCATGCTTCTTATTGTGCACACACGGATCTGGACCCTTGATCTTGCATGATTTTGTGATCTGTTGACTTGATCTGGCACGTTTGATTAATCTGATGATGGTAATTCTGCCAACACATTAAAATAACATGTGCTATTCACGTGCTCTGCTTTTAATTTCTGAATGATATGGATGTGCGCGCGTGTACCTTTGTTATCATGAACTCTTGATCCTGGCCTTTCATCTTGTACACTGAGTGGACTTGTTGACTTGATATCACGCGTAGATCTGATCCAATGGTCGA
This sequence comes from Lathyrus tuberosus, assembly GCA_022829125.1. NCBI lineage: Eukaryota > Viridiplantae > Streptophyta > Magnoliopsida > Fabales > Fabaceae > Lathyrus > Lathyrus tuberosus. The sequence goes on along the minus strand of JALAZF010000261.1, from coordinate 3,984,367 downwards.
TGTTGAGTCAAGTTGTTTGACTGGATCCTTATTTTTGTTGGACTGCGCTTGTTTTTATTTGTTATGGACTGGGTTGATATCTGCACCCCCCTCCTTGAGCCCATTTAATCTTCCAACGTGATTATCTTGCTGTTTGCACCCCCTGGCATTATCTCTTTGCATTTTTATTTTCTTTGTGCATAGTCTTCATTTTTAATTTTTAAAAATAGATTTATGCATCTAAAAATCACCAAAAAATTCAAGAATCATCTTCATAATTTTATAAAATTTTTACAAATTTTATTTTCCATTTTTCTATTATTTTTTGCATCTGAATTAATTGTTGTTTGAATTTCTTTTGAAATGTTTCATTTGTGAACACTTTGCATTGCTGATTTTATTTCTCATCATTGGTACATAGTTTGATCCTAATTCTTTTTGCAAATTTCATAGGACACTTTGAACAATTTAAAAACATTTTTGTCATATTTTTAAGATCATCTTTGCATCCTCTTTGAGCCATTTCTTTGTGCATGATCATGTGAAACCCTAATTACTTTGCCATGCTTGTTTGATTGAGTTTCTTTGTGTTTCTTTGCATGACTTTTTGGTATGATATTTGCCTCTGGTTAAGGTCTCTTGAGACCTATTTTGTTGATTTTTCAATCATGTTTGGTATTTGTTTATTGACTCTTGTTTGAGGTCCCTTTTTTTGAACTTCTTTGATCATGTTTGTTTACTTGCTTGAGAAGGCACTTGTGCCATTGTATGAGATCATTCTTCTTGACTTCTTGAGCCATGTTTAGATCATTATAGGTCTTTTGATTGAAGTTATAGGTCATTGGTTAGAAGTTGATGCTTTCTTTGTGTACATGTTCAATACTTGTTTCACATGTTTCCTTTTGACCTAATTCCTCATTCTTTTGCATCTAAGTGCCAACTTGACTTGTAATTGGTTTGTTTATGCCATGCCATACTATCCATTTGCATTTCATATGATGTATGCCTCTGACTTTAAAGCATTGCATTCATCCCGTACGCCATTCATGTCTTACTTTGCATACTTGAACATGTTTCATCCAAATGCATGTTTCTTTTTCTTCTAGCTTCTAAATGACTTGTAATTGCTTGGATGTGATTGGTTTGTGTATATTATCTTCATCCTAACATGCCATATCACTTTTGACATTGATACTTGAGTTTCATCTTGAACATTTTGGTTTGACTTATGCCTTAAGTAACTTCTTTCCATGTTAAATTCATGTTCATATCTTCTCACTTCTTCTCCTAATCACTCTTAATGCTTGGATACTTGATTGTATGCCTCATATGACATTTGTACACCATGTTTAGGCACATGTTTAGGTCATCCACATTCTGACTTTGACATTACTTGAAGCATTATTGCATGATCACTTTGCATATTCACTCATTCTTCATCTACTTCTGTCATAATGTATTTCTTGGTGGTTCAAGGAATTGTTTGTGTGCATTTTGATTTGTGTTAGCTCTCATATCATTAGAGGACATTCTCATGATGTGCATTCTGGCCTTATGCTTTCCTTGACCTTTAATATGCTTTTACTTGGGTTCTTGACTTTGTTTAAGCCTTACTTGTTCATCTTAACTTGTTTCTTCACTTGTAAATAATTGTACTAACCATTTCAGGGGCCAATGGTAAGTCACTTGAGTGTGGATATGCATCCACATTCTAATTGCTTCCCTCATCTTTTAATCATTCAATTTGTGTTGTTTAAGCATTTTATAATGCTTTGCTTTCATAATCTTCTTTCTTCCCTCTTAGAAACAACTTAACTTCCATCTTGGAAGTAAGTTGTTTTCTTTCTTTCTCTTCTCCTTTTTCTTAGAATTAGGTTTCTTAAACCTCACTAAACCTTAGGATCACCATGCATGATAACATTAAGATTGAGTCTTAGTCTCTCTCTTTAGTTGTTACCTTTACTCCTCCTTTTTGAGTCTCTTCTTCTCATCTTAAAACAAAAGTAAAAAATACCTAATAAAGGCAAAACAAATATTGTATTTGAGCCTTTCATGTAAGAATGAGATAGTGAGGGATCTTCTCTCATTTTCTTAGAATGTTTAGCGTACGTCCCATCCCGGGTCGATATGCGAGGCATTCGATCTTACATGAGGGACTTAAATACAATGTGCGTTACAAAATATAAAGTGATCAAAACACTTCTTTCTTAAAAGACAAAAACAAACAACAATTCTCTTCTCATCTCTTTCACTCCTTCCTTAAGGACTCGTCAAGTCCGTTCTACCGCAAACAGGTAACGCATAAGTCTCCCTACAGCGAGCTGCAACACCTAACTGCTGGAACGTGCACTTTGACGTTTCCACTAAAAAAACACAAACAAAGTGACCTTCGTTGAGGGGAACTACGTCGCTCTGATTCTCATGCTCCCGATGAAATACGTAGGCAGTGGGGTAGGGCCCATTCGAGCACTTCTTTTATTTTCCCTACATTTGTTTCTCTTTCTATCTCCTTTCCTTTTCCAGTATCCTTTCCTTACACCCTTTGATCGAGACAAGCAAGCGTGGATCCCATCGGGTACGATGGACGCGAGGGGGTGCTAATACCTTCCTCTCGCGTAACCGACTCCCGAACCCAGTTCTCTTGGTCGCAAGACCATACTCTTTCCTTTCCCTCAGGTTTACGCAGTGTTTCCTTTCCCTCTCTTGGGATAAATACACATTGCTGGCGACTCTGTTTCGGTGCCACTTTCGCGTTTGTACTTGGATGAAAATCCCAGGAACGACAGCTGGCGACTCTGCTGGGACAGATTGACCTCTTACTGGTCCATCCCCTTTCGCGAGTCGATCCTAGCGCTTGTCTGTTTTTCTTTCATTGGGTGTCTACTGTTGTGTTGCATTTACTGTTTTACTGTATTGCTATTTACTGTATTACTGCTTTACTGTACATTACTGTATTTACCGCATTTTAGCATTTTCATTTCATATATTATGCTATACTGTGCTATGCTGCTTTGTCTGTTTGGCGGGATGGGGTATTATGAGAGATAGGCCCAATACACAGGCCTGAGTGCACTTATGTTTAGTGTGTTTCATGTCCTCTCGCGTTCCATTTCGGTTCGAGGAGGGAATATGAAACATAATCTGGATGTGGTTCTCTTTAGAGAATTCTGCGTTGTGGATCTCCCACAATGGTAGGGCTATCTGGAAGAGCTGTTAAGTCTGGATGACCTTTTAGGATGACCTCTCTTTATTTTGAGGTGAATCAGAGGACGATCTCTTTGTTTGGCGATAGCATTGTATCCTTCGGGCTGAATGTGCTATTGCTTCTCATTCCGAGATCCGAATTTGAGGATCCTCACTTTCTTAGTACCCACATGTGAGAGGGGCGGGTTGTTTACAGGTTTGCAGGTAACCTTGACTTTCATCATACCCGGTATTCTGGTTCTCTTATCAGTGCAAACTGACCAGCCTGGTATTCTGGGATTCTGATTATGCCGATATTCTGGTATTCCGGTATTCTGGTATTTGGGTATTCTCTTCAGAGCTGACCTGTGAGCTTATTCGTCCATCAGCACAACACTTATGCAGAATATATGGAAGCCTTGATCCCATGTCTGTTGCATCTGCATCATCATTTTCGCATACTTGTATTTCCAAGGGATATTAACTTTGAGACTTGCTACTGAGCATTTCCATCTATTTCTTGTGGTTCGTCTGTGAAACAAATTTTGAATCAAAGCATAATGATTCCTTGGAAATATTCGAACATGGCATTCTGCATTGCATTCTCATACTCATATGCATAACAGGTGTTCCGGAGCAGATTTTTCATTCTGACTGGGTATTCTATTTCAGAACGGCCAACATGACTTCTTCCAACTACTCGATTCACCACAATCAAGGTTGAGATATGGAACAACTCCGAGCGGAGGTAACTGAGATGAAGGCCCAACTGGGGCATTTTATGGTGGACATTCAGGTGTTGTCCCGAGGTCAGGAACTACTGAGAGAAGAAGTCAACCGGATAAAGACTCAGATGGGCCGGGTTTTGGAAATCTTGAATAAGGTGTTAAAAAAGGAAAATGATCATGTGCCCGCTTCCACAATAGAGGTCTTTACCCCTCCCATCTCTTTGGGGTTTGCCCTAGATCATGGATTGCTTCGTGAATCCCCTCCGCAAACTAAAGGTTCAGAGCTCTCTCATCAGTAGTCACCTCCTGCTCCTCAAGAGGATCCTAAGTCAGAGGGGCCTAAGAGGAAGTTTGATCCTATTCCAATTCCGTATGCGTAATTTCTTTCTTATTTGCTCGAGCTCAAGCTGGTTAATCGTGTTAGTTTGGGACCGCTGCCAACGAAGCTTCCTCTGGGACCTAATGCTAATGCTAGATGTGAGTTCCACTCTGGGGCACCTGGTCACAATGTTGAGAATTGTACAAGGTTCAAGCATAAAGTCCAAGAGCTCATTGATTCAGAGGCAATCAAGTTTACATCAGTTGGCACTGGTAAACAAGGTGACTTTACTCCCATTGTTGCAAAGGAACTGAGGACTCCCTCCTTTTCCAAAGGATCCACCTTGCGTCAGGGATCTCTTCCACAACCCTGTGTTGTAGAAGACCTATGTCAGCAACCCTTGTTTGTGCCTCAGCCGAATGCAGAAAGGAAAGTGCAGGGGCAGACTTGGCGCCTAAATCAGCAGCAGCAGAATTATCAGCAGCAGAGGCAACTCAGACCAAGAAATCCCAAGAGGATATTTGATCCTATTCCTATTCCTTACAGTCAGTTGTTGGCTCGCTTGCTCAAGAGTTCGCTGATCCATCTGAGGAATGCCATGCCAGTGCCATACCCTATTCCTCCGGACTATGACATGAACGCTAGCTGTGAGTTCCATTCAGGAACGTTTAGGCACACACTTGATAACTGTAATGTGTTCCAGCACAAGGTACAAGATTTGATTGACTCAAAGGTCATCACCCCAGACGGTACCCCCACAAGGTGAAGCTTCTTTATTAGAGTGAGCACTCGAGGCTACAAAAACATCACCAGAAGTAGTCAGTCCAGACGGAGTCAAGCCTCCTCAACAATGGCAATCTTCATTTCTTTGCTGCTTTTTCATATGTAGCTTTCATTTGTTTGTTCAGACATTGTTTGCATGTTAAAACTTGTTTGTATTTGGTATGATGATTTTAATGCAATGAATATGTTTTCTTGAAGAATTTCATTTGTGTTCACTCGTTTAATGCTAATGTGCACTGCAATACCAATTTTCCTGCTTAAACTCTCTGAGGGAGGATGATGAGGTAAAAATGCAGAAATCTCTAAGGGTGTGCTTTTGAATAAGAACTCTGTTGAGGATGTACATGCATTGTTTCAACTCCCCAAACACTGGAGATATAAGGGAGATAGACCCTCGTTAACCCCTTTGAGCCTTGAAGTAGGAGTTTCTTTCGTATGAAAAAACCCTCACATTTATCCCAGAGGCAGGGTAGGCGTCAGTTAATTTGATCGAGCATTCAAATTTCAAAAGGAGTGTGCATCTGAGGATCCATTACCTTCTATTCCACCGTCAAGAGGCCAAGAGATGTGAAACCACAATGGTTATCCTTCAATAATCAAAGAGTGAGGCAGTTGCAACCCTTTCAACAAAGTCAAGATAAGCCAGCGTCACACGATTTGTTCCAAAAAGAATTGAAAAAAAAAGAAATGAAAAGCCCGCTAAGTTGAAACTTGAAAACAAGCAACTTAGGAAAAAGTTAGGGCATCCCGCTGGACTCTGAAATCAAAGATTCAAAAGAATCTGTCCAGGCAAAAGTTAGGGATAAGAAAAAGAATGTGAAAGCAAAGTGCGAACAGGATTACTCAAGAGAGATCCTCAAAAGAAAGAACAGAGTCGTGTGACTATGAACAAAAGACAAAAGGGGTGACTGTTACTCCAAAACCTCATTAGGTGTCAAGCCATCAGTGCATGGATTCCTTAAAGATCATGCAATCTTTTTGAGAGATGAGCGCTTGTGTAAAATTAGCTAAACGTAGGACTGGAGAATATCACGAAGAGTGGGTGGGCACTGAGAAACTTTGAGCCTTAAATTTTTTTTTCAAAAACCGTGAACCAGGCCACGATGCAACCCCCAAAAGTCCTAATTGAAACGGGGTTTAGTTCAAGAGTGTACTCCGATGAGATAACATTCCTGACTCCTATGAGTAATGCTAAAAGATCTTGTTAGTATTGCAAGTGCATGCTTTATTTTATTCAAAAATCAGTGTCGTATCCTAACCCGTGATCCTCTCACAAAGGGTTTGCGACATCTTTTCAGTAAAACTTCAAGATTAACATGTGTGTTGCATTAGAATTTTCATTCTCAGACTAAAACATTTTCTGCTTGCATACATTTGCGTGACATCAAAAGAAGTTTACATATGGAAATTTAGTCCAGAAGCTTAATCTTTCCGAGTTGAGAATCCTGAAACTCCCAAAGGGCAGTCACATCCAGTGGTACTTCCTCAGGAAACTGTGTTGAGCAGGTGTTTTCCCAATAAGTTGTGATAAGACGTAGTCGATTTGGGGCAATCATGTCGAATCATCTCTTTAAGGTGTAGTCGATTTGGGCTAATCACGTCGAGCAATCTCTTCAGAGTTCAGCCAAACTGGGGCAATTACTTCGAGATTCAAATCTCTCCAAAGGCAGGTATTCTGGGTTTTCCTTCGAAGATCAGTAGTCAGGGCCAAAACCACTTCAAGGTTCATACTGGGGCAGGCCATCCCAAGAGCACGGGAAGTTAGTCCATCTAGATGGCTAATCAGCATATCCAGGGTTCAGAGTATTGGGGCAGAATATCTCACGAGTATATGAGATTGTTCATGAATCTTCTCAAGGCGAATTTCTCAGTAGACCATACGGTCTGAGGCAGTTACGTCGAGATTCGATGAATCTCTACAAGAGTTTGAAGACATTGAGGCATTTTGGATGTCAAGTCTTCTGTAAAATCCTCTTGAGACAATTTCTTCTTGTGGACCGTGTTGGTCTGGGGCAAATGAAAGAAAAACTATTGTTCACGCATATGCGGTCAATCAGCCAAAAGGTTTGAAACAAAGGGGCATTCCAACCCAAGGTATTTGTGGTCCCCCGTATTCAGCAGGCTTCGTTAATAATGTTCCCAGAAAGAGATGCAGCAAAACCTTTCTCCCCAACAAGTGGGGGTTCAGAGGTAGAATTTCTCAGTTGCAGAAGTCATATCCAGCACGGGGCATACATGCATATTCTTTTGTTTGCAGGTAGCAGCCTCATACTAGGCTCAAAGGCAAGATTGAAGCCTTTCCAAGAGCATGGATCATTTCTTCTAGACGAGGAATCACTTATCCCCATGCAGAAGACTGGGGCAGTCAAGTGCAGGAAAAGGTTCACATGTCACCTTTTGTCACAACGTTTACTGACTGAGTCCGTCATTCGGCCGACGGTCGCTCACGAAGATTCGATATCGACAAGTCTATTCCAACAGGGATCGTTGTATCTTATTAAGTCGATTCTCCCATTCAGTACTTCTAACAGCTACAAGCTTTTCTGTGTCGATAACGGTTGCAAATTCCCCAGTAGAGTTGCTTCGCAGACATCGCAGTTAATGTTCAAGACTCGATGAGTGTCCAGGAGTTTGAAGATGCCAAATCTTCTGTAAAATCCTCTTGGGACGATTTCTCCAAAATAGTCTTGTATCTGGGGCAAAAGCAAGTTGTTGACCCTCCCAAGCATGGGGCATTTTGAAATCCCTCTGGTAGGAGACGTTCCAGATCTATTACCTCCAGTAGAGTGACCTCTCCAGTCTCAGCATCTGCACAAAAGTTTGAAGATGTGTGGTCTTCTGTAAAATCCTCTTAAGAGACATTCCCCAGCGAAAGAAGTCACAACAGAATGTCTTCCAACCAGGATTTGTGTATCCCTGACGGAGTAGTTCCTGTCTCCAACAAGATCGTATCTCTGGTAGTTGTACTCCCCACAGAGTTCAGCATTAAATTTTGTCAACAGTACTCCCCAGCTGAGTTGTTTTTCTTCCCCGCAGAAGTTTAGCAGGTCAATAGAATCTCTTCCTCAGCAGAGTGTTAGCATATTCTCCTCGGGTTTGATAGATCCCCAAGCAGAGTTTTAATGACTTGTCTTCTTCGGTAGAGTGATAATACATTCTTTCCCTAGCCAAGTCAAAAAATTCTCATCCCCAGCGGAGTTGCTATGACCAGGGTTCGTCCCCAATCAGATGAAATAGTTCCTGGCAGAGTCATCTTTCTCCATATCTCGAAGTCCAATTTATTTTTGGCAAGCGTGACAATTCGAAGCAAACAGATTGTTCAGTCATTTTCCAGCAGAGATACTATCCTTTCAGGAGTCTCTAAGGTCAAATCATTGACAATTGTTCCACATCAGAGTCAGCAGGGACGTCTGACATGCGTGCAGAGTGTGATCCAGTATTGGAATTTTGCAGAAGTCCACCCGAAGTATGGCAAGCCAGTAGTTGTCTGGAGTTGTTTAAAAGACGTTATCAAAGTCCAACCGCATATTGGCAAAAGTCCATCTAAGGGTGGCAAATTCTCAAAGTCCAACCGTATATTGGCAAAAGTCCATCTTAGGGTGGCAAATCAAGGCAAAGTCCAACCGTAGATTGGAAAAAGTCCATCCAAGGGTGGCAAAGCAAGGCAAAGTCCAACCGTAGATTGGCAAAAGTCCATCCAAGGGTGGCAAATCAGCTGCAAGTCCAACCGTAGATTGGCAAAAGTCCATCTTAGGGTGGTAAATCAAGGCAAAGTCCAACCGTAGATTGGAAAAAGTCCATCCAAGGGTGGTAAAGCAAGGCAAAGTCCAACCGTAGATTGGCAAAAGTCCATCCAAGGGTGGCAAATCAGCTGCAAGTCCAACCGTAGATTGGCAAAAGTCCACCCGCAGTGTGGCAAGTCAGTAGTCGTCTGACTCCATTCAAAAGGACAGTTGTAAGTCCACCCGTAGCGTGGCAAGCCAGTAGTCATCTGGCGTTGTTCCAAAAGACATTGCTAAAGTCCACCCATAGTGTGGCAGGCCAGTAGTCGTCTGGCGTTATTCCAAAAGACATTGTTAAAGTCCACCCGTAGTGTGGCAGGCCAGTAGTCGTCTGGCATTGTACAAAAGACATTGCTAAAGTCCACCCGTAGTGTGGCAGGCCAGTAGTCGTCTGGCGTTGTACAAAAGACATTGCTAAAGTCCAACCGTAGTGTGGCAGGCCAGTAGTCGTCTGGCGTTGTACAAAAGACATTGCTAAAGTCCACCCGTAGTGTGGTAGGCTAGTAGTCGTCTGGCATCGTGCCAAAAGACATTGCTAAAGTCCACCCGTAGTGTGGCAAGCCAGTAGTCGTCTGACGTCGTTCCAAAAGACATTGCTAAAGTCCACCCGTAGTGTGGCAAGCCAGTAGTCGTCTGGCGTCGTTCAAAAAGACATCTCTCCAGTGTTATTCTTCCCATCAGAGTTTTATCCAAGTAGAGTTCGTCTGGTTAGGTTTATATCCCTTTTCTTCTTTTCCACAGAGTGCAAATTTTCTGGTTATTTTTGGTATTCAATCCCTCCATACCTTGAAAGTCTGACAGCAATCGCTATCATCCATTCAGGTCTACAGTGATTGAATAGGGGCAGCTGTAATACCCCAAAATTTTCCCTCTCTTTTCTTCATATCATTTAGCATGAGCTTTCATTGCATTGCATTGCATTCAAGCATAGAAAAATAAAACATCAAACATTTAGCATTGCATCTTGCATAAGGGCATGTGATCAGTTGTTCCTCAAAGGTGTGAATTATCCAAAGCAAGAGAATAAGGGCCAAGGGTCTCCCCACAAGCCTCAAAGGTCTCTTACATCATATATAATCCCCATTTGATCTCACAAGTCATTGGAAGATGGTAATTCATCAAGAAGTTTGGACAGTGCATCACCTCCTATCACAAAAAGCAGTCAAAATTAGGGTTTTGGATTCAAGTGGTCTCCTGAAGAAATTTTGATTCAAACTTGATCTCAATGTTTCCTACATGATATTAAGTGTCTAAGGATGGAAGATTGGCCATTGATTCATTTCAGAAGAAGTTCAATTGATCAGTTGCTTGATAATACATAAATTGGGGAAAAAGTCAACAGTTCAAAAGGAAAGTCCACCATGGGTTTTCAAAGGTTCAAATCATGACTCCCAAGTCCATAGACCTTCATATGGTCCTCAAATGTTAAGATTCATGTCATTCATCAAGAATCAAGAAGTAGGACAAAAGTTACTATTTTTGGAAAATGACCTATAATGTGAAGTTTCCATTTTTGGCAACTTTTCAAACCATCTTTAACTTGACTTTTCATCATCAAAAAATGCTTCAAATGAATTTTACTCAAACATGAAAGTTGAAGATCTCTCTCTCCCCTTTCTGAAAAGTACTAGATCATTTCCATACCATTTGTGGTTCTCAAGTTATGATCAAAAGACTCAAGGGTGGTTTTTAGAGTTTTCACATGGTTCAATTTTTCCACTTTGTGCAAAAAGCTTCCAAATGACATGTATTGGTTTCAAGTTGACAAATTCAGTTCATAAACTCAAAGTACACTTCATTTAGTGCAGAATTGGTCTTGGAATCATGTTATTACATGAAATATTTCTCACTTATTTCACAAAATGAAAATGTGCAAGATGATCCAAAACTCACAAACCAATCAACCACAAGGCCCAATTTCAATTCATTGGTGATCAGTACATGAAATGAGAGTGATCCATCATCATAAGCATGACCATACACGTGTGGATGAGGGTGTACACACCAACTTGCCAATTTACAAAACACTTCCAAGAGCTTTAACCAAGGGTTTAACAAAACCTTAACCATGATCAGAATGATAACCAAGGATATATAAAGAGACTCACACGTTCATTTCACACTCATGCACTCTCATTTGCTCAGATTTGAAATTTTGCTCTCAACTTTCTTCTCTTCGAAACTCCACTCTCCTAGGATTTCCTTGATTTCTCTTCACATTTCCTTGATCAGTGAACTTCATAGAACATGAATCATCCATTGATTGAGGCTCATACAGAGGTTTTCACTAAGTTCAGTTTTGGAAGCTTCATCTTCAAATCTCAAGATCTAGCCTGATTCAAGCTTCTATTTGCATTTATTTTGCAAATAGAACTCAAAAGAGGAAGATCTGCACTCTTACACTGGATTTCTAAGAGTATTTTGGCTTGTTTCAAGTTTCAGGTGAGTTGAATTTCATCATCTTATAACTTGATTTTCTTGTGCGCATTGTGTTCTCTGTGTGCTTGTGATCATGCTGATATGTTTAGATTTAAATTTGGACGAATAACATGAGAGTATTGTGGATCTGAATTTTTTAGATCCAAACTTTTTGTCTTCGATTTGCACAAATTACACATGTTTTGATGAAATTGATGTGATATTTAAGATCAGCATGAAATTCTGAGTTGAATAATAGTGGAGTTTACAATTTCTGGGAAAATTTAAGTTGATGTCCACTGGAGAAGACGACCGGAGCCCAAGCTCCGGCGTCTGGTTTGATTTTCAGTCCAGCGAGGGTTTGATGTAGAAGACACAATCTGGACCGTTGGTGGTCCAGATCTGATGGTCTTGTGTTGCCAGATCATTTAAAATATTCAAATATTTTATTAATTGTGTGTTTATAATCCATGCTTCTTATTGTGCACACACGGATCTGGACCCTTGATCTTGCATGATTTTGTGATCTGTTGACTTGATCTGGCACGTTTGATTAATCTGATGATGGTGATTCTGCCAACACATTAAAATAACATGTGCTATTCACGTGCTCTGCTTTTAATTTCTGAGTGATGTAGATGTGCGCGCGTGTACCTTTGTTATCATGAACTCTTGATCCTGGCCTTTCATCTTGTACACTGAGTGGACTTGTTGACTTGATATGACGCGTAGATCTGATCCAATGGTTGATGTTGAGTCAAGTTGTTTGACTGGATCCTTATTTTTGTTGGACCGCGCTTGTTTTTTTTGTTATGGACTGGGTTGATATCTGCACCCCCCTCCTTGAGCCCATTTAATCTTCCAACGTGATTATCTTGCTGTTTGCACCCCCTGGCATCATCTCTTTGCATTTTTATTTTCTTTGTGCATAGTCTTCATTTTTAATTTTTAAAAATAGATTTATGCATCTAAAAATCACCAAAAAATTCATGAATCATCTTCATAATTTTATAAAATTTTTACAAATTTTATTTTCCATTTTTATATTATTTTTTGCATCTGAATTAATTGTTGTTTGAATTTCTTTTGAAATGTTTCATTTGTGAACACTTTGCATTGCTGATTTTATTTCTCATCATTGGTACATAGTTAGATCCTCATTCTTTTTGCAAATTTCATAGGACACTTTGAAACATTTAAAAACATTTTTGTCATATTTTTAAGATCATCTTTGCATCCTCTTTGAGCCATTTCTTTGTGCATGATCATGTGAAACCCTAATTACTTTGCCATGCTTGTTTGATTGAGTTTCTTTGTGTTTATTTGCATGAGTTTTTGGTATGATATTTGCCTCTGGTTGAGGTCTCTTGAGACCTATTTTGTTGATTTTTCAATCATGTTTGGTATTTGTTTATTGACTCTTGTTTGAGGTCCCTTTTTTTGAACTTCTTTGATCATGTTTGTTTACTTGCTTGAGAAGGCACTTGTGCCATTGTATGAGATCATTCTTCTTGACTTCTTGAGCCATGTTTAGATCATTATAGGTCTTTTGATTGAAATTATAGGTCATTGGTTTGAAGTTGATGCTTTCTTTGTGTACATGTTCAATACTTGTTTCACATGTTTCCTTTTGACCTAATTCCTCATTCTTTTGCATCTAAGTGCCAACTTGACTTGTAATTGGTTTGTTTATGCCATGCCATACTATCCATTTGCATTTCATATGATGTATGCCTCTGACTTTAAAGCATTGCATTTATCCCGTACGCCATTCATGTATTACTTTGCATACTTGAACATGTTTCATCCAAATGCATGTTTCTTTTTCTTCTAGCTTCTAAATGACTTGTAATTGCTTGGATGTGATTGGTTTGTGTATCTTATCTTCATCCTAACATGCCATATCACTTCTGACTTTGATACTTGAGTTTCATCTTGAACTTTTTGGTTTGACTTATGCCTTAAGTAACTTCTTTCCATGTTAAATTCATGTTCATATCTTCTCACTTCTTCTCCTAATCACTCTTAATGCTTGGATACTTGATTGTATGCCTCATATGACATTTGTACACCATGTTTAGGCACATGTTTAGGTCATCCACATTCTGACTTTGACATTACTTGAAGCATTATTGCATGATCACTTTGCATATTCACTCATTCATCATCTACTTCTATCATAATGTATTTCTTTGTGGTTCAAGGAATTGTTTGTGTGCATTTTGATTTGTGTTTGCTCTCATATCATTAGTGGACATTCTCATGATGTGCATTCTGGCCTTATGCTTTCCTTGACCTTTAAGATGCTTTTACTTGGGTTCTTGACTTTGTTTAAGCCTTACTTTTTCATCTTAACTTGTTTCTTCACTTGTAAATAATTGTACTAACCATTTCAGGGGCCAATGGTAAGTCACTTGAGTGTGGATATGCATCCACATTATAATTGCTTCCCTCATCTTTTAATCATTCAATTTGTGTTGTTTAAGCATTTTATAATGCTTTGCTTTCATAATCTTCTTTCTTCCCTCTTAGAAACAACTTAACTTCCATCTTGGAAGTAAGTTGTTTTCTTTCTTTCTCTTCTCCTTTTTCATAGAATTAGGTTTCTTAAACCTCACTAAACCTTAGGATCACCATGCATGATAACATTAAGATTGATTCTTAGTCTCCCTCTTTAGTTTTTACCATTACTCCTCCTTTTTTAGTCTCTTATTCTCATCTTAAAACAAAAGTAAAAAACACCTAATAAAGGCAAAACAAATATTGTATTTGAGCCTTTCATGTAAGAATGAGATAGTGAGGGATCTTCTCTCATTTTCTTAGAATGTTTAGCGTACGTCCCATCTCGGGTCGATATGCGAGGCATTCGATCTTACATGAGGGACTTAAATACAATGTGCGTTACAAAATATAAAGTGATCAAAACACTTATTTCTTAAAAGACAAAAACAAACAACAATTCTCTTCTCATCTCTTTCACTCCTTCCTTAAGGACTCGTCAAGTCCGTTCTACCGCAAATAGGTAACGCATAAGTCTCCCTACAGCGAGCTGTAACACCTAACTGCTGGAACGTGCACTTTGACATTTCCACTAAAAAAACACAAACAAAGCGACCCTCGTTGAGGGGAACTACGTCGCTCTGATTCTCATGCTCCCGATGAGATACGTAGGCAGTGGGGTAGGGCCCATTCGAGCACTTCTTTTATTTTCCCTACATTTGTTTCTCTTTCTATCTCCTTTCCTTTTTAGTTATTTTTCCAGTATCCTTTCCTACCACCCTTTGATCGAGAGAAGCAAGCGTGGATCCCATCGGGTACGATGGATGCGAGGGGGTGCTAATACCTTCCTCTCACGTAACCGACTCCCGAACCCAGTTCTCTTGGTCGCAAGACCATGCTCTTTCCTTTCCCTCAGGTTTACGCAGTGTTTCCTTTCCCTCTCTTGGGATAAATACACATTGCTGGCGACTCTGTTTCGGTGCCACTTTCGCGTTTGTACTTGGATGAAAATCCCGGGAGCGACACGGGGACCTCCACTTCTCCGACTCCTACTCCCCGGGGAACTCCTCTGCATTTGGCCGGGCGACCAAAGCAGCCAAGGATTGCTGATGCCGTGGACCTTACTCGGGTAGCGGAGAAAGGGAAGTTCAAGCTTCCTCCCTGCATCCTTGATAGAAGGTTCTTCGAAGGCAACTCTTTAGTTGTTCCCCGGGCGGAATCTCTTCGCTTGGAAGGCATGGACCGCCCGAGCAAGAGGGCGCTGGTGGCCCAAGACGCTTCAGCCTTGGTTCGAATGCTGGAGATGGCGGCAGGTTATGCTGAAGGGGACTCTGCAACTGAGTCCGAACTCAACGCTGCTCGTGCTTCTGTGGCGTCCCTCAAGGAAGAAGTCAAGGGAGCCGGTGAGGCTCGGAAGAAGGCGGAAAAGGAAGCGGCCAGGTTAAAAGAGGAGAACTCTAGGTTGTCGGCGGATAAAAAAGCTGTCGAGGAGCTGATCAGGGAGCTGAGGGCGACCAATGCCCCGGCTGCTGACGAGCCGGACGATGTGAGAAATTTGAAGACTAGATCCGAGCTGGTCGCTCGTCTATTGCTGGCCGAAGATAATGGCATCGCCGTTGCGGAGGAATCCTTCAAAAACGCTGTGGCTCAGCTGTGCATGGTGAACCCTGGGCTTGAAATCTCTGCCGAGGGCACTCACTATCTTGCGCATGTTGATGATTGTCGCATTGTCTTGCCCGAAGGTCTCCTTACCGTTACCCCAGAGGATCAGCCCGCAGAGGAGCAGGGACCCGAGCCAGAGTCAACCGAGCATGCCGATACTGAGGAATTTGTTATTTTGTTGTAATTTGTCCGGCCTGCGTGTCGTTGTAATTTATTTTTGGGGGCATGGCCCCCGTTTTATGTAACAATGTACAATTGTGGTCCTTGCGGCCACTTGTTAAATTATCGCATATTTAGTTCTATTGTTTGCATGACTTTACTTGCTTTTATTTTTGCTAAGTGTTGTGTGCATGCTCGCTGTGAATGTATGTCCGCCCGTAGTAGGGGGTACTTGACTTGAGTGACTATTTCTAGGGGGATTGCTCGTAATAGATGTGTTCGGCAGTGTGGGGAACTGGTCGAACTGCCGGGGAATATCCTGGCGGGGAGCGGAGCTCAGGTCGCGTTTGAGGCCTGAGTTCGCAGTGTGAATGTCCCATCGCTAGCTGGGGTTCTACCAATCGTGGTACTTTGACGACGGCGATGCTCGATCGAGGACCACTGTCGAGCAATTACCCGGCTCGTTACTGAGCGGGGCTATGCTTTAATCGTATACGACGCTTGTACCAAGACGTGCATAGTGGTCGATGGTTGACGTTCGTCGTTGCGACGAGTCAGACCGAGGATTTAGCTGTAGTATTGTTTTAGCTTTTCAGTGTTCCATGGTCGATCGAGTTCTTCCCCAATGAGATGTTCTAGGTAGTATGCCCCATTTTCCGTTTTTGCCCGGACGCGATAGGGTCCCTCCCAATTGGCTGCTATGTTTGCCTTCGCGAGAGTCTTTGTGGTTTCTTCTTAGGACAAGGCTTCCCACGTCGAACTCTCGTCGTATCACTTTGGCGTTGTGCCTGATGGTGATCTTTTGTTTCAGTGAGGCTTCACGGAGAGCTTCCCCGGTTCTGATTTCCCCGACGAGGTCGAGCTCTTCTCTTAAAGATTCTTCGTTTATCTCCTTGTCTAGGGGCGACTCTGTCCTCCTAGAGGGCACGTGAACTTCGATGGGAATTACAGCCTCGGTTCCGTATGCTAAACGGAAAGGTGTCTCCCCGGTCGTTGAATGGGGAGTTGTACGGTATGCCCAAAGCACGTTGTGTAGCTCCTCGACCCATGTCTTCTTTGTTTCGTCCAACCTTCGTTTGAGGCCTCGAAGGATGACTCGGTTAGCTGCCTCAGCCTGCCTGTTTTTTTGAGGGTGTTCGACGGATGTGAAGTGTTGTTTCGTGCCTAGTTAGGCGACGAAGTCCCGAAACATCCTGTCCGTGAACTGCGTCCCGTTGTCCGTTACTATCGCTTGGGGAATACCGAAACGTGCAAGGATGTTTCGTTTGTAGAAACGCAGGATGTTGAGCGCAGTTATTTTGGCTAGAGCTTCTGCTTCTATCCACTTTGTGAAATAATCTACGCCCACTATGAGGTACTTGTTCTAACTTGATCCTACCACGAAGGGTCCTAGGATGTCTAGGCCCCACCAGGAGAATGGCCATGGGGAGGACATAGCCTTGAGCTCGTTAGGCAGAGCCAGGTGCATGTCCCCGTGCCATTGGCATTTGTCGCATTTCTTCACGTGTTCTTTCGTGTCGTTTTGCATGGTCGGCCAGTAGTACCCTGCTCGGAGAGCCTTGCGAGCAAGGGACCTTCCCCCGAGATATTGGGCGTTGATTCCCTCGTGGATTTCGCACAGGATGTGTGCGACCATTTCCTCCTCGACACATTTGAGCAGTGGAATAGAGAATCCCCGCCTGTATAGTCTACCTTCGACCAGGACATACGAGCAGGCTCTTTGTCTGATCGTGCTGGCCTCCTTTGCGTCAGATGGGAGTTCGTATTTGGTGAGATAGTTGTAGACTGGGGTCATCCAGTAGTTGTTGTCGCTGATCACCTGCACGTCGAGTGTCGGGGAGGCCTTCTCGATGCTGGGTCGAGGAAGCACTTCCTGTATGATGGATTTGTTTTCGCCTTTCTTCTTTGTGCTGGCTAGTTTAGACAGCACGTCTGCTCGTACGTTATGTTCGCGGGGAACGTGTTTCACTTCCACTTTTGTGAATTTCGCCATTTCCTTCTTTACCAGGGCCAAGTATTCGGTCAGGTTGTCATTTTTGGCTTGGTATTCACCCCGGACTTGGAGGGCCACGAGTTGTGAGTCTGTACAAATGACGACTTCTTGTGCGCCCAGGTCCTCGGCAAGGCGTAGCCCAGCGAGGAAGGCTTCATATTCTGCCTGGTTATTGGAGGTTGGGAAATATAGTGTGTGTGATACCTCGATGATAATTCCTTCATCACTTTCCATTATGATCCCCGCGCCGCTTCCTGCCGAGCTTGAGGCACCGTCGACGAAGATGGTCCACTTGCACGCTTCACTCGCGGGGGAGTCTGCGAATGTCATCTCCACGACGAAGTCAGCCAGAGCTTGGGCCTTGAGGGATTTTTGGCCTTCGTATTGGATGTCAAATTCAGACAGCTCCAGCGACCATTTGAGCATTCGACCGACCATATCTGGTCGTTTGAGCAACTGCTTTATGGGCTGATCTGTTCGAACCACGATCGTGTGAGCCAGGAAGTAGTGTCTTAATCTTCTGGCTGCGTTGATGAGGGCCAATTCCACTTTCTCTATCTGCTGGTATCTTAGCTCTGGTCCTTTCAAGGCTTTGCTTATGAAGTAAATGGGTTTCTGCCCGTCAGGCGTCTCGCGGATGAGAGCGACACTCACTGCTTCGGTCGCAACGGCCAGATATAAGTATAGCATTTCGTCGTTGTCCGGTCGAGAGAGGACCGGCGGCTCTGAGAGTGCCCGTTTCAGATGGAGAAGGGCCTTGTCGCACTCCTCGGTCCATTCGAATGTTGCCTCTTTGCGGAGGAGTTTGAAGAATGGTAGGGCGTGCTGGGCGGACTTGGCCACGAAACGAGATAGTGACGCGAGCACCCCGTCGAGGGTCTGGATGGATTTTTTGGACTTGGGCGTAGGAAACTCGGAGAATGCCCGGCATTTGTCGGGATTGGTTTCGATTCCTCGTTCCATTAAGTAGAAGCCGAGGAATTTGCCTGCCCGGACACCGAACGTGCACTTCTACGGGTTAAAACGCATTTTGTATTTCCTGGCCTGTTCGAATACCTTTCGTAAGTGGGCAGTATGATCGGTTTCCCCGTGGGACTTAACGATCATGTCATCCATGTATACTTCGAGCATGTCACCTATTTCTCCCCGAAATACTTTGTTCATCATTCGTTGGTACGTTGCTCCGGCGTTCTTCAGGCCGAAGGGCATTACGTTGTAGTAATAGTTTCTCGATTCGGTCATGAAGGCCGTATATTTTTTGTCAGACATTGCCATTTGGATTTGATTGTAGCCCGAGTAGGCGTCCATGAACGATAAAAGTTTAAAACCAGCAGAATTATCAACAAGTTTATCAATATTAGGGAGGGGGTAGGCATCCTTCGGGCATGCCTTATTGAGATCGGTATAATCAATGCACATGCACCATTTTCCATTAGATTTTTTAACCAATACAACGTTGGACAACCAAGTGGTGTACTTGGCCTCCGAAATAAATTTGGCCTCGAGGAGGTCCTTTACAGCTTTTTCGGCAGCCTCCGTTTTCTCCGGAGACTGCTTCCTCCTACGTTGTGCTACGGCCTTAATGGCCGGGTCAATGGTCAGCTGGTGACATGCGAAGGATGGATCCAAGCCGAGCATTTCCGCGGTGCTCCAAGCGAAAAGGTCGGCATTCTCTCGGAGGCACGCTTTGAGCTGCTTCCTCGCAATGTCAGGCAGGCCTGCTCTGATCTTCACTCCCCGTTGGGGGTCTTCGCCGAATAGGACTAGCTCGAAGTTGCCATCCGGGATTGGGGACATCGGATGGGAGCTGCTGCTGGATGACGCGGATGGGCCGGCTGAAGCTGCTCGTTCCTCCTGTTGGTCCTCGGGGAAGCGACTGTCGAGGTCGATAGAGTCGACCTGGGGCAGAGGCTTGGCCTCCTCTGAGCTGCTCGGTAGTGCTGGCTTGCTCGACTCTTTAGGCTTGGGCGCGATGGCGTTGAGCCCCTTTGTAGCTACTTCAAAACACCGTCTGGCAGCTTCTATATCACCGTGGAGGGTGGCGACCATTCCTTTCAAAGTGTAATACTTCATCTTTAGGTGGACGGTCGATGGCACTGCTACCAACTCGGCTAGAGTTGGCCTTCCGAAAATGCATTGGTAAAGCGACAGGCAGTCGATTACCAGAAATTGTACCTTGATGGATCTGGCCGTTTCAGCTACTCCGAAGGTCACGATCAACTCGACGTAACCCCACGGCTTGGTCACAGACCCGTTGAATCCCTGTAAATCGGACCCTACATAGGGGGTAAGGTGCGATTCGTCCAGCTGCAGCATTGAGAACAGCTGGGAGTACATGATGTCGACCGAGCTGCCTTGGTCGACAAGTATTCTGCGAACGTCAAAGTTTACCATCCGGGCTCTGACGAGCAGAGGTATGCTGGAGTTCGGGGAGCCGCCGAGGAGTTCCTCTTTGTAAAAGGATATAGGGATGGAGCCCTTCTGGGCCTAATCAAGCGTGGTCACTTTGTTGGAGCTGGTGTTGATCAGGTGGTCGAACTTCCGTTTCACGGAACCCACAGTGACTTTGTTGAATCCCCCGCCAGAAATGACCATGGCGGAAGAAAAAGTCTCCCACGGGCTATCGGCCATGAAATAAGCAGGGGCGTTGAGCCCGTATGGGACGTAGAAGTCCTCTGGCCGCGAGATGGACATCGCGACCTGTACGTTGGCGTCGTACGAGAAGGGTACCTCTTCCTCGATCTTCTGGGACTCCTGGGGGTCCTGTCGAGGAGTGTCCTTCTTCTTCGCGAACTGTTTCAGGTGCCCGTCCCTGATCAATATCTCTATGGCATCCTTCAGATGGATGCAGTCCTCTGTAGTATGGCCGTGACTTTTGTGGAAGCGGCAGTACTTTGACTTGTCCACGTTTGGTCTGTTTGGCAGCTGTTTAGGGAAACGGACCCCGACTTGTTTGAACTCCGAATTGGCACACTCAGTCAAAATCTTTTCCCTGGAAACGGTCAGGGGAGTGTAATTGTGGAAACGCCCGGAGGGCCCTTTGCTGTCACGGGAGTCGCGGGGATGGTCCTCGTGCCTTCGTTCACCCCGACGAGACGTCGAGGCTTTTTCTCCTTTGGAAGCCCGGGCGTTCTCCTGGCGGGGAGACGCTCAGATGTTGCTGGCCGCAATCTTCTCCTCGTACTGAATATGAGACTGGGCTTTGAGGAGGAGGGCGTCCAAGTTCCTCGGTGGCGCGAGGCCAATGGCTTTGGCGAACTCGGAGTCCGGGCGGACCCCTTATTCGAGCAAGAACTTCTTCATCTTATCTGTCGTCGGGACCTGCACAGCTTCCTTGTTGAACCTCTCGATATATGCGCGGAGAGGTTCATCTTTCCCCTGGATTATGGCTCCGAGGGAGGCCTCAGTTTTGGGATGGCGGCGAGATACTGTGAAGTGCCGCGAGAACATCCTGCCCAGTTGTTTCCACGAGGTGATGGACTCCTCGGGTAGTTGTTTATACCATGTCATTGCTCCGTTCCGAAGTGTGGTCGGGAATAGTCTGCATTTGATGGCGCCCCAATCGCCGCGGTAGTCTAGCAGTGCATCGATGTTCTCGATGTGCTCGTCGGGGTCGGTGGTCCTATCGTATGTTCCAAGTGACGGGGGTTTCTCCAAGCCTTTTGGGAGACGGGTGGCTAAGATCTCCTGGGACAACGGGCCGCGAGGCTCGTCGTCGTCACTAGAACTGGTGTATGATGGTGATCGGACGGCTTGCTCGCGTCGGCGGTTCCTTCGCGGAGAAGGTGAGCGGTTCCTTCGAGGAGAAGGTGAGCGGTTCCTTCGAGGAGAAGGTGAGCGTGCTCGTCCTTTGGACTTGATCGGAGATTCCTCGTTCCTTCGAGTCCTTTTGTGGTCATGAGCGTGCTGGTCACGCGGGGAGATCTGGTCGCGCTTTCGGGCTACGCGAGGATCGTGCTCTTGGTGCAGTCTTCGGTCGATATCTCTCTGTGGCTGCGGGCTTCTAGATCGTCACTGGTTCCTCTGCGTAGGAGGGGATCTTGGACGGTGAGACTCTTCCAGTGCCCCGATCCTCTCGTTCTGCTGCAGGATCAGGGTGTTGGTTTTGTTGAGGGCCTCCAGGAGGGCTGCCATGGCCGGGTCGGCGCTGGGCAGAACAGGAACGGGCTGGAGGTCGAGAGACGGTTGATCATTATTGCGATCAGCAGGGGTAGGGGAAGGAGAAGCAGTGGCTCCATCCCTAAGGAAACGGGCATCTCGGAGGAGAGATGATTGGTCGTCAACGTCAGATTTGTTGACGGGGAGGATGGTGGAATGAAGAGCATCCTGGGTGCGATCTTTGGAGGCCATGATCGTGATGATGTTCGAAAGTTGTTTTGATCTTCGGTTAAAGAAAGAAGGGGAGAACAAAGATTCCCACAGACGGCGCCACTGATCGTGAAGGCTGGATCAGATCCTGTAGAATCAGGCCGCCAAGTGCGTCAGGGATGCTGGTCGTATGGAGAGGAGGGGGATGTATCTACAAGGCACTCCAACGCTCAAGTAAGAAAAGTTCAGAGAAAAGGGGCAAGTACAAAGTACGAATTCTTAGGGTGAATGTTGGATACCTGACCCTCTCAAGCGAGAGGGTTTATATAGAGTCCCCAGCGCGTGGCCAACAGTCCTATTTTCGGGGCAAAATATCTGTTTTCCCCCCAAAGAATAGGTAGCTGCCCAAACTATCCGTTATGCCGGGCAGGGTGCCCGAAACTAGCCGTTATGTCGGGCATAAACGCAGTTCCGGGCACGTGTCCTTTGCTGTCCGGGCAGCGAGGAAGCCGTGTGTAATGGGCATCAATACCGGGGAGGAACGTTGCATTCCTTGCCCAGTTAGAGGGGCAGAAAGGTCATTCCCCCCCCCTGTGGATTGGATTTAGGCAATTTGGGCCGCTCTGGAGCAGAGGCGGATTGGGCCAATTCTAGCCATTGGTCCAGTCCAGAACACATATGATTTGGGTGAAACAACATTTGAAGGAAACATATTGCAAAGTATACATTCATTGTTTGAGTTAAGCACAAGACAAAATAATGATAAAAATGGTATTAAAATGTCTTGGTATTTATAGGGATGAAAAATCCCATAGCCTAATATCAATCATTAACATATCAACACTAAAGGCCTAACTTTCAAGAATGAAAATCAATGAATGGTCTAGATAAATAGGTCATTTCCAAGGTGATTGTGAAGGCTGGATCAGATCCTGTAGAATCAGGCCGCCAAGCGCGTCAGGGATGCTGGTCGTATGGAGAGGAGGGGGTGTACCTGCAAGGCACTCCGACGCTCAAGTGAGAAAAGGTCAGAGAAAATGGGCAAGTACAAAGTATGAATTCTTAGGGTGAATGTTGGATACCTGACCCTCTCAAACGAGAGGGTTTATATAGAGCCCCCAGCGCATGGCCAACGGTCCTATTTTCGGAGCGAAATAACCGTTTTTCCCCAAAGAAGAGGTAGCTGCCCAAACTAGCCGTTATGCCGGGCAGGGTGCCCGAAACTAGCCGTTAAGTCGGGCATAAACGCAGTTTCGGGCACGTGTCCTTTGCTGTCCGGGCAGCGAGGAAGCCGTGTGTAATGGGCATCAATACCAGGGAGGAACGTTGCATTCCTTGCCCGGTTGGAGGGGCAGAAAGGTCATTCCCCCCCCCTGTGGATTGGATTTAGGCAATTTGGGCCGCTCTGGAGCAGAGGCGGATTGGGCCAATTCTAGCCATTGGTCAACTCCAGAACAGGAGCCCTCCAAGTCGTTGCTCCCGAGCATGGGAGTGATGACTTAAGGACTGCTCGTTGCTCCGGGGAGCTAGCATAGAGTCGTCGTTTGTAGACGAGGAAGGTTGTCTCAAAGTGTTTGTGACCCCAGGTGTTCGTGAGATTCGTGGTCGTGACCTTGTTGCCCGGTGTATGGGGAGACTAATGGTCAGACAGAATTTGAAATGTTGGGGCGCCACGTGTACCTAGAGCTCCGTGTAGCAGTTAATAGGTAATGATGGCTAGCGGATAGTCATAATGGCCTACGGGCGCGTGGTTGCACGTGCTCCTTTGTATAAAAAGGGGGGAAACCGTTTTATTTGAAACTTTTCCTTTCTGATTTCTCTTCGTCTCTTTCAGTTCTTTCCCGTCACCGTCTTCAGGCTTTCCGACCACCGTCACCAGCTTCGAGCAGCTTCTACCTTCTTCTGAAATCACGTAAGTTTTTCGATCTGTAACTTGTTTTACTCCCTTTTGTTTTTAGTGGTAGATTGTATGTGGTTAGGGTTAGCTTTAGATGACAAAATAGGTGGATTTCTGGCGAGTGTTGGTGGTGGATGGTGGTTGTTCCATTTTTCTGCCTCCAGCACTTCGCTGGAGTATGTAGTATGTCCAACGAGGAGGGTGGTCCACGACGTGGTTGCGGTAGTTGTGCATGCGTGACCACCGTGCTTGTTCATCTTTTGATAGAGCGATGAGTTTTCCGGTAGAACGTTTCTAGATTTCGGTGAAGCTTTGCGGTTTCCGGTGGAGCTTCAAATGGAATCTGGGCATGAGTGCGGGGAGGCTCCTCGCAGGAGGATGATATGTTTCGAGCATCTCCTCGCGTGGAGGCTTTAGCTTTTCTTTCGATGTTAGGGCTTAGGCCGGGGACGTTGTCCTCAGCCCTTTGCGCGCCCTTTCACTTGACTTAGCAGTGGAAGGGTGGATTTGATTTGCTGTCAAATTCACTGTCTTCTCTGCTTTTCAGGTGATCGTAATGGCGATGGGGCAAAATAGAGAAGTTATTCTAGATACGTCCGAGGAGGAAACTGGCTCCGAAGAAAATAGTAGCTCGACGTCTTCGAGCTCGACGACCTCAAGTTCCTCTAGCAATGTCGGGGAGGAAGAAGAGTTGAACGTTATGGAGGAAGACGCCGAAGGGTTCTCCGCGGAGGAGTGGGAGGTGGCCGAGCCTTCCGAGCACATTTCTACGTTCGCAAAGTCTTTGGCGGACGTCTTTATGGAGGTAGGACCGGAAGGGGAATGGAAGGTGCATTTCCCTACTGTGAACGAGCGGGTCTGCACGGACTTCGAGGACCGCTTTACAATGTACGAGTATGCCTTCAAAGAGCTGGGACTGAGGCTGCCTTTTACAGATTTTCAGCGGACGGTGTTCGAGCATCTGAAATTAGCCCCTACCCAACTGCACCCTAATTCGCTGGCCTTTATCCGAGCTTTCAAATTGGTGTGCGAGCATCTTTCTTTGGGGGCTACTCTCCCTCTATTCTTCGCTATTTTCCATCTACAAAGGTAGCTGACGGGGAAGAAGTATGGCTGGGTTTCTCTAAATCAGCCTCGCAAGCTGTTTAAACCGTTTTCGGAGTCAGTCCGGACATTCAAGCAGTGGTACTTCGTTGTTGAACTCGTGTCCGAGGTCGCCCAGGACAACACATATGTCTGGGAGATAGAGGTTGATGACGACGGAAACGAGCTCCTTAACTAGGAGGGGAAGTACATCGGGCAGAGGCTTTACAGGTTCCCCATTCATTGGTCACCCGATCACTTTAGCAAAGAGCCCAGTGATTACGTTTTTCAACCAGGCGACCTGCGCGGGCAGGACGCCGTGGCTTACGAGGCGTTGGTGAAGTGGGTCAATTCCTTCAATCTCGCTGAGTGTTGGACTAGCAAGGGTAGCCTGATCTTCGAGGAAGATGGGAGTCAGAGGGTCGAGCACCGGTTTATCAACGTTAAGGCAATGCTGGGGTGCAAGACTCCTGCAGATGTTGAGAAATTGCTCGGTAGTCTTTAGTTGTTTAATTTTGTGAGTCATTTTCTTTCCTCGTAACTAACATGCTTGTATTTTGTTTGTGCAGGTGAGATACCTCAGGCTCACGATCAGGTTGTGAGGAATGCTCTGGCGAGGAACAAAGCTGGAACAGCTCCTCCAAAATCTCGGTTCGCTGGAACCCGTGCTCCTCCTTCTGTTCAAGCTGCTGCGGGGACCTCCACTTCTCCGACTCCTGCTCCCCGGGGATCTCCTCTGCCTTTGGCCGGGCGACCAAAGCGGCCAAGGATTGCTGATGCCGTGGACCTTACTCGGGTAGTGGAGAAAGGTAAGATTGAGCTTCCTCCATGCATCCTTGATAGGAGGTTCTTCGAAGGCAACTCTTTAGTTGTTCCCCGAGCAGAATCTCTTCGCTTGGAAGGCATGGACCGCCCGAGCAAGAGGGCACTGGTGGCCCAAGACGCTTCAGCCTTGGTCCGGATGCTGGAGATGGCGGCAGTTTATGCTGAAGGGGACTCTGTAACTGAGTCCGAACTCAACGCTGCTCGTGCTTCCGTGGCGTCCCTCAAGGAAGAAGTCAAGGGTGCCGGTGAGGCTCGGAAGAAGGCGGAAGAGGAAGCGGCCAGGTTAAAAGAGGAGAACTCTAGGTTGTCGGCGAAGAAAAAAGATGCCGAGGAGCTGATCAGGGAGCTAACGGCGGCCAATGCCCCGGTGCTGACGAGCCGGACGATGTGAGAAATTTGAAGACTAGATCCGAGCTGGTTGCTCGTCTATTGCTGGCAGAAGATGATGGCATCGCCGTGGCGAAGGAATCCTTCAGAAACACTGTGGCTCAGCTGCACGTGGTGAACCCTGGGCTTGAAATCTCTGCCGAGGGCACTCACTATCTTGCGCATGTTAATGATGGTCGCATTGTCTTGCCCGAAGGTCTCCTTGCCGTTACCCCCGAGGATCAGCCCGCAGAGGAGCAGGGACCCGAGCCAGAGTCAACCGAGCATGCTGATGACTGAGGAATTTGTTATTTTGTTGTAATTTGTCCGACCTGCGTGCCGTTGTAATTTATTTTTGGGGGGCATGGCCCCCATTTTATGTAATAATGTACAATTGTGGTCCTTGCGACAACTTGTTAAATTATCGCATATTTAGTTATGTTGTTTGCATGACTTTACTTGCTTTTATTTTTGCTAAGTGTTGTGTGCATGCTCGCTGTGAATGTATGTCCGCCCGTAGTAGGGGGTACTTGACTTGAGTGACTATTTCTGGGGGGATTGCTCGTAATAGATGTGTTCGGCAGTGTGGGGAACTGGTCAAACTGCCGGGGAATATCCTGGCGGGGAGCGGAGCTCAGGTTGCGTTTGAGGCCTGAGTTCACGGCATGGCCGTCCCATCGCGAGCTGGGATTCTGTCAATTGTGGTACTTTGACGACGGCGATGCTCGATCGAGGACTGCTGTCGAGCAATTACCCGGCTCGTTACTGAGCGGGGCTATGCTTTAATCGTATGCGACGCTTGTACTTAGACGTGCATAGTGGTCGGTGGCTGACGTTCGTCGTTGTGACGAGTCGGACCGAGGATTTAGCTGTAGTATTGTTTTAGCTTTTCAGCGTTCCATGGTCGGGCGAGTTTTTCCCCAGTGAGATGTTCTAGGTAGTAGGCCCCATTTTCCGTTTTTGCCCGGGGGCGATAGGGTCCCTCCCAATTGGCTGCTAGTTTACCTTCGCGAGAGTCTTTGTGGTTTCTTCTTAGGACAAGGCTTCCCACGTCGAACTCTCATCATATCACTTTGGCGTTGTGCCTGATGGTGATCTTTTCTTTCAGTGAGGCTTCGCGGAGAGCTGCCCCTGTTCTAATTTCCTCGACGAGGTCGAGCTCTTCTCTTAAAGATTCGTTGTTCATCCCCTTGTCTAGGGACGACTCTGTCCGCCTAGAGGGCACGTGAACTTCGATGGGAATTACAGCCTCGGTTCCGTATGCTAAACAGAAAGGTGTCTCCCCGGTCGTTGAATGGGGAGTTGTATGGTATTCCCAGAGCACGTTGTGTAGCTCCTAGACCCATGCCTTCTTTGTTTCATCCAGCCTTCGTTTGAGGCCTCGAAGGATGACTCGGTTAGCTGCCTCAGCCTGCCCATTTGTTTGAGGGTGTTCGACGGATGCGAAGTGTTGTTTCGTACCTAGTTGGGCGACGAAGTCCTGAAACTTCCTATCCATGAACTGTGTCCCGTTGTCCGTTACTATCGCTTGGGGAATACCGAAACGTGCAAGGATGTTTCATTTGTAGAAACGCAGGATGTTGAGCGCAGTTATTTTGGCTAGAGCTTCTACTTCTATCCACTTTGTGAAATCATCTACGCCCACTATGAGGTACTTGTTCTGACTTGATCCTACCACGAAGGGTCCTAGGATGTCTAGGCCCCACCAGGCGAATGGCGACGGGGAGGACATAGCCTTGAGCTCGTTAGGCGGAGCCAGGTGCAAGTCCCTGTGCCGTTGGCATTTGTCGCATTTCTTCACGTGTTCTTTCGTGTCGTTTTGCATGGTCGGCTAGTAGTACCCTGCTCGGAGAGCCTTGCGAGCAAGGGACCTTCCCCCGAGATGTTGGACGTTGATTCCCTCGTGGATTTCGCGCAGGATGTGTGCGACCATTTCCTCCTCGACACATTTGAGCAGTGGAATGGAGAATCCCCGCCTGTATAGTCTACCTTCGACCAGGACATACGAGCAGGCTCTTCGTCTGATCGTGCTGGCCTCCTTTGCGTTGGATAGGAGTTCGTCTTTGGCGAGATAGTTGTAGACTGGGGTCATCCAGTAGTTGTTGTCGCCGATCACCTGCACGTCGAGTGTCGGGGAGGCCTTCTCGATGCTGGGTTAAGGAAGCACTTCCTGTATGACGGATTTGTTTCCGCCTTTCTTCTTTGTGCTGGCCAGTTTAGACAGCACGTCTGCTCGTACGTTATGTTCGCGGGGAATGTGTTTCACTTCCACTTTTGTGAATTTCACCATTTCCTTCTTTACCAGGGCCAAGTATTCGGTCAGGTTGTCGGTTTTGGCTTGGTATTCACCCCGAACCTGGAGGGCCATTAGTTGTGAGTCTGTGCAAATGACGACTTCTTGTGCGCCTAGGTCCTCGGCAAGGCGTAGCCTAGCGAGGAAGGCTTCGTATTCCTCCTGGTTATTGGAGGTTGGGAAAGATAGTGTGAGTGATACCTCGATGATAATTCCTTCGTCGCTTTCCAGTATGATCCCCGCGCTGCTTTCTGCCGAGCTTGAGGCACCGTCGACGAAGATGGTCCACTTGCACGCTTCGCTCGCGGGGGAGTCTGCGAATGTCATCTCTGCGACGAGGTCAGCCAGAGCTTGGGCCTTGAGGGATTTTTGGCCTTCGTATTGGATGTCAAATTCGGACAGCTCCAGCGACCATTTGAGCATTCGGCCGGCCATATCTGGTCGTCCGAGCAGTTGCTTTATGGGCTGATCTGTTCGAACCACGATCGTGTGAACCAGGAAGTAAACCAGGAAGTAGTGTCTTAATCTTCTGGCTGTGTTGATGAGGGCCAATGCCACTTTCTCTATCTGCTGGTATCTTAACTCTGATCCTTGCAACGCTTTGCTTGTGAAGTAAATGGGTTTCTGCCCGTCAGGCGTCTCGCGGATGAGAGCGGCACTCACTGCTTCGGTCGCAACGGCCTGATATAAGTATAGCGTTTCGCCGTTGTCTGGTCGAGAGAGGATCGGCAGTTCTGAGAGTGCCCGTTACAGATGGAGAAGAGCCTTGTCGCACTCCTCGGTCCATTCGAATGCTGCCTCTTTGCAGAGGAGTTTGAAGAATGGCAGGGCGTGCTGGGCGGACTTGGCCATGAAACGAGATAGTGACGCGAGCATCTCGTTGAGGGACTGGATGGATTTTTTGGACTTGGGCGTAGGAAAATCGGAGAATTCCCGGCATTTTTCGGGATTGGCTTCGATTCCTCGTTCTGTTAAGTAGAAGCCGAGGAATTTGCCTGCCCGGACACCGAACGTGCACTTCTCCGGGTTAAAACGCATTTTGTATTTCCTGGCCTGTTCGAAGACCTTTCGTAAGTGGGCAGTATGATCGGTTTCCTCGTGGGACTTAACGATCATGTCGTCCATGTATACTTCGAGCATGTCGCCTATTTCTCCCCGAAATACTTTGTTCATCATTCGTTGGTACGTTGCTCCGGCGTTCTTCAGGTCGAAGGGCATTACGTTGTAGTAATAGTTTCCCGATTCGGTCATGAAGGCCGTATATTTTTTGTCGGACATTGCCATTAGGATTTGATTGTAGCCCGAGTAGGGGTCCATGAACGATAAAAGTTTAAAACCAGCAGAATTATCAACAAGTTTATCAATATTGGGGAAGGGGTAGGCATCCTTCGGGCATGCCTTATTGAGATCGGTATAATCAATGCACATGCGCCATTTTCCATTAGATTTTTTAACCAATACAACATTGGACAGCCAAGTGGTGTACTTGGCCTCCGAAATAAATTTGGCCTCGAGGAGGTCCTTTACAGCTTTTTCGGCAGCCTCCGTTTTCTCCGGAGACTGCTTCCTCCTACGTTGTGCTATGGCCTAGGTCAATGGTCAGCTGGTGACATGCGACGGATGGATCCAAGCCGGGAATTTCCGCGGCGCTCCACGTGAAAAGGTCGGCATTCTCTCGGAGGCACGCTTTGAGCTGCTTCCTCGCGATGTCAGGCAGGTTTGCTCTGATCTTCACTCCCCGTTGGGGATCTTCGCCGAACAGGACTAGCTCGAAGTTGCCATCCGGGATTGGGCACATCGGATGGGAGCTGCTGCTGGATGACGCGGATGGGCCAGCTGAAGTTGCTCGTTCCTCTTGTTGGTCCTCGGAGAAGCGACTGTCGAGGTCGATAGAGTCAACCTGGGGCAGAGGCCTGGCCTCCTCGGAGCTGCTCGGCAGTGCTGGTTTGCTCGACGCTTTAGGCTTGGGCGCGATGGCGTTGAGCCCCTTTGTAGATGCTTCAAAACACCGTTGGGCAGCTTCTATATCACCGTGGAGGGTGGCGATAATTCCTTTCGAAGTGTAATACTTCATCTTCAGGTGGACGGTCGATGGCACTACTACCAACTCGGCTAGAGTTG
This sequence comes from Lathyrus tuberosus, assembly GCA_022829125.1. Classification (NCBI taxonomy): domain Eukaryota; kingdom Viridiplantae; phylum Streptophyta; class Magnoliopsida; order Fabales; family Fabaceae; genus Lathyrus; species Lathyrus tuberosus. Next base: position 3,953,969 of record JALAZF010000261.1, on the reverse strand, counting down.
GCCATCCGAAAATGTATTGGTAAAGCGACGGGCAGTCGATTACCAGAAATTGTACCTTGATGGATCTGGCCGTTTCAGCTGCTCCGAAGGTCACGATCAACTCGACGTAACCCCACGGCTTGGTCACAGACCCGTTGAATCCCTGTAAATCGGACCCTACGTAGGAGGTAAGGTGTGATTCGTCCAGCTGCAGCATTGAGAATAGCTGGGAGTACATGATATCGACCGAGCTGCCTTGGTCGACAAGTATTCTGCGAACGTCGAAGTTCGCCATCCGGGCTCTGACGAGCAGAGGTATACTGGAGTTCGGGGAGCTGCCGAGGAGTTCCTCTTTGTAAAAGGAGATGGGGATGGAGCCCTTCTGGGCCTAATCAAGCGTGGTCACTTTGTTGGAGCTGGTGTTGATCAGGTGGTCGAACTTCCGTTTCAAGGAACCCACAGTAACTTTGTTGAATCCCCCGCCATAAATGACCATGGCGGAAGGAAAAGTCTCCCACGGGCTGTGGGCCGCGAATTAAGCAGGGCCGTTGAGCCCGTATGGGACGTAGAAGTCCTCTGGCCGCGAGATGGACATCGCGACCTGTACGTTGGCGTCGTCCGAGGAGGGTACCTCTTCCTCGATCTTCTTGGACTCCTGGGCATCCTGTCGAGGAGTGTCCTTCTTCTTCGCGAACTATTTCAGGTGCCCGTCCCTGATCAGTATCTCTATGGCATCCTTCAGATGGATGCAGTCCTCCGTAGTATGGCTGTGACTTTTGTGGAAGCGGCAGTACTTTGACTTGTCCACGTTTGGTCTGTTCGGCAGCTGTTTGGGGAAACGGACCCCGGCCTGTTTGAACTCCGAATTGGCACATTCGGTCAAAATCTTTTCCTTGGAAATGGTCAGGGGAGTGTAATCGTGGAAACGCCCGGAGGGCCCTTTGCTGTCACGAGAGTCACGGGGACGGTCCTCGTGCCTTCATTCACCCCGACGAGACGTCGAGGCTTCTTCTCCTTTGGAAGCCCGGGCGTTCTCCTGGCGGCGAGACGCTCGGACATTGCTGGCCGCAATCTTCTCCTCGTACTGAATATGAGATTGGGCTTTGAGGATGAGGGCGTCCAAGTTCCTCGGTGGCGTGAGGCCAATGGCTTTGGCGAACTCGGAGTCCGGGCGGACCCCTTGTTCGAGCAGGAACTTCTTCATCTTATCTGTCGTCGGGACCTGCACAGCTTCCTTGTTGAACCTCTCGATATATGCACGGAGAGGCCCGTCTTTCCCCTGGATTATGGCTCAGAGGGAGGCCTCAGTTTTGGGATGGCGGCGAGATGTTGTGAAGTGCCGCGAGAACATCCTGCCCAGTTGTTTCCACGAGGTGATGGACTCCTCGGGCAGTTGTTTATACCATGTCATTGCTCCCTTCCGAAGCTTGGTCGGGAACAGTCTGCATTTAATGGCGCCCCGTACGCCGCGGTAGTCTAGCAGCGCATCGATGTTCTCGATGTGCTCGTCGGGGTCAGTGGTCCCGTCATATGTGCCAAGTGACGGGGGTTTCTCCAAGCCTTTTGGGAGACGGGTGGCTAAGATCTCCTGGGACAACGGGCCGCGAGGCTCATCGTCGTCACTAGAACTGGTGTATGATGGTGATCGGACGGGTTACTCGCGTCGGCGGTTCCTTCGCGAAGAAGGTGAGCGGTTCCTTCGAGGAGAAGGTGAGCGGTTCCTTCGAGGAGAAGGTGAGTGTGCCCGTCCTTTGGACTTGATCAGAGATTCCTCATTCCTTCGAGTCCTTTTGTGGTCATGAGCATACTGGTCATGCGGAGAGATCTGGTCGCACTTTCGGGCTACGCGAGGATCGTGCTCTTGGCGTAGTCTTCGGTCGATATCTCTCCGTGGATGCGGCCTTCTAGATCGTCGATGGTTCCTCCAAGTAGGAGGGTATCTTGGATGGAGAGACTCTTCCAGTGCTTCGATCCTCTCATTCTGCTGCAGGATCAGGGTGTTGGTTTTGTTGAGGGCCTCTAGGAGGGATGCCATGGCCGGGTCGGCACTGGGCGAAACAGGAATGGGCTGGAGGTCGAGAGACGGTTGATCGTTGTTGCGATCAGCAGGGGTGGGGAAGGAGAAGTAATGGCTCCATCCCTAAGGAAACGGGCATCGCGGAGGAGATATGATTGGCCGTCAATGTCAGATTTGTTGACAGGGAGGATGGTGGAATGAAGAGCATCCTGGGTGCGATCTTGGGAGGCCATGATCGTGATGATGTTCGAAAGTTGTTTTGATCTTCGGTTAAAGAAAGAAGGGGAGAACAAAGATTCCCACAGACGGCGCCACTGATCGTGAAGGCTGGATCAGATCCTGTAGAATCAGGCCGCCAAGTGCATCAGGGATGCTGCTCGTATGAAGAGGAGGGGGTGTACCTGCAAGGCACTCTGGCGTTCAAGTAAGAAAAGGTCAGAGAAAAGGGGAAAGTACAAAGTATGAATTCTTAGGGTGAATGTTGGATACCTTACCCTCTCAAGCGAGAAGGTTTATATAGAGCCCCCAGCGCGTGGCCAACGGTCCTATTTTTGGGGCGAAATAACCGTTTTCCCCCAAAGAATAGGTAGCTGCCCAAACTAGCCGTTATGCCGGGCAGGGTGCCCGAAACTAGCCGTTATGTCGGGCATAAACGCAGTTCCGGGCACGTGTCCTTTGCTGTCCGGGCAACGAGAAAGCCGTGTGTAACGGGAATCAATACCGGGGAGGAACGTTGCATTCCTTGCCTGGTTGGAGGGGCAGAAAGGTCATTCCCCCCCTGTGGATTGGATTTAGGCAATTTGGGCCGCTCTGGAGCAGAGGCGGATTTGGCCAATTCTAGCCATTGCTCCAGTCCAGAACACAAGGCAAGTTATTAATCACCGCTTTAATGAGAAACTAAAAAGACCTTAATGCAAACATATTGATCAATAATTTGAACAAGGGGTGGAAAAGGTTTTAGGCTCATACCCTCTAGTATTCCCACCCGTCCCGCCCCGTTTCTTTGTGGGCACGACCATGAACATCACTTTTTTCAATTTTAGGCTTTAAAGATTCAGTATCCGCGGGGCCACCTTGCCCATCCCTAACTTTTTTGCTGGGTGGACCAAGATTATAGACCAACACTCTCAATTATGTTTGCTTTGTTTTTGTTTGGACTTTTACGGGACGAACATGCTCGTTTTCCACCCGTAGTTTGAACTATATACGCCTCACCTTTTTAGGCCTCGTGCTCGAGGGATTGTGGATTGTTATGTCACTATTTGATGAGTTAGCCCTTACAGGCCTCGTGTTTGAGGGATTATGGACCATTATATCTAAATTTAATCAATTCTCCCTTGCAAGCTTCGTGCTTAAGAGTCTGTGAACCGTTAAGAAATAAATGACCCAAGCTCATACGATATCAACAGATCTCAACCCACTCACCCATGTTCACATAAGATATACAAAGATAACTTAAATAAGGATAAGAAAAATTGGATATCTGTCAAATCATAAAAGAAATCTTTCTGCATCACTCTACATCTCTAGTGATGAGTCATCCACTATGTTACCTAGTGGTGCAGGGTGACCAGAGCCATATATGTGATGTAAGCTTCGAGGGAATGTTTCCTTTGCCATTCACATAGTTAGTATTAGAATTGATTTGACTAATCATAACATTTGAAGGTAGTTTCCCTTGGGATACTTGATCAAAGTTATGAAACATGTGAACCTCATGATCGTTTGAATTTCCATTATGACTATAACTTTGATTATGAGACGTTGTTAGTTATTCTTCAATTGGATCAACCATTTTACGCTTTCACAAATACATATAATTGTTAAATTTTGAAACAAACGATCTATAATCTAGTCTCATTGAGTATGCTAATTTATTGACAACAAAATATGTTTTTGTCAAACAAATAGAATTGACTGTTAGAACTTGGAACCACGAGATTGGTGAATAATAGAGAAAATTAGAGTGTGGAGGGGGAGAGAGAATTGAGAGAGTGAGAGAGATAAATGAGGGTGAGAAGTATTTTTTTTATTAACATTGATGAGGATGCATCCAAGGCATATATTCAAACATTACAAAATGACTGGGACACAAGTTACACAATTACATAACTGAAAAAACATAATTTACGAACTTGTAACTGGTTACACTAAACTTATAACTGGTTACAGTTGCTACAAAAATAAATCCTTTAAGTGGTAATCAGTTACATTAATTGGTTACGCCCATGATGCATGTTCTATTTCTTTAGCTCATAAGTATTTTTCCCAATTGTTACCGGTTACACCCTCATTTTAACCGATTATATCACTTGGATTATCATATTTCATTCAACACACCGCCTTAATTCAAGCGCTCCAAGTCTTCTATGCTTATGCTCATCTTCAACCTTTTGAACACATCATTTGTGACTCCCTTAGTCGACAATTCAGCCACTTGGTCTTCACTTCTACAATATCCCAATCTTATATTTCCTTCACTAATAAGTTCCCTTAAGTTTCTCAATGTGCTTTCTTCTCCCATGTGCAATTGGGTTCTTAGCAATATTAATTGCGGAAACATTATCAACCAGAAGTGTAACAGTCTCACCCTCATTTTTACCCAACTCCTTCAATAGATTCATTAGCCACACAGATTAGCATACACATAACAAAGCGACGATGTACTTAGCCTCACAAGAGGAAAGTGCAACTACCACTTCCTTCTTCGAACACCATGAGATTGGTGTTCCGCCGAACATAAATATGTATCCATCTATAGAATTTCAATCATCTTTATCTCCGCACCAATTGGAATCGGTAAACCAAGAAAATTACATTTTTTTTACATATTTTCATTGCGTGAAAGAGAATTTTGCATCCAATCGATCTTTTAACGTATCTTAGAATCCTCTTGACTGCTTCAAAGTGAGACACCTTCGGTATCTCCATGAATCTACTCACAATACTGACACTAAACGCAAATTCTAGTCGCCTATTGCACAAATAACACATGGATCCAATCCACCTCCTATACTGAGTTGGATCAACATCTTGCTTATCCTCATTCTTCAAAATTTTTAGCATCAGTTCAAATGGAGTAATGGCAGCATTACAATGCTCCATTTCAAACTTCTTCAATATCTCAAGCGCATACCTTCTTTGGTGCATGAGCAGTTCCCTTTTGGACTTGTGGAACTAAATTCCAAGGAAGTGTGTCATGAGGCTAACATCGATCATCTCAAATTCTGTCATAAGTTCACTCTTGAACTTAGAAATGCACTTTTCTTAGCTGCCCCTTATCAACAATTCGTCTACATATAGACAAAGGATAATCACTCCTTCACTTGTATCCCTCTTCACATACACGCCATGCTTGAACTCACATTTCTTGAAGCCAGCCTCCTTTAGGAAACCATCTATTCTCTTATTCCAAGCTCTTGGAGTCTGCTTCAAACCGTATAATGCTTTCTTCAACTTGTAGAACTTTAGCTCTTAGTTTCTCACAACAAAACCAAGGGTTATTCTACATACACCTCTTTTTCAAGCGGTCTGTTCATAACTGTAGATTTAACATCCATTTGGTAGATGGACTAATTTTTGTTATTCGCAATACCAATAACTAGACTAATGGTTTCAATCTTAGCAACCGGTGCAAATACCTCTTCAAAGTCTGTGCCTTCTTTTTGCAAGAATCCCTTTATAACTAATTGAGCCTTATGCTTAATTAATTCACCCTTAGGATTTGCCTTCACTTTGAACATTCATCTCACACCAATTGGCTTATTCTTGTCCGATAGATCAACTAACTCCCAAGTATTTTTCTTCTCAATATATTCTAGCTACTCCTTCATAACACAAATCCATTTTGGATCACTTAAAGCATCTTTCATTTTAACGGATTTAGATTATGTCATAAGTGCAAAATGGATGAAATCACCATCATCATGATTTCGTTTTCTTAGAACAGCTCACAATCTTAGATTCTTTGAGGCAAACCTTTTTGCGTTGTTGTTCTTCTCGCATTCTCTTCAATTTGGGCTTCGACAATTAACGTTTCTGCATTTCCTGATTCTGCAGAATCTAAATTTTCAAAGTTGTAACCAGTTACAACTTTTACGTAACCGGTTACAGGCTGCTGCAGCTGCTTTATTTTGTCAAAAATTACTTCTCGGCTTGATCACAACGCTCATATTTGATACAACCACCAGTAGAGTGATACCATACAAGTATCATCATTTCTCCCTTATCATCCAGCTTCTTTCTAAGCTTCCCCAGAACATGTTGATACGCTATGAAACCAAAACCTCTCAAATGCTTCATATTCGGTTTGAATCCCGACCTTACTTCCTACGATGTTACCTTCTCAAGATTCTTTGTTGGATACTTATTCAACAAATAGGAATTTGTGGATACCGATTCTCCCCATAACTCTTTCGGCAAGTTTTTCCACTTTAACTTGCTTCTTAGCATGTTCATGATTGCTCGATTCTTCTTTTCAGCAACATAATTTTTCTATGTTGTATAAGGTGGTTTAACCTCATGTACTATCTCTTATTGATCACAAAACCTCTCAAAGTATTTTGAGACATATTCGTTTCCACCATCCCTTTTGAGCACTTTGAGCTTATGACCACTTTGCTTCTTAACCATGGACTTGAACTTCTTAAACACTTCAAATTCCCCATACTTTCTGTTGAATATGTATTTCCATAGCTTTCTACAATGAATGTCGATGAATGTGACAAAATATATATTGCCACCAATGAAATCCACTTGTATCAGTCCACACACATCCGATTACCCCACTTTAAGGTGATTCTTAGTTCTATAACTTGAAACCTTACTGAATTTACCCTTATTTTCTTCGCTTGCACATATTTTTCATAAATTTCAGACGGTATATTGATCAAAGGAAACCCCGTTACCATTATGTTCTTTTGCAAGTCTTTGAGATCTCAAAAATTGAGATGCCTAAGAAGATAATGCCATATCCACTCTTCTTGACTTGCCGCTGTAGCAAGACATCTATGATTCATAACCTTCAGCTTAACCTTGAAGATTCTATTGGCATCCATATGAGCTTTAAGGATCCACACCCATTTTACATCCAAAACACGCAGTCCCTTGTTTTCCATGTGAATCTTGTAACCCTTCTCAAGCAGTTACCTAATACATAGAAGGTTACATTTGATTCCTTGAATGTACAACACATATTTGATCAAGGAATGTCCACCATCTCTTCTCATGATTAAAACATCACATATTCCATGGGCCTCTAGAGTGGTGTCATTCGCGAACTTCACTTTATTCTTCATGGCACGATTGATTTTAACAAACCAAACATTTCTCCCCGTCATATGAGTAGAACAACCGGAACGCAAATACCATTCTTTGCTGCACTGGACTCCTTCTCTCACAATTTCCATAACATCTTCTTCTGCATGTAACTGGTTACAACTTTCACTTAACCGGTTATAACCTATTTGTAAGTCCTGTGGTTTTTGGATTGACTGCATTTTGGTAAAACAACATGATGTTAGCAAGATTTTGAACCAAATGTTCTACCATGTCAGTCAGATATCATGTTCTACATGATGTTTGGACATGTTCCAGGACATGTTATACCAGATATTTAGGGCATGACTATTTTGGTAATTTTATTGTGAATTTTGAGTGTGTTCTGATGCACACGTAGGCGACTGTTATGGGAGAATTTTGTGGGAATTTCTGTTATTATAGATTCTGTTGCTTTTTACAAAAAGGATCCTTTAGCCTTTTTAGGAAATTTTGTGTTTTCCTTCTATTTTGATGCAGGTTGATTTGCAGCCATTTTATACTGATTGCTGCTATTTGTGCGCCTAAAGAAGCATATGTCCAGTAGGTCTAAAGGCTATTTAAAGAGAAGAAAAACTCTATTGTAATAAGAGAGATATATTGTGAGAATTTAGAGAATAAGGATTAGTCATTATTTTGGTTGGTCCCTACGGTTTTCGTTTGTTAATTGTATGTCACTCATGTATCTTCTGATGCATTGAGTTTGACTGATTATTCATTGTTCACTCTAAGCTTTTAAGCAAAGAGTGTATTGTTCTTGGTTGAAGCTTTTAAGCAAAACCGAGTATTATTTTGGAAGTGTGATCTTCTATTGTTTGTTTTGTATACAGTCACTAGGATTGAGACTGTTTGATATCACTCAGGTGATTTAGGAAGTGAGAGGGGATTCTCATATCTAGAAGGTGATTTCTAGGTAGAAGTTGCACTGGGTAGGGATTAAGTGAAGAGTTGTAAACTAGGATTATTTTGCTTCGAATTAATACTACTAATAGTGGATTTCCTTCCTGGCTTAGTAGCCTCCTGATGTAGGTGAGTAGCACCGAACTGGCTTAACAACTTTGGTGTTATTTATTTTCTGCAATTTACAATTTTTGGTTGTGTGTGTTCAAACTGTGTTTTGATCTCAGTGTTGTGACATCTGTCTCGACATCTGGTAACTACGTGCCAGAATTTCAATTGGTATCAGAGCAGGTCACCCTGTTCTATTTTTGGGTGAGCTCCAAGGAGTTTGTATTCTGGTACTATGGACAAGGAATGAGGAGGAAATGTTAATAGGTCTCCAGTCTTGGATGGCACTAATTATGAATATTGGAAGGCACATATGGTTGTTTTCTTAAACTCTATGGACAGCAAAACGTGGAAGGCTATTATCAAAGGTTGGGAACTTCCTGTGCTAAAGGATAAGGATGGAAAAGAAACCTTGAAGCCAGAAAAGGATTGGACTAAGGAGGAAGATGAGACAGATCTTGGAAACTCCAAAGAATTGAATGGTTTGTCCAATGGAGTTGACTAGAATATGTTTAGGCTAACCAACACTTGTACTGTGGCAAAGGATGCTTGGGAAATTCTCAAGACAACTCATGAAGGGGCATCCAAAGTGAAGATGTCAAGACTTCAGCTTCTCACCACCAAATTTGAGAATCTGAAGATGAGAAAAGATGAAAGTATTCATGACTTTCACATGAATATACTTGAAATAGCTAATGCCTTTAGTGCATTGGGGGAGAAGATTTTAGATGAGAAGTTAGTGAGGAAGATTCTTAGGTTTATTCTTAAGAAGCTTGACATGAAGGTCACTGCCATAGAGGAAGTCCAAAACATTAGCAGTATGAGGGTTGATGAGTTAGTTGGCTCACTTCAAACATTTGAATTGGCCTTGAATGATAGGATTGAAAATAAGAACAAAAGCATTGCTTTTGTATCCAATGTTGAAGACAAAGAGGAACAGATTAATCTAGACACTAAGGAGGGACTGTCAAATACTATTGTTCTACTTGGGAAGCAGTTCAATAGAATTTTAAAGAGAATGGATAAAAAGGAAGACTTGGTGTCAAGGACATCACCTCTGACATCATAAATAAGTCTGATTTTCAAGATAATTCCAGAACTGAAGAGAAGTTAGAGCAAAGTAAAGGGATTTAATGTTATGAATATGAAGGATTTGGTCACATATGGCCAGGGTGTCCCAATTATCTCAAGAAGAAAAAAAAGGATTGGTTGTTTCTTGGTCTGATGATGAGTCTGAAGATTAATCCAACTCAAAATTTGTTGAACCTGCTACTGCTCTCTCTGGAAGATGGGTTGATGAAGTGGAAGCATGTGATGAAAATGATTTCTATGAAAACCTTAAGGTTGACTACAAGGAATCCTGCAACAAGTGTGAGGAATATCATAAGACAGAAGAAACCCAGAAAAAAATCATAACTGAACTGGAAAGTGAGAAGAAGGAACTCCTAAGTGTTATTTCTCATCTTCAAAATGAGATAACTCTCTTGAGTTCCAAGCTTAGTAGTGTAACATGATCTATGAGAAGGATGAAGACACAGAGGTGCATTATCAATCTATTGACAATTCAAGGAAAGTGTCAGTAGGGAAGTTCTTTTCCCAAGACAGGAAGAAGGTGGTCCCAATGTCTAACCACAGGTTACAACATCCTGGCAGACATGGTGAACATCAAAGTAATTACCAATCTTCTTGGAGATGTCATCATTTTGGTGAGTATGGGCATATAAAACCATTTTGCTATAAATTGTATGGAAATCAAAAACCTATTGTTCATGTTAAGGTTAATCAAGTAAGCAAAAAGAGGAGCTTCAGAGATAGGGAGGTGAATTATATAGCTCACGCTTCTTTGAGAGCTTCAACTAGAGATGACTGGTACTTTGATAGTGGGTGTTCCAGACATATGACAGGGGATCAAGAGTTACTGGTAGATATAAAATCTAAGTCCACAGGCTCTGTAAGATTTGGTGGTGGTGTGAAAGGAGAAATAAAAGGTATTGGAAAATTAAAATGTGTTGGATCTCCTAGGCTAGATGATGTGCTCTTTGTGAAAGGTTTAACTGTCAATCTCATCAGCATTAGTCAGCTGTGTGATCAAGGTCTGCTAGTAAATTTCTCTAGGTCAGAATGCCTAGTCAAGAATGGAAGAAACACTATTCAAATGAAAGGTGTGAGGTCTAAAGACAACTGTTATCTTTGGGAACCCCAATCAACAACTTATTCTACATCCTGCTCTATTTCTAAAGAGGAGAGGGTGAAGTTATGGCACTAGAGACTTGGACATCTCTCTCTCTCTCTCTCTCTCTCGCTCTTTCTCTCTCTCTCTATCTCTCTCTCTCTCCCTCTCTCTCTCTCTCTCTCTCTCTCTCTCTCTCTCTCTCTCTCTCTCTCTCTTAAAAGGATGAATGGGATCATTATAGTAAGAGCCATTGCAGGGATACCAGAACTCAAAGGTACAAACTGGGAAGTCTGTGGTAAATGTAAAGTTGATGTGCAACCCATGATGTTTCCATCAATGTTGCAACATCGGACTACTTCCAAAGTTCTGGAACTTCTTCACATAGCCTTAATGAGGCCAATGTAAGAAGAAAGCTTGGGAGGAAAGAGGTATGTCTTTATGGGTATAAATGATTTCTCTGAGTTTACATGGGTAAGCTTCATTAGAGAAAAGTAAGATATCTTTAGAACCTTTAAAGTTATATGTCAAGATGTTCAAAGGGAACAAATTAGGAGGATTGTCAAGATCAGAAGCTATCGTGATAAAGAGTTTGAAAGTGCAAGATTTTCATATTTTTGTGCTTTTAGAGGTATAAGTTATGAGTTTTTCTCTTCCATATCTTCCTAGCATGATGAAATTGTTAAGCAAAAGATGAGGATTATATCAGAATCTGCAAGAGTAATGCTTCATGCTAAGAATTTGCCATATCTCTTTTTGACTAAAGCCATGAATACTGCTTGCTATGTTCATAAATAGGGTTACATTGAGGGATGGCACTACAACCACTCTCTATGAGTTATGGAAAGTCAGGAGACCTATAGTCAAATACTTTCACATCTTTGGAAGTACATGCTATATTGCAGCTAGCAAAGAGCAAGATGGTAGAGTGCTTCATGAAATAGATGAAGGAATATTTCTGGGATACTCTACAAGCAACAAAGCTTATCGAGTCTTCAACTCCGGGACTGGAAGGACTATGGAATCTATAAATGTTGCAATTGATGATTCAATTACATAACAGATGACAGATGTTGAAGACAATGTTGGGACATCATCTTGTCAGACTGTTGAAACTGAAAGAGAGGAAAGTTGCAGCATTAATACCATTGTTCCATATCACTCTTAAGTGAGTTCAGATCTCTTTGTGAAGGGAGATACATGACAATCAAAGGCTTTCATTGCAAGACACTTAATTGAAAGAGACATCACTAAAGCTACAAAGGGAATAACAAGCACACGTCTTGCTTCCAGGCTTGGACCAATGATGAGTTCTAGTATTCAAGAAAAAGAAACCTTGAATTATGTCTTTAGAACAAGGATGGTGACTGGGTCAATAAGAAACGGGTATATGCTTCTTGGTGTACTGATGAAATTGAAGGAGATTGCCTTCAGTCAGCATGGATAAAGCATAATGTAATGACAGATGTTATGACATTACATTGTGAAGATCTTAATGGATGGGATAAGAACCCGAACAGGGATCATTATCTAGTCATGACTTTTGCTAAAGGAAAGGGTGTTAGTAAGGAACAAGTGACTGGTATGTGTACTAAAGCTTTATATGTTGAAGACATGGGTTATGAGGAAGGAACTTGCGCCATTGAGGAATTGTAGCAATTACATAAATGGACGAGTGCAACACACAATGCATCTTTCCTCTACTCTCTGATGCTTGGTAGGCTTGAGCTCGTGAAGACTGTTAATGAGTGGAATAAAAGATATCAACAATATAGAAGGGCCAGTTTAAAGAAGATGTACTTGAAGGCAATGGTAAGGGAGTTTAGGATCAACACTCCTAATACATGTGATAGCTTTAAGGAGTGCAGAAGGATCTTTGATAAAGGCAAGAACTGGAGGATCATCTGAAAGTGATCTACTTTTGGTTCTTTCTGGGTTTTTGTTTCCATCTGGTTGTTGTGTTTCCATATGAACTTGTGATGTATGCATTTTTTTGGGTACTTTGTGCTTCCATGTTTGTGCTTCCATCATGTGTATGTTTACATTTACTCTATTTTTGTCAAATTTTGGCTAAAAAGAGGGAGTAAAGTGTTGTTTTTTTTCTGATGCTAGATCAGATGTCACGACCTTATGTCATGTGTGTAGTACTGCTTAGGAAGAGTAGTTGTGTTTTTGTTGCTGAACTTGTGCAACGTTTTAAGGGGAGATATGTATATGGAACTCTCTGCTGTGTATGGGAGAAGTTATTCTCTGCATTAGGTTGTAGTCTTCAGGGGGAGTGAGGTTGAGGTAGCTGTGGTTGTTACTGTACTTTATGGGAACTTGAATTGTTCAAGTTTTTATTGTTGTTTTTGGTTTTCTCCTTCTGGGGGAGAACTGATTTTGTGTAACAGGGGGAGTGGTGGTTTACCTGTCTGTGTTGCTGCTGCAAGATTTCAGTTTGTACAGAGCTTACAAGTTCTCATGTAGCTTGTGTTGTTTTGTGATGTCAGGCCTAATGTATTGACATTATGCTGTCAGATGTTTTTCTGGTGGGACAACATTGTGGTTCTTGGGTTTCTCTGTTTCTGTGTCTTTGTTTTTGTATCCGCTATGTACATCTGGTATGTGCTAAGGTTGTTTTAACCAAAATTTGTCAAAGGGAGAGATTGTAAGTCATGTTGTTTTTGGATTGGTTGTATTTTGGTAAAACAACATGGTGTTAGTAAGATGTTGAACCAAATGTTCTGCCATGTCAGTTAGACATCATGTTCTACATGATGTTGGGACATGTTCCAGGACATGTTATACCAGATAGTTAGGGCATGACTATTTTGGTAATTTTAGTGTGAATTTTGAGTGTGGTCTGATGCACACATAAGCGACTGTTATCGGAGAATTTTGTGGGAATTTCTGTTATTACAGATTCTGTTACTTTTCGCAAAAAGGATCCTTTAGCCTTTTTAGGAAAGTTTGTATTTTCCTTCTATTTTAATGCGTGTTGATTTGCAGCCAGTTTATGCTGATTGCTGCTATTTGTGCGCCTAAAGAAGCACATGTCCAGTAGGTCTGAAGGCTATTTAAAGAGAAGAAAAACTCTATTGCAATAAGAGAGATATATTGTGAGAATTTAGAGAATAATGATTAGTCATTGTTTTGGTTGGTCCCTACGTTTTTCGTTTGTTAATTGTATGTCACTCATGTATCTTCTGATGCATTGAGTTTGACTGATTATTCATTATTCACTCTAAGCTTTTAAGCAAAGAGTGTATTGTTCTTGGTTGAAGCTTTTAAGCAAAACCGAGTATTATTTTGGAAGTGTGATCTTCTATTGTTTGTTTTGTATACAGTCACTAGGATTGAGACTGTTTGATATCACTCAGGTGATTTAGGAAGTGAGAGAGGATTCTCATATCTAGAAGGTGATTTCTAGGTAGAAGTTGCACTCGGTAGGGATTAAGTGAAGAGTTGTAAGCTAGGATTATTTTGCTTCGAATTAATACTACTAATAGTGGATTTCCTTCTTGTCTTGGTAGCCCCCTGATGTAGGTGAGTAGCACCAAACTGGCTTAACAAATTTGGTGTTATTTATTTTCTGCAATTTACCATTTTTGGTTGTGTGTGTTCAAACTGTGTTTTGATCCCAGTGTTGTGACATCTGTCTCGACATCTGGTATCTGCGTGCCTGAATTTCACTATTTTTTCAACATTCCCAGAATTGTTGTTGCTGCTGCATTCGCCTTCTATGATCATGACCAAAAGTGTATTTTCCGCATCAAACTTTTGTCTTGCAACCTTAACTTCATCTCCTCGAGGTTCTTTCTTGTTTGCATTGCACTCTCTTGCAATATGAATGAACCTTTGGCACTTAAAACACTGCTTCTTGCTTTTGTAAAACCTCTTATTTTCACCTCCAAAGTTGCCCCGACCTCCATTTTTATTGCATGTGCTCTCACCCCTTTGACAAGTTGAATTCTCGGAACTTTGGGACTCTTTTCCACCAAAATTCTAAAAATACCTTTTACTTTTCATGGGCCATTTTGCTTTTGTTCTCTTGTCTTTATCGTTTAAGCGATCTTGCAAATCAATATTCGCCTTTTCCTTATCATTATTTCTCTCCTCCATCATTTGCTCATGAGCCTCAAGAGAGTTTTGCAACTCCTCTTTGCTCATCATCGCAAGATCCTTTGATTCCTCAATCGCTACAACCACGTTGTCAAATCTTAGGGTTAAATAATGCAAGATTTTCGTGACAACATATTGCTCTGTGACTGCTTTTCCACATACCTTCACTTGATTCACCAACCGAGCGATTCTCGTTGTGAAATCATTGTTGTCTCCTTTTCCTCCATTTGAATCAATTCAAGTTGACGTTTGTGAGTTTGTAACCTCACCACCTTTATCTTGTCATCCCCCTGTGTATACCTTCTCTAAGATTTCCCACGCTTACTTCGATGATTCATAATTGTCGCTCCCGATATTTTCATCCTAGTACAAACGCGAAAGTGGCACCGAAACAGAGTCGCCAGCAATGTGTATTTATCCCAAAAGAGGGAAAGGAAACACTGCATAAACCTGAGGGAAAGGAAAGAACATGGTCTTGCGACCAAGAGAACTGGGTTCGGGAGTCGGTTACGCGCGAGGAAGATTTTAGCACCCCCACGCGTCCATCGTACCCGATGGGATCCACGCTTGCTTGTCTCGATCAAAGGGTGTAGAAAACTGGAGCTTCGCTGCTTCTGGAAAGGAAAAGGAACAGGAAAAAGGAAAAAAGAAAGGAGAGAGAGAATAAGAAACAAATGTAGGGAAAATAAAAGAAGTGCTCGAATGGGCCCTACCCCACTGCCTACATATCTCATCGGGAACATGAGAATCAGAGTGACGTAGTTCCCCTCACTAGGGATGGATTATTTGTGTTTTTTAGGGAACGTCAAACGTTCTAGCTCAGGTGTTGCAGGCTCGCTGGTCCGAGTGTGTTACCATCTTGCAAGAGAACGAGAAGGAGCACATTCGTACGTTGAGAATGAATGAGATGAGAAAAGAATTCCCGAAGGGAAGACGTTGTCGTTCATTTTTTGTCTTTTAAGCAAGAAGTGTTTTTTGATTATGTCTGTTTTGTAACTCGTATTGTATTTAAGTCCTTCATATAGGATCGAATGCCTCACATATCGACCCAAGACGGGATGCATGCTAAACATTCCAAGAAAATGAGAGAAGACTCCACATTTCCTTGTTCCCACATGAAAGGCCTAAATACAATAGGTGTTATGCCTTTATTAAGTGTTTTTACTCTTGTTTTAAGATGAGAAGAAGTGACTCAAAGAGAGGATCAAAGGTGAGAATCTAATGAAGGAGACTAAGACTCAATCCTAATGTTATCATACATGGTGGTCCTAAGGTTTAGTGAGGTTTAAGAAACCTACTTCTAAAAGAAAGAAGAAGAAGAGCGAAAGAAACAACTTACTTCCAAAAAGGAAGTTAAGTTGCTCTTAAGGAGGGATGAAGAAGAAGTTATTCAAAGAAAGCATGTAAATGCTTATCAAACAAACATTTGAATGATTAGATGAAATAAGAGAATAAAAGAGGAGGAAATGTATGTGGAACTAAGCCCACACACTTACTTACCTTTAGCACCTACATGAAAATGTTAGCTCACAAAATTATTTACAAGTAGGAATTAATGGGAGAACAACAAGTAATGATCAAATCAATTAAGGACTAAGGAACCAATATCTTAAGAAATACAAACAAACCAAAGTCATAATCTACACCATAAGAATGATCTCTAAGATTAAGATACCAAATGCAAATGAATTATGCACACACAAAACACTAATCATCAAAGAAGTGCATCATGGAAGAAATAAAGAAATAATGAGTGAACATGTAAAGTGGTCATGCAATTATGCTTCAAATAATATCAAAGTCATAATGTGGATGACTTAAACATGTGCCTAAACATTATATATAAATGTCATAAGAGGCATACAATCAAGCATCCAAGCCCTAAGAGTGATTAGGAGAAGAAGTGAGAAGATATGAATCATGAATTAACATGGGAAGAAAACATTCATGGCATAAGTCAAACCTAAAAAAATTCAATATGAAACTCAAGTACCAAATTCAGAAGTGATAGTTCATATTAGGATGAAAATAAAATGCTCAAACCAAACACATTCAAGCAATTGCAAGTCATTTAGAAGCTAGAAGCAAAAGAAACATGCATTTGAATGAAACATGTACAAGTATGCAAAGTAAAACATAAATGGCACATGGAATGAATGAAATGCTTTAAAGTCAGAGGCATACATCATATGAAATTCAAATGGATAGTATGGCATAGTATAAGCAAACCAATTACAAGTCAAGTTGGCACTTAGATGCAAAAGAAAGAGGAAATAGGTCAAAAGGACACATGTAAAACAAGTATTGAACATGTACACAAAAATACATCAACTTCAAACCAATGACTTATAATTTCAATCAACAGACCTATAATGATCTAAACATGGCTCAAGAGGTCAAGAATAATGATCATACAATGGCACAAGTGCCTTCTCAAGCAAGTAAACAAAACATGATCAAAGAATTTCACAAAAATGGACCTCCAACAAGGGTCATCAAACAAATGCCAAATATGATTCAACAATCATCAAATTAGGTCTCAAGAGACCTTAACCAGAGGCAAGTATCATACCAAAAACTCATGCAAAGATTCAGAAAGGAAGGACCTCAAACAATCAAGCAATAGTCACTTAGGATTTCTCAAGATCATGCACAAAGAAATGGCTCAAAAATGATGGAAAAATGGTTTTAAAAAATTAAAAAAATGTTTTTATATGCTTCAAAGTGTCCTTTAACATATGCAAAAAGAATGAGGATCAAACTATGTACCAATGATGAGAAACAAAATCAGCAAGGTCAAGTGTGCACAAATAAACCACTTCAAAAAAAAAATTCAAGCAACAATTTATTCAGAGGCAAAAAATAATAGAAAAAATAGAAAATAAAATTTGTGAAAATTTTATAAAACTATGAAGATGCTTCATGAGTTTATTTGGCATTTTTAGATGTCATTTACTATTTAAAAAAAAAATAAATCAAAACAATATAGAAAATAAAATACAAATAGGAGGAAAATGGAATGGGGGTGCAAAGGAAGTAATTCGCTAGTCAAAATGTCCATTGGGCTCAGCAAAGGGGGCACAAATAGCAATGGTCCAACCCAATTAAAATTGTGATTGTGTGTGAGGAGTGTGCATGCAGTCAATGTATGCAGTCAATCATGGCCACAGGATGCTATGAATCCCAACCAGTCAACGATCCAACGTCTCACAAAATCATGTACATGGTAGTAATAATACACGCGCGTACATTCAATCATCAGAAGTTAAAATGAAAACACGTGAACAGCACATGGTAATTTAATGCGTTGGCACATCACAAGCCATCAGATCAAATCAACGCACCAGATCAAGTCAACTAATTACCAAACATGCAAGATCAAAGGTCCAGATTAGATGCACACAATAAGAAACGTGGAATGGAGAACACACCATCAGTAAAATAAAAACACAATTTAAAAGACGTGGCAACATGTTAACCACACGATGCACAAATCAAACGGCCAGGATTCAAACTCACAAAACCCTAGCAATTACAACTCACCGGCCGGAGAAGGACCTCCGGTCATCTTCTCCGGCGAGCAACAGCCACCTGTAAATCTCAAAATCTCCAGAAATGCACAATCATGATATCAAAATGAAGCTAACATCACGTACATCATGAATCCACCATCACTTTTCACATACCAAGCACATACATAGAGAACAGAAGAGATTAAAACATGCCCTAGATTTTGGATCTATGCCTCTAAGAGGCCTATCAACTAGCCGGATCGTCAAATGCTCCTATTGAGCTCATATCAACAAAAAACAAGCTAAACAAGATGTAAATCGTGCCAGGAAGGTTTGAGAGATTGAAACCTGAAAGTGTTGAAAACTGGAGTTAAAAGAAAGCCAGAGAGTTGTACTTCTTCCTTGAGCTTCAATTGGCCAAATAAAGGCTTACAAACTCTGAAGAATGGAGATGAATGTGGATCTGCAGTGTATTTACTCCAACAATTCACTGCTACTTCAAGTTCAATGATGCTCGAGGATGAAGCTTGAAGATGAAGTTAGAGGAGAATGATGATGGATTCGTGTAAACTATGAGAGAAAATAGAGAGAAATTGAGAGAGAAAGTGAGAAGAACTTTGAAGTGAATGTGGAAAAATGAAGCTGAAGCTCAATTTGTGAAGTGAAATTCTCATTTATAGTTTGAGTTAAATTTGTTAACCCAGGGTCAATTGAGTGAGTTAGGGTGAGTCAGTTGGGTTAAAGTGAGTGCACCCTAACTAACTGAGTCAAGTTAGTTAGGGGCGAGTGAGGGGAGGAGGGTTATGGCGTGGCTGAGTTCCATGCAGTTATGGTGAGGATGAAGTGAAGAATGGTGATGATGCGTTGTTCTGATGTAGCAGCAAGGGACACAGCTTGCACAACAAGCTTTCTCATTTCTCCTTTCATGTATGCAGCAACATGGGAAGTACATGGTGTAAGAAGTGTTTGACTTAATGAGGAAAAGAATATAGGGCATGGCGTGTGAATGTTGAGACAATAACAACAACATTCTTTCTGATTTTTAGCAGCTTGAAACATGGAACTTTGTGAAGGAAATTCTCCCACTCTAGTGTATGAAATCATGAAATTTATGTGTCATTGGAAAGAGAGTGGATCATAGAATAAGTTTGGTGTTGGTTTTGAATTGGAATGAAGCCTCAAAAACACTTGAAAATGACTATGAACACAATGGTTCCAAACTGGTTGGTGGGCGTGTTACTTGGTCCGTGGGCGAGGCATAATGACTTAGGAAGTTTTCAGTGTGAAGCAACCATCTTTGGACCAATATATCTCCATCATAGCTTAGCCAAATCAAAATTTGTCCAACATCAACATTGAAGAGGGCATGGCAAGGAACAACTTTGATGTTGAAGAGTTTTTCATTTGGAGCCTCTATCTTGGAGAAATTCAGCTTGACATTTGGTACACCAAGTGTTTGTCAAAATTATGGCCGGTGGGCTTGGTCACGCTTGGTCATGACTTGATTTTGGACCTACTTTTCTCAAACTTTTATCAACCATAACACACTCAATTTGTATCCAATGGAGGAGTTCTTTATATGGATTTGAAGCTTAGAACATGAACTTTAATTGCTCAACTTGGGCCTGAGGTTTGAAACTTTTATCTTGGAGAAAGAGAGCCTCAAAGTAGGGTGCAAAATGGTCCAAACTTACTATTTTTGGCAACCCTAAAGTTTCTATTTTTGGCAGTTTTGTGATTTCTTGATTTTTCATTATTCCTCCATTATTTCTTGATCAAATTTTGTACATTGTACATATGTAACATGAATTTCATGAATTTGACCTTAGAAAGTCAAGAGTTGACTTTTTTCACTGCACAGTTGACTTTTTCCCCAATTCCTTGATTATCAAGCAACTGACCAATTGAAACTCCTCTAAAACCAATTGATGAGCAATTTTCCATCCATATACACTTAAGAACATAAGGAATACCATGAGATCAAGTCTTGTCCAAAAATCAGAGAGAAACTGCTTTTAGGTCAAACCCTAATTTTGGCACCCTCTGGTTAGGAGGAAATAACACATCCTCCAAATCCAAATTCCTCTGAATATGATGTGTATCCTCTCAAACAAAGATGAGATATGCCCTTTGGAGATGATAAAAACTCAAAGAGCTTGCCCATTTGGGGGTCAGATCCCAACTTTTGACTGCCTTGTGTAGGAGATGGTGCACTGCCCACTCTTCTTGATGAATTTTCCTTCTTTCAATGATTTGTGAGATCAAAGTGAGATAATATATGGCTTAAGGGACCCTTGAGGCTTGTGAGAAACACTTGGCTCTTATTCTTTAGCTTTGGATGATCAACACCTCTGAAGAACCACTGACCACATGCCCTTATGCAAGATGCAATGCTAAATGCTTGATGTTTTGTTTTTTCTATGTTTGAAGGCAATGCAATGAAATGAAAGCCCATGCTAAATGATATGAAGAAATGAGAGGGCAAATTTTGGCGTATTACAGCTGCCCCTATTCAATCACTGTAGACCTGAATGGATGATAGCAATTGCTGTCAGACTTTCAAGGTATGGAGGGATTGAATACCGAAAATAACCAGAAAATTTGCACTCTGTGGAGAAGAAGAAAAGGGATATAAACCCACTCAAATGAACCCTACTTGAATGAAACTCTGATGGGAAGAATAACACTGAAGGGCTGTCTTTTAACATAATGCCAGACGATTACTGGCTTGCCACGCTAGGGGTGGACTGTTGCAATGTCTTTTAGAACAACACCAGACGACTACTGGCTTGCCACACTGCGGGTGGACTTTAACAATGTCTTTTGTACAACGCCAGACGACTACTGGCTTGCCACACTGCGGGTGGACTGTCTTTTTGAATGGAGTCAGAAGACTACTGACTTGCCACACTACGGGTGGACTTTTGCCAATCTACGGTTGGACTTTGCAGCTGAATTGCCACACTGTGGGTGGACTTTTGCCAATTTACGGTTGGGCTTACTGATGATTTGCCACCCTTGGATGGACCTTTTGCCAATCTACGGTTGGACTTTAAGAATTTGCCACCCTTGGATGGACCTTTTGCCAATCTACGGTTGGACTTTAAGAATTTGTCACCCTTGGATGGACCTTTTGCCAATCTACGGTTGGGCTTTAAGAATTTGCCACCCTTGGATGGACCTTTTGCCAATCTACGATTAGAATTTAAGAATTTGCCACCCTTGGATGGACCTTTTGCCAATCTACGGTTGGACTTTAAGAATTTACCACCCTTGGATGAACCTTTTGCCAATCTACGGTCGGACTTTAAGAATTCCAATACTGGACTACTCTCTGCATTTGTGTCAGACATCGCTGCTTACTCTACTGAGGAACAACGATCAATGATTTGATCTCGGAGACTCCTGAAAGGATAATATCTCTGCAGGAGAATAAATGAACAATCCGTCTGCTTCGAACTGTCAAGCTTGCCAAAAATAAATTGGACTTTGGGATATGAGGGGAGTGATGATTCTGCCAGGAATTACTTCATTTTCTTGGGGATGAATTCCGGTCATAGCAATTCCGCTGGGGATGAGAATTTTTTTTAATGACGTCCTGCTAGGGAAGAAAAGTCATTAAAACTCTGCATGAGGATCTACCAAACCCGAGATCCTTTGCGGGGAGAATCAACCTGCTAACCCGACTGGGGAAAGAATGTACTAACACCTTGCTGAGGAATAGATTCTGTTGATCAAAAAGCCTCTGTGGGGACAAAAACAACAACTCAGCTGGGGAATATTATTGACAAGATTCCATGCTGAACTCTGTGGGGAGTACAACTATCAAAGATACGATCTGGCTGGGAATCAGGGCTACTCTGCCGGGGATATGCAAATCCTGGTTAGAACATTTCACTGCAACTTGCTGGGAAAGAGTCCTTAGATTTGCCGGGGAAACCCAAAACAATTCCACGGTAATATGCTGAGGAATAAGACTGTCGAGCTTAGGATAAGTGTCACAATGCCCCATGTTAGGCGAACTTTCTGTTTGACGACTCCGCTGGGGATGATGAGTTTGTAACAAACTTTGCTGGGGAGAACCGCTTCCAACATCTCGTGCAGGGGGACGTCTCTTGAGAGGATTTTACAGAAGACCAAGCATCTTCCAACTCTATTAGGGATAATAGATTGGGAACATCTCCTTGCTGGGGAAATCCAAAATGCCCTATGCTCGGGAGGGTCAACAACTTGCTCTTTGCTCCATGATACAAGACTGATCTGAGAAAACGTCCATAGAGGATTTTACAGAAGATTAAGCATCTCCAAACTACTGGCAACTTCAATGGGGAATTGACCATCAACTTTGGTGTCTATGAAGTAACTCTGCCGGAGAATTCGTAACCGTTATCGACACAGAAAAACTTGTAACTGTTAGAAGTACTGAATGAGAGAATCGACTTAATAAGATACAACATTATCCAATTGAACTCCATTTACCAATATCAAAACGTCGTGACCGACCGCCGACCGAATGATGGACTCAATTAGTAAACATTGTGGCAATAGGGTGACATGTGGACTCTTCCTTGAACATGATTGCCCCAATCTTCTGCATGGGGATAAGTGATTACTCGTCTCGTGCTTGAAATCAGCTGGACCTGTTACCTGCAACAAAAGAATACACACACATGCCCCGAAATATTGCGTGGTTTGAATCCGCCATCCAGGATTGTTCAACATTCAAAGTAATTTTAAATGTTTTTCTGCGCATGTTATTGTAAAGCCACCATGTTTTCAAATGCAATGTTTTATCAAAAATTCGGATGTTTTTGCAAACAAAGCAATAAAATAAAATAAGAAGCTTTTTACTAAAATTCAATTTATTGAAGAAAAGCCCAGAATATGCAATTACATCCGGAAGCAATCCCTGTAAAGAGGTGATCGCTGAAAATTAAGAAAAGAAACTATCCTAATGGCAATATGAAAACGACATTCCACTGAGTTTCAATTCTTCTATGGCCAGTATGTCTTCAAGACTCCCCGACCTTGCCTTCTGAGGAATGATCAGACTGATTCCTACCCTTTGGAATATCAGTTGTTGAAACGGTGATGGAGTACAGATAACTCAGACCGTAATCGTTCGCTTGAATCCCTCTTTTGCGTGGACCGCCCTTTCGGGTTTTCAATCCACTGGGATACCCTTTTTTTCCTGAGTTGTCCTTGCGGCTTTTTAACTCACCGGGTGTACAATTCTTTATTGATTATCCCTAATTTTTGCCCGAACCTTTTTTTTATTCTGTTTGTGTGGTTCGCCGGGATGCCCTTTTTTGCCTGGACATTTCTTTTTTTATCCAGCGGGTCTATTCATGCGAAGTATTTTTTGACTACGTCTGAGTTGACAGGGGATGAAAAGTCTTCGCCATCCATGGTTGTAAGTAACAAGGCTCCGCCCGAGAAGACCTTCTTAACCACGAATGGACCTTCATAGTTGGGAGTCCATTTGCCCCTGTGATCTGTACTAGGAGGAAGGATCCTTTTGAGTACCACATCTCCATCTTTGTAAACCCGAGGACGCACCTTTTGGTCGAATGCTTGCTTCATCCTCCGCTGGTATAACTGCCCATGACACACAGCTGCCAACCGCTTCTCCTCAATAAGGCTCAACTGATTAAACCTGGCGCGAACCCACTCAGCTTCCTCTAACTTAACATCCATCATGACTCTGAGGGATGGAATCTCAACTTCAACCGGTAGTACTGCTTCCATACCGTATACAAGTGAGAATGGGGTTGCCCCAGTGGACGTACGTACTGACGTTTGGTACCCATGCAAAGCAAATGGTAACATCTCATGCCAATCTTTGTATGTGACAACCATTTTCTGCACAATCTTCTTAATATTCTTGTTGGCCGCCTCCACAGCGCCATTCATCTTCGGGCGATACGGAGAAGAATTGTGATGTTCGATTTTGAAGTCTCGGCACAGCTCAGCCATCATTTTGTTGTTCAGATTAGAACCATTATCAGTAATGATTCTCTCGGGCACTCCATAGCGACAAATGATATCTCTTTTCAGGAAACGAGCAACCACCTGCTTAGTAACATTGGCATAAGATGCTGCTTCAACCCATTTAGTGAAATAATCAATGGCGACCAAGATGAAGCGATGGTCGTTCGAAGCAGTAGGCGCAATCTTTCCGATCATGTCAATGCCCCACATGGCAAAGGGCCAAGGAGAGGACATGACACTCAACAGATTTGGAGGAACGTGCACTTTGTCTGCATAAATTTGGCATTTGTGACACTTGCGGGCGTACTTGCAACAATCTGACTCCATTGTTAACCAATAATACCCTGACCTCAACAACTTCTTTGCCATTGCGTGTCCTCCAGCATGGGTACCAAAAGAGCCTTCATGCACTTCCTGCATTAACAGGTCTGCTTCGTGTCTATCCACGCATCTGAGAAGAAACATGTCAAAATTCCGTTTGTACAACACGTCATCTTGGTTCAGGAAGAAGCTACCAGACAACCTTCTCAAAGTCTTCTTATCTTTAGCAGATGCCCCTGGCGGGTATTCTTGGCTTTTTAAGAAACACTTGATGTCATGAAACAATGGTTTGTCATCAGACGTTACATCAACTGCAAACACAAATGCAGGTCTGTCAAGACGAAATACTTCGATCTTAGGTACATGATCCCATCTTTGCACTTTAATCATAGAAGACAAAGTAGCCAAGGCATCAGCAAACTTATTCTCATCTCGAGGAATATGGTACAACTTTACTGTTGTGAGAAATGTCAGCAATCTCCTTGTATAATCTCTATACGGAACCAGATTTGCTTGGTGCGTGTACCAACTCCCTTTCACTTGATTGATTACCAAAGCTGAATCACCGAAGATATCAAGGGTCTTAATTCGTAAATTAATCGCCTCCTCAATTCCCATTATACAGGCTTCATATTCTGCTTCATTGTTGGTGCATCCGAAAGTTATTCGGGCAGTGAAAGGCATATGAACACCTTCCGGTGTGATAAGAACTGCTCCAACTCCGCATCCATTCATATTGACGGCCCCATCAAACATCATACTCCATTTGGATTCAGGGTCTGGCCCCTCCTCCGGGAGTGGTTCCTCGAAATCTTTAGCTTTGAGAAACATGATGTCCTCATCAGGGAAATCAAATTTCATGGGTTGGTAATCATCAATCGCCTGTTGCGCAAGATAGTCTGACAAGATACTTCCTTTGATGGCCTTTTGGGAAGTATACTGGATATCATACTCTGTCAAAACCATTTGCCAACGTGCAACTCTGCCTGTTAGTGTTGGTTTCTCGAAAATGTATTTGATAGGATCCATTTTGGAAATTAACAAGGTTGTGTGTCTGATCATATACTGCCTCAATCGCTTGGCCGCCCATGCAAGTGCACAGCATGTCTTCTCAAGCATCGAGTATCGGGACTCACAGTCATTGAACTTTTTGTTCAGGTAGTAAATAGCATGCTCCTTCCTACCTGTCTCATCGTGTTGACGGAGAACACAACCCATAAAACCTTCAAGCACTGTCAAATACATTATCAAAGGCCTTCCGAACACTAGAGGCATGAGGATTGGAGGTTCCTGCAAGTATTATTTTATTTTTATCAAATGCCAATTGGCAATCGCCATTCCACCTGCCTGTTTGATCTTTTCTTAGCAGTTTGAATATTGGTTCGCACGTGGCTGTTAGGTGAGATATGAACCTTACAATGTAGTTCAATCTTCCCAGAAAACCACGAACCTCTTTTTCTATTCTCGGTTCAGGCATATCTTGTATTGCTTTCACTTTGGCAGGATCAACCTCAATCCCCTTTTCACTCACAATGAAACCCAGCAGCTTTCCAGAACGCACCCCAAAAGTGCACTTGTTTGGATTCAATCTCAAGCGGAACTTTCGCAACCTTTCAAACAGCTTTTTCAAGTTAATCAGATGTTTCTCTTCCGTTCGCGACTTGGCAATCATTTCATCCACATAACATTCAATCTCCTTGTGGATTAAGTCGTGAAATAATGTTACCATTGCCCGCTGGTACGTTGCCCCTGCGTTTTTCAACCCAAAAGGCATCACCTTATAACAATATGTACCCCACGGAGTAATGAACGTGGTCTTCTCCATATCCTCAGGGGCCATCTTAATTTGGTTGTACCCGGAGAAACCATCCATAAACGAGAACACTAAAAACTGAGTTGTATTGTCAACCAGTACATCGATGTGGGGCAGTGGAAAATCATCTTTTGGGCTAGCTTTATTAAGATCTCGATAATCCACACACATTCTCACCTTTCAGTCTTTCTTTGGTACCGGCACAATGTTGGCAACCCAAGGAGGATAATTGTTCACAGTAAGAAACCCAGCGTCTCACTGCTTCTGAACCTTTTCTTTGATCTTTATGGCCATATCGGGATGAGTCCGACGAAGTTTCTGCTTGACTGGCGGGCATTCTTCTCTCAATGGCAGCCTGTGTACAACAATATCAGTATCCAACCCTGGCATGTCTTGATACGACCAGGCGAAGATATCAACATACTCACACAACATCTCAGTCAAAGCCTTCTTCACATCTGCTTGCAGGCTAGCGCCAATCTTGATCTCTTTCTTAGCATCCTCGGTACCAATATTGATGATCTCTATAGTCTCTTGATGAGGCTGGATGGTCATTTCCTCTTGTTTTAAGAATCTGGCTAGTTCCTTAGGGAGTTCACAGCCTTTCTCATCCCCTTCTTCGGCTTGATAAATTGGTTTGTCAAAGTCATACATAGCCATAGCAGAACCGTTATCAATGAAATCCGGAGGATCAAGTCTGCACGAACGGGTTCATGCTTTATTTTAGAATTTATTTTTAAAACAAAAGAAACAAAACATTGCCATTTTATTATTTTTGTGAAAAAATTAAAATGAAAGACAGAGAACAAAATTTGAGTGCAAAACGTCCTTTATTGATGATTAAAATTGCAAATGCAAACAGGGTGGCCCTACAAATGAATCTATACGCCTTGGGCAGAGCGCAAGATTTTAACATGCATTATGGTTAGAAAAACAAAGAAAATTACTCTGTTTGAAGAGTAACTCGGATGACTTCTTCAACAGACCAATTTAGCAATGGTTGTCCTGGAGCACGTGGGCGTACCCAGTTGTCCAAGTCACAGTCACTGTCAACACTATTTTCTGTAGCTGCGCAAGACTGATCTAGGTAAATGATTCCTCCACTGCTGAAAGTGATGGGTCCACTGTTCTCTGCAGCTGAAGTCATAGAAGGATGATAACTAATACCAAACTTGTCCTCCTTCATTGGTGTCTCTATCAGTTTGCCCCAGCCTTGGGCATTGCCTGCTCTGACGACCTTGACAGCTTGCTTATAGGATGAAATGGATGTACCGGTTCTATCTGGTGCAAGGGAAGATTCGGGCACGTTATCAATGTTTACTGCTTCAAACGACTGGCAAAGCATCTCGTGAATTTCCCCATCCATCTCAATATACTTGAACGTGGACAAATGGCTAACAAAGATGTCTTCTTCACCACACACTGTCACAACTTGTCCCTCGAACTCGTATTTCAACTTCTGGTGTAAGGTGGATGTAATAGCCCCGGCCGCATGAATCCAAGGGCGTCCTAATAAGCAGCTATACGCGGGTTGTATGTCCATCACATGGAATGTAGATTTGAACACCTGCGGTCCAATTTGCACGGGCAATTCTACTTCACCAAACACAGATCTTTTCGTTCCATCGAACGCTCGGACAACCAACTCACTGGGCCTTAAAATCAAGCCATCAACCTCTAGCTTCATTAGCGCCTTCTTGGGAAAGACATTGAGCGAGGAACCAGTGTCCACCAGTACGTGAGATAGCACTGCACCTCTGCACTCCATTGTAATATGCAAAGCTTTGTTGTGGTTTCTTCCTTCAGAAGTCAAATCTCTGCTTGTGAAACCCAATCCATGGCTGACATTGACGTTGGAAATTACACCCTCAAGCTGATTAATAGTGATTTCCTGTGGAACATATGCTCTCTTCAATACTTTCAATAAAGCCTCCTGGTGCGTGTCAGAACACATCAACAATGACAAAATTGAAATTTTCGAGGGTGTCTGGTTCAGTTGATCGACAATCTTATAATCACTTTTCTTTATTATCCTCATGAACTCTTCCACCTCGTTGTCAAAGGCAATCTTTGTCTCTGCTTCAGGCACAAGCACACTTTCAACCACCTGTTTTCCTTTAGCTTTTGCTGTAGCTTCCACTTCTTTATCACTTCGCAAAGTTTAGGGAGAA
The DNA here is from genome assembly GCA_022829125.1 of Lathyrus tuberosus. NCBI lineage: Eukaryota > Viridiplantae > Streptophyta > Magnoliopsida > Fabales > Fabaceae > Lathyrus > Lathyrus tuberosus. The sequence goes on along the minus strand of JALAZF010000261.1, from coordinate 3,925,567 downwards.
AACAACCTTCCGCTCCGAGTAAAGCCTCCTACACCACCTACATTATCAATATTTGAACTGACTGATGTCCTGACTTCCTGATTTTTCCCTTCATAGTACACGTCTGCCCCATAGTGCCATGGGATTGCCTTTATAGTTGTAAACGGAACAGGTCCTGGCACCGTGATGGTAACAGGACTGGGTCTTTCTTGCACAACACTTGCTACAGGAGCCGTACTTGCAGGCACTTGGATTTCAGCAGGAGTATAATAGATGGTCACGGTTGACACCTCATCAGTTTCTTTCACAACCTGGTCAAACTGTAGATGTCCCTCGTTAATAAGACTTTGCAAACCAGTTCTCAACTTATCACAGCCATTCTTCTGACTCATACATTCAGAACAATTTTGATCACAACCCGGGAACACCTATCCCTTCAACAAACGATCCTTTACAACCAACAGGGAAGTCTTCACCTGATTTATATCTGCTACCAAATTCAATCTCTTTCCATCTTCAATAGCATGTACATCTGCCCCACCGTGATCAGGCATGGGGTTCTGAAGAACATTAGGAGGTAATGAGAAATTGATTGCTTTAGCATCAATCAAGTCTTGCACCTTATGGTGAAACGCCCAACATTTTTCAATGGTGTGCCCCTGAGCACCTGAGTGGAACTCGCAGCGAGCGTTAACATTGAAATTAGGTGGCAAGTTGCCAGCGGCAAGAGGTCTCATAGTACAAAGCTCAACCGACTTCAACTTGAGTAACTGTGGTAGCAACGCAACATAAGTCATAGGGAGAGGGTCAATCTTACGATCCCTCTGTCTAGACCTCTGCTGGAAAGGAGATTGCTGCTGCTGTTGCTGAGCTTGCTGTTGTGGTTGTTGTTGCTGAACAGATGGTGCTGGGATTGTCACTGCACCTACCTGATGATACGCTTGAGAACGTCCTCTTCCTCGTCTTCTATACACAGCATTTGTATCACCTTCTCTTCTTTTCTGACCACTAGCAAATGGTTTCTTCGTTCCCGAAGAGCCAGCCCCACTTACATCTTGGATCTTCCCAAGTTTCAACAGACTCTCTATTTGTTCTCCAGCAATTACAATATCAACAAATCCGGTTGATAGACACGCATCCAATCTTTCAAGAAATGCCCCTTGCAGGGTGCCCATAAACATGTCTGCCATTTCTCTATCCAGCAAAGGAGGTTGAACCTATGCAGCCATCTCTCTCCACCTTTGAGCATATTCCTTGAAACTTTCCTTAGCATTCTGTGACAACCCCTGCAATTGAGTGCGGTTGGGCGCCATGTCAATATTGTATTGGTACTGCTTTAGGAATGCTTCTGCCAGATCCTTCCAACTTCTCACAGCAGCTCTGTTCAATTTCATATACCAGGTCAAGGAAGCTCCAGCCAGACTGTCTTGAAAGTAATGCATCCATAACTTCTCATCATCTGTATGGGCTGAAATTCTCCCAAAATAAGCTTGGATATATGTCTGGGGACACGAATTGCCCTGATATTTATCAAAAGTGGGCGGCTTAAATTTGTGAGGAATTCTGACTCCAGGTACCAGACCCAGATTGGTAACATTGATGCGTTGTATTTGCAAGTGCACGAATCGCGTCAGAGTAATATAAAAAGTTATCGTATCCACAGAGACCAAATGTCGATCTAACGATTTCCGTTTGTTACAGTGCTTATCTAAGGCAGTTCAATTCAGGGTTTACTAATGCAGAGGAAAATAAATAAAAGTAAATGACGAGGAAATGAAATTCAGACAAAACAATAGGCTTGAATGTAATTCTCATAACTGATAATATTTCTATATTCATCAACAGAACTACTTACGGGCAATATCTTCTATTTTAAGAAAAGAATTCAATTTAACAGGAACTGTCATTTTCGCGTAGTCAGAACCAAGTTGACCCTCTAAACTAACCCCTTTATTGTCACTTATAAAAAGGCGCGCATTGCGTTAGAGTCATGGAAAACTTACTTTTAAGAAATGCAAATTCTAAACTAAACAGAAAAGTATTTTCACCTGAAATCTCTAAACTAAAGAGGTTCAAAATGAACCAGATTCTAATCCCACTAACGCGTCCGAAAATAGTTTTAAAATCTCTTTTCTAAAGTGTTAAAAATCCCTACTCAACTGAGAAAAGCGCTTTCGCTGTATTTGATCAGTTGAGAACTAAACAAGTTCACAAATGGTTGGACGGCTTTCGATCTTACCCAACATTGCTTTTAAGTACAGAAAACTTGTGTTAAAGATTAAAACAGCCCTTAAGTACTTCTATTAACATATAGAGGTATTACGGTGGTTATGGTCTTTACATTCTTACCTATCTAAAACTTAGCCAGCCATGGTAGTTATAACAGTCATATTAATTCTTATCATGTATGGAATTAAGTCATTTGAAAAGTAAAGTTTTGAAAAGTAAGGCAAGACAATAAATAAACAAAATAAAGCAAGTGCAAGAAATAAATGAAAGTAAATGCGATTAAAATAAAACCTGCTCCAAAGCGGAGTCTTTAAATCTGGTACAATGTACGGAAAAGAAAATGCTGGCAGGATTACTTCTACCAAAGTGCTCCAACTTGATTACAGACACTCCAAGACTTGATTACAAACTCGATCACACACAGTGCAATAACTCCTCGATGTGAGAAGATTACTGCTTTACAAGAATGAAATTTATGCCTAGGATGAAGTAAACTAAGATTGGATGATCCTAAAATTCGAGTTCTGAGAGTATTTATAGGCAAAGTTGGCATGGTGCAAAGACAAAAGTGACCTTGGCTTGAAAAATGGGCGGGAACTCATTTTTCCTTGTCGCGCCCGCGACAGGCTTACCGCGCCTGCGACAAGAAGAAAACGGCAAAGGTCGTGGGAACGTGGCAGTTGAGCAGTGGAGATCATGGGACACGTCGTTGCCTACCCTGGGGCGCCCGCGACAAGAGAAGCGACAAGAGTAAATTGCTGTCAAACTTGAATTCTTGCTCCTTTTTGCACCCTTTTTCGTCTGGGACCTCGATTTATTGAAAACCTGAAAACAAAGGGAAACATAACAATAACAAAGCAAAAATAATAGAAAAATAACTAATATGCATGTGAAATCAGAGTCGAAAATACAGTATAATTTAGTGTCATCAAATTCTCCCACACTTAGACCTTTGCTTGTCCTCAAGCAAAACATTTAAAGCTCATAGAAAAATCAGTGTCGATCGATGATTTTTGGGCGAAAAGGGCTTCTAAGTCCGAGTCTGGATGCAGTGGTCGGTACTAACTGAGTAAACCAAGGGCATCGTGATGACACTAATCCGCAAATACGGACATAAACTTCGCTCCTATACCAATCAACCCATTATATCCCACAATACCTAGGCCTTCCTTTTCCATCTCTTTTGAGTCCTTTTCATTCAAGCGCAATCACATTAAGCCCGTTTTCCGCACATGCTCCATGGTAGAGTGACCTGTTAGTGATTCTGATCTTTTCATACCGGATTTCTGGCACAAGGAACTGTGTAAAATCCTTTTATTCCTCTCAAGTGCAGTTGTGGGGGATCGGATCGTAATCCGCCCTACCGAGTTCAGCGCCAGATACCTCTGAACCAACTGAAATGAGCAAGCTAAACATCTTATTACTTTTTTCTTTTTTTTTTTTTTTTTGTATATGCACTCAGATCAGTCACTTATATTCGTCGGTCTCCTACTTAGAACATGTTTAGGCCGGAGCTGATTGCTGAAATAAACTACTAAGGATGAAATTAGGGCCATGGTACATGGGGTTTCAGGTGTGATTCTTATATTTACGAAGTTCATGGTGTAAGGACGATACTGATGTTTCGAAGGTTCTCCCAAGTCACCGTATCCTAACCCGAACCTGTCTTAAAGTCCAGAAATTTTTCAGAACAACACTTTTTTCTAGAAAAATTATTTTTTATTTTTTTATTTTTATTTTTTTTATTTTTTATTTATTTTTTATTTTTTATTTTTGGGTTAAAATATGTGGGAAAAAATGAAGGTGAACCAAAAAATATACTTATACTAATGACTCTTCAAACACATGCATTTTCTAAGACAGAAACAAAAGTAAATAACTGAAGGGAAATAAAAATTAACTACTAAAACGACGGAAATAAAAACGATAAAATCTCCTCCCACACTTAAATCAAATAGTGTCCCCAATGTTTCGAAGTAAGCTAAGGAGAAAGGAACTTGGCAAAACTAGTGAGGACCGCTGGTGCCCTCGCCGCCCTGTGCTGAACGCTCGGAACGACGGAATCTGCTACGGTGATGGTCTCGCTGGTCTATCCTAGCCTGTAATTCTGCCTGAGCAGCTTTCACCTCATGAAGGTTACCTAAGATGGAACCCTGAGTGGCCTCCATAAGCTGAAAGTGCTGATGGTTATATTGCTGTTGACGGGACTGCTCAGTGGTGATCGCAAGCAGAGTACGGGAGATGGTCTCGTAAGATTGGTCTGCTCTCCGCCGCGACTCTTGCATAAAGCTCATCTGGTCCTCCATTTGTTGCTGAATGGAAGAGAGCAGGTCTTCATGCCGTGCCTCTCTAGCCATATGGTCTCGCCACATCTCCTCTGTAATATAAAATCCGGGAGCAGCTCCTGCAAAAGTGTTAGAAGAAGATGGTGCGGTGTGTGATTGTGTAGGGCGAGGGGGGGACACACGCTCTCTATGGTCATACTCATCATCTGTGTCAGGCCCCTCATTGTCATGGACATTAGGAGGAATTGGACCTAGAAAAGGTGGGGCAGTAAGGTCATAGATCCAGTTTCTCTCTAATCGTACATCTGTACGTCTACTGCACGGCATAACAATTGATTCGACGGCTACCCCGTGAATCATCAACTCATAACCACCAGCCCTTCTTGATCGGCACAATTTCATGTCTTTCAAAAATTTTAAATTAATTGTGCAAGGGGCAGTGGTTCTAAATTAGCTATCTCATCATTCAAATTTAGTGCCCGAGCAATAGACGTAATCAATCCGCCAAAAACTATCGGTCCACCCTTATTTACCGTTAAGCACATGTGGGCAATCATAAATGGAACCGGATTGATTCTTACATTTGTGAGGCATCCTTGCAAGAACAAAAGTTCTTTGCTATTAACTTTGTTTTGATTCTCCCAGCCAAAAATAGAGCATGCCAAAAGATATCTGAAAATTCTTATGGCCGGGGTATGAATGGTCGAGGCGAGTATTCCCTTAAAGGAATCAACAATAGTATCTGACAACCTGCGCCAGAAGGCGAATATCCCGACTGACCATTAAGCATCTGAAGGAGCCTCACAAACAGCACCCTCCCCATGAGGGAATCCCAATAGACCTGCTAGTTCATCGGTACTGAACTGATACTCAACAGCAAACAGTCTAAAATGCACGGTACCGATTGTGCTAGCAGTGTCGGGATGAACGGTATAAACCAATGAACTCAAAAACTCAACCGTCATCCTCTCATAGGTGGGTTCTTTTGTGGTGAAAACAGTGCCTAAACCTACAAAGTCTAACATATGGAAAACGCTATGATGAACCCCTAAAGCGTGCAAGCAAGTATCGTCGACATACCTCGTCGAGAGAATTTCTCGATCCTGAAGCTTTTGAAGTTGCCGTCTCTGCCTATTCCCGGATTGTCCTTCCCGAAGAATGACTCCATTAAACTCCATTGATGAAGATGGTGAAGAGGGTGGAAGAAAAGTGGTATGATAAAGGTTGGATTTTTTTGGGTTTTTGTTGATGGAAATTGAAATGGAAAGTTAAGAGATGGTTGGTGAATGCTAGAGATATGAATTTCAATGGGGTTTTATAGGGATTTTTCGGAGGGAAAAAATGGGTTTGAAAAGGTTGGAGCTTCAAAAATGGTGGAAATGGAGGTTCTGTCCCGATTTTACAAGGACGCTGCCGCGGGCGCGACAGGTGTGTCGCGGGCGGGACGAGAACAAATCCGCTGATGGGCCTCAATTTGTCTTTTTGAATGGGCTTTTTGTCCTTCATTTGGCCTTGGGGGTTCTTTTTAGCATTCCATATGTCCTAAAAATGTAGTTTTGCACAAAATTTCCACAAGCATATATTTTTTATAATGAAATTTTTTATATATTTTGTCAAAGAAAAAAATAAAATAAAAGAAGATATTAGCATATAAACATAAAAAACTCAAACCTTAATATAAATAAAAAATATATCAAATGCAAATAGTAGGAAATATGTCTGGGTGATACTGGAAGTAAATTAATGCATAAGAAATATAGTAAATAATACGAAAATGGAAATCAAGATGTCTGGTCATCAGTCTGGTCATCTCCACGGAGTCTCGCTATCTCACGACGGAGCTCCGCCATGTCTTCATACAGCACATCATACTCAGTAGCGTGGGTCAGCTCTGACACTTCCATCCCCAGGTGTAGGTCAGCAAGAGTCTGTCGGAGATCTGCTATCTCTTGGCGCATCATCGCCATCTGGGTCTGCATATCTGAAGTACCTAATGAATGATTATTTGACCATACCGTGGTCCTGTCAGGTGGTGGAGCTGGAACGTACTCTGGCTCTGGGCAGGGTTGTGGTGCGTCCACCGTCTCACCGTGTCCTTCTAAGGCATATGTCCAGTTTGCTGGGTCATGGACACTGGTCATAACAGGATCCGGCAAAGTGAAATGATGTATGGTCTCACCATCGATCAGGAGTCTGAACTGAGAGGGGTTAAAGGAGTTCCTTCTCATCAGCCCCCGATCTAAACAAAAATCAATATCCATGGTGGTATGGCTGCAGTAGGGAGTCAAATGAAATAGCTTTCGGCCAAGGCCTAGAGCAGCAACAATCTCAGTCACATTACCTCCTACATGTATAGGTCCTCCTGCCCAGGTGGCAACACCACTAAAAGAGTACAGCATAAAGTTACCACAAGCTAAACGACGCGACTGATTCGCACAAAACATGAAAAATATGTCCTCCTCAGTAACGTGGTCATTAGCATCTGCTCTCCCAAAGAATGTATGGGCAATGATCATCTGAAAGTATCGGAGAGCTGGGTTATGGATAACCTGCGAAATGTGAGTATCAGGGTCAGGGCCTCCACCTTCAGAGATGTCACTCCAAAATTTCTCCACGTCTCTATTCATGAAGTAACCCATGGGCAGCTCAGGGATAGCGCCAACTCCAGTCTCAAATCCAAGAAGATCAACGAACTCAGTATGGGTGAACGAATACTCTGTGCCAAATAACCTGAAGCTAGTGTGGCTATCTGGTCCCAAGTACGGGTCATAGGAGAAAGAGCTGAGGAACTCCAGAGTGAGGTTCCTATAGGTGGGATGCAAATCATCAGCGTACTGGTCCCATTTGAGCTGGTGGGTCAAGTATCGGACAATGGCTCTATGCCCAAAGCTTCCATGCAATCACTGTCTGGGTAGCGAGTGGGTGCCATAGGTCTGAGTGAAAGCATCGCGTAACGCTCTCTCTGAGCGTCGTCTCTAAAGGTCACGTGCATGTCGTCGACTGGTGGCATCCTGAAAGAAAAGGTTAGGAAAAAACAGGCCCTGAAATCAAACACACAAAACAAGTTAGACATATATGTACAAACAAGCAAACAAATGTAAATCAAAATAAAAGAAAATAAATACGAAAAGGAAAAGAACCATGGGTTGCCTCCCATGCAGCGCTTGCTTAACGTCGTTAGCTCGACGAGTTCAAGTCATGTATCTGGTGCGAGGATAGGTGGGTCTGTTAACGTGAACCTGGAGTAGTATGCTAGAATGTCACCTCCTTCATAATGCTTAAGCCTTTGTCCATTTACAACGAACGGACTGCAAGATTTGTTCTTAATTTCCACTGCCCCGGATTTCAGGACTTTGGAAACTTCGAACGGGCCCGTCCATCTAGATCGAAGATTACCTGGAAAAAGTCGCAGTCTTGAATTGTATAGAAGAACAGGGTCACCTATGTTGAAGTCTTTCTTGACGATCTTCTTGTCATGCCATGCTTTGGTTCTCTCTTTATATATGATGGCATTTTCATAGGCTGATTGTCGGAGCTCTTCTAGCTTATGTATGTCTAAGATGCGTTTCTCACCAGTTACTAGGTAATCAAAATTTAAGGTTCTGATGGCCCAATATGCTTTGTGTTCCAATTCAAAGGGTAAGTGACATGATTTTTCGTAAACTAGTTGGTAAGGGGTTGTTCCAATGGGAGTCTTATAGGCTGTCCTGTAGGCCCACAGTGCTTCTGAAAGCTTCTGTGACCAATCCTTTCTGGATATCGAGACAGTTTTTTCTAAGATATGCTTGATCTCTCTATTGGATACTTCTATTTGCCCACTGGTTTGCGGGTGGTAAGGTGTGGCTACTCTATGTTTAACTCCATACTTCCTCAATAGTTTGTCAAAAATCCTAAATATAAAATGTGATCCTCCATCACTTATGACTAGTCTGGGAACTCCGAATCTAAGGAATATATTCTGCTTGAACATCTTAATCACTACTCGGGTGTCGTTTGTGGGTGCAGCTATAGCTTCAATCCATTTGGACACGTAATCGACAGCGACTAAAATATATTTGTTTCCTAAGGATGATGGAAAAGGTCCCATGAAGTCGATTCCCCAAACATCAAAAAGTTCTACTTCTTGAATGTTTCTTAATGGCATTTCATTTCTCCTCGAGATGTTTCCGGAGCGTTGACAGGGGTCACACTTGGTTATATATGTATGAACATCACGCCATATAGTTGGCCAATAAAGACCAGCTTGAAAGATTTTAGCGTGAGTCTTAGATGTGCTTGCGTGTCCTCCGTAGGGTGCTGAGTGACAATGTTCTATGATATGGTGCACTTCTTCCTCTGGAACACACTGGCGAAAGATTCTGTCAGTGCCTCTTTTAAAAAGGAGTGGTTCATCCCAATAGAAATGTTTAACGTCATTGAAGAACTTCTTTTTCTGCTGATAGCTGAGGTCAGGAGGTATTATATCTGCAGTAAGATAGTCAACAAAATCTGCATACCAAGGTACATTATTTACCGCTAAGGATTTTTCAGAATCTTCTAGGGTTTCTAAACTTACATCTCCAATGGCATCTAGCTTAGCGATTAACCTGTCATAAGCAAAGTCATCATTTATGGGTACTACATCAGGTTTCAAGAACTCAAACCTGGAAAGGTGATCGGCAACTACATTCTCGGTGCCTTTCTTATCTCTGATATCAAGGTCAAATTCTTGTAATAAAAGTATCCACCGGAGTAACCTAGGTTTAGCATCCTTTTTATTCAAAAGGTATCGGATGGCGGCATGATCAGTGTAAACAATTATTTTGGCTCCCACCAAATAGGATCTAAATTTGTCTATGGCGAAAACTACGGCTAGGAGTTCTTTTTCTGTGGTTGCATAGTTTAGCTGAGCGGCATCTAGAGTTCTACTGGCGTGGTAAATCACATGTAACTTCTTATCAGATCTTTGCCCTAGCACTGCTCCTACAGCGTAATCACTAGCATCACACATGATTTCAAAAGGTTTTGTCCAATCTGGTGGTTGCATAATGGGTGCTGAGATTAAAGCTTGTTTTAAAAGGTTGAATGCTTCGTTGCATTTTTCATCAAAAATGAACTCAGCATCTTTCATCAGAAGACCTGTCAAAGGTTTAGTGATCTTAGAGAAATTTTTAATGAAACGCCGGTAAAATCCAGCGTGTCCAAGAAAACTTCGAACTTCTCTAATTGTTTTGGGTGGTTTAAGATTCTCTATCACCTCGATCTTAGCTTTATCAACTTCAATGCCTTTTTCAGAAACGATATGTCCTAGAACTATGCCTTCAGTGACCATGAAGTGACATTTCTCCCAATTTAATACCAGGTTTACTTCGACACATCTCTTCAAGATCTTTTCAAGGTTGACTAGACAGTTATTGAAATCAAATCCGCAGACTGAGAAATCATCCATGAATACTTCCATAATTCCATCAAGATAATCAGCGAAGATTGACATCATGCAACGCTGAAAAGTTGCTGCGGCATTACAGAGTCCAAAAGGCATACGTCTATAGGCAAAAGTTCCATATGGGCATGTGAAGGTTGTTTTCTCTTGGTCATCAGGGTGTATAGGAATTTGGAAAAAACCTGAATATCCGTCGAGGTAACAGAAGTAGGAATGTCTAGCTAGACGTTCCAACATCTGATCTATAAAAGGTAATGGGAAATGGTCCTTCCTAGTGGTTTTGTTTAATTTTCTGTAATCTATGCACATACGCCAACCTCCTTCTATCCGTTTTGTAACGTGCTCACCTTTTTCATTTTGAACCACGGTGATGACTCCCTTTTTAGGTACTACATGCACAGGGCTTACCCATTTACTGTCCGAGATCTGATATATTATCCTTGCTTCCAACAACTTAAAAACTTCCTTCTTAACTACCTTACTCATTATAGGGTTAATCCTTCTTTGGTGTTCTCTCGAAGGTTTAGCATCTTCCTCAAGTGAAATCCGGTGCATGCACACGGATGGACTTATTCCTTTAAGATCTGAGATGTTGTACCCTAGTGCTGAGGGATATCTTCGCAAGACATCTAAGAGTTGGTTTGTTTCATTTTGGTTCAGAACAGCACTGACTATAACTGGTCTGTCCATTTCTTTGTCTAAAAACTCATATCTTAGATTCTTGGGTAATTCTTTCAATTCTAAGGTTGGTTTGCTGGGGTTTTGTATAGGATCTGGAGTTAAGGATAGACATTTAAAAAGGCTATCATCTATGTAAGGTTCCATACTGTCATCATTTTTCTCAATGGTCGTTGAAGGTAGTTATATTCTTTCTATTGGCTCTTCCTGGTTAAGTTCACGGACACATTCATCAATGACATCAACTACATAACATGCATCTCCTATTACTGGTGCCGCGAGAAACTTTGCTAGGACAAACTCTATTTTTTCGTTACCTACCTCAAAAGTCAATTTTCCTTTCTTGACATCTATTATGGCTCCTGCAGTTGATAGGAAGGGTCTACCTAGGAGGATTGGGATATCTTTATCTTCTTTGATGTCCATTACGACGAAGTCGGTGGGAATGAACAACTTGCCTATTCTAACTGGGATGTCTTCTAATACGCCTACAGGGTATTTTATAGATCTGTCAGCTAATTGGAGAGACATCTTAGTAGGTTACAAATCTCCTAGTTTCAATCGTTCACAAACTGCAAGGGGCATTAGGCTTACACTGGCTCCTAAGTCCAGAAAGGCTTTATCTATGACATGATTCCCCAAAATACAAGGTATGAAGAAATTCCCCGGATCTTTGTCTTTTTTGGCAAGTTTGTTCTCGGAAATGGAATTACACTCCACTGGTTTTGGATCGTCAAGTCTACGTTTATTTGTGAGGATGTCCTTCAAGAATTTAGTATAAGATGGTATTTGGGTGATGGCTTCTGTAAAAGGAATCTCTACATGGAGTTTTTCTATAACTTTAACAAACTTCTGGAATTGGTCATTGATCTTAGTTTGTTTAAGTCTTTGTGGATAGGGAATCGGTGGTTTGTATGGCTGAGGGGGTGTTAAAGCTTCGTCCGTAACTTCTCCTTTATCTCTGTCTTTTGGTTTCCCAATTTCTACGGGTTCCTCACCTTCGGGGGTAGCATCCTTTTTGGAAATTTTGGAGTCACTCAATGTCGGGTTTTTAGGCCCTTCATAAGTGGTTCCACTTCGTAAGGTAACAGCGTTAGCTTGCCCTCGAGGGTTCTGTTGAGGTTGTCCAGGAAATTGTCCTCCAGGAGTAGTTTGGGGTGCTTGCTTTAAGGCTACCTGAGAGATCTGGGTTTCAAGCATCTTGCTGTGGGTGGCCATTTGATCCATTTTGGTTCCTAGTTGGGTAAGCAGCTCATTCACATGAATATTCTGATTTAGGAACTCTTTGTTTTGCTGGGCTTGTGCTGTCATAAAATCATTTAGCACTTTCTCTATATTTGGCTTAGGTGGCACTGCTTGCATAGGTTGGTTTTGTCTAGGTGCTTGATTGTTGGTTGATCTCGGAGGTGCTTGGTTTTGGATAGGGTTATTGTTTTTGTAGGAAAAATTAGGGTGATTTCTCCATCCAGGGTTGTAAGTATTTGAGAACGGGTTTCCTTGGGCATAGTTGACTGGGTCTGGGTTAGTCTCGTTTAACAGATGGTAGTCAGCTGATTGATGACCTTTAGTACCACAAAGTTTGCAATCCGATACTACTGCTGCTGCAACGGTTGGTTGTGCGTACATTTGATCGATCTTGAGGGCCATAGCATCCATTTTGGCTTGCATCATGTCTATAGAGCTTACCTCATGTTTACCTCCTTGGGCTTCTTTCTTTTCTACTGTTGCTCTTTTGTTTCCCCATTGGTGATGGTTTTGAGCCATATCTTCAATGAGACCACAAGCGTCAGGATAGGGTTTGTTCATCAGGGCACCGCCAGCGGCAGCGTCGATGGACATCTTTGTGTTATAATGAAGTCCGTGGTAAAAGGTATGTATAATCAACCATTGCTCTAAACCGTGGTGTGGACAAGCCCTTAGAAGGTCTTTATACCTCTCCCAAGCTTCAAATAGCGATTCTCCTTGGTTTTGGGTAAATCTTGTTATTTGGTTTCAGAGAACGACTGTTTTTCTTGGGGGAAAGTATCTAGCAAGGAATGTTCTCCTAAGGTCTTCCCATGTTGTTATAGAATTGGCTGGAAGGGAATCTAACCAAGTTAGGGCTTTGTCTCTAAGGGAAAAGGGAAATAGTCTTAAACGAATCGCCTCAGGACTAGTACCATTGGTCTTAAAGGTGTTTGACAACTGGATAAAGACTTTTAGATGTTGGTTTGGGTTTTTAGATGGTAGTCCTGCGAATTGGTTTTGTTGAACTAGTTGTAATAGGGACGGTTTTAGTCCAAAATTATTGGCAGGTATGGTAGGGTTAACTATACTAGAGCTCGGTTCTTCGTCAGCAGGCTGAGTGAATTCCTTAAGGGGTCTTTGGTTACGATCTTTGGCCATAGCTTGCTTAATTCGACGAAGCCAAAGTCGTGCGCGAGCGTAACGTTCTGGTTTCACTAAAGGATCTATAACACTACTGGAGCTGCGAGATCTTCGCATCGACCAGTTCGTGCGGCCCTAGTCTAAACGGTGATAACAAACGAAATTCGAAATTCGGCGAAATTGATCCCCGGCAACGGCGCCAAAAACTTGATGCGTTGTATTCGCAAGTGCACGAATTGCGTCAGAGTAATATAAAAAGTTATCGTATCCACAGAGACCAAATGTCGATCTAACGATTTCCGTTTGTTACAGTGCTTATCTAAGGCAGTTCAATTCAGGGTTTACTAATGCAGAGGAAAATAAATAAAAGTAAATGACGAGGAAATGAAATTCAGACAAAACAATAGGCTTGAATGTAATTCTCATAACCGATAATATTTCTATATTCATCAACAGGACTACTTACGGGCAATATCTTCTATTTTAAGAAAAGAATTCAATTTAATAGGAACTGTCGCTTTCGCGTAGTCAGAACCAAGTTGACCCTCTAAACTAACCCCTTTATTGTCACTTATAAAAAGGCGCGCATTGCGTTAGAGTCATGGAAAACTTACTTTAAAGAAATGCAAATTCTAAACTAAACAGAAAAGTATTTTGACCTGAAATCTCTAAACTAAAGAGGTTCAAAATGAACCAGATTCTAATCCCACTAACGCGTCCGAAAATAGTTTTAAAATCTCTTTTCTAAAGTGTTAAAAATCCCTACTCAACTGAGAAAAGCGCTTTCGCTGTATTTGATCAGTTGAGAACTAAACAAGTTCACAAATGGTTGGACGGCTTTCGATCTTACCCAACATTGCTTTTAAGTATAGAAAACTTGTGTTAAAGATTAAAACAGCCCTTAAGTACTTCTATTAACATATAGACGTATTACGGTGGTTATGGTCTTTACATTCTTACCTATCTAAAACTTAGCCAGCCATGGTAGTTATAACAGTCATATTAATTCTTATCATGTATGGAATTAAGTATTTTAAAAATTAAAGTTTTGAAAAGTAAGGCAAGACAATAAATAAACAAAATAAAGCAAGTGCAAGAAATAAATGAAAGTAAATGCGATTAAAATAAAACCTGCTCCAAAGCAGAGTCTTTAAATCTGGTACAATGTACGGAAAAGAAAATGCTGGCAGGATTACTTATACCAAAGTGCTCCAACTTGATTACAGACACTCCAAGACTTGATTACAAACTCGATCACACACAGTGCAATAACTCCTCGATGTGAGAAGATTACTGCTTTACAAGAGTGAAATTTATGCCTAGGATGAAGTAAACTAAGATTGGATGATCCTAAAATTTGAGTTCTGAGAGTATTTATAGGCAAAGTTGGCATGGTGCAAAGACAAAAGTGACCTTGGCTTGAAAAATGGGCGGGAAATCATTTTGCCTTGTCGCGCCCGCGACAGGCCTACCGCGCCTGCGACAAGAAGAAAACGGCAAAGGTCGTGGGAACGTGGCAGTTGAGCAGTGGAGATCATGGGACACGTCGTCGCCTACCCTGGGGCGCCCGCGACAAGAGAAGCGACAAGAGTAAATTGCTGCCAAACTTGAATTCTTGCTCCTTTTTGCACCCTATTTCGTCTGGGACCTCGATTTATTGAAAACCTGAAAACAAAGGGAAACATAACAATAACAAAGCAAAAATAATAGAAAAACAACTAATATGCATGTGAAATCAGAGTCGAAAATACAGTATAATTTAGTGTCATCAAACATCAATACCCATAGAATTCTTGCATTCCATAGCCCGTATCTTCTCAGCCAACTCATCGTACCTTTTGTCATTAGGATTACCCATCTCAGCATCCACTAGGGTGAACTGGTCTTCCTGAGCATCTTCCTGAACAATACCAGCATTTCGGACATTTCCATTACCCAAATTGCCCACAGGAGGAGGATTGCCAACAGGAGAAGGAGTGCCATGAGTCTGTGAATTGTAATTCTGATTACCTCCTGGCGTAGTCTCTGGACGCTCGACTAGAAGCCTCAATCTCTCTTGAGTTTGCGCCATACCAGTCATGAGAGTCATGAACTGGTCCATGCGTGCCCTTATTTCAGCCAAATCATTCTGCATTTGATCCATAATCCTTGCTTGATTTCTTCGAGTTGAGTATCGGTGAACGTGATTCTCAGCTATAATGCCTGAAATCAAATAAAGGTTAGAGATCTCCTGCAACAAGTACCTGCAAAGCAAACAACACATGCAAAATGATATGCAATGCAAATTCCATGCCAATGCCATGTTTATCACTGCCAGGGCGTTTTACACCCTGATTCCAGTCTTAATCACAAGAATCTCAATGATAGTCACATAGTATTGAGAGAAGCATATTACGAAGATCTGTGCTGTGATAATGTGCTGGTGAATGACATGATGCCGAAGAAACCCCTTTGAATAATCCATTAATTAAACAGAAAGCTAATAAGTGCTGGAACATTTTACAATGAGTTCGTAAATGGGAAATACATCAAAGAAATGACTCCATCAACAAGCCTGATGGTAGTCAACAATACATCAACAAAAATACATTAAAAGAGGGGAAAGTAAAATCAGACATCTAACTCCAAATTTTTCAATTTCTCACTAGAATGCTTAATTTCTTCAAAAAGGATCCTAGCGCGCTGATGACCCGACTTTTAAATCAACTCCTTGATCAAAATGTCTCTCCTATTCAGGGCTTCAGTTAATGAATCTGCGTGCATCAGGAGAGCTTCATCAGTACTCGTTTCCTTGAATCTTTTCACCCCAGCTTGTATTTTGAGTCTTCCCATCTCCACCATGGCATCTTCAATCTTTTTCTTGGATCTCTTCAATTCATCATAAACAATCTTTAGCTGTTCTTGGCTCTTTGCAAAGTCTTCCCTATGCTTTCGCCGTTGCTCATGTGCTCTGAGAAGCTCATCATCTTTAGCCTTTAACTGTTCCTGTAACTCTGCATTCTCGAGCCTGACTTCATCCCAGGCTTGCTGAAACTTGGCTAACTTCTCTTTGTTCTGCGCTAAGGCCTGTTTGGTCTTCTTGTGAGCTTGAGTAGCAGCATCAGCACCTTTACTAATCTTTTGGAAGTGTTTGGCTCTTTCAGCAAAGTCCCTTTCTTTTGCTGCTAAGATTCGTTCCGCGTCTTGAGCTCTCCGTTCCAGCTCTCTGTTGGCATGTAGAACATTCTGAAGAAGACTACTCAAATCGGAATTCTCGACCCGAAGTTCGTTCAATGTAGCCTGCAGTATGTTAAACTCCTCCATGGGAATGGTGGTAGGTTGTTCTGGAATTGCTGGATACAGAGGTGGCTCTCTTGAAAAGGGAAAAAGAACTTCTTCAACCTTTCTTTGAATCCATTCTGTATACTGTGGATAAGCTCTGCAATCACCTTTTCCAAAGACAGTCTTTCCAGTCTTGTGTAGGTGTCCCCAAGCATGCACAACCTTTCTTAACACTTCTGTATCTTCATCCCTATTGAAGAACAAAGACTCTTCTATGTGTTGGTCTTCAGGAGGATTCCTTGAGGCATACCCAAATTGTCTAATAGCCAGGATTGGGTTGTAGTTAATTCCCCCTTTCTTGCCTATCAGAGGCACATTTGGGAAGTTTCCGCAGCTAGTAATGATCTCCACTCCTTGCAATTGATGGTCAAACCAAACAATGTTATCAGCAGTCAAACCCATTATCCGTTTAGACCACTTTAGAGAATCCCTAGTGTCCACAAACACACCAGATTGAGGCAAATGTTTCAGAAACCAATCAGACAAAAGTGGAGTACAGTAGTTGACAGGACCTCCTCTTCTTTTCTCATTTTTGAAATGCACTGAGTGGTAGAAATCACCTAACAAAGTGGGAATGGGATTCTTCCGGATAAAAACCCTCACAGCGTGCATATCCACAAACTGAGGTTGATTAGGAAATAGGACAATGTCGTAGATGCACAGAGCCAGAATGGAGTTATAGACCTTCCAATTCTTAGAATTGGCAAATTCTTGAGCTTGATCTTCAAGAAATTCTAAATGAAAACCTTTGACTCCACTCTTACTGGCAACATTTCCCTTCAGCACTGACTGTTCCACCTGTAGAGCCGTTGCAATTTCCTCTATACTAGGATGAGCTCCAGAAAAGAAGGGCACATTTGATTTGACTGAAACACCCAAGATGAATGAAAGCTCCTCCAATGTAGGCATCAAGATATACCCTGGAAGGACAAAACATCTTAGCGGCGGCTCGTAAAACTGCAGTAGAGTGTGGAGGGCGTCATGCTCATACTTTGTAATGTTACAGACCATTTTTTCACTCTCCCATATTTCTTCTGGAAAGTGATAAGGAAACCCGGATCAGCCATGGCTATCGTTTTGTGAAGTAGATCCAAGGTTGGCTCTGGAAACTTGTAAGCAACATTGTTCTTTCTTTTAGCATCTGTCTCTGTCGAACCCATTGACTGGAATCAGAGGTAAAATAAGCACTTGGAAATGACAAACATGAATGTTATGTTATGATAATGCAATGTAAAAGGCATGGTATCAGTGCTCTGTGTCGGTGCTGGACTGTGTGCACGGTGTCTGTACAAGGCTGAGAATAATACTGCAGATAGAAACCCACTGACTGTCACAAGTTACATCATCTGTCTGTGAATATATCAGAGCATCAAGGTATGTAGGAAGCATGGTTACCTGCAAACCTGTAAACACCCGTCCATACTCACATGTAGGTACTAAAACAGCGGTTCCTCAATTTCAGATTCTCGATTTGAGAAGCAATAGCACATTCAGCCCGTAGGATACAATTCTATCGCCAAAAAAAGAGGTCGTCCACTGATTCCCCAAAAAAGGTCATCCTATGGCGAATTCCCAGCATTGGGTCCTCGGATCGAGAATGTGCAATGGGTTTGCCACATAATGTGGTCTGCCACTGTCATATCTCGGGAGGAGTGCCGCAACTGAGTCATCGGGAATGATCACCAGAGTCGACAGCTTCCTAGGTCAACACCCCGAGATGCACAAGACGTGCAAATCAGAACATCTCCCAAGAAAACCTCGTCTGGTTGTGGATTTCGTATAAACCATACATAACAAGATGCTACATAGGCCACACTACCGTCCACTCTAGTCCTATGTATGTACTCAAGCCTGTGTAATAGGTTTATCTCTCAGAATACCCATCCCGCCAAACAGAAAAGCCAGTACAGCACAGTCCAGTATAACATAATATAGCATATGAAATGAAAATGCTAAAATGCGATAAATACAGTAATATACAGTAAAGCAGTAACAGTAAATAGCAATACAGTACAACAGTAAATACAGCAAAAAAGTAAACACCCAATGAAAGAAAAACAGACAAGCGCTAGGATTGACTCGCTAAGGAAACCAGAGATTTTGGGCCCTGAGTCCCCAGCAGAGTCGCCAGCTGTCGCTCCTGGGATTTTCATCCTAGTGCAAACGCGAAAGTGGCACCGAAACAGAGTCGCCAACAATGTGTATTTATCCCAAGAGAGGGAAAGGAAACACTGCATAAACCTGAGGGAAAGGAAAGAACATGGTCTTGCGACCAAGAGAACTGGGTCCGGGAGTCGGTTATGCGCGAGGAAGGTATTAGCACCCCCACGCGTCCATCGTACCCGATGGGATCCACACTTGCTTGTCTCGATCAAAGGGTGTAGAAAACTGGAGCTTCGCTGCTACTGGAAAGGAAAAGGAACAGGAAAAAGGAAAAAAGAAACGAGAGAGAGAACAAGAAACAAATGTAGGGAAAATAAAAGAAGTGCTCGAATGGGCCCTACCCCACTGCCTACGTATCTCATCGGGAACATGAGAATCAGAGTGACGTAGTTCCCCTCACTAGGGATGGATTGTTTGTGTTTTTTAGGGAACGTCAAACGTTCTAGCTCAGGTGTTGTAGGCTCGCTGGTCCGAGTGCGTTACCATCTTGCAAGAGAACGAGAAGGAGCACATTCGTACGTTGAGAATGAATGAGATGAGAAAAGAATTCCCGAAGGGAAGACGTTATCGTTCGTTTTTTGTCTTTTAAGCAAGAAGTGTTTTTTTATTATGTGTGTTTTGTAACTCGTATTGTATTTAAGTCCTTCATATAGGATCGAATGCCTCGCATATCGACCCAAGACAAGACGCATGCTAAACATTCCAAGAAAATGAGAGAAGACCCCACATTTCCTTGTTCCCACATGAAAGGCCTAAATACAATAGGTGTTATGCCTTTATTAAGTGTTTTTACTCTTGTTTTAAGATGAGAAGAAGTGACTCAAAGAGAGGATCAAAGGTGAGAATCTAATGAAGGAGACTAAGACTCAATCCTAATGTTATCATACATGGTGATCCTAAGGTTTAGTGAGGTTTAAGAAACCTACTTCTAAAAGAAAGAAGAAGAAGAGCAAAAGAAATAACTTACTTCCAAAAAGGAAGTTAAGTTGCTCTTAAGGAGGGATGAAGAAGAAGTTATTCAAAGAAAGCATGTAAATGCTTATCAAACACACATTTGAATGATTAGATGAAATAAGAGAATAAAAGAGGAGGAAATGTATGTGGAACTAAGCCCACACACTTACTTACCTTTAGCACCTACATGAAAATGTTAGCTCACAAAATTATTTACAAGTAGGAATTAATGGGAGAACAACAAGTAATGATCAAATCAATTAAGGACTAAGGAACCAAGATCTTAAGAAATACAAATAAACCAAAGTCAGAATCTACACCATCAGAATGATCTCTAAGATTAATATACCAAACACAAATGAATTATGCACACACAAAACACTAATCATCAAAGAAGTGCATCATGGAAGAAATAAAGAAAAAATGAGTGAACATGTAAAGTGATCATGCAATTATGCTTCAAATAATATCAAAGTCAGAATGTGGATGACTTAAACATGTGCCTAAACATGATATATAAATGTCATAAGAGGCATACAGTCAAGCATCCAAGCCCTACGAGTGATTAGGAGAAGAAGTGAGAAGATATGAATCATGAATTAACATGGAAAGAAAACATTCATGGCATAAGTCAAACCTACAAAAATTCAAGATGAAACTCAACTACCAGAGTCAGAAGTGATAGGTCATATTAGGATGAAAATAAAATGCTCAAACCAAACACATTCAAGCAATTGCAAGTCATTTAGAAGCTAGAAGCAAAAGAAACATGCATTTGAATGAAACATGTACAAGTATGCAAAGTAAGACATAAATGGAACATGGAATGAATGCAATGCTTTAAAGTCAGAGGCATACATCATATGAAATGCAAATGGATAGTATGGCATAGTATAAGCAAACCAATTACAAGTCAAGTTGGCACTTAGATGCAAAAGAAAGAGGAAATAGGTCAAAAGGACACATGTAAAACAAGTATTGAACATGTACACAAAAAGACATCAACTTCAAACCAATGACTTATAATTTCAATCAAAAGACCTATAATGATCTAAACATGGCTCAAGAGGTCAAGAAGAATGATCATACAATGGCACAAGTGCCTTCTCAAGCAAGTAAACAAAACATGATCAAAGAATTTCACAAAATGGACCTCCAACAAGGGTCATCAAACAAATTCCAAATATGATTCAACAATCATAAAATTAGGTCTCAAGAGACCTCAACCAGAGGCAAGTATCATACCAAAAACTCATGCAAAGATTCAGAAAGGAAGGACCTCAAACAATCAAGCAATAGTCACTTAGGATTTCTCAAATCATGCACAAAGAAATGGCTCAAAAATGATGCAAAGATGGTTTTAAAAATATAAAAAAAATGTTTTTATATGATTCAAAGTGTCCTTTAACATATGCAAAAATAATTAGGATCAAACTATGTACCAATGATGAGAAACAAAATCAGCAAGGTCAAGTATGCACAAATAAACCACTTCAAAAAGAAATTCAAGCAACAATTTATTCAGAGGAAAAAAATAATAGAAAAAATAGAAAATAAAATTTGTGAAAATTTTATAAGACTATGAAGATGCTTCATGGATTTATTTGGCATTTTTAGATGTCATTTACTATTTTAAAAAAAACTAAATCAAAATAATATAGAAAATAAAATACAAATAGGAGGAAAATGGAATGGGGTGCAAAGGAAGTAATTCGCCAGTCAAAATGTCCATTGGGCTCAGCAAAGGGGGCGCAAATAGCAATGGTCCAACCCTATTAAAATTGTGATTGTGTGTGAGGAGTGTGCATGCAGTCAATGTACGCAGTCAATCATGGCCACAGGATGATATGAATCCCAACCAGTCAACGATCCAACGTCTCACAAAATCATGTACATGGTAGTAACAATACACGCGTACATTCAATCATCAGAAGTTAAAATGAAAACACATGAACAACATATGGTAATTTAATGCGTTGGCACATCACAAGCCATCATATCAAATCAACGCACCAGATCAAGTCAACTAATTACCAAACATGCAAGATCAAATGTCCAGATTAGATGCACACAATAAGAAACGTGGAATGGAGAACACACCATCAGTAAAATAAAAACACAATTTAAAAGACGTGGCAACATGTTAACCACACGATGCACAAATCAAACGGCCAGGATTCAAACTCACAAAACCCTAGCAATTACAACTCACCGGCCAGAGAAGGACCTCCGATCATCTTCTCCGGCGAGCAACCGCCACCTGTAAATCTCAAAATCTCCAGAAATGCACAATCATGATATCAAAATGAAGCTAACATCACGTACATCATGAATCCACCATTTCTTTTCACATACCAAGCACATACATTGAGAACAGAAGAGATTAAAACATGCCCTAGATTTTGGATTTATGCCTCTAAGAGGCCTATCAACTAGCCGGATCGTCAAATGCTCCTATTGAGCTCATATCAACAAAAAACAAGCTAAACAAGATGTAAATCGTGCCAGGAAGGTTTGAGAGATTGAAACCTGAAAGTGTTGAAAACTGGAGTTAAAAGAAAGCCAGAGAGTTGTACTTCTTCCTTGAGCTTCAATAGGCCAAATAAAGGCTTACAAACTCTGAAGAATGGAGATGAATGTGGATCTGCAGTGTATTTACTCCAACAATTCACTGCTACTTCAAGTTCAATGATGCTCGAGGATAAAGCTTGAAGATGAAGTTAGAGGAGAATGATGATGGATTCGTGTAAACTCAGAGAGAAAATAGAGTTGAGAGAGAAAGTGAGAAGAACTTTGAAGTGAATGTGGAAAAATGAAGTTGAAGCTCAATTTGTGAAGTGAAATTCTCATTTATAGTTTGAGTTAAATTTGTTAACCCAGGGTCAAGTGAGTGAGTTAGGGTGAGTCAGTTGGGTTAAAGTGAGTGCACCCTAACTAACTGAGTCAAGTTAGTTAGGGGCGAGTGAGGGGAGGAGGGTTATGGTGTGGCTGAGTTCCATGCAGTTATGGTGAGGATGAAGTGAAGAATGGTGATGATGCGTTGTTCTAATGTAGCAGCAAGGGACATGGCTTGCACAACAAGCTTTCTCATTTCTCCTTTCATGTATGCAGCAACATGGGAAGTACATGGTGTAAGAAGTGTTTGACTTAATGAGGAAAAGAATATAGGGCATGGCGTGTGAATGTTGAGACAATAACAACAACATTCTTTATGATTTTAGCAGCTTGAAACATGGAACTTTGTGAAGGAAATTCTCTCACTCTAGTATATGAAATCATGAAATTTATGTGTCATTGGAAAGAGAGTGGATCATAGAATAAGTTTGGTGTTGGTTTTGAATTGGAATGAAGCCTCAAACACACTTGAAAATGACAATGAACACATTGGTTCCAAACTGGTTGGTGGGTGTGTTACTTGGTTCGTGGGCAAGGCATAATGACTTAGGAAGTTTTCAGTGTGAAGGAACCATCTTTGGACCAATATATCTCCATCATAGCTTGGCCAAATCAAAATTTGCCCAACATCAACATTGAAGAGGGTATGGCAAGGAACAACTTTGATGTTGAAGAGTTTTTCATTTGGAGCCTCTATCTTGGAGAAATTCAGCTTGACATTTGGCACACCAAGTGTTTGTCAAAATTATGGCCGGTGGGCTTGGTCACGCTTGGTCATGACTTGATTTTTGACCTATTTTTCTCAAACTTTGATCAACCATAACTCACTCAATTTTTATCCAATGGAGGAGTTCTTTATATGGATTTGAAGCTTAGAACATGAACTTTAATTGGCTCAACTTGGGCTTGAGGTTTGAAGCTTTTATCTTGGAGAAAGAGAGCCTCAAAGTAGGGTGCAAAATGGTCAAAACTTACTATTTTTGGCAACCCTAAAGTTTCTATTTTTGGCAGTTTTGTGATTTCTTGATTTTTCATTATTCCTCCATCATTTCTTGATCAAATTTTGTCCATTGTACATATGTAACATGAATTTCATGAATTTGACCTTAGAAAGTCAAGAGTTGACTTTTTTCACTGCACATTTGACTTTTTCCCCAAGTTCTTGATTATCAAGCAACTGACCAATTGAAACTCCTCTGAAACCAATTGATGAGCAATTTTCCATCCATATACACTTAAGAACATAAGGAATACCATGAGATCAAGTATTGCCCAAAAATCAGAGAGAAACTGCTTTTAGGTCAAACCCTAATTTTGGCACCCTCTGGTTAGGAGGAAATAACACATCCTCCAAATCCAAATTCCTCTGAATATGATGTGTATCCTCTCAAACAAAGATGAGATATGCCCTTTGGAGATGATAAAAACTCAAATAGCTTGCCCATTTGGGGGTCAGATCCCAACTTTTGACTGCCTTGTGTAGGAGATGGTGCACTGCCCACTCTTGATGAATTTTCCTTCTTTCAATGATTTGTGAGATCAAAGTGAGATAATATATGGCTTAAGGGACCCTTGAGGCTTGTGAGAAACACTTGGCTCTTATTCTTTAGCTTTAGATGATCAACACCTCTGAAGAACCACTAACCACATGCCCTTATGCAAGATGCAATGCTAAATGCTTGATGTTTTGTTTTTTCTATGCTTGAAGGCAATGCAATGAAATGAATGCCCATGCTAAATGATATGAAGAAATGAGAGGGAAAATTTTGGGTTATTACAGCTGCCCCTATTCAATCACTGTAGACCTGAATGGATGATAGCAATTGCTGTCAAACTTTCAAGGTATGGAGGAATTGAATACCTAAAATAACCAGAAAATTTACACTCTGTGGAGAAGAAGAAAAGGGATATAAACCCACTCAAATGAACCCTGCTTGAATGAAACTCTGATGGGAAGAATAACACTGAAGGGCTGTCTTTTAGCACAACGCCAGACGACTACTGGCTTGCCACGCTAGGGGTGGACTGTTGCAATGTCTTTTAGAACAACACTAGACGACTA
Organism: Lathyrus tuberosus; assembly: GCA_022829125.1. Lineage (NCBI taxonomy): Eukaryota > Viridiplantae > Streptophyta > Magnoliopsida > Fabales > Fabaceae > Lathyrus > Lathyrus tuberosus. The sequence goes on along the minus strand of JALAZF010000261.1, from coordinate 3,901,212 downwards.
CTGGCTTGCCACACTGCGGGTGGACTTTAACAATGTCTTTTGTACAATGCCAGACGACTACTGGCTTACCACACTGCGGGTGGACTGTCTTTTTGAATGGAGTCAGAAGACTACTGACTTGCCACACTACGGGTAGACTTTTGCCAATCTACGGTTGGACTTTGCAGCTGAATTGCCACACTGTGGGTGAACTTTTGCCAATTTACGGTTTGACTTGCTGATGATTTGCCACCCTTGGATGGACTTTTGCCAATCTACGGCTGGACTTAGCTGCGGCCTTTTAAAGGGAGTCAGACAACTACTGACTTGCCACACTACGGGTGGACTTTCGCCAATCTACAGTTGGACTTTAAAAATTTTCCACCCTTGGATGGACCTTTTGCGAATCTACGGTTGGACTTTAAGAATTTACCACCCTTGGATGGACCTTTCGCCAATCTGCGGTTGGACTTTAAGAATTTGCCACCCTTGGATGGACCTTTTGCCAATCTACGGTTGGACTTTAAGAATTTGCCACCCTTGGATGGACCTTTTGCCAATCTGCGGTTGGACTTTAAGAATTTGCCACCCTTGGATGGACCTTTTGCTAATCTACGGTTGGACTTTAAGAATTTGCCACCCTTGGATGGACCTTTTGCCAATCTACGGTTGGACTTTAAGAATTTGCCACCCTTGGATGGACCTTTTGCCAATCTACGGTTGGACTTTAAGAATTTGCCACCCTTGGATGGACCTTTTGCTAATCTACGGTTGGACTTTAAGAATTTTCCACCCTTGGATGGACCTTTTGCCAATCTACGGTTGAACTTTAAGAATTTGCCACCCTTGGATGGACCTTTTGCCAATCTACGGTCGGACTTTAAGAATTCCAATACTGGACTATTCTCTGCATCCGTGTCAGACATCGCTGCTGACTCTGCTGAGGAACTACGATCAATGATTTGATCTCAGAGACTCCTGAAAGGATAATATCTCTGCTGGAGAATAAATGAACAATCCGTCTGCTTCGAACTGTCAGGCTTGCCAAAAATAAATTGGACTTTGGGATATGAGGGGAGTGATGATTCTGCCAGGAATTACTTCATCTGCCTGGGGATGAATTCCGGTCATAGCAATTCCGCTGGGGATGAGAATTTTTTTGAATGACGTCATGCTAGGGAAGAAAAGTCATTAAAACTCTGCATGAGGATCTACCAAACTCAAGATCCTTTGCGGGGAGAATCAACCTGCTAACCCGGCTGGGGAAAGAATGTACTAACACCTTGCTGAGGAATAGATTCCGTTGATCAAAAAGCCTCTACGGGGACAAAAACAACAACTCAGCTGGGGAATATTGTTGACAAGATTCCATGCTGAACTCTGTGGGGAGTACAACTATCAGAGATACGATCTGGCTGGGAATCAGGGCTACTCTGCCGGGGATATGCAAATCCTGGTTAGAACATTTCACTGCAACTTGCGGGGAAAGGGTCCTTAGATCTGCTGGGGAAACCCAAAACAATTCCACGGTAATATGCTAAGGAATAAGACTGTCGAGCTTAGGATAAGTGTCACAATGCCCCATGTTAGGCGAACTTTCCGTTTGACGACTCCGCTGGGGATGATGAGTTTGTAACAAACTCTGCTGGGGAGAACTGCTTCCAACATCTCGTGCAGGGGAACGTCTCTTGAGAGGATTTTACAGAGGACCAAGCATCTTCCAACTCTACTGGGGATAATAGATCGGGAACATCTCCTTGCTGGGGAAATCCAAAATGCCCCATGATCAGGAGGGTCAACAACTTGCTCTTTGCTCCATGATACAAGACTGATCTGAGAAAACGTCCTAAGAGGATTTTACAGAAGATTAAGCATCTCCAAACTACTGGCAACTTCAATGGGGAATTGACCATCAACTTTGGTGTCTACGAAGCAACTCTGCCGGAGAATTCGTAACCGTTATCGACACAGAAAAGCTTGTAACTGTTGGAAGTACTGAATGAGAGAATCGACTTAATAAGATACAACATTATCCAATTGAACTCCATTTACCAATATCGAAACTTCGTGACCGGCCGCCGACCGAATGATGGACTCAATTAGTAAACATTGTGGCAATAGGGTGACATGTGGACTCTTCCTTGAACATGATTGCCCCAGTCTTCTGCATGGGGATAAGCGATTACTCGTCTCGTGCTTGAAATCAGCTGGACCTGTTACCTACAACAAAAGAATACACACACATGCCCCGAAATATTGCGTGGTTTGAATCCGCCATCCAGGATTGTTCAACATTCAAAGTAATTTTAAATGTTTTTCTGCGCATGTTATTGTAAAGCCACCATGTTTTCAAATGCAATGTTTTATAAAAAATTCAGACGTTTTTGCAAACAAAGCAATAAAACAAAATAAGAAGCTTTTTACTGAAATTCAATTTATTGAAGAAAAGCCCAGAATAGGCAATTACATCCGGAAGCAATCCCTGGAAAGAGGTGATCACTGAAAATTGAGAAAAGAAACTATCCTAATGGCAATGTGAAAACGACATTCCACTGAGTTTCAATTCTGCTATGGCCAGTATGTCTTCAAGACTCCCCGACCTTGCCTTCTGAGGAATGATCAGACTGATTCCTACCCTTTGGAATGTCAGTTTTTGAAACGGTGATGGAGTACAGATAACTCAGACCGTAATCGTTCGCTTGACTCCCTCTTTTGCGTGGACTGCCCTTTCGGGTTTTCAATCCACCGGGATACCCTTTTTTGCCTGAGTTGTCCTTGAGGCTTTTCAACTCACCGGGTGTACAATTCTTTATTTATTATCCCTAATTTTTGCCCGAACCTTTTTTTTATTCTGTTTGTGTGGTTCGCCGGGATGCCCTTTTTTGCCTGGACTTTTTTTTTTTTTATCCAGCGGGTCTATTCATGCGAAGTATTTTTTGACTACGTCTGAGTTGACAGGGGATGAAAAGTCTTCGCCATCCATGGTTGTAAGTAACAAGGCTCCGCCCGAGAAGACCTTCTTAACTACGAATGGACCTTCATAGTTGGGAGTCCATTTGCCCCTGTGATCTGTACTAGGAGGAAGGATCCTTTTGAGTACCACATCTCCACCTTTGTAAACCCGAGGACGCACCTTTTGGTCGAATGCTTGCTTCATCCTCCGCTGGTATAACTGCCCATGACACACAGCTGCCAACCGCTTCTCCTCAATAAGGCTCAACTGATTAAACCTGGCGCGAACCCACTCAGCTTCGTCTAACTTGACATCCATCATGACTCTGAGGGATGGAATCTCAACTTCAACCGGTAGTACTGCTTCCATACCGTATACAAGTGAGAATGGGGTTGCCCCAGTGGACGTGCGTACTGACGTTCGGTACCCATGCAAAGCAAATGGTAACATCGCATGCCAATCTTTGTATGTGACAACCATTTTCTGCACAATCTTCTTAAAATTCTTGTTGGCCGCCTCCACAGCGCCATTCATCTTCGGGCGATACGGAGAAGAATTGTGATGTTTGATTTTGAAGTCCAGGCACAGCTCAGCCATCATTTTGTTGTTCAGATTAGAACCATTATCAGTAATGATTCTCTCGGGCACTCCATAGCGACAAATGATATCTCTTTTCAGGAAATAAGCAACCACCTGCTTAGTGACATTGGCATAAGATGCTACTTCAACCCATTTAGTGAAATAATCAATGGCGACCAAGATGAAGCGATGGCCGTTCGAAGCAGTAGGCTTAATCTTTCCGATCATGTCAATGCCCCACATGGCAAAGGGCCAAGGAGAGGACATGACACTCAACGGATTTAGAGGAACGTGCACTTTGTCTGCATAAATTTGGCATTTGTGACATTTGCGGGCGTACTTGCAACAATCTGACTCCATTGTCAACCAATAATACCCTGACCTCAACAACTTCTTTGCCATTGCGTGTCCTCCAGCATGGGTACCAAAAGAGCCTTCATGCACTTCCTGCATTAACAGGTCTGCTTCGTGTCTATCCACGCATCTGAGCAGAACCATGTCAAAATTCCGTTTGTACAACACGTCATCTTGGTTCAGGAAGAAGCTACCAGACAACCTTCTCAAAGTCTTCTTATCTTTAGCAGATGCCCCTGGCGGGTATTCTTGGCTTTTTAAGAAACACTTGATGCCATGAAACCGTGGCTTGTCATCAGACATTGCATCAACCGCAAACACAAATGCATGTCTGTCAAGAAAGGATACTTCGATCTTAGGTACATGATTCCATCTTTGCACTTTAATCATAGAAGATAAAGTAGCCAAGGCATCAGCAAACTTATTCTCATCTCGAGGAATATGGTACAACTTTACTATTGTGAAAAATGTCAGCAATCTCCTTGTATAATCTCTATACGGAACCAGATTTACTTGGTGCGTGTACCAACTCCCTTTCACTTGATTGATTACCAAAGCTGAATCACCGAAGATATAAAGGGTCTTAATTCATAAATTAATCGCCTCCTCAATTCCCATTATACAGGCTTCATATTCTGCTTCATTGTTGGTGCATCCGAAATTTATTCGGGCAGTGAAAGGCATATGAACACCTTCCGGCGTGATAAGAACTGTTCCAACTCCGCATCCATTCGTATTGACGGCCCCATCAAACATCAGACTCCATTTGGATTCAGGGTCTGGCCCCTCCTCCGGGAGTGGTTCCTCGCAATCTTTAGTTTTGAGAAACATGATGTCCTCATCAGGGAAATCAAATTTCATGGGTTGGTAATCATCAATCGGCTGTTGTGCAAGATAGTCTGACAAGATACTTCCTTTGATGGCCTTTTGGGAAGTATACTGGATATCATACTCTATCAAAACCATTTGCCAACGTGCAACTTTGCCTGTTTGTGTTGGTTTCTCGAAAATGTATTTGATAGGATCCATTTTGGAAATTAAGAAGGTTGTGTGCCTGATCATATACTGCCTCAATCGCTTGGCCGCCCATGCAAGTGCACAACATGTCTTCTCAAGCATCGAGTACCGAGAATCACAGTCATTGAACTTTTTGCTCAGGTAGTAAATAGCATGCTCCTTCCTACCTGTCTCGTCGTGTTGACCGAGAACACAACCCATAGAACCTTCAAGCAATGTCAAATACATTATCAAAGGCCTTCCGGACACTGGAGGCATGAGGATTGGAGGTTCCTGCAAGTATTCTTTTATTTTTATCGAATGCCAATTGGCAATCGTCATTCCACCTGCCCGTTTGATCTTTTCTTAGCAGTTTGAATATTGGTTCGGAAGTGGTTGTTAGGTGAGATATGAACCTTGCAATGTAGTTCAATCTTCCCAGAAAACCACGAACCTCTTTTTCTGTTCTCGGTTCAGGCATATCTTGTATTGCTTTCACTTTGGCAGGATCAACCTCAATCCCCTTTTCACTCACAATGAAACCCAGCAGCTTTCCAGAACGCACCCCAAAAGTGCACTTGTTTGGATTTAATATCAAGCGGAACTTTCGCAAACTTTCAAACAGCTTTTTCAAGTTAATCAGATGTTCCTCTTCCGTTTGCGACTTGGCAATCATGTCATCCACATAACATTCAATCTCCTTGTAGATCAAGTCGTGAAATAATGTTACCATTGCCCGCTGGTACGTTGCCCCTGCGTTTTTCAACCCAAAAGGCATCACCTTATAACAATATGTACCCCACGGAGTAATGAACGTGGTCTTCTCCATATCCTCAGGGGCCATCTTAATCTGGTTGTACCCGGAGAAACCATCCATAAACGAGAACACTGAAAACCGAGATGTATTGTCAACCAGTACATCGATGTGGGGCAGTGGAAAATCATCTTTTGGGCTAGCTTTATTAAGATCTTGATAATCCACACACATTCTCACCTTTCCGTCTTTCTTTGGTACCGGCACAATGTTGGCAACCCAAGGAGGATAATTGGTCACAACAAGAAACCCAGCGTCCCACTGCTTCTGAACCTCTTCTTTGATCTTTATGGCCATATCGGGATGAGTCTGACGAAGTTTCTGCTTGACTGGCGGGCATTCTTCTCTCAATGGCATCCTGTGTACAACAATATCAGTATCCAACCCTAGCATGTCTTGATACGACCAGGCAAAGATATCAACATACTCACACAACATCTCAGTCAAAGCCTTCTTCACATCTGCTTGCAGGCTAGCGCCAATCTTGATCTCTTTCTTAGCATCCTCGGTACCAATATTGATGATCTCTATAGTCTCTTGATGAGGCTGGATGGTCTTTTCCTCTTGTTTTAACAATCTGGCTAGTTCCTCAGGGAGTTCACAGCCTTTCTCATCCCCTTCTTCGGCTTGATAAATCGGTTTGTCAAAGTCATACATAGCCATAACAGAACCGTTATCAATGAAATCTGGAGGATCAAGTCTGCACAAACGGGTTCATGCTTTATTTTAGAATTTATTTTTAAAACAAAAGAAACGAAACATTGCCATTTTATTATTTTTGTGCAAAAATAAAAATGAAAGACGGAGAACAAAATTTGAGTGCAAAACGTCCTTTATTGATGATTAAAATTGCAAATGCAAACAGGGTGGCCCTACAAATGAATCTATACGCCTTGGGCAGAGCGCAAGATTTTAACATGCATTATGGTTAGAAAAACAAAGAAAATTACTCTGTTTGAAGAGTAACTCGGATGACTTCTTCAACAGACCAATTCAGCAATGGTTGTCCCGGAGCACGTGGGCGTACCCAGTTGTCCAAGTCACAGTCACTGTCAACACCATCTTCTATAGCTGCGCAAGACTGGTCTGGGTAAATGATTCCTCCACTGCTGAAAGTTATGGGTCCACTGTTCTCTGCAGCTGAAGTCATAGAAGGATGATAACCAATACCAAACTTGTCCTCCTTCATTGGTGTCTCTATCAGTTTGCCCCAGCCTTGGGCATTGCCTGCTCTGACGACCTCGACAGCTTGCTTATAGGATGAAATGGATGTACCAGTTCTATCTGGTGCAAGGGAAGATTCGGGCACGTTATCAATGTTTACTGCTTCAAACGACTGGTAAAGCATCTCATGAATTTCCCCATCCATCTCAATATACTTGAACGTGGACAAATGGCTAACAAAGATGTCTTCTTCACCACACACTGTCACAACTTGTCCCTCGAACTCGTATTTCAACTTCTGGTGAAAGGTGGATGTAACAGCCCCGACCGCATGAATCCAAGGGCGTCCTAATAAGCAGCTATACGCGGGTTGTATGTCCATCACATGGAATGTAGATTTGAACACCTGCGGTCCAATTTGCACGGGCAATTCTACTTCACCAAACACAGATCTTTTCGTTCCATCGAACGCTCAGACAACCAACTCACTGGGCCTTAAAATCAAGCCATCAACTTCTAGCTTCATTAGCGCCTTCTTGGGCAAGACATTGAGCGAGGAACCAATGTCCACCAGCACGTGAGATAGCACTGCACCTCTGTACTCCATTGTAATGTGCAAAGCTTTGTTGTGGTTTCTTCCTTCAGAAGTCAAATCTCTGCTTGTGAAACCCAATCCGTGGCTGACATTGACGTTGGAAATTACACCCTCAAGCTGATTAACGGTGATTTCCTGTGGAACATATGCTCTCTTCAATACTTTCAATAAAGCCTCCCGGTGCACGTCAGAACACATCAACAATGACAAAATTGAAATTTTCGAGGGTGTCTGGTTCAGTTGATCGACAATCTTATAATCAATTTTCTTTATTATCCTCATGAACTCTTCCACCTCGTTGTCAAAGGCAATCTTTGTCTCTGCTTCAGGCACAGGCACACTTTCAACCACCTGTTTTCCTTTAGCTTTTGCTGTAGCTTCCACTTCTTTATCACTTCACAAAGTTTGGGGAGCAAACAACCTTTCGCTCCGAGTAAAGCCTCCTACACCACCTACATTATCAATATTTGAATTGACTGATGTCCCGACTTCCTGCTTTTTCCCTTCATAGTACACGTCTACCCCATAGTGCCATGGGATTGCCTTTGTAGTTGTAAACGGAACAGGTCCTGGCACCGTGATGGTAACAGGACTGGGTCTTTCTTGCACAACACTTGCTACAGGAGCCGTACTTGCAGGCACTTGGATTTCAGCAGGAGTATAATAGATGGTCACAGTTGACACCTCGTAAATTTCTTTCACAACCCGGTCAAACTGTAGACGTCCCTCGTTAATAAGACTTTGCAAACCAGTTCTCAACTTATCACAGCCATTCTTCTGACTCATACATTCAGAACAATTTTGATCACAACCCGGGAACACCTATCTCTTCAACAAACGATCCTTTACAACCAACAGGGAAGTCTTCACCTGATTTATATATGCTACCAAATTCAATCTCTTTCCATCTTCAATAGCATGTACATCTGCCCCACCGTGATCAGGCATGGGGTTCTGAAGAACATTAGGAGGTAACGAGAAATTGATTGCTTTAGCATCAATCAAGTCTTGCACCTTATGGTGAAACGCCCAACATTTTTCTATGGTGTGCCCCTGAGCACCTGAGTGGAACTCGCAGCGAGCATTAACATCGAAATTAGGTGGCAAGTTGCCAGCGGCAGGAGGTCTCATAGTACGAAGCTCAGCCAACTTCAACTTGAGTAACTGTGGTAGAAACGCAGCATAAGTCATAGGGAGAGGGTCAATCTTACGGTCCCTCTGTCTAGACCTCTGTTGGAAAGGAGATTGCTGCTGCTGTTGCTGAGCTTGCTGTTGTGGTTGTTGTTGCTGAACAGATGGTGCTGGGAATGTCACTGTACCTACCTGATGATACGCTTGAGAACATCCTCTTCCTCGTCCTCTATACACAGCATTTGTATCACCTTCTCTTCTTTTCTGACCACTAGCAAATGGTTTCTTCATTCCCGAAGAGCCAGCCCCACTTACATCTTGGATATTCCCAAGTTTCAACAGACTCTCTATTCTTTCTCCAGCAATTACAATATCAGCAAATCCGGTTGATGGACACGCAACCAATCTTTCAAGAAATGCCCCTTGCAGGGTGTCCATAAACATGTCTTCCATTTCTCTATCCATCAAAGGAGGTTGAACCTGTGCATCCATCTCTCTCTCTCCACCTTTGAGCATATTCCTTGAAACTTTCCTTAGCATTCTGTGACAACCCCTGCAATTGAGTGCGGTTGGGCACCATGTCAATATTGTATTGGTACTGCTTTAGGAATGCTTCTGCCAGATCCTTCTAACTTCTCACAGTAACTCTGTTCAATTTCATATACCAGGTCAAGGAAGCTCCAGCCAGACTGTCTTGAAAGTAATGCATCTATAACTTCTCATCATCTGTATGGGCTGAAATTCTCCCAAAATAAGCTTGGATATGTGTCTGGGGACACGCATTGCCCTGATATTTATCAAAAGTGGGCGGCTTAAATTTGTGAGGAATTCTGACTCCAGGTACCAGACCCAGATTGGTAACATCAATACCCATAGAATTCTTGCATTCCATAGCCCGTATCTTCTCAGCCAACTCATCGTACCTTTTATCATTAGGATTACCCATCTCAGCATCCACTAGGGTGAACTGGTCTTCCTGAGCATCTTCCTGAACAATACCAGCATTTCGGACATTTCCATTACCCAAATTGCCCACAGGAGGAGGATTGCCAACAGGAGAAGGAGTGCCATGAGTCTGTGAATTGTCATTCTGATTACCTCCTGGCGTAGTCTCTGGACGCTCGACCAGAAGCCTGAATCTTTCTTGAGTTTGCGCCATACCAGTCATGAGAGTCATGAACTGGTCCATGCGTGCCCTCATTTCAGCCAAATCATTCTGCATTTGATCCATAATCCTTGCTTGATTTCTTCGAGTTGAGTATCAGTGAACGTGATTCTCAGCTATAATGCCTGAAATCAAATAAAGGTTAGAGATCTCCTGCAACAAGTACCTGCAAAGCAAACAACACATGCAAAATGATATTCAATGCAAATGCCATGCCAATGCCATGTTTATCACTGCCTGGGCGTTTTACACCCTGATTTCAGTCTTAATCACAAGAATCTCAATGATAGTCACGTAGTATTGAGAGAAGCATATTGCGAAGAACTGTGCTGTGATAATGTGCTGGTGAATGACGTGATGCCGAAGAAACCCCTTTGAATAATCCATTAATTAAACAGAAAGCTAATAAGTGCTGGAACATTTTACAATGAGTTCGTAAATGGGAAATACATCAAAGAAATGACTCCATCAACAAGCCTGATGGTAGTCAATAATACATCAACGAAAATACATTAAAAGAGGGGAAAGTAAAATCAGACATCTAACTCCAAATTTTTCAATTTCTCGTTAGAATGCTTAATTTCTTCAAAAAGGATCCTAGTGCGTTGATGACCCGGCTTTTCAATCAACTCCTTGATCAAAATGTCTCTCTTATTCAGGGCTTCAGTTAATGAATCTGCGTGCATCAGGAGAGCTTCATCAGTACTCGTTTCCTTGAATCTTTTCACCCCAACTTGTATTTTGAGTCTTCCCATCTCCACCATGGCATCTTCAATCTTTTTCTTGGATCTCTTCAATTCATCATCAACAATCTTTAGCTGTTCTTGGCTCTTTGCAAAGTCTTCCCTATGCTTTCGCCGTTGCTCATGTGCTCTGAGAAGCTCATCATCTTTAGCCTTTAACTGTTCCTGTAACTCTGCATTCTCGAGCCTGACTTCATCCTAGGCTTGCTGAAACTTGGCTAACTTCTCTTTGTTCTGCGCTAAGGCCTGTTTGGTCTTCTTGTGAGCTTGAGTAGCAGCATCAGCACCTTTACTAATCTTTTGGAAGTGTTGGGCTCTTTCGGCAAAGTCCCTTTCTTTTGCTGCTAAGATTCGTTCTGCGTCTTGAGCTCTCCGTTCCAGCTCTCTGTTGGCATGTAGAGCATTCTAAAGAAGACTACTCAAATCGGAATTCTCGACCCGAAGTTCGTTCAATGTAGCTTGCAGTTTGTTAAACTCCTCCATGGGAATGGTGGTAGGTTGTCCTGGAATTGCTGGATACAGAGGTGGCTCTCTTGAAAAGGGAAAAAGAACTTCTTTAACCTTTCTTTGAATCCATTTCGTATACTGTGGATAAGCTCTACAATCACCTTTTCCAAAGACAGTCTTTCCAGTCTTGTGTAGGTGTCCCCAAGCATGCACGACCTTTCTTAACACTTCTGTATCTTCATCCCCATTGAAGAACAAAGACTCTTCTATGTGTTGGTCTTCAGGAGGATTCCTTGAGGCATACCCAAATTGTCTGATAGCCAGGATTGGGTTGTAGTTAATTCCCCCTTTCCTGCCTATCAGAGGCACATTTGGGAAGTCTCCGCATCTAGTAATGATCTCCACTCCTTGCAATTGACGGTCAAACTAAACAATGTTATCAACAGTCAAACCCATTATCCGTTTAGACCACTTTAGAGAATCCCTAGTGTCCACAAACGCACCAGATTGAGGCAAATGTTTCAGAAACCAATCAGACAAAAGTGGAGTACAGCAGTAAACAAGACCTCCTCTTCTTTTCTCGTTTTTGAAATGCACTGAGTGGTAGAAATCACCTAACAAAGTGGGAATGGGATTCTTCCAGATAAAAACCCTCACAGCGTGCATGTCCACAAACTGAGGTTGATTAGGAAATAGGACAAAGTGGGAATTGGTATTAGCAAATTATTGAGCTTGATCTTCAAGAAACTCTAAATGAAAACCTTTGACTCCACTCTTACTGGCAACATTTCCCTTCAGCACTGACTGTTCCACCTGTAGAGCCGTTGCAATTTCCTCTATACTAGGATGAGCTCCAAAAAAGAAGGGCACATTTGATTTGACTGAAACACCCAAGATGAATGAAAGCTCCTCCAATGTAGGCATCAAGATATACCCCGGAAGGACAAAACATCTTAGTGGCGGCTCGTAAAACTGCAGTAGAGTGTGGAGGGCGTCATGCTCATACTTTGTAATGTTATGGACCATTTTCTCCACTCTCCCATATTTCTTCTGGAAAGTGATAAGGACACCCGGATCAGCCATGGCTATCATTTTGTGAAGTAGATCCAAGGTTGGCTCTGGAAACTTGTAAGCAACATTGTTCTTTCTTTTAGCATATGTCTCTGTCGAACCCATTGACTGGAATCAGAGGTAAAATAAGCACCTGGAAATGACAAACATGAATGTTATGTTATGATAATGCAATGCAAAAGGCATGGTATCAGTGCTCTGTGTCGGTGCTGGACTGTGTGCACGGTGTCTGTACAAGGCTGAGAATAATACTACAGATAGAAACCCACTGACTGTCACAAGTTACATCATCTGTCTGTGAATATATTAGAGCATCAAGGTATGTAGGAAGGATGGTTATCTGCAAACCTGTAAACACCCGTCCATACTCACATGTAGGTACTAAAACAGTGGTTCCTCAGTTTCAGATTCTCGATTTGAGAAGCAATAGCACATTCAGCCCGTAGGATACAATGCTATAGCCAAACAAAGAGGTCGTCCACTGATTCCCCAAAAAAGGTCATCCTATGGCAAATTCCCAGCATTGGGTCCTCGGATCGAGAATGTGCAATGGGTTTGCCACATAATATGGTCTGCCACTGTCACATCTCGGGAGGAGTGCCGCAACTGAGTCATCGGGAATGATCACCAGAGTCGACAGCTTCCTAGGTCAACACCCCGAGATGCACAAGACGGGCAAATCAGAACATCTCCCAAGAAAACCTCGTCTGGTTGTGGATTTCGTATAAACCATACATAACAAGATTCTACATAGGCCACACTACCGTCCACTCTAGTCCTATGTATGTACTCAAGCCTGTGTAATGGGCTTATCTCTCAGAATACCCATCCCGCCAAACAGAAAAACCAGTACAGCAAAGTCCAGTATAGCATAATATAGCATATGAAATCAAAATGCGGTAAATACAGTAATATACAGTAAAGCAGTAACAGTAAATAGCAATACAGTACAATAGTAAATACAGCAAAAAAGTAAACACCCAATGAAAGAAAAATAGACAAGCGCTAGGATTGACTCTCTAAGGAAACCAGAGATTCTGGGCCCTGAGTCCCCAGCAGAGTCGCCAGTTATCGCTCCCGGGATTTTCATCCTAGTACAAACGCGAAAATGGCACCGAATCAGAGTCGCCAGCAATGTGTATTTATCCCAAGAGAGGGAAAGGAAACACTGCATAAACCTGAGGGAAAGGAAAGAACATGGTCTTGCGACCAAGAGAATTGGGTCCGGGAGTCAGTTACGCACGAGGAAGGTATTAGCACCCCCACGCGTCCATCGTACCCGATGGGATCCACGCTTGCTTGTCTCGATCAAAGGGTGTAGATAACTGGAGCTTCGCTGCTAATGGAAAGGAAAAGGAACAGGAAAAAGGAAAAAAGAAAGGAGAGAGAGAATAAGAAACTAATGTAGGGAAAATAAAATAAGTGCTCGAATAGGCCCTACCCCACTGCCTACGTATCTCATCGGGAACATGAGAATTAGAGCGACGTAGTTCCCCTCACTAGGGATGGATTATTTATGTTTTTTAGGGAACGGAAAACGTTCTAGCTCAGGTGTTGCATGCTCGCTGGTCCGAGTGCGTTACCATCTTGCAAGAGAACGAGAATGAGCACTTTCGTACGTTGAGAATGAATGAGATGAGAAAAGAATTCCCGAAGGGAAGACGTTATCGTTCGTTTTTTGTCTTTTAAGCAAGAAGTGTTTTTTGATTATGTGTGTTTTGTAACTCGTATTGTATTTAAGTCCTTCATATAGGATTGAATGCCTCGTATATCGACCCAAGACGGGACGCATGCTAAACATTCCAAGAAAATGAGAGAAGACCCCACATTTCCTTGTTCCCACATGAAAGGCCTAAATACAATAGGTGTTATGCCTTTATTAAGTGTTTTTACTCTTGTTTTAAGATGAGAAGAAGTGACTCAAAGAGAGGATCAAAGGTGAGAATCTAATGAAGGAGACTAAGACTCAATCCTAATGTTATCATACATGGTGATCCTAAGGTATAGTGAGGTTTAAGAAACCTACTTCTAAAAGAAAGAAGAAGAAGAGCAAAAGAAACAACTTACTTCCAAAAAGGAAGTTAAGTTGCTCTTAAGGAGTGATGAAGAAGAAGTTATTCAAAGAAAGCATGTAAATGCTTATCAAACACACATTTGAATGATTAGATGAAATAAGAGAATAAAAGAGGAGGAAATGTATGTGGAACTAAGCCCACACACTTACTTACCTTTAGCACCTACATGAAAATGTTAGCTCACAAAATTATTTACAAGTAGGAATTAATGGGAGAAAAACAAGTAATGATCAAATCAATTAAGGACTAAGGAACCAAGATCTTAAGAAATACAAACAAACCAAAGTCAGAATCTACACCATAAGAATGATCTCTAAGATTAAGATACCAAACACAAATGAATTATGCACACACAAAACACTAATCATCAAAGAAGTGCATCATGGAAGAAATAAAGAAAGAATGAGTGAACATGTAAAGTGATCATGCAATTATGCTTCAAATAATATCAAAGTCAGAATGTGGATGACTTAAACATGTGCCTAAACATGATATATAAATGTCATAAGAGGCATACAATCAAGCATCCAAGCCCTAAGAGTGATTAGGAGAAGAAGTGAGAAGATATGAATCATGAATTAACATGGAAAGAAAACATTCATGGCATAAGTCAAACCTAAAAAAATTCAAGATGAAACTCAAGTACCAAAGTCAGAAGTGATAGGTCATATTAGGATGAAAATAAAATGCTCAAACCAAACACATTCAAGTAATTGCAAGTCATTTAGAAGCTAGAAGCAAAAGAAACATGCATTTGAATGAAACATGTACAAGTATGCAAAGTAAGACATAAATGGCACATGGAATGAATGCAATGCTTTAAAGTCAGAGGCATACATCATATGAAATGCAATTGGATAGTATGGCATAGTATAAGCAAACCAATTACAAGTCAAGTTGGCACTTAGATGCAAAAGAAAGAGGAAATAGGTCAAAAGGACACATGTAAAACAAGTATTGAACATGTACACAAAAAGACATCAACTTCAAACCAATGACTTATAATTTCAATCAACAGACCTATAATGATCTAAACATGGCTCAAGAGGTCAAGAAGAATGATCATACAATGGCACAAGTGCCTTCTCAAGCAAGTAAACAAAACATGATCAAAGAATTTCACAAAAATGGACCTCCAACAAGGGTCATCAAACAAATTCAAAATATGATTCAACATTCATCAAATTAGGTCTCAAGAGACCTCAACCGAGGCAAGTATCATACTAAAAACTCATGCAAATATTCAAAAAGGAAGGACCTCAAACAATCAAGCAATAGTCACTTAGGATTTCTCAAGATCATGCACAAAGAAATGGCTCAAAAATGATGCAAAGATGGTTTTAAAAATATAACAAAAATGTTTTTATATGCTTCAAAGTGTCCTTTAACATATTCAAAAAGAATGAGGATCAAGTTATGTACCAATGATGAGAAACAAAATCAGCAAGGTCAAGTGTGCACAAATAAACCACTTCAAAAAGAAATTCAAGCAACAATTTATTCAGAGGCAAAAAATAATAGAAAAAATAGAAAATAAAATTTTTGAAAATTTTAGAAAACTATGAAGATGCTTCATGAATTTATTTGGAATTTTTAGATGTCATTTACTATTTTTAAAAAAACTAAATCAAAACAATATAGAAAATAAAATACAAAAAAGAGGAAAATGGAATGGGGGTGCAAAGGAAGTAATTCGCCAGTCAAAATGTCCATTGGGCTCAGCAAAGGGGGCGCAAATAGCAATGGTCCAACCCAATTAAAATTGTGATTGTGTGTGAGGAGTGTGCATGCAGTCAATGTACGCAGTCAATCATGGCCACAGGATGATATGAATCCCAACCATTCAACGATCCAACGTCTCACAAAACATGTACATGGTAGTAACAATACACGCGCGTACATTCAATCATCAGAAGTTAAAATGAAAACACATGAACAACACATGGTAATTTAATGCGTTGGCACATCACAAGCCATCAGATCAAATCAACGCACCAGATCAAGTCAACTAATTACCAAACATGCAAGATCAAAGGTCCAGATTAGATGCACACAATAAGAAACGTGGAATGGAGAACACACCATCAGTAAAATAAAAACACAATTTAAAAGATGTGGCAACATGTTAACCACACGATGCACAAATCAAATGGCCAGGATTCAAACTCACAAAACCCTAGCAATTACAACTCACCGGCCGGAGAAGGACCTCCGGTCATCTTCTCCGGCGAGCAACCGCCACCTGTAAATCTCAAAATCTCCAGAAATGCACAATCATGATATCAAAATGAAGCTAACATCACGTACATCATGAATCCACCATCACTTTTCACATACCAAGCACATACATAGAGAACAGAAGAGATTAAAACATGCCCTAGATTTTGGATCTATGCCTCTAAGAGGCCTATCAACTAGTCGGATCGTCAAATGCTCCTATTGATCTCATATCAACAAAAAACAAGCTAAACAAGATGTAAATCGTGCCAGGAAAGTTTGAGAGATTGACACCTGAAAGTGTTGAAAACTGGAGTTAAAAGAAAGCCAGAGAGTTGTACTTCTTCCTTGAGCTTCAATTGGCTAAATAAAGACTTACAAACTCTGAAGAATGGAGATGAATGTGGATCTGCAGTGTATTTACTCCAACAATTCACTTCTACTTCAAGTTCAATGATGCTCAAGGACGAAGGTTGAAGATGAAGTTAGAGGAGAATGATGATGGATTCGTGTAAACTCAGAGAGAAAATAGAGAGAAATTGAGAGAGAAAGTGAGAAGAACTTTGAAGTGAATGTGGAAAAATGAAGCTGAAGCTCAATTTGTGAAGTGAAATTCTCATTTATAGTTTGAGTTAAATTTGTTAACCCAGGATCAAGTGAGTGAGTTAGGGTGAGTCAGTTGGGTTAAAGTGAGTGCACCCTAACTAACTGAGTCAAGTTAGTTAGGGGCGAGTGAGGGGAGGAGGATTATAGTGTGGCTGAGTTCCATGCAGTTATGGTGATGATGAAGTGAAGAATGGTGATGATGCATTGCTCTAATGTAGCAGCAAGGGACATGGCTTGCACAACAAGCTTTCTCATTTCTCCTTTCATGTATGCAGTAACATGGGAAGTACATGGTGTAAGAAGTGTTTGACTTAATGAGGAAAAGAATATAGGGCATGGCGTGTGAATGTTGAGACAATAACAACAACATTCTTTCTGATTTTAGCAGCTTGAAACATGGAACTTTGTGAAGGAAATTCTCTCACTCTAGTGTATGAAATCATGAAATTTATGTGTCATTGGAAAGAGAGTGGATCATAGAATAAGTTTGGTGTTGGTTTTGAATTGGAATGAAGCCTCAAACACACTTGAAAATGACTATGAACACAATGGTTCCAAACTGGTTGGTGGGCGTGTTACTTGGTCCGTGGGCAAGGCATAATGACTTAGGAAGTTTTCAGTGTGAAGCAACCATCTTTGGACCAATATATCTCCATCATAGCTTGGCCAAATCAAAATTTGTCCAACATCAACATTGAAGAGGGCATGGCAAGGAACAACTTTGATGTTGAAGAGTTTTTCATTTGGAGCCTCTATCTTGGAGAAATTCAGCTTGACATTTGGTACACCAAGTGTTTGTCAAAATTATGGCCGGTGGGCTTGGTCACGCTTGGTCATGACTTGAGTTTGGACCTACTTTTCTCAAACTTTGATCAACCATAACTCACTCAATTTTTATCCAATGAAGGAGTTCTTTATATGGATTTGAAGCTTAGAACATGAAATTTAATTGCCTCAACTTGGGAATGAGGTTTGAAGCTTTTATCTTGGAGAAAGAAAGCCTCAAAGTAGGGTGCCAAATGGTCCAAACTTACTATTTTTGGCAACCCTAAAGTTTCTATTTTTGGCAGTTTTGTGATTTCTTGATTTTTCATTATTCCTCCATCATTTCTTGATCAAATTTTGTCCATTGTACATATGTAACATGAATTTCATTAATTTGACCTTAGAAAGTCAAGAGTTGACTTTTTTCACTGCACAGTTGACTTTTTCCCCAATTTCTTGATTATCAAGCAACTGACCAATTGAAACTCCTCTGAAACCAATTGATGAGAAATTTTCCATCCATATACACTTAAGAACATAAGGAATACCATGATATCAAGTCTTGCCTAAAAATCAGAGAGAAACTGCTTTTAGGTCAAACCCTAATTTTGGCACCCTCTGGTTAGGAGGAAATAGCACATCCTCCAAATCCAAATTCCTCTGAATATGATGTGTATCCTCTCAAACAAAGATGAGATATGCCCTTTGGAGACGATAAAAACTCAAAGAGCTTGCCCATTTGGGGGTCAGATCCCAACTTTTGACTGCCTTATGTAGGAGATGGTGCACTGCCCACTCTTCTTGATGAATTTTCCTTCTTTCAATGATTTGTGAGATCAAAGTGAGATAATATATGGCTTAAGGGACCCTTGAGGCTTGTGAGAAACACTTGGCTCTTATTCTTTAGCTTTGGATGATCAACACCTCTGAAGAACCACTGACCACATGCCCTTATGCAAGATGCAATGCTAAATGCTTGATGTTTTGTTTTTTCTATGCTTGAAGGCAATGCAATGAAATAAAAGCCCATGCTAAATGATATGAAGAAATGAGAGGGCAAATTTTGGGGTATTACAATAATCACCAACTTTCTTAAAGTTGTCACCATCCATACATTGATGGATAAAAAACAGCGCCTTGAAATCTTTCTTCTTCTCTTCCTTATGTGTTGCTCGTTGTGCATCCGTTGCACCTTCGACAAGAGGATTCACCCGTTCTTGATCACTTCAAGAAGATCTTGGTATCCAAATAACACTTTCATTTATTTGCACCATTTGTTGTAATTCTTCGCATCAAGGATAAGTAGGTTTACAGGAATTCTTTCATTGGAAACAGATTTTATGATGCATACTAGGTGTTTGTGAAATAGAACTAGACTCTTGATGTCAAATGTTAGAACTTGAAACCACAAGATTGATGAATGATGGAGAAAATTAGAGTGTGGAGAGTGAGAGAAGAATTGAGAGAGAGATAATTTAGAGTGATAAGTATTTTCCTATTAACATTGATGAGGATGCCTCCAAGACATATATACAAACATTACAAAATGATTGGGACACAAGATGCACAGTTACATAACTGAAAAAACAGGATTTACGAACCTGTAATTGGTTACATCAAACGTGTAACCGGTTACAGCTACTACAAAAAATAAATCCTTTCAGTGGTAACCAGTTAGGTTTATCTGTTACGCCCACGATGCATGTTTCTGTTTCTCCGGCTTATAAGTGATTTTTGCCCAATTGTGACTGATTGCATCCTGGTTAACTGGTTACATCACTTGAGTTATCAAATTTTATTTAACATTGACAAGCAATATAAATTTTTAATCAAATCATTTAGATTCCAAATTGATAGATTTATCATTCAAATTATTAAGTATTAGTGGATTGTTTAAATGTATAAGGAGTGTGTTTAAATAAAACTAAGATTATATACTAAGGAAACACACCTACAAATGACAAAAAATGGTTAAGTACAATTGTTAACTAATATAAATGCATTTCTTGTATAAAAATTGAGTTACATACTTCGTCCACATTATTTCGAAGATTGTATATTTTAACAGCTGGAATCTTATTGACTAGTGTTTTGAAAGAAATATACTTTGTATTTTAGAGATTAATCTCTTTGGTTATAGTAAATAATCTTGCTTGCATGTCAGACACATGAATTTACTTAGATGAATTTTTTCAACAAGTATAACTGTCAAATGAGTCAGTCCGACTGAGTCTGCTTCGACCTAGAGGGCCAAAACATATAAAGAGCTGAAGTGGGTTAGTCCAATTATTTTATGGGTTGCCAAAAATGAGACCGACTGAATTTCTAATAGGCCCCGTAGCCAATGGATCAGTCAGTCGCTTATTTCAATATTATAGTTTTAAATTTATAAAAAATATATAATGGATAAAAGCTATATAACATAAATAACATAAGTAGAGAATAATCATAAACTTAGTTAAGTGATATTTAAAATATTCATGTTGTGAAAACCGATACCGGAATAACAAAGTATATTTGCTTTCTTGAATACCAAGAAATCGACAAGGGTAGAAAAGAAGAAAAAACTTGAACAAACACTCGAAACCCTATTAGGCTTCACAAAAGAAGAGAAAAGAGGAAGAAGAATAGAGAATTGGTTAAATCTATTTTACTATTCACTTTCTCAATAGGGTTCAAAGATTACAAGTGAATACCAACAATTAACCTCTCTCCACCTAATAAGGTTTTGTCACCTTATGAAGAGAGACTAGTATGCTATTTATAATAAACCTAACATACTAAACTAATGGGCTTTTTAACAATTACCTATTACAAGCTAACTTAGGGTACAAGCTAACTTAAACAATTGGATCCATAACACAAGGCCCAATTCGATCTCCTACATACTAGAACATAATTCGACTACAGCATGTAGGTCTTCGACAACAGCATGTGAGCGGACTTCGACGACATGCTAAAACTAGAGTTCGATCCAATATCTCACTAATCTCCACCTTGGAACAAACTCTATAACATCAAGGAACAAACTAGCTTTCTTCATGTAGCTTTACCAACTGCATACAGTGGAAAAACTTGCAACTAGGTAATGTCTTGGTGATCATATCAACATCATTATGATCTGTCGAAACCTTCAGCACTTGGACTTCTCCATGCTCGATTACCCCTCTGACGAAATGCAGCCTCACATCAATGTGCTTGGTTCGCTTATGATAGGCTGAATTCTTCGATAGGTGTATTACACTTTGACTATCACATTTAACAGTGATAACTGGACCTTGAAGTTTCAGCTTTTTTCGAAAACCTTCAAGCCATAATGCTTCCTTCATAACTTCAGTTAGGTTGATATATTCTGCTTCAGTGGTTGATAAGGCAACAAACTTCTGAAGTGTTGCTTTCCAACTGATTGATGTCCCAAACATAGTGAACACATATCGAGGAATAGATTTTCTGGAATCCATACAACCTGCATAATCAGAGTCGACAAACCCTTCGATTGCTGCTTTACTATCTTCACCCAAGGCTCCACCATAAATTAGGAGTCTATTCAGAGACCCATTTATATACCTTAAAATCCACTTCAATGCTTGCCAGTGAGCCTTTCCAGGATTCGCCATGTACCTGCTTACCAGACTTACTGCATATACTATGTCAGGTCTAGTACATACCATAACATACATCAAAGAACCCACTATATTAGCATATGGAATGCTATTCATAGAAGCTCTTTCGACATCAGTACTGAGACACTGATCTATACTCAGCTTGAATTAAGGGTTTATCAGAGTCACAACAGGCTTTGAATTCGACATACCATACTTTTCGAGAATCTTCCGTAGGTATGCCTCTTGAGATAAGCATAATTTTTACTGCTTTCTATCTCTTTGGATGTCAATCCCAATAATCCTGGACGCAGCTCCCAGATCCTTCATGTCGAACTCCTTATTGAGTTCAGCCTTCACCCTCATTACATCTTCGACATTGTTGCTTGCTATTAGAATATCATCCACATAAAGCAACAAAATAACAAATGAATTACCAGGTCAAAATCTGAAGTAAACTCAGTGGTCAAACTGACTTCTAATGAAACTTATACGTTCCATGAACTTGTCGAATCTCCTATTCCACTGTCGAGGAGATTATTTCAGTCCATATAAAGATCTCTTCAGCTTGCACACATAATATTCCTTCCCCTTTTTGACATACCCTTCAGGTTGCCTCATTAGGATTGTTTCGTCTAGATCACAATACAAGAACGCAGTCTTCACATTCATCTGTTCCAGGTCAAGATCGAACTGTACCACCATGGAAAACAACATTTGAATGGACATGTGCTTCACAACAGGAGAGAACACATCATTGAAGTTGACACCTTCTTTTTGAGTGACCCCCCTAGCGACCAATCTTGCCTTGTATCTCTTCGATGCCAATACTTCGATTCCTTCCTTAACTTTGAAAATCCATTTACAGCTGACTAACCTGGCTCTAGCAGGTTTCTTGATCAGTTCCCATGTGTTGTTATCATGAAGAGATTTCATCTCGTCATCCATGGCCTTCAGCTATTCAGTCTTCTTGTGACTCCTCATAACTTCCTTATAGTCTCTATGTTCTTCGTCGAGAACCTCACTTGCATAGATTAAGGCATAAGCTATAAGATCTGCATACCCAAGTCTCTGAGGTGGCTTGATGACTCTCCTCGACCTGTCTCTTGCTAGCAGGTAGTCATTATAAGTCTCCTCATCTTCGACAACATCTTTTGCTTCTTCTTTGACTTCATATGGGATACGCAATTCAGCATCAACATGCTCCACCTCAACAGGAATCTCTCCCTGTTCCATCTCTTCGTCAGCATCATCAGTTTTCTTGAAAGCCATCTCAGTTTTATTGAAAACTATATATCGACTGATGATACACCTCCTGTGACCAGGCTCTAGGTACCATAGCCTATAAGCTTTGACTTCTTCAGGGTATCCCGTGAACATGCATTTCAGAGCTCTAGGTTCGACCTTGTTTTGCCTAATGTGAGCATAGGCCATGCAGCCAAATACTCTCAGTCTGTCTAGACTAGGTGAATGTCCCGACCAAACTTCTTCAAGTGTCTTCATATCTAACGCAGTCGAAGGACACCCGTTTATTAGATATATTGCTGTCAAAACAGCCTCAGCCCAAAACACCTTCTTTAACCCAACACTAGTTAACATGCATCTAACTGTTTCCAAAATAGTTCAATTAAACCTCTCCGCCAAACCATTTTGTTGTGGAGTACCTGCAGTAGTTTTGTGCCTTGCAATACCTGAGGCAGCACACAAGCTATCGAATGCCTCATTGTAAAATTCAAGGTCATTATCGGTTCTCAACCTCTTGACATTTCTGCCAGTCTAATTTTCGACCAGAGTCTTCCAACCTCTGAAATTCTCAAAAGTTTCATCCTTAGTCTTCTGGATGAATACCCACAACTTTCTGGAATAATCATCGATTATGGATAGAAAATACCTTGCTCCTGAATGTGATGTACACCTTGCAGGCCCCCAAAGATCAGCATGGATGTAATCAAGGGATTAATGAGTTCTTTATTTTTCTTTGTTGAACTTCACTATGCAAGATTTACAAATACACAGGGTTCATAAAATTTTAGCTTTTCGACTTTGTCTCCTCCAAGCAGATTTTGTTTCCCCAATTCGACCAGACCCCTTTCACTGACATGGCCCAATCTCATGTGCCAAATTTTTGTCTTCGAAAAAGGTTTCGTGGATGCAACAATTGTCTAACCACTTACAACTTCAGCCTCAAGGGTATACAAGCCTTGTTTCTTCACGCCTCTCAATACTTCCTTTGACCCCTTCATGACTCTTAGGATAGTTTTCTCTCCTAGAAAAACATATCCCTTTCTGTCGAATTCACTAAGAGAAACCAAATATCTCTTCAAATCAGGTACATAATGATCGGTCGACACTGACGGATAAATCTGCAAGTATACAGTTGATCGTGTAGTCTTAAAAAGGTTGTCGAACCCACAGGGACAGATTGTCAAACTAATGTTATCCAAGGTTGCTGTGCAAAGCTAAGGCTGAAGGGAAACAGGAATTAAACGGGAAATAAAGGACTGAAAATGGAAACTGAAATCTAATACTAAAACGAGCCTGAAATTTGATTTTCGTGCACCGACGGGACTAATAGAAAACGGGTACTAACTACGACAATGCTGCCATTCTGTAGAATAAACCGACTTAAAGGCTCCGCCTCACGCTCTCGAGGTCTCGACAGGAGCCATGCTTCCTAATCCCAAGATTTTGCTCTCGCTCTCCCGGTAACTAAGAAACATGCTTTGGAAACCGATATTATTCTAAAAAAAATCTAAAGCGCTCTCGCTGTATTTGGATATGCTGCCTAATTTCCACTATCCGGTTCACTCCTCATGCTCTCGTGGATCTCGGCTTAAACCTTAATATGCTTCTCACTTTCGTGACAAAGCAATGTTAAACAACCTTTCACTCTCGTGACAAAGCTACTTAAATTAAACTTGGAAATTAAAACCAAAATGACATACATTCATATTATCGCACCTATTATTTTCTACGGAGTCCCACCGAATACGACGGTCCTCACATAACGGTCTCCAATTATTTACTCAGACATAATTAATCCTAACTCTACCATTTTTAAACATACATAATCTGAATTTAACATGTTAAGAAATTTAAAAGTGACAACTATAGTAAGAATGCGGTAAAGTAAAGAAAACCTGAAAATAAAGTGTGCTAATGTAAATCTGACAGAATGGAAATGAAATTGTATTAATCTTCGATCCAGAAAATACAGCAGAAGTACAAGAATATATAATCTTGCAATAATCCCTCAAGGCGAGTTATTGTTGCTTTTTCAGTAATTTAGTGCCTGGAATTCTAATAAAATTTCGCCAGAGCTTCCGCGTATTTTTCCGACTCTCAAAATCTGCTCCAAGGGGTCCTATATATAGAGGATCAGAGTTAACAACTGTTCATTCGAATTCTGGAGGGAAAAGGAGTTAGAAAACTCCCCAAAACTGCGAGAAACAGATTCTGCAGTGAAAACTGCTCCCTCAACTGTACGACGAACGCCATGGGGGCATAGCAAACACCATGCTCTGGATTCAACAAGTAGCGCCATCAGGAAGCAATGGCGAACTCCATGGGGGCATGTCGAACGCCATGGGGGCATGGCGAACGCCATATCTGCTGGGACTGCACAAATTACTGCTCTGCTGGATTTTTCTCTTTCTTTTGCTTCTTTTCTCCGATTCTTCTGGGATCTTGATTATTATTCCTGAAAACATAAAACATAATAAAAACAAAGTAAGAACAACAAGACTCGATAAAAATACGGACTGAAAATGCGCAAAGTGAGCCTATAAATATGATATAAATTTGTGTCGTCAAACTCCCCCACACTAAGACCATTGCTTATCCTCAAGCAAACTCCAACAGAAATTAGAACAGTAAGTGCAGTTCCGGATTCAAAAGCAGGCCTAAAAACAACTAAGGCGCAAGGTTTCTAGGCTAATTTTAAACGGATAGGTACTAAATAGTGAAAACAAGGATATCGTAACGACACAAATCCACATTTGTGGACGAAGACTCCCTTCCTATGCAATACCAATTCAAATCATGACATTATATCTCGACCTATAACTTTCATCTTATTTCACCTCTTTTTCATTCTCGCGCAATCACATTAAGCCCGTTATCTCTTATACTCACATGGTAATCGAACCTGTTTGTGTTATATGATCTCATTACTCAAAAAATTTCTTTTTCACACATTATACTTTTTTTTGCTTACGAATTTCAAGAGTCCGAACCTTTAGGCTAAATGGCCGGGTGAGGACCAACTAACTTAGCGGGAACATGTCTTTCATTCACTTTTTTTTCTATAAAAATCACATATCCAAATTTTTGAGATCAACACATATTTGCATCAGTTCGTTACTTAGTTTATACATAAGGATGATGCTGACTGCTAGTATAAACTAATCAAGAGGCTACTACTAAGAAACTAGGCATAAGGTCTCGACATAATACCTATTTAAATCAATATCACATATTTAGGGAATCTAGGGTGTAGGAACGATACCGATATTTACAAAACTTTCCCAAGTCTATCTAACATGGCCTAATGATGAAAAGCAACCTATACACAAGGTGTCATGCAAATGAATCCAGAAAACAAAAATATTTTTTTCGTTGGGGGGTCAAAAATAAAGGAGTTTTCAAACAAGCAAATAAAATAACGTAAAATAGAACTCAACAGCGCATATGACTCGATAAACAAGACAAACTAAAAAGGTTAAAGCTGGAAAACATAAATGATGGGAAAGAAAATAAAACAGTAAAGTTCCTCCCCCCACACTTGAACTAAACATTGTCCTCAATGTTTTAGCACAAGGTTAAAGAAAGGAATGATTAAACCTGGTCAAGGGCGAGGTGCACGACCTCTGGTCATGGATGCTCTGCCTTTGTGACGACCTGCTCTACCCCACTTGGATTATGGCACGTGTCTGATAAAGTCTCTCAAATCAGCCGTCTCTAAGCGCACTCTGTTCATATGCTTAATCAGGTCAGCCATATCATGTTGAGTCCTCTATGTAAGATCTTGTTGCTACTGGCCAATCTGATCAACAGTGACTCTAAGCTCTTCCTGCTGCCTTGTTAGACGTCAAACATGTTAGATATTTGTACTTGATACTTGGCATTTTTCGTTACTTTCATGTCTTAATTGTGGATTTTTGTAGTGAATTGTTGTTGTTCTTCATGCATTATATTTATACCTTTGGTGCTTGTAATTTGTGTGTTATTGTGCAGGAAAGCGCACTAATTGATCAAAGAAAGAAGACACAAAGAATTGACGCGAGCTGCCAAAGAAAGAGGAAAACAACAGCTGGTTCGCTTTGCGAACCATAGCGAAGTCCCTAGCGAAAGTTCACTTTGCGAACTCTGGCGAAGCTCTCAGCAAGTAAGGCAGTGGCAAAAGGACCCAAAATTCGCTTTGCGAATGTTTTGGCGAGTGGTTCGCTTTGCGAATGAATTGTTCACTTTGTGAACTCACGATGACAGCCAAGGACGGTTTAACTTTCATAAGGCACTTAAGGTGCCATTTTCTTCATTCGCTAGGCGAATGGATCATTCGCAGTGGGAATGCATCAGATCCCAAGTGTACTATAAAGTGTTTTTTACATTTTCTTGGGACCATAACTTGATATTTACACACCAAAACATACTTTTCTGAGTTTTGATCATCCAAGAGTGATTTTTCACATAGAGAAGCTGAAGTCACATCTGATCTCGATTATTCGACGTGGATGTTCTTTCATATCCTCTTGAAACTAGTTATCCAAGCTACTCTGAAAATGTGTAGCTAAACACCTCTTGTGTTAAGATTAGAGGTAGTTAATCTTCCTTATATGTATTTCTTTTGATCTTTTGTATATGAACAAGGATGATGATCAATATATGATGAAGTTGTTTATTCTTAATGATGTATTTGTGGTTTGAATCACTCTAGACATAGATTTTCCAAATCTTGACCTAATATCTTCATCTCTTAAAAACAAAACTCTAGACATAGATTTAGGGTTTAATATTCGTTTTGTATTGATCTTAACGGTTGTTGTTTCGATTGTTAGCGTGAGACATCATCTAACGATTTAAACAATGATACTCACGAATTTGCTTTAGACATAAACTTATTCGAGAGGATACGCGATTGTATTGGTCGGAACTAAGTTCATATGCTTGATTAATCGGATATGTATGAGAAGGATTAGAGAAATCTAATCTTGACATGCTTTTATAAAACTTACAACATCTTTGTTATAGTTTACTTCTTTGCAACCAAAAATTGATGTTACAAAACCAAGAACAATTTGAAAACCCCTTACTTAAAACGTTTCGACTATTGAACAACAAGCATCAAAATATCACACAATTCCTGTGGATACGATAAAAACACCCCCCGAATTACTCTTCAACAAAATGGCGCCATTGCCGAGGATTGTTGTTTGATATTGCAAGCATTGCAATAGTTGTTTTGTTTTAAACTTGTTTAAATTTTTCTTGTGCTTGTTGATTTGTTTGGTTTAGTGTGCAGACTCCGTTTTATGCGAGGGAAGTTACCCGCATACCAACTTCATTTTGATCCTGAAATCGAAAGAACTACGTGTAGGTTAAATAGCAGAACAAGGCAGAGGAGGCAACTTGCCAAAGAAAAACGAGAGTGAGACGGAAGTTCAACTTCGACGCAAATACAACAGTTACTGCCAACTATGGCTGCTCCACCACCACCACCACCACCACCTGCTTCAAGACCTTGTACAAATAGTCCGAGCCACACTGCACAATATTCGCACAATACTCAGAATGGTCGCCATTCAGAAATGAAAACTGGTATCCTCTCGCTTCTATATCAGAATCCTTTTACTGGTACGGATCACGAGGATCCTTTTACACACTTGACTAAGTTCTATGAGATTGCGGGAGCAACTGGTGCACCCGAAGCTGAAGAAGAATCACTGTTTAAGAGACTATTCCCGCATTCCCTCATTGGGAAGGCCAAGGAATAATATCTTGACCAATCTACGGCAATCATGATGGACTGGAACGTACTTGAGGAAAAGTTTTTGGAACGATTTTTCCCACACAATCGTTTCATGGAGGCTAAGACAGCAATTGCAGTTTTCACTTAGGGTGGAAATGAATCTCTCAACGAAGCTTGGGAGAGATTCAAATCCATGTTGAGAAAGTGTAAAGGGCACGGTTTCGACGACCTTACTCAAGCCATATTTTTAGAAACAGTCATCAATTGGTGCATAAAACATTGTTGGATGCCACCGCGGGTGAATCTTTAATGGTTAAAAGTGCTGAGGAGGTTATTTCTATTATTGACCGTATGGCTCTAAGTGACCATCAAGGGAACCATAACTGTGGCCCTTCGCAAAAGAAAGCGGGAGTGCTTGAGTTGGGAACTAATGACGCAATCCTTGCACAAAATAAAATGTTATCACAACAAGTGGAGTTGTTGACACAACAAATGGGAAAACTTCCACAACAAATCAAAGAGTTGCAAGAAGTTCCCAACAAAAACCAAATAATAGCGATTTTTGAGCTTTGTAGAGGAGATCGCCCGACCGGGTATTGTCCTCCGGTAGTGGAAGAGGTAAATTATGCGGGAAACCAAAATCAAGGATACCAACCTCGACCACCTTACCAACAAGGCAACCAAGGCTACCAACCAAGAGGTAATCAAGGTTATCAACAACCGTGGAGACCTCAAGAAGCCGGACCTTCAAATCGTCAACAATACCAAAATTACACTCAACCTCCACAAGTTCAAAGTGGAAATACCAAGATGGAGGACACTCTCACGCAATTTATGCAAATGTCAATGTCAAATCAGAAGAATACCGATGCATCCATAAAGAATCTTGAGATGCAAGTCGGACAATTATCAAAATAATTGGCCGACCAACAAAAAGGAACTTTTATGGCGAATACTCAACCAAATCCAAAAGAGCATTGTAATGCTATTCTAACAAGAAGTGGAAGAGAGATTGACATGAGCATAGGTGAAGTTGCAGTGGAGGAGGAGGAAGTAGTTGAAAAAGAAAAAGTTAGTGATGAGATTGAAGTAGAAAAAAATGTTGAGGGAGATTTAGTTGAAAATGAAATGAAAAAAAAGTTAGGAAGAAGAAAAAAGAAAGAGAGAAGAAAAAATGAAAAATACTAGGAAGGGGAAGGAACCATTGAGTACTATTTCGATCCAACATTTGCCATATCCTCATGCTCCGTCAAAGAAAGATAGTGCGAGGCACTATGCTCGGTTTATGGATATTTTCAAACAATTGCAAATTAAGATTCCATTTTCTGAGGCTTTGGAGCAAATGCCGAAATATGCAAAATTTATGAAGGATATTCTCACAAAAAATACGAGGTATACGGATCAAGAGACTATCATGGTTGATGCTAGTTGTAGCGCTATTATTCAACGTACTCTCCTAAGGAAAGAAAGTGATATGGGACGAGTCACTTTGCCGGTTACAATAGGAAATATCTATGTTGGCAATGGGTTGATTGATTTGGGCTCTAGTATCAATTTGATACCTTTGTCTATTGTGAAAAGGTTGGGCCAGTTGGAATTGAGAACCATTCAAATGACATTGCAACTCGCCGATAAATCCACTACCTGTCCTCACGGTGTAGCGGAAGATGTATTGGTTAAAGTGGACAAATTCTTATTTCCTATAGACTTTTGGTGATTGAAATGGAGGAAGATGAAGACGCTCCATTGATTCTTGGAAGACCGTTTATGAAAACTGCTAGAATGGCAATTGATATGGATGACGGTCTTATGAAGGTTAGAGTCCAAGATGATGAGGTTTGCTTCAATCTATTTGAGGCCATGAGGCACAAAAAGGACAAAGGCGATTGTTTTAGAATAGATGCAATGGAGAAGGCAATTGAAGAAGTAAAGGAGCAATTACAAGTTCCAACCACTTTGCAAAAAGTTCTCACAAATGCTCTTCAAAGTATCGATGAAGCCGAAGAAAAAGAGATCGAAAAGTGTTTGCGAGAACTAGAAGAATTGGATGAAATTCCTCCTTTGAAAGAAAGGGTGGAAATTTTGAAAAAAGAAAACAATGAGGAAATTAAGCTTGAATTGAAGTTGTTGCTGTCTCATCTTAAGTATGTTTTTCTTGATGATGAGGGGCATAAACCGGTGATAATAAGCACGGAGCTAACCACAATGGAGGAGAAAAAACTAATGTGTGTTTTGAAGAAGAATCAAGAGGCAATGGGATAGACTCTTTCCGATCTAAAAGGAATAAGTCCCTCTTATTGTATGCATCGAATATTCATGGAAGAAGATTTCAAACCGGTCGCTCAACCGCAACGCCGCTTAAATCCTACCATGAAAGAGGTGGTTAGGAAGGAAGTGGTAAAAATGTTAGATGCCGGAATGATTTATCCCATTTATGATAGCCCATGGGTTAGTCCGGTACAAGTGGTGCCGAAAAAAGGCGGATTGACGGTTATCCGAAACGAGAAAAATGAGTTAATCCCAACAAGAACTGTGACCGGGTGGAGAATGTACATATATTACCGTAGGCTTAACCAAGCTACGAGGAAAGATCATTTCCCTCTCCCGTTCATGGATCAAATGCTTGAACGACTTTTCGGTCAATAATTCTACTGTTTTTTATATGGTTATTCGGGTTACAATCAAATTATCGTGAACCCGGAGGACCATGAAAAAACTGCTTTTACATGCCCTTTTGGAATCTTCGATATAGGAGGATGTCGTTTGGGTTGTGTAATGTACCGACGACTTTTCAAAGGTGTATACAAGCAATATTCTTAGATTTGATCGAAAAGACAATTGAGGTTTTTATGGATAACTTCTCGGTATTTGGGCAATCATTTGATATTTGTTTGAAAAATTTAGATGCGGTTTTGGAACGGTGCGTGGAAACCAACTTGGTACTTAATTGGGAAAAATGTAACTTCATGGTGACCGAAGGAATTGTGCTTGGTCATAAAGTTTCTTCAAAGGGCCTTGAAGTCGATCAAGCCAAGGTTGATGTTATTGAGAAATTGCCACCACCGTTGAATGTAAAAGGTATAAGGAGTTTCCTCGGACATGCGGGATTTTATCGGAGGTTCATCAAGGATTTCGCGAAGATAGCAAAGCCTTTGAGCAATTTGCTCAACAAAGATAAGTCCTTTGATTTTGATGAGTCTTGCATGGTCGCTTTTAATTCTTTAAAACAAAGTTTGGCTACCTCACCCATAATCATCGCGCCCAATTGGAAAATGGATTTTGAACTCATATGTGACGCGAGCGATTATGCGGTGGGTGCAGTTTTGGGTCAATGGAAAACAATAATTTTTCATGCTATACACTACGCGAGCAAAGTCTTGAATGAATCTCAAGTAAACTATGCAACAACTGAAAAAGAGTTACTTGCGATAGTGTATGCATTGGAGAAATTTCGTTCTTATTTAATTGGGTCTCGAGTAGTTGTTTACATGGATCACACGACGATTAAGCATTTGCTCACCAAGCCAGATTCAAAACAAAGGCTAATTCGTTAGATCCTCTTGTTACAAGAATTTGATTTGGAAATTCGTGACAAGAAAGGATCTGAGAATTTGGTGGCGGATCACTTATCCCGCCTTGTAAATTTTGAAGTGACCAAAAAGGAATTAGAGGTCAAGGAGGAATTTCCGGATGAAAAGTTGTATATGGTGCAAGTTAGACCATGGTTCGCCGACATGGCTAATCACAAAGCCGTCGGATTAATACCAGATGGTCTAACTCACCATCAGAAAAATAAATTTTTATCGGACGCCAAGTCTTTTGTTTAGGATGAACCATATTTGTTTAAGCTTGGTGTCGATAACCTTTTGAGAAGATGTGTGTCAAAAGATGAAGCCACTAGCATACTTTGGCATTGTCACAACTCTCCTTATGGAGGGCATTTTAACGGAATAAGAACGGCAATGAAAGTTCTCCAATCGAGCTTTTATTGGCCTTCTTTATTCAAAGATGCGCATTCGCATGCGCAAAGTTGTGACCAGTGTCAAAGGAGTGGTGGAATTTCAAAGTGGCATGAAATGCTTTTACAAAACATGTTGGAAATTGAAGTGTTTGATTGTTGGGGAATCGACTTTATTGGACCTTTTCCACCATCATTTTCCAATGAGTATATTTTGGTCACAGTTGATTACGTATCCAAATGGGTAGAGGCAATAGCATGTGCTAAAGCGGACGGAAAAACTGTGATAAAATTTTTGAAAAAAAAAACATTTTTTCTCGATTTGGTACTCCGCAGGTGTTGATAAGTGACGGAGGATCCCACTTTTGCAACACTCAGCTTAAAAAAGCCTTGGAGCAATATGGTGTGAAGCACAAAGTTGCAACACCATATCATCCACAGGCCAATGGGCAAGCAGAGGTATCAAACTGGGAAATTAAAAGAATTTTGGAAAAAATGATGTCATCCTCAAGAAAGGATTGGTCTAATAAGCTAGACGATACTTTGTGGGCCTATCGAACAGCTTTTAAAGCTTCGATTGGTCTCACACCTTTTAAATTGGTCTATGGTAATAATTGTCATTTACCGGTGGAGTTGGAACATAAGGCATTTTGGGCCTTGAAATTTCTGAATTTTGATCCAACTTTAAGCGGAGAAAGAAGAAAGATGCAATTGCATGAAATGGCAGAATTGCGCCTCCAAGCGTATGATTCCAACAAGTTGTATAAAGATCGAGTCAAAACTTACCATGACAAAAAGATAGTGGCCAAACAGTTTGAAGTAGGGCAGCTGGTCCTACTTTTCAATTCTCGATTAAAACTGTTCCCTGGTAAATTGAAATCCAAGTGGTCTGGTCCATTCCGGATTTGTGAGATCAAGAAATTTGGGGCAATAGTCATTGAAGACACAAAGTCAAATGAGAGTTAGACTGTAAATGGTCAGAGGTTGAAGATTTATCTAGGTGGTGATTTCAAGCGGAAACCTTCTGTTGTGCCGTTTTGCGATCCTTGAGGTTGCATTAGACCGTCGAGCTTAGCCGACGTTAAACAAGCGCTTGTTGGGAGGCACCCCAATATTGTAAGTATGTATTGCTTTATTTTCTATTTTAATGATGTTTGATGTTTAGAGTGGTTTAGGAAGTGGCAGCACTGCAGAAAAAAAATTTCAAAACCTGTCATGTTCGCTGGCGTTCGCTTTGCGAACCTGGGGTGAGCATTCGCCAGCCAGTTCGCTTTACGAACCCAGTGAGATAGGGGAAGTATGTTTGTTGCCACCTCAGTTTAAAAAGGGTTTTAATTTTTTTTGGGTGAACCAACACTTGGGCCCAAGACCCATATAATTTTCTGAACGTGAGAGGGAAAATCCTACGCCCACTCTTGCCTCTCTCATTCAAATAAAACAACTCAATCTCTCAAGAACTCAATCTTTCACGTGCACTGTTCCTCAAATTTCACCAAATTCTTTCCCCAATTTCAATTACAAAATCAGGTTCGAATCTCTTTTTCTTTTAATTTTTGTGTAGAAATATGGTTAGGATTTTAGATTAAACATTAGAGACATTTTTGGATTCTAGGGTTTTCACTTCTGTTTTGAAGTTTGGATGTTGATGCATGTTGAAATTTGTACAAACCTTAGATTAGAATGATTTTGTAAAAGGGTCTCTAATGTTGGACTTGTTGGCTACTGTGTTTTTCTGAATTTTTGTGGGTTCGCTATTCAGTTCGCCTTGCGAACCTGGGCGAGCATTCACCAGACTTCGCTTTGCGAATCTGGGGCGAATGTTCGCCAGCCTTTGCTTTGCGAACTCTGGAGCGAACATATCAGAACTCTGAATTTTTTTATGATGTTTCAGTTGTGGTTTTGTTTTGGCTGCCAATTCTAATGAATGTGTTAATACTTTTTTGCTGTTTTATTTGCTGATTCGTGCAGATGGCCCCTAAGAGCAACTCCACTAAAAAGAGAAAGGCCAGCACTGCAAGACAGGTGCCAATCCAGTTTGACGACACTCACTTTAGGGGTGCCAAACAAGCATCAAGGTATCTTACCTTAGAAAAAAGAACCATCTTGGCAGAAAAGAGGTTCAACTTAAGTGACAGAGGGGCTTATCGGTCTGTGGCTGCACTCTTGGAAGAAAAAAAATTGGGACGACTGATAACTCCAGTTGATAGCTATAATGTTGAGCTTGTCCGAGAATTTTATACGAACGCCCTTCCAGATGATGGCGAGCAATTTATTTGGACAACCTTCGTTGGGGGGAAGGTGGTGAGATTTGACCGTAGGGCCATTAGTATTGTTCTTGGAAGTCCCCTGCCTTTAAGAGCTAGCGAGATTGATGATTACCATAAGGACCTGCACCTTCGCCGAGATATTCCACAAATGACCAGAGATCTCCTTCGACCGGGAAAAGCTGTTGAACTCAACCCATCTAGGGTTGCTATTAGGTACCGGAGGGAGGACATGCAACCTTTGGCTCAGCTTATATTGCTTTTGGTGATAACCAACATCAAGCCGAAGTCGCATTCGTCTACCATCCCTATACCACTAGCTCACCTTGTCCATAGTATTTTGACTAACGTGCAGATAGATGTGGCCTGTATTATTGCCGATGAGATAAGGGCAATTGTGGAGAGTCGCCTTGGTGGTACCGCTTCGCGGAAGAATGCCCCTCTCACTTTTCCTTGTCTGATCATGTCTTTGTGCGTGGGTGCTGGGGTTGATATTTCCATACGTCGCCAGGTCACTATTCCTTCTGCGATCGACGATCATTATGTCGACAAGTTTTGTAAGCCTAAGGGGACAAGGGGTGAGACATCGGGTGCTGGTGCTGAGGCCAGCACAAGGGGTGGAGATGCTTCTGGTTCAGGGTCTCAAAGTGTTTACCCTTATCAGTAGGAGATATGCCAGTATAATTGGGACTGGGTGGCGGCTTCTCAGCGCGCCATAACTGATTTACATGACTCCATGTAGGTACTGCAGCTGCAGATTCACGATCCCGCCACTGAGCATACGATGATGACAAGGGAGCAGTTCCTTGCACATGCTGGTTGGCCTGAGGCCAGGCTAGTATTCGGAGGGGGAGAGGACGTGGCTGGTGCTGATGATGATGCTGATGAGGAGGGATATGGTGTTGAGGTTAAGGTATCTGGTTCTGGATCTGGCTCAGAGGAGGAGGAGGTTGAGGTGTATGCTTCAAAGTCCGACGAGGACTGATTTTTTGTTGTGAAGATTTTGTACTTCCTTTGAGCATCAAAGTGAAGTTTTCTTGTATGTGTTGTTTATTTCAGTTTTTTTATTGATGTACTTTGTCCACTTTGTTGGATTATTTTGGATATTGTTGTACTTGTACCCTTTGGTGGTACTTTTGACTTTGTAGGTGTGTTCACACCAGTACATTTTTATTATTATTACTAGTAGTTATATATGTTGTTTTTCAGTAAAGTTTTCTGTTTTTAATTTTACTAATATTTCAATTTTAATTATTGTTATTTAGAGTTGAGTTCTTCAGTTTACGAATGCTCAACTTTTAAATTGTTGGTATGCTTTTGTGTTAATTGTTGTTATTAAGAGTTGAATTCTTCAGTTTACGAATGTTCAACTCTTAAGCTGTTAATATGCTTTTTATCAGTTTACGAATTATTGGTATGCTTGTGGAAGTTAATATTTCTAACTTTTGGATGTTTTGTGGAAGAAACTTAGTTTGGTGTTGATTGTGCATTAAAGAAGATTCCTCCAAGATTGGATGGCTATGATAGTACTTTAAGCATGATGTTGTGGCAAGGTACATAGTTACCTTGTTCTAGAATTTAGAATGTATTGGAACTTTGTTGTCTTTGTACAAATGAAAATGTTGTTTCTTGTTACAACTCTATTTGATTGCTTGTGTCATTTAGGTCCAAAAACCACAAAAGTGAGAAACCTCCATGTTGTACTAAATGCTTTGGATTGATGATGAATGTTGTTTTATACTTATAATTCATGCTTTATCTTGCTTGTTATTTTGAAATTGTAGAAGCATAGAAATGATCAAGGCAATGTTTGTGCACCTTGAGTATAACCACCATTCCAAGAACACTTCAAGTCACCTTGTGAGTGCGCGCGTATTTGAAACCTCTATTAAGCTGAAATGAAATTTTTGTTGGAATCATGAACCCGAGTTTAACCCGTTTTGAAGAGCATTTAAGCTAAGCTTTTGGCAATGTTGAAGTTGGGGAGAGTGGTTTATTTTGAAAAGAGAAAAAGGAGTTGGTGATACAATGCATTCTAAGATAAAGAAATTGAAAAAAAAGAAAAGGAAAGAAAGAAAAAGAACAAAAAGAAAAGAAAATCAAAAGAAGAGAATGCATTGTGAAAGAAAGAAATAAGGACTGAACAAGATTGAAAATTTTGAAAAAAACTGCTCTTCATAGTCTTTACCCTTTCTTGTTTCAATGGTCGTGTACATATGTCCCTTGTTTTTAACCCCGACCAAGTTACAACCGATAAAAGCCCTTAGTGATCTTTTGCTTCTATAATTTCTTGCAATCAATTAGATATTGTATGAATTGCTTAGTATTTGCTTCATTTTTCATTTGTGCGAAATTGCCCCGCGGTTGCAAACGCGTTAATTTCCTTCCCTCCTATTTCGAAGAGGAGTGTTAGAGTGACATGAGCATGATGGTTTAGTTGTTTCTGGAAACATTGTCTGAGATTTGTTTTAAGAATCAAGTTCTTTTCCATTGTCGATTCTAGGATTATGTAATTGTGCTTTGTTACAATTGTTGTTTTATTTGAGTCGTTTATCCTTTCTTGGATTGAATCAAATGCTCGAGCAAAACCTCTTGTTTTCAATGAGAGGCATACTTTGCTTGAGTACAAACAAAGACTTAGTTGGGGAGAGTTGTTAGATGTCAAACATGCTAGTTATTTGTACTTGATACTTGGCATTTTTCGTTACTTTCATGTCTTAATTCTGGATTTTTGTAGTGAATTGTTGTTGTTCTTCATACATTATATTTATACCTTTGGTGCTTGTAATTTGTGTGCTATTGTGTAGGAAAGTGCACTAATTGATCAAAGAAAGAAGACACAAAGAATTGATGCAAGCTGCCAAAGAAAGAGGAAAACAACAGCTGGTTTGTTTTGCGAACCATGGCGAAGTCCCTAGCGAAAGTTCGCTTTGCGAACTCTGGCAAAGCTCTCAGCGAGTAAGGCAGTGGCAAAAGGACCCAAAATTCACTTTGCGAATGTTTTGGCGAGTGGTTCGCTTTGCGAATGAATTGTTCGTTTTGGGGACTCACGATGACAGCCAAGGAAGGTTTAACTTTCAGAAGGCACTTAAGGTGCCATTTTCTTTATTCGCAGTGTGAATGTATCAGATCCTAAGTGTACTATAAAGTGTTTTTTACATTTTCTTGGGATCATAACTTGATATTTTCACACCAAAACATACTTTTCTGAGTTTTGATCATTCAAGAGTGATTTTTCACATAGAGAAGCTGAAGTCACATCCGATCTCGATTATTCGACGCAGATGTTCTTTCA
This sequence comes from Lathyrus tuberosus, assembly GCA_022829125.1. Lineage (NCBI taxonomy): Eukaryota > Viridiplantae > Streptophyta > Magnoliopsida > Fabales > Fabaceae > Lathyrus > Lathyrus tuberosus. The sequence continues at coordinate 3,863,472 of JALAZF010000261.1, read as the reverse complement.
TCTCCTCTTAAAACTTGTTATCCAAGCTACCATGAAAATGTGTAGCTAAACACCTCTTGTGTTAAGATTAGAGGTAGTTAATCTTCCTTATATGTATTTCTTTTGATCTTTTGTATATGAACAAGGTTGATGATCAATATATGATGAAGTTGTTTGTTCTTAATGATGTATTTGTGGTTTGAATCACTCTAGACATAGATTTTCCAAATCTTGACCTAATATCTTCATCTCTTAAAAACAAAACTCTAGACATAGATTTGGGGTTTAATATTCGCTTTGTATTGATCTTAATGGTTGTTGTTTCGATTGTTAACGTGAGACATCATCTAACGATTTAAACAACGATACTCACGAATTTGCTTTAGACATAAACTTATTCGAGAGGATACGCGATTGTATTGGTCAGAACTAAGTTCATATGCTTGATTAATTGGATATGTATGAGAAGGATTAGCGAAATCTAATCTTGACATGCTTTTATAAAACTTACAACATCTTTGTTATAGTTTACTTCTTTGCTACCAAAAATTGATGTTACAAAACCAAGAACAATTTGAAAAACGCTTACTTAAAACGTTTCGACTATTGAACGGCAAGCATCAAAGTATCACACAATCCCTGTGGATACGATAAAAACACCCCCCGAATTACTATTCAACATGCCTCTGCATGCTACGGAGTAAAAGATCACGTTCGGCCTCCATGTCGTTTCGATGCCTAAGCTTGGACAGAATATCATCCAATGAGCTCCGGATGGCCACGTAATCATATTCCTCCCAGGGTTGATGTGTACCTGCAAAAGAGTCATTAGAAAAATGTGTGGTGCGAGAACGGGCGCTAGGTCCGGGTGTCTCGGTACCACGGGTACGAATGCGGGGCTGAGGTGTAGTAAATCCCATAACATTCAGGTAGTGTCTCTCAGCTCTCTCCTCCTCAAGATCAGGGGCCTCGGTATCAACTATCCAATTAGTGCTAACACGCATGTTAATATCGTTAGGACAAGGCAATGTGACTCCCTTAACCTCCTTGTTGCCTATCATCAAGTGATATTTTCCATTTGGTAAATTCTTAACTAGGCGTATGGCATGGCAATGGGTAGGATCAGCAAATAAAGCTGGTAAGGGCTCAAGGGTCTCCTACTCGGTATGCAATCCTAGAGCTAAGGCTATAAAGGTAATTATCCCTCTGACACAAATGGAACCGTACGCTCTACCGCTGGCAGATTGGAGGTGTGCAAGTAAAAACGGTGTTGGGTTAACCTTGGTTTCGGAAAGCGCACAATAGATGAAGAATAAATCTTTGGAGTTCACATTTATAGTGTTCTCCCGTCCAAAGATAGTGTTAGAAAGGATTCGTTGGAAATACCTAATGGTTGGGTTGTGGATGGATGTGGCTTTGAGACCTTCCCAAGTGTCGGAAGTCTTATTAGTGATTTTGTGCCAAAAGTCTAAAGCACTAGGTTCCCACTCACTCTCTAAGGGTGCCTGAGTAGCATACTCCAGACCGCTAGGAAAACTCAAATTATTACCTATATGCTCAAAGGTCAAGGAGTAATCGACATTAAACATTCTAAACTGTATGGAACCATCGGTACGGGACAAATTCGTGGACAGACGGAAAGAGCTTAAAAACTCATACGTAAGCCTAATGTAGGTAGAATTACTCATAGAGATGAATTGTGACATACCTAAGTTTGTAAGCATCCAATTCACGCTATCGAAGAGACCCAAGGTCTGGACAGCAGCGGTGTCTGGGTAACGTGTCGCGACGACTGACCTTTTTTTGCAGTTTGAGAAAGCTAGAACGTTGGCTCTGACCAAGGACATTTTCAGGAAATGCAATGCCCATGTAGTCGATGTTAGTAGTGACTCCAGGAGGCATATTAGCAGAATGATGGTAGTGAGAATGATTAAAAAGTTTATTAGTGAAGAGTGTGAGTGATGGGTGTGAGAATGATGATGGATTTGATGAATTTATAGGCAAATTTGAGGGATATAGATGGTTGGTGGTTATGATGGATTAATGATGGGTTAATGAGGGTAGTTGAAAGGTGTTTTGGAAGTGTAAAAAGGTGATTATATGGATTCCCTAGAGAAAAATGCGCAAGAATTTGAATTCTGTGTAGACTGGAGGTTCCAACACAATGGCGAACGCCATTAAGCACATGGTGAACGCCATGTGTTACGAATGGGAAAAATCAGAAAATTGAACTGATGGCGAACGCCATCAGCATATGGCGAACGCAACTATGCTAAAAGTGTGAATTTTCACTGCAGGTCCAAAAACAGAAGATAAAACCTGCTCTACATTTTTTTCTTTTTGTTTTGTTTTGATTCTACAGATAGTACTAACAAAGATACTTAACAAGCCATGAAAATTTCAAAACTTGCTAATCATCAACAACACAAAGTTACGGAAAAGGGAAATTTCATTAATTGAATTAACAGAGGTACAAACATAGTTCATTGTCGGCATACCGACAGTTTACAACAGAATTAGAAGAACGACCAATACGGGAATGAAACACCGATACATTAAAACAAAATCCTAGCCTAATAAAACAGGGAAATGAATACAACTGAGACTATTCATAGCGACGCCTCATCTAAGGGTCAGCAGGACGACAAAGTGAATAAACGATCTGAAAAAGATGATCAAATTGCTCATGAACTACATCCATAAATCCCAAGAAATCCACATGAAGAGATGTCATCTCTCCACGGAGAAAATCTACTTCAGCCTGTAGAGCATGAATTGCGGTGACGATGTTAATAGGTGGGACAACCGGCTGAATGGCTGAGCCAAGAGTACCAGCATCAGGCATATCGGCTTCTAAATTCTCATAAGCTTGTGGAGAGTCAGAAGCAGTTAGAGACTCGTTCTGACCTTCTAAGTCATAGAGCCAATTATCCTTGTTATGCACACTAGTTTTCTCATGATTCGGCAAGGTAAAGTGGTGGACAACAACATTGTCAATCAGAAGCTCAAACTCAACAGGACCAAGATTAGCAATAATTCCAAGGTTGAAACAGAAATTGATGTTCATGGGGCGATAACTACCAAAAACACGAGTACGGTTCAAGTGGTACCGTAATCCAATAGCGTCAGCAATTATGGTAATTAGGCCACCAATAATGATAGCACCAAAAGGCTCATGAGAGATCTTAGATAAGTTAGCCAACATGAACGGGGCTGCATTAACCAGCTTGCCTTGAGAGGCACAGAACATAATGTAAAGTTCGTCCTTAGAGACTGAAGTCACATTTTCTTCCTTAGCAAATAGGGTGTGGGCTAGAGTCTTATGGAAATACATGATACCAGGATTATGGATACTCTTAGAGAACATGCCATTCGGCTCGAGATTGTAATTACCAGTCAGAGTACCCCAAAATTGGTTTAAATCATAAGCAGTAAAGGCATCTTCAGGGGTCTTAGTTATGGCATCAGGCCCATTAGGAAATCCTAATAAGTCAGCCAACTCATGATGTGTAAAATGGTATTTGTTGCCAACCAACCTAAAAGTAGCCAACCCACAGCCAAAACTGAAACCTCTGGTAGGATCATAGTATAACGAGCTTAAAAACTCCAGTGTCAGGTTATGGTAAGTGCTAAATCTCTTCCGGATAGCGAAATCATCCCACCCCAACTGATTAAGCAGGTAGGTGACAATATGACGGATGCCAAGAGTGGTCATAGCTGGGTTGTAAGGGTAGATAGACACAGCAAAGTCTCTCTGGGACAAGGCCTCAAAACGGCGCCTCTGGACCTCATTCCTAAAGGTAACTTCATGGTTCTCGAATGGCTGCATTCTCCTAGAGTTAAGTGCTATCCTAATACGAGTTAGCCTGAAATTAGACAATGATTTCCTATTAGTCAAGTTGTACCATAAACATAGGTTAGTGAAAAATAAAAGAAATAATAATAGTAGTAGTAGTAATAACAATAGTAGTAATAATAATAATAATAATAATAATAATAATAATAATAATAATAATAACGTAAATGTAAGCATGCATAAAACTTAACAGCTAATACAAGTAAAAGTATAAAAATACCAATAAAACAATAACAAACAAAGATCGTGGGCTGCCTCCACGGAGCACTTCGTTTAATGTCGGGAGCTCGACATTGATCTAGAAAGTAAAATCATTCATTCGGAGGAGCGGGAAACTCTTCCAACTTATAACTAGTGAAAAATTCCTTGTTCTCTACTGTGTGGTAGTGCTTAAGTCGCTGCCCGTTCACAATGAATGTTTCGTTTGTTTTACCTCGAATTTCTATTTCTCTACTCTGTAAAACTCTCACAACCTCGAAGGGGCCAGACCATCGGGAACGTAACTTGCCTGGGAACAGCTTCAGTCGAGAGTTAAAGAGAAGAACTATGTCTCCTTCATTGAACTTCCTCTTTGTTATTCGCTTATCATGCCATTTTTTTGGTTCTCTCCTTATAGATTCGGGCATTTTCGTAGGCATCCAGTCTAAGTTCCTCTAGTTCATGGATATCTAAAATTTTTTTCTCCCCTGCTGCTGCGTAATTCATGTTTAGGGTCTTAATGGCCCAATAAGCTTTATGCTCTAGTTCTACAGGCAGGTGGAAAGACTTTCCATAAACCATCTTAAACGATGTGGTTCCTATCTGGATTTTGTAAGCTGTCCTATAAGCCCACAGAGTCTCATGAAGTTTAGTAGACCAATCCTTCCTGGAAGTTGTAACGGTTTTTTCTAAGATTTGTTTGATCTCCCTATTTGACACCTCGACTTGTCCACTGGTTTGAGGATGATAGGGTGTTGCTACTCGGTATTGGACTCCATATTTGAGCAAAAGCTTCCCAAAGACATTGGAAATGAAATGGGAGTCGTCATCGCTAATGACAATTCTTGGTACACCGAACCTAGGAAAGATTATGTTTTTAAAGAGCTTAATCACCACTCGTGCATCGTTCGTAGGAGAAGCTATTGCCTCAATCCATTTTGACACGTAATCGACTGCAACGAGTATGTACTTATTACCAAAAGAAGACGGAAAAGGGTCCCATGAAATCTATACCCCATACGTCAAAGATTTCCACCTCTAAAATTCCCTTCTGTGGCATCTCATCGCGTCTAGAGATGTTTCCAGTGCGTTGACACCGGTCGCAGTTTATAACGGTGATGTGGACATCCTTCCAAAGATTTGGCCAGAAGAGACCAGATTGCAGGATCTTTGCACATGTTTTCGAGGTACTTGCATGCCCTCCATAAGGTGCAACATGACAATGATATATGACCTCAGCTACTTCTGATTCAGGGACGCATCGACGAAATATTCCATCGGCGCCTCTCTTGAAAAGTAGGGGTTCATCCTAATAGTAGTGTTTAAGATCATGAAAAAACTTTTTCTTTTGTTGGTATGTTAAGTCTGGTGGATGCACCCTAGCTGCTAGGTAGTTGACAAAGTCGGCATACCACGACAGTTTGGTCTTAGTGCAAATTGATTATACTACTTTATTAGTTTCTGCGTCATTAAATATCAAGGAGTATTCAACTGTTTCAATTTCGCTTTCCAACTGAGCTACTAGTCAGTCATAGGGGAATTCGTCATTAATTGGTACTTCTTCGGGTCTCAGATCCTCAATCCTAGAGAGATGATCTGCTACCATGTTTTCGGTACCTTTCTTATCTTTGATTTCCAAGTCAAATTCTTGTAAGAGAAAAATCCATCTTAAGAGTCTTGGTTTCGCATCTTTCTTAGTCAACATATATCTAATTGCGGCATGATCGGTATAAACAATAATTTTTGCTCCCACTAGGTAGGAATGAAATTTATCTAAAGCGAACACAACTGCAAGGAGTTCCTTTACGGTGGTGGCGTAGTTCATCTGCGCATTGTCCAAGGTTCTACTTGCATAATAGATAGCATGAAGCTTTTTATCTTTCCTTTGTCCAAGGACAGCGCCTACAGCGTAATTACCAGCGTCACACATAGTCTCAAATGGTATACTCCAATCAGGTGGTTGCATGATTGGTGCCGTAACAAGAGTGTTTTCAGGTGTTTGAATGCTTTCAAGCAATCCTCATCAAAGATGAACTCGACATCTTTCATCAACAGCTCAGTCAGTGGCTTTGTGATTTTAGAGAAATCTTTAATGAATCGCCGATAAAATCCGACGTGTCCTAAGAAACTGCGAATTTCTCTAACTGTTTTTAGAGGTTGAACGTTCTCTATAATTTCTATTTTTACTTTATCTACTTCAATATCTCTGTCGGATATTACATGTCCAAGAACTATCCCTTGCCTTACCATGAAATGACATTTCTCCCAGTTAAGCACTAAGTTTATTTTAACGCATCATTCAAGTACCATCTCAATGTTTGATAAGCAATTTTTGAAAATTCCCCCACAAACCGAGAAATCGTCCATAAAAACCTCCATTATGTCGTCTATGAAATCCGCGAAGATCGACATCATGCATCTCTGAAATGTTGCGGGAGCGTTACACAGTCCAAACGGCATTCGTCGATAGGAAAATGTACCATTGGGACAGGTGAACGTAGTCTTTTCTTGGTCATCAGGGTGAATAGGTGTAGCACCTCAAAATTTGTGCTTTTAGCTTTTACTGGCTTATGTTGCATTGCATTTTTTTGCATAATCATCATTTGCATTTCATTGGTTCTTTGGCATGGGATCAGGGTGTCTAAGTCAAATCCAAGGAGCCCTGAGCCTCAAGAGGTCTTAATGGGTCATCACCTCATCATATGGCCAAGCTTGATAAGAGAATGCAGGGAATCACATCATCCTAATCAGTGCAAAACTAGGGTTTTGGATTTCTGGAATAGAATGCCCCAATGGGCAAGATCTTTGAGTTTTTATCACTTCCAAATGTCATACCTCATTTTTGTTAGACAGGATATACATCATATTCATAGGAATTTGGATTTGGAGGATGTGTTATTTTCTCCTAGACTGAGGGTTTAAAATTAGGGTTTGCCATGAAATCAGTTTATTTCTGATTTCTTGGGTAAAACTTGACCTCATGGTATTCTACATGTCCTCAAGGGTCTAGAGATGGAAGATTTCCCATTGATTCATTTCAGAAGAGGTTCAATTGGCCAATTGGTTGAGAATCAGGAAATTTGGGGAAAAGTCAACTGTGCAGTGGAAAAAGTCAACTCCTGACTTTTTAAGGTCAAATTCATGAAATTCAAGTTACATATATTCATTGGACAAGATTTTATCAAGAAATGATGGAGGAATCATGAAAAATCAAGAAATGTACAAAGTTTCCATTTTTAGAAACTTAGGGTTTCCAAAAATGGCAAGTTTGCACCATTTTGCACCACACTTTGAGGCTTCCTTTCTTCAAGATAAAGGCTCCAAACTTCAGGCCCAAGTTGAGCCAATTAAATTTCACATTCTAAGCTTCAAATCCATATAAAGAACTCTTCCATTGGATCAAAATTGAGAGAGTTATGATTGATCAAAGTTTGACAAAACTAGGGCAAAAAACCAAGTCATGGCAATGCAAGTTCAGGCCCATAGGCCATAATTTCATCAAACACATGGTGGAAAAAATGTCAAGCTAATTTTCTCAATGATGGAGGCTCCAAATGAAAAAATCTTGAACATAAAAGTTGTTCATTTCAATGTCCTCTTCAACTTTGATGTTGGAAATTTTCCCATTTGAGCAAGTTATGATGGTGTTATAGGGGTCCAAAGTTAATGTGTCATGCTGAAATCCACAAGACATGATGCCATGCCAACCCACCAGGTCACACGCCCATGAGATCAGTTTTGAACCTTGATATTTGGAGTTGTTTTTTATCATCTTGCAAGCTCTATTCAATCTAATTTCCAACACCAATCTTGTTTTATCTTATGTCCTCTTTCCATAACATCCAAAACCTCCTCATTTCGTCCATTATGCATGAAGCAATTCTCCATGGAAGTAGCTACTTTGAGCATGTGTTGTTGCTGACTAAAAAAGGAAACAGGTTGCAGCATTGTGGCATTGTTGTTGTTGTTCATATTCACACGCATACACTACATCAGCCATTCTTTACTCCTTTTAAACCAACATTCCCTTACACTCATTATGCCACACTATCCATCATACATCAAAAGGGAAAACAAAAGCTTACATTGCAAGTCATGTTGAAAGGTCTTAACATCAGTACCATCATCACCTTTTATCATGCTCAGTACCATCACCATTCTCCATCAACCTCACCATAGTACCATGAGCTTCACCTCACCACATTCCAACCTTCCCAACTCGCCCCTAACTAACTTAACTCAGTTAGTTAGGTTGGACTCATTTAACCTCACTCACCAACTCACTTAACCACACTAGTTAACACACTAACTCAACATATATAATCACAAACTCACTCAGATTTTGGGGGCTCTCTCATTTTTTTTTCACATTCTCAGAAATCATTCTCTCTGAACTCTCTCTACCATTGCACGAATTCACCATTGTTATTCATCATCATCATCATCAAGCATCGTCCAACACCATTGATGGAGTGAAGGCAAGCTCAACACAACCACTGCAGTTCAAGATCCACTCTACTTCTCTCTGAAATTTCGCATTCCAAAGCCTTTATTTGGCCAAATCTTGAGCTCAAGAATTCAAGAAGGAATCTCTGGTTTTCATACAACATTCATTTCATCACGTTCAGGTTTTATTACTTCAACTGTTTTTCTCCAATTCAAGCTACTTTGAGTTCATATTTTGATTGTTTAAAGTTCACTAGGAACTACTTTCATATCCGGCTAGTGATAGGCTCAATAGGAGCATAGTGGCAAAAATTAGGGCAAACTATTTGTGTTCGAATCTATCTGTACGTGCATGCTATGTGATTTTCAATGTTAGATTCGGAATGTACATGAGTTAAGCTTTCTTTTGATATATGCCATGTGTATTTCTGGGAAATATGATGCTTGCAGGTGGCCGGAGAATGGCCGGAGAAGATGACCGGAGGTCCTTCTCCGGCTGGTGAGGTGTGTTTGGGGTTTCAATTCTAGTTTATATCATGATCGTACGATTCATTTTGATCCAATGCTCAATAAACTGCCAGCGAATAAATGACCACCATCCCACTCATGTGCTTCATTTTTTTGATTCTGAATGATCACATGTGTGTGTGTGCGTAATAATTATGATGTGCATGCTTTGATATTCGTTGGATTGTAGTACCTTTCATCATGATCTAATCCTATGGCTGTGATTTGAATCTATATGTGACTGATTGTACACCTTCGCCACACACTCACACGCGCCCTTGCTGGACTGGACTGAATTTGTTTTTCACACCCCCCATGTTAAGCCCAATGTCACTTTTGAACGTACCTTTTACTTTTTCTGCACCCCCACTCCATTTCTTTTGTTTTTATTTTTTTTCTTTCCTATATTGTTTTGATTTCATTTTAATAAAAATATTAAAACTTAGCAGAAAATTCCAAATAAATTCATAGGTGTTCTTAACACATTTAGTTAATTTTCTATAATTTTTAATTCTAATTTTATGGATTTTTGCATATTATTCAATAATTTCTTTTCAATTTCTTTTCCATTTGAACTTGTCTTTGACACTTGAACTTGTGCATTTTATTTCTCCCATATCATACAACATTTTTGACTTATTCTTTTTGAATTGGTTAGATAAAACATTAAAGTATATAAAACAATTTTCTTTTGATTTTTAAAGTCATTTTATCATGTGTTTAGGAGTTCTTATTTGAGCATTTTTGTGGAGTGTTTCAATGTGTTTTCATGAGGCTTTTGATGCACTTTTCTTTTGAGTTTTGCCATGAGTTTTTATACATGTTTGTGCTTCTGACTTGGATTATTTAGGCCCTATTTTTATAATTTCCTCATGTGTTTTGATATTTGTTTGATGCCTTGCATTTGAAGTAACATGTATGCATATTCTTCTATCTCATTCTCATATGATTTTGATGAGGCACTTGTGCCACCTTTTTTGCTCATTTGTGTGATATTATAGGTCATCTTAAACCATGATTATAGGTCATTTTCTTTCACTTCTTGCCACTTAAACATGCTTGTTTCAATTTGTTCCATTACATGAACTTAATTGAATTAAACTTGCATCCTATCTCTTCTTAAGCTCTACATGTTTTATGTGTGCATTTTTGTATGCCATTTCATACCTTCCATTTGCATCTCATTAATAGTATGCCACTGCCCATATGCATTCATTAATCATTTCACATGTTAGGCACTTTGGTATGTCACTTTGAGCATCTAATTGGAAATGTTTCTTTCTTTCTTATCTCTTCTTCATCTTACTTCCTCTATTTGTATCATTGCATCCATGATTTGTATGATGATTTATATGCATTGTGAGACATTTATAAATGGTATGTGGTTCTGACCTTGATCTTTTATGAAGCATTATTGCATGATCACTTTGCATGTCCACTCATTCTTCATCTATTCCTTTTATGTTGCACTTCTTTGATGTTTAAGACTTTGCTTGTGCATAGTTTGTGTGTGTTAGATATCTTAACATTAGAGAACATCCTTAGAGCATAGGTTCTGACCTTGATTGATTTTCATCTCTTAGGATCTTTATTCGTTGGTTCTTAATTTGTTTAATCATTACTTGTTACCCTTTCCTCATTTCACTACTTGTAAATAGTTTTGAACTAACCTTTTCATGTATGTGCTAATGGTAAGTAAGTGTGTGGATGTGATTCCACATACACTTCTACCTTCCATTCTCTCTTATGTCCTTTAATCATTCAACTTGTGATCATGATAAGCATTTATATGCTTTCCTTGAATAACTTCTTTCTTCCCCCTTTTGAGTTATCACTCATCTTCTACTTTAGAAGTGAGTTGTTTAACTCACTCTTCTTCTCCTTTCTCTTAGGATTAGGTTTCTTAAACCACATTAACCATAGGAACATCCATGTATGATAACTTTAGGGTTTGAGTCTTAGTCTCCCTCATTAGATTTTACTTTTCTCCACTTCTTGAGTCTTCTCTCCTCATCTCAAAACAAAAAGCAAAAACACTTAATAAAGGTTGACGCATATTGCATGTGAGCCTAGAACATGGGAAATGGAAGGAGGAGGGTTTCTCTCCACCTTTCTAGAGTGTTTAGCATACGTCCTGTTAGGACGACCATGCGACGCATTCAATCCTATATTATAGACTTGAATGCAATAAGTGTTATTAACACAAAGATAATCAAAACACTTCTCCTTAAAAGACAAAAACAAACAACAATTCTCCTCTCTTCTCTTTCACTCTATTCTTAAGGATTTGTCATGTCCGTTCTACCGCAAATAGGTAACGCCTAAGTCTCCACGCAGCGAGCTGCAACACCTAACTGCTGGGACGCGCACTCTGACGTTTCCATTAAAAAACACAAATAAAACAACCCTTGTGGATCTGAACTACGTTTGCTCTGATTCTTCTTTCTCGTCTAATTGAAGATACGTAGGCACGAGATGCGATATCTCGACGAGCAGCCTTTCCTCGTAGTCCATCGAACTACATTGACTATGACTTTCCCATTGCACTGAGGGAATACGTAGGCCTAGGACTCCGAGGACGTCCTATCGAGTCACTTCTTTTTCTTTTCTTCTTCATTTCTTCGTTCCTTTCTGTTCCCGTTCCTTCTCCTTTCCAGTAGCAGTGGAGCTCTAGATGACGACACCCTTTGATCGAGACAACAAGCGTGGATCCCATCGGGTACGATGGACGTGTTGGATGCTAACACCTTCCCTTCGCGTAACCAACTCCCGAACCCAGATCTCTTGGTCGCAAGAACATGCTCTTTCCTTCCCCTCAAGTTTACGCGGTGTTTCCTTTCCCTCTCTTGGGATAAATACACATTGCTGGCGACTCTGTTTCGGTGCCACTTTCGAGTTTGTACTTGGATGAAAATCCCGGGAGCGACAGCTGGCGACTCTGCTGGGGATCGAACCCAGAATATCTGGTTCCCTAAGCGAGTCAATCCTAGCGCTTGTTTGTTTTCTTTCATTGGGTGTTTACTGTGGTGTTGTGTTTTGCCATTTTACTGTTTTACTGCATTGCTGTTTACCGCTTTACTTTACTTTACTGTATTTATCGCATTCACTGCATTACATATCATTATTATGCTGGACTGTGCTGTGGTTTTCTGTTTGGCGGGTAGGGTGTTCTGAGAGATAAGCCCACTACCCAGGCTTGAGTACACACATAGGTATTAGAGTGGATAGTCATGACGCTTGCATGGTGGTGACCACGTATTGTTGTTTATGAGACCCACAACCAGACGAGGTTCTATCAGGAGCTATCTGCTACTATATGTTTATACAGGCCAGTAGTTATTCTCTTGAGGAATTGTCGACTCTGGTGACCATTCCCGAGGACTCAGTTGCGGCACTTCTCCCGAGATGTGACAGTGGCAGACCATGTTCTGTGGCAAATATGAGGGATATTCTCCTAGCTACCATGTTTTAATGATGTCAACAAACATATTAGATTGTAATTTGAGCAGTATCACTTCACGTGTCGGGCATATATCGTCTAACCATTATCGTTCATATGTCTAGATACATAAGATCGTGTCCTCTCCAATAATAAAGGTCCACTATCGTTTTAGTTGTGTCTAGTATGTGTCTTTGATATTGGTCTGGTAAAAATGCTCAGAAAAATTGAATTTCCAAAAAATTTGCACTTCATGCGCTGACCTTCCAGTTCATACGCTTACCTACAATTTCATGCGCTAACCCTCAAAACTTGCGGGAAAGCGCATAATCAAATAAACTCCAAAATTGTCTCTTATGCGTCGACGCATGAAAGCTAGGGTCAGCGCATAACTTCAAAATTCAGTTTTTTTTTCCAATTTCTTTTTTGTTATTTTTCTGTTATTAATTTTTGCTGGTCATATTTTTCATATAAATAGTTTTGGTCATCTTTTTTATTCATAACAAGAAACGTGAAAAATATATGTCATTTCTCTCTTCATCTTCATCTTCTTCACTGTGTAAATAAACAATCACACATAATCATCTTTGTTTGTGTCGCCCATTGATCGAAGTGATAACGTTCAGAATTTAGGAAGTGTAATCTTCATCTTCTGGGTTGAGAGTTTGGCAGGTGTTTCTTGAATAAAACCAGTTGGTTTTGTCCTCCAAGAATCAGATAGATTTTGGGGGTTTTTGCAAAAACTGTTCTTTCTACAGGGATTCAGCTGGTCGAAGGTAACCGGAAATTGGCGCAATTGTTCGGTTTAGTAGCTGTAATCAGAGGATTGTAGAAAGGAGGTTTGGGTTCGAATTCTTGGTAGATCGCAATTGACCGAGTGAAGGTAACTGAAGAAAGGTGGTTTCTTTCAGTTTAGTAGCGTGGGACGGTAATTGGATCAACCATATTCGAAGCACTTGATTCGTCTTGAATCAAGGGAAGAGAAAATTCTGCATCAACGATCGAAGTCGTTCGAGGGTTTGAAATGTTCATTGTTTTCTCTTGTAATAAAAAATTTGCAACAACAGTATATATATATATATATATATATATATATATATATATCAATTCCATTTGTGGAGTTGGGGGTAGACGTACCCAAAGCGAGGACGGTTGGGGAACTGCCTAATCAAATCGCGTTTGTTCTCTCTTTCCTTAACTCTTTTACAATTCATTTCGTTCGAATCTGTGAAGTTGCAAGTCATCAAAATTTCTGTAGTAGAGTAATTATAAGCTGATAAATTGCTTTGTTAAACTGATACAATTCCTTGAATTGTATCTTGGAGCAGCTGCACATTACTTGTTACTGAAATTATGCACTTAGTGTGTTTTTGCACACTAGGTGTTTGATAATTTGTTTCAAAGCAAATTCGAACTTGTTGTCTTTAAATTGCTTATCAATTTTCCTCATTAGATTAGAATATACATCAACCAAGTGATATTTTGTTGATTGCGTATCTTAAGTGTAATATTCAAAACTGAATTTTCTCCTCTGCACTCATCCGTGATATCTTCGTGCATATCCGATCCTTTTGGTAGAAGGTTCGTTGTAGACGTTCTATCCAGTGGTAGCTTCCGTTTAAACAATTTTTAAAAACAAATTTTGTAAACCATTTGCGTGTAAAACTCAAGGGATCTATTCAACCCCCTTCTAGATCCATAGCCATCATCTAACAAGTGGTATTAGAGCCTGGTTAATTCTGGTGCTTCGGTAAAACTTCTTGGATCATGGCGAACGAACCTAAAGGGGCTTATAATAGAGCTCTAGTTTTTACAGGCAAAAATTACAGCTACTAGAAGGATTGTATGCGCGTCCATATTAATTCCATAGATCGGAAGGTTTGGAACGTTATCTTAAACGGTCCCATGCAAATTACCATGACTAACGCGGAAGGCGTTGTCGTTCCTAAACCCGAAGCTCAATGGACTGAGGAGGACGAGAAAAAGTACAGTTATGATTGGAAGGCTCGTAATATGATCATCTCCTCCTTGGGAGTTGACGAGTATTATCGAGTCTCTCATTGTGAAACGGCCAAAGCCATGTGGGATGCTTTACAAGTAGCCCATGAAGGCACAAATGATGTTAAGTTGGCTCGTATTAATACACTAACGCAAGAGTTTGATTTGTTTTACATGAAGCAAGGGGAAACCATTGCGGATATGCAAAAACGATTTACTCACATTATCAACAAACTGCATGTTCTTGGTAAACCAATTCCAAATGAGGTTTCTACTAACAAAATTCTGAGGTGTCTTAACAGGGAATGGCAACCGAAGGTCACCGCTATCAAGGAGGTTAATGATCTTGCTACACTTGACCTCACGACACTGTTTGGGAAACTTGATGAGCATGAGCAAGTGCTCATTAGCTTGGATAAACATGAAAAGAGTACCAAGAAAGAGAAGGCAAAAGATACGGAGAAGAAGTCGATAGCTCTTAAGGCTTCTTGTTCAAAGTCCACGCATCAAGAGCTAAGTGATGATGAAACCAATAATGACAAAGATGAAGAATCCGGTGATGATATGGGTTTATTTGTGAAGAGATACAATAGATATGTTCGTAAGAATGATATTCAACACTCGGATAGAAATCTAGTCAAGTCTAGGAAGCAATCTAGAAGCGAAGGAAATAAAAATGGCAAGGTAAAAGGTACGTGCTACAATTGTGGAAAATCCGGGCACTACAAGACGGATTGTCCATCTCTAAAGAAAGGCAAAGATAAGGATAATGACAAGAGTCGCTCAAACAAAAAGTCCAACAAGTCTCGACAAGCATACATCGCTTGGGAAAGCGATAGTGAGTCGGAGAAAGATGATTCCTCAAGCGACGAAAGTGAATCCGTTAATTTTTGTCTTATGGCACGCCAAAACAAAGCAAAAGCGGTAAAGCGTTCTAAATATGATCATGTTAATGCTATGTCTCATTTAGAGTTACGAAAGGCTTTTGATATGTTACACTATGAGGCTAAGGAAGCATTTCAACGCTTAGCCTCAAACAAAAAAATTTTCACATATTTGGAGAAGAAGGTTTCCGATTCCGAAAAGGAATTGGAAGCTCTAAAAAACTCTATAGTGGACACATTAAAAGCCAAGGTTGAAAAGGATCCTACCTCTTGGTTCAATTGGGGCTGTGACACTTGTCATATTTGGCAACGAGAGGTGAGAACCCTCAAGGCCAAATTGGACAAGGCTTTTAAGCCAAAAGTTACGTTTGCTATTGATCGATCACATTTTCGTGAGAGCATGAATAATCCATATCAAAAGTATACTTATGTGATTCGAGATAGTGATAGCAAAAGTAAATTCCAAATGAATCGTAATTGTCTTTATTGTTGTAAGCCTGGTCATACTATTGAGAAATGTCGCTTCAGGAGGTTTCTTGTTCCGAAAGGCATCTACCAATGGTTGCCCAAGTACGGTTTTGGTTTCACTCACCTTAAAGGACCCAATGAGAATTGGGTACCTACTCTCCCTTGATTGTTTTTGTAGGAACAAAGTCTTGAGACCACCGAAAGAAGATGGGTTCTGGATAGTGGCTGCTCGAGACACATGACCGGAGACATATCTCTTTTTATCGACTTTGTGGCAAAGAAAAAGGGGTTTGTCACCTACGGAGATAACAACAAGGGACAAATTCTCGGCAAAGGTAGTGTAGGTTGAAATTCTGGTGCATGTGCAGAATTCAGATGTCCTATAACAAGCCATTCGACATCTGGTCTGACATGAACACAAATGACAAGGTATATAACAATAAACACGGTACTGAAAAGATAAAAGCAAGACACATAGAATTGTTAACCCAGTTCGGTTTAACACACCTACTCTGGGGGCTACCAAGCCAGGGATGAAGTCCACTATCAGTAGTATCAATTCAAAGCTAAACTCTCCATTTACAGCTTATCACTTAATCACTACCCAATGACCCTTCTACCAAGATCCTCTCTAGCTATGAGAAACTCTTCTCACTCCCAATCATCGCAATGATGTATAGTAGTCAACAATCCGCCACTGCATCAACGGCTCTTTACCTATACAATAATTCAACAAGGAAGACACAACTTAGAGTTACTTACAAGCTTCCTCCAAGAACAATACTCCTCTTACTTAACAGCTTTGAGGATCACACTAACAAACTGTCCAACTCACATGTCGAGTGGTACAGGAACCAACCCTAATACTAGAACTTTTACATTTTTGGTTGAGATCAAATTCTAGGTTACAATGCATCTATATATAACCTATTCCCAACTGGATTTGGGCCTTCACAGACATAGCAAATACGCTGCTACAAATCAGCAGAAACTTCTGCTACATAATAGGACTTCAATATTTAACTTCCTAAAATATCTCCACATTTAGAAAGTGTATATTTTCCAATATTCTTCTCAATTTCAGATTTGAATCTTCAGACCTTTTAATTCAGCGACACATAGAATTTGCATATTTATTCCCTGAATCTTCTACATCTGTTACGACATAACAGAATCTTTAATTCACTTCAGTTCTGGCGCGATGTCGAATGATCCTGCATGGGACATCTTGATACGACATGTTGATCCAGATGTTGAAACCACTTCAACTCAACATGTTCCAGTGCACTCTAGGACTTCTTGCTCAACCTGTTCTTCTTTAGCAAGATAAAATATCCTATCTAACATATTGTTGTTATTATTTGTTTTACAAAATTAATGCCAACCATTAAAATTAAAGAACTAACATTCTCCCCCTTTGGCAAATTTTGGCTAAACCAAATATATAGACATTACACCTTAGATTACAGCAGCAATCACAATCCTACACTATTGTCAGCAGTCATCAGCAACTACTGAACCTAACAGTAACCATTAGTAGCTACTGTGAACAACAATCATGGAGAATCATCTTCTTGGGAATACTTGAATGATGTTAGGACATCATGTTCGACAACTCTTTTCAGCATATTCTATGAGCCCCATAACATCACCTTCGAGCACCGCAGCACAATAACTTCAGGCAGCACATTAGGACCTAAGAAGTAGAAAGTCCTGAAGTCATCTGGTGCACATGAGGAAGAAGATATCTGGTGTACATGAGGAAGAAGATATCTGACACTCCCCCTTAATACAACACATTTCTTTTTCCTTCCAGGATAGACCCAGATTAATTGTATAAGACTCCTCCAGAAAAGAAACGTCTGTCTTGACACAAAGGACCAATGGTGGCATAAGAGATATCTGCACACCTTAATTGAACAGACGCCCCTAGTCGACCTGTGGCATAAGATGAAACTTAAGAAGTATCAATCTATCAATCCATGTAACTCAGAACACAAGTCACAACTGTGTTCATAACTCAGGACACAAGTCACAAAGACTTAACACCAACTCAAGGAGAGGACACCCTCTTCGACATCTCTGTACACATTTGAAACTGCAAACTCCAGACATAGCATCTGTGCAAACCATTTTGTACCCTTTCTCCCCCTTTTTAGCCAAAAATTGGCAAAGAAAGCCCTCACAGAACCAGACCCAAGCAGTGCTCACCCAAACTCGAACAAACGCCATAAGACTTATGAACCAAGAACACTCACTGGCTGAAGGAGAAACGAAGAACCCCTATAAATAGCTGACCAGTTACTTTGGAATTAACGAGCTTTGAATATGTCCAGGTTCTTGGTCAAAGAAATGCTATTTTAGGTACCAAAAACTCCATTCAAATTCAATGCCTACCTTCCAAAACAGTCTTGACTGCCTTTATTGTTTCTCAACTGAATCTTACCATAAAAAATGCTCCATGCATAGGCAGAGACACGTGTTTCACCTTATCCTTACATAACCGACCAGAATAATTCCTTGTTTGGCTCAAGAGAAACATGTCATGTACCATGTTCTGACATCTTACCAAACAATTTGTCTGCTTGCTCACAAGATTATCAACCCAAGACTCCACAGAGAATTATACATTACAAGCACATTTTCTTTTTTGTTGGATTATGAGACGACTTCTATCAATCAGCACAACTCTCAATCCCTTCTAGATTCCTCTAGACAAACAACTTTTCCCGGATACAACAATTCTGCTCTTCAGTCTCCTCATAAGTACTAGCATACCAGTCTTAGGAACACCCAACCATACTCAGTAGTACATGTCCCATCATTTTGTTTGACATCACACTGCACAAACTTGAACACAAGCTACACAAAAATCTGCACACATGCAGTAATAGACCACAGACAACAACCTTAACTCCCCCTTACATTAACAACCAATGCTCTTTATGATATCACAACGATATTGCCACATTCTGGTATTTATTGAGCAAGACCTCACCGTGTTAACTTCAGATACATGGTCTGTCAAGTCCAATAACAAAAGCCCACTTGATTTGAAATTTCTCACATATTCCATAACGAATGTCTTTAGATTACTTGCACCACAAGATAAGGACTGCTACCACCTTTTACTTTTATTAGAAGAAACCTCCTTCTCTTCAGCCATTCTGATCAGATCACACCACTGACAACAACCTCCAGTCCTTACATTCACAAGCACCTAATGAAGTCTTCATCATGAAAATAGTCATATATTGCCAGACCAAACTTCTTAACATCAGGATCAGAATCTGCCCATTCTAATCCACATTATGTCAGAACTGCCACTTCAGACGATAATGTTGCTTCTTCCAACTCCACAAGCATGGTTCCTAGACCTCCATCCAGGAAACACAACAAGTAATGATGTTGTAACAATATGTAGGACATCAGCATAAGACAAAAGAACACACCTTCAGGTAGTCACAATCACCTGATCACCACTAGCACCAGCAGCTTTACCAAAAGCAAACTCAATAGAATCACATCAGATAACTAGATAAGACCTAGGCTCATCCTTTTAGATACAATAGGACAACCTCTTAACCTACCAAGGCACCAAACACGAAGTTCTAGTATCCAGTGAAAAAAAAACAGGTTCCCAAGAAACAAGTTCCCAAGCCAAAGACCACTTTGACTGGTCAGGCGATACAAACAATGACTCTCTAAGCAGTATAAGAACCCAAGCCTCCTTGCTTCTAACATCGCATCACAGATAGAGCCATGCGTCAGTCTAACAAGGATGCAGAAAAGAGACACAAGCAGGAAGTCAAGAAACCAGATCCACAGAAGTTGAAGGACAAAGCACTGTCCACAGCTGGAGCAACTTCAGGAGCAACAAGAGCAAGAAGGACATCAGAAACAAGGATGAAAGCCGTCAAGAGAAACCAAGTGCAACTTCAAGCTTCTGATGATGAATGAGATGAAGATTGGAAAACTTTTCTTGATTCGGGGGGTTGGGACAACCTTTAGACTCTTTGTTTGTTGCTTTTACTAAACTTGTATGCCTTCAAAAGTGCAATAAAGTTCTGTTTTAATTCAGTTCCATTTACTCTAAACAAATGCAATAAGGATCACAACTGCACAACCCACATCCCAACACACTTAATGCAACTACCTAAATTGCTTCTGGTCAAAACACATAAAAAAAATGCAGCAGCAGAAAACAGAAGTCAGAGCATTCCTTTAGACATATATTAACCACGATAAGTACCAATAACTAACTCCCATCATAATTCCAGCTGCATAAAGTTTTGACACTCTCCCCCTATCAAGAATAACATGTGCTTCTTCGTACCTTGAAGAAAGGAAAACATAAGACGCATCTTCATGTCTTCAAGAGCTCACTCTCTGTTCAACTCACAAGTTGAACACAATCATCCCTTGTACCAATACTCACATGATCCCAATCTGATCAACTTTTCTCTATCTACGACCACCAGTACTCCTTTGCACGAAGAATACCATGTCATCAAGAGTGTACTCACACCTGCCGAACACATTCACCTACAGCTTGGCCTCCATAACCGGTAGAGGCTTGTGATCTCGACAACAAAACATTCTGAACAGAATGTTCTGTCAACAGGTGTTTAAGACATCAGTCTTGACATCATGGCCAGAGTCCAGTTGCACTATGAAAAACACCACATTCCAAAAAGGGAGTAACCCATCACATCACAAGAGCATGAGAGCAGAATTCTCTCATCCAATTCCTATCATTCTCTTTAACAGCAGCACAGACTGTGATTGAATCATACACAGTCAATACTAGTCTAGCTTCACACGATCATGCCTCTTTGATCTTTGACCTTCATGTCCAAGAAGTCTGCTAGCGATAATACTTCTTGAATCGCAGGTTCTCCACTCCTGCAGCAAGGACCAAAAATAAACTGACCTCAGGAGTAAATAACATATTGATCACACCTTGACCAACTCACACTTCTAAGATAAGTTCCAGAGCCAGAAACTTCTTAGACAAACCACCCAGATGCCTCCTCTTCCAGATCAGGAGTAGGTTCTAAACTCATGTGATCAACCCACATTAGTTCAGCACCCAGAGCATCTGCTAAGCCATTCCTTCAGACCACAGAATTATTCACAATTCTGTCGTGATGTTCTAACACAAGATAGGACATCATTCCAAGGAACTCACCAAGAGATTAAAGACTGGAGATTAGTCCTTTTAGAAGCAAAAGTGAATTACTTCTCTCTTATCTCAGATCTCTTCCTTACAACTTCACTTATTTATGCCTTTATGAGTGGACTTGAACAAAAGTCTTCAAGTATCGTTGACACAGTAAGTTGAAGCAGATGCCATAGGATATACATTCAAAGACCAACTTTCTCAGTTACAATGCAGTGGATCAACACACAAACTTCTCAACCCTTCAGGTGTCACATATCAGCCCTAGCATCATAATCCAGGTGATACCCCAATACCACACTACCAAGCACATGCCACTGCCTGTCACGAACAGTCCATCCTCCACTTCTAGGGACCATTCTCACACCTATATGAACTTCTCCGAGTTCAAACAACTTTTCAGTCGAAAGCTTCTACCTTGACCAAGAACCAAAAAGTATCTTCCCTTGGATCTCATCTAGATACAGAACAGAATGACCTGCTCTGATACCAATTGAAATTCTGGTGCATGTGCAGAATTCAGATGTCCTATAACAAGCCATTCGACATCTGGTCTGACATGAACACAAATGGCAAGGTATATAACAATAAACACAGTACTGAAAAGATAAAAGCAAGACACACAGAATTGTTAACCCAGTTCGGTTTAAGACACCTACTCTGGGGGCTACCAAGCCAGGGATGAAGTCCACTATCAGTAGTATCAATTCAAAGCTAAACTATCCGTTTACAGCTTATCACTTAATCACTACCCAATGACCCTTCTACCTAGATCCTCTCTAGCTATGAGAAACTCTTCTCACTCCCAATCATCGCAATGATGTCTAGCAGTCAATAATCCACCACTGCATCAACGGCTCTTTACCTATACAACAATTTAACAAGGAAGACACACTTCCAAGATACAACTTAGAGTTACTTACAAGCTTCCTCCAAGAACAATACTCCTCTTACTTAACAGCTTTGAGGATCACACTAACAAACTGTCCAACTCACATGTCGAGTGGTACAGGAACCAACCCTAATACTAGAACTTTTACATTTTTGGTTGAGATCAAATTCTAGGTTACAATGCATCTATATATAACCTATTCCCAACTGGATTTGGGCCTTCACAGACACAGCAAATACGCTGCTACAAATCAGCAGAAACTTCTTCTACATAATAGGACTTCAATCTTTAACTTCCTAAAATATCTCCACATTTAGAAAGTGTATATTTTCCAATATTCTTCTCAATTTCAGATTTGAATCTTCAGACCTTTTAATTCAGCGACACATAGAATTTGCATATTTATTCCCTGAATCTTCTGCATCTGTTACGACATAACAGAATCTTTAATTCACTTCAGTTCTGGCGCGATGTCGAATGATCCTGCATGGGACATCTTGATACGACATGTTGATCCAGATGTTGAAACCACTTCAACTCAACATGTTCCAGTGCACTCTAGGATTTCTTGCTCAACCTGTTCTTCTTTAGCAAGATAAAATATCCTATCTAACATATTGCTGTTATTATTTGTTTTACAAAATTAATGCCAACCCTTAAAATTAAAGAACTAACATTCTCCCCCTTTGGCAAATTTTGGCTAAAATAAATATATAGACATTACACTTCAGATTACAGCAGCAATCACAATCCTACACTATTGTCAGTAGTCATCAGCAACTACTGAACCTAACAGTAACCATCAATGGCTACTGTGAACATCAATCATGGAGAATCATCTTCTTGGGAATACTTGAATGATGTTAGGACATCATGTTCGACAACTCTTTTCAGCATATTCTATGAGCCCCATAACATCACCTTCGAGCACCGCAGCACAATAACTTCAGGAAGCACATTAGGACCTAAGAAGTAGAAAGTCCTGAAGTCATCTAGTGCACATGAGAAAGAAGATATCTGGTGTACATGAGGAAGGAGATATCTGACACTCCCCCTTAATACAACACATTTCTTTTTCCTTCCAGGACGGACCCAGATTAATGCCAACCCTTAAAATTAAAGAACTAACATAGGTAACCCCTCATCTACTACTATCTCTGATGTGCTACTTGTGGAAGGCCTTAGACACAACCTTTTAAGCATCAGTCAACTATGTGACAAAAATTATAAAGTATCTTTTTCCAAGGATTGTTGCATAGTTGAAGATTGTGACAAAAAGAACGTGTTTAAGGGCTTGAGGGTGAACAATGTCTATTTGCTAGACTTAAATGAGGTATCGTTCATTGGAGACAAGTGTCTAGTCGCCATGAATGAAGATTCATGGTTGTGGCATAGACGGTTGGCTCACATCAATTTTGATTTGCTTAACAAAATTGTCTCTAAAGACTTAGTCATCGGTTTGCCCAAAATTAAATTCACAAAGGATCACCTTTGTGATGCGTGCCAAATGGGGAAGCAAACAAGGATCTCATTCAAATCCGAAAACAACGTTTCAACTATGAGAACCCTTGAGCTCCTCCATATGGACCTCTTTGGACCATCTAGGGTTAAAAGTCTAGGTGGTAACTATTATGGGCTTGTTATAGTCGATGATTTTTCTAGGTTTTGCTGGACAATTTTCTTAGGAAATATGAGTGATACTTTTTCGGCCTTTGAACGATTTGCTAAGTTATCTCAGAACAAGTTAAACACAAACATTGGGTCAATTAGAAGTGACCATGGGGGTGAGTTTGAAAATCATTTATTTGAAGCATTTTGTGACTCCTACGGAATTGATCATAATTTTTCCGCACCACGTACCCCTCAACAAAATGGGGTAGTGGAACGTAAAAATAGAGTTTTGGAAGAACTTGGAAGGACTATGATCAATGATGGTGGATTACCAAAATACTTTTAGGCCGACGCCATAAGTACGGCTTGTTATGTTTTGAATAGGGTGCTCATCCAGCCTATTCTAAACAAGACACCGTATGAGCTTTTAAAAGGGCGTAAGCCAAACATATCTCACCTTTATGTATTTGGTTGCAAATGCTTTGTGTTAAACAATGGGAAAGAGTCTCTTGGTAAATTTGATGCCAAGGTCGACGAGGGTATTTTTCTTGGATACTCTCAGTCAAGTAAAGCATATAGAATTTATAATAAGAGGTTACGCATAGTTGAAGAGTCAGTTCATGTCACTTTTGACGAGTCTTATCCGAGAAATGTCGGAGAAGGTAGTTCTTTTCATGGTGCAGGTGGACATACTGAAGACATACTCAAGGACACTGATAAGGGAATTGATCAGCCTGAAGCAGTGCGTATTGAGGAGGAAAAGGATCACCAACCAGTGAAAAGTGAGGATGATCATCATGCTGATAAAGATGAACTTCCTCCAGCCTGGAAGTCTTCAAAAGACCATCCAATTGACAACATTCTTGGTGATATCTCTAAGGGAGTAACTACTCGCTCTAAACTTAGTAACTT
Source organism: Lathyrus tuberosus (assembly GCA_022829125.1). NCBI lineage: Eukaryota > Viridiplantae > Streptophyta > Magnoliopsida > Fabales > Fabaceae > Lathyrus > Lathyrus tuberosus. Next base: position 3,839,100 of record JALAZF010000261.1, on the reverse strand, counting down.
TTGTTATTACTCTACTTTTGTTTCCCAAGTTGAACCTAAAAACACAAAGGATGCTGTTGCGGTGAAAATCGGATAACAAGCTATTACTTAACTTGCATCATTTTCTTTTACAACCGACTTTGATTTATCCAAAGGAAAGGTTCAAGATCGTTAAAAAACCTAAAGGGGGGAGATCTAAGGTTCGGGGGTTGGTTATACAAAGGGAAGGTATTACCACCCTAAGTATCTGTAGTACTCTACAGGAACCTCTTGCTAAGTTTGTATTATGTTATGTTTGCTTGCTAAGAACACGAAATAGAATTAGTCTCGTCCTAATCATGATTTAATCGAGGAATCGATAATCAATGATTCTTGACTTTCATCGACTAAAAAGTGAATGAAACTAAAATAAAGAGAAAGCGGTCTCACATTGATCAAAGTTTTGTTGATTCAATGAAGTCAACCAAACCATGAAGTTTGTTATGTCATCGACCAAAATAAAGATAATGAAACCGGAATGAAAAAAAAAGGTTGGTCTCGTCTTAATCAAGATTTAAATCGATAAATCGATAATCTTAGATTTTTGACTTTCATCGACCAATAAAAATAAGTAAAAAGTGGCCTCATATTTATCAAGACTTTATTGATTTGAAATAATCAAAGTCAAGATTTGTGCAATGTCATCGGCCTAAAGTAAAGAAAATGGACTCGAAATGAAGAATAAAGTTAGTCTCGTCTTGATCAAGATTTAATCGGAGGATCGATAATCTTTTGATATTCGACTTTCATTGACCAACAAAAATAAAGAAATAGGCCTCATACATATCAAGACTTTTTAGTCATTTTGCATAAATCAACTAAGTCATGATTTTGTAATATCATTGGCCCTAAAAATCGAAATAAAGATCGTAAGCGAAAAATAAAAATCAAAACAAAATTCGAAAGAAAAAGTTATGAATTCAAGAAATAACATGATAAATTGAAACTAAAAATTCAAAGTGCTCCTAAAATAAAAACTAGAGAAACAAAATTAAGAAATAAATAAAATAAAAATAGTATGAAATAATAAAAGGGTGGTGATGAAGCATGTTTTTTGTCTTTTTGAATTTTTATCTTATCTTTTAAACATCATTCATAATAAAACCAAACAAAAATTATAGGATATTACAATACTTTTTCCAGAAAAATATTAACATGCTAATGAACTTGATAACAACATAGATAAATGATCATGGTACTTTGAAAACGGAGAAATAAAAGAGGTGAATGTTACCTAGTGGAGACGGTCCACTGCCTCTTCAATGACACGAGTTATGGAAAAATGAAGACGAGCCTTCTCTCTAGAAAATTTGCAAGAATAATTGAGGGAGAAAATTAAGAGAGTATTCAGCCTTTGTGTGGGGTGAATCTGGTGTCCAAAATGAGAGAATGAGAGATCTTATTTATAGTGTGAATAAAGTGGGAGTGTTGATGTGGCAATCCATGTGACTTTATGAGAATGATTCTTGGCCATTGATAATTGAAGTGTAAGAATGCTTTTTGGCCATTGATAAATTCAAGTTGGCAATCCATGTGACTTTATGAGAATGATTCTTGGCCATTGATAAGTGAAGTGTAAGAATGCTTTTTGGCCATTGATAAATCCAAGTTGGCAATCCATGTGAAGTGTTTGTATTGTAGTGGTCCCCACTTACCATGAAGATAAACAAAATAAAAGTAATAATAATAATAATAAAGCTTAGTAATAATAAAACTAATAATAATAAAACTAATAATGATAATGAAACTAATAATAATAAAATTAATAATAATAATAATAAAAAAGAAATAATAATAATAAAACTAAAAATAATAAAAAAGATAATTGAAAATAGTTAGTGAAAAAAAGAAATAAAACAAATTAAATTCTAACAAAAAAATGCATGATTATTGATATGTTTACTAAAATGCAAAAACAGAGACCAATGAAAAGGATATGCAAACGATCAGAATATCGGAGGGTAAAATTTGGGGTACAACAGTTGCCTCTATTTAAATATCTTCACCGGATGACATGAGTGATGATAGTCTTCATGAAATCATGGTGGAAGGTATTTAAATATAGATAACCGAAAATTTTGCCCTCAAACGCACTGACATGCAATGCTATGGACAAAAATGCTGACATGCAATGAACTCTAATATGATGAAAATGATGGAATGCTAAATGCAAAGGGGCAGATAAACAAAACACCAAGGATGAAGGGCAATCCACCACAGGTGAGCTTACTGGGGAAGGATAAGGTTAGCATTAACGAGAAAACTCACTGGGGATATAGACTGTCCAACGATAGACTCACTGGGGAGACTCTAAGGATGCACCGGGGATAGAAAAATAAAGAGGAAATCCTACAGGCCCTCATTGGGGATGGGAGCCAGAGAGGGGCTCTCCACTAGGGAAAAGTCCAAGGAGATGGACGACAGGTTTATAGGTGACCGGACGACACTGGGGAAATGAAAGTACACTCTTTACTGGGCATGGAACCAGAAAGAAGACATGATCTCCCCTGGGGATCAATTTGGAATAAAGGGATAGACACCAACAAAAGATTTTCTGGGATTTTCTTATACTGAAGAGTTCAAACGGGATCTTCAAGAAAAACCAAAAAAGACAGAGAAAGACACATCCGGAAAAACATCAGATGGCAAAAAAAAACCAGTCATCCAATAATGGCTGTGAATGATGGGTACAAATCATAATATCTAATAATGGCTTTAGATGAATGTGAACAGAGACTACATTCAAGAATGGCTTTGAATGCAAAGAAACCAGTCATCCAATAATGGCATTGAACAAAAGGTATAAATCACAATATCTAATAACGGCTTTAGATGAGTGAACAAAGACTACATTCAAGAATGGCATTGAATGCAAAGAAACCAGTCATCCAATAATGGCTTTGAATGAAAGGTATAAATCACTATATCTAATAATGGCTTTAGATAAAAAGTGAGCAAACCGAGGTCCAAGACAACATTGGATAAGGGGGAAGAACTTTCAGGGATGGCACTGAAAGTAAAGGTAAATCACTATATTCAAGAATGGCATCAAATGATAGTGAGAAAGACATCCAGGAATGGCACTGAATGCAAAGGAGAAAGCTCGTTCAGGGATCGTACTGGATGAACAGATAAGACTTTCAGGAATGGCACTGAAAGAGATCCAAGCAAATTTGATTGTGGTTACAGAAGGTAGGCAAAACTTCCAGGAATAGCACTGGGAGAAACAAGAGGAATAAGATATCCAGGAATGGCACTGGAGATCACAAGAGACGAACATCCAGGAATGGCACTGGAGTGAAAGAATATAAAGATCCAGGAATATCACTGGAATGAGAGAAGACCAACATCTATCAACAAGATTAGATGCGTAAGAGAATGACAGCATTCAGGAATGGCACTGAATGAAAAGGACAGGTAAAGTTTTGGTAAGGCAAGACGTGGATAACGACACGACCTCGGGAGAAATGAAAATGAGGATGAAACACTCATGGTATGCATATGTATATGAGTTATGCAGATGATATATGATCAAATGCAAATGCAGACGTCGACGACATGGCTCGACTCTTTGGGAAGACAAGATTGGAAGACTGATTCCTCTACACGGAGATCACTGCCATTCTGCTTGGGACTAGAGATGCTTCTGCTGAACACATCTTTGCCACACTAATAAACTGTATCTAGTGATGATCCTTGTAAAGAAGGATGGAGAGCTGCTTGGGGATTCTTCAAGTAAACTGCCCCAGATTAGCTGATTATTGTAGATGAGCTGATCATTGCTTCGACTTGATTGATTTTGGAAATGACTGTTTCATGGTGCTCTTGGAAAGCTTGCCACAGTCTGGGTCTTGAAAATGATTGTTTTACTGTACACTGGGAAAGCTTGCCCCAGTATGAGTCTTGAAAATAATTGTTTTATTGTACACTGGGAAAGCTTGCCCCAGTATGAGTCTTGAAAAATCTTATGTATAAACCGATTTTGAGAAGTCGCCATTAAACCAAAAATCTTGAACTGATTCTCAACAGGATATGGAAGGAATTTACCCCTGATAGGATCACTGACCAAGTTTCTTAACTGTTTGAAAATTCCTTAAGAAGAAAGCTAGTTTGCAAACAAAAGTATTTGTACAGACATGGTAAATGAAAAGTTCATGCAACTTTTGAAATCAAAATCATTTTGAAAGAGGTGCAAAGTATATGAGTCACTGGTCTGAACACGGTGGTTCAAGACATTAAAGTGAAAAGTTTAAGCAAAGGGTGTATGCCCAAAATAGATGATCTGCAAAGATCTTTTGGAGTCAGTTTATGCAACCTTGCTGTCGTATACTTTCAAAATAACCTTGCTTCAGTTAGGTCTTTTGAGGGTTATAACGTGGCATGGTTCACGGTTTAAGAAACAAAGAATAAAGGCTCAAAGTTTATTTGTACCCACCCAATCTACGTGATGAACTTCAGTCCTATGCTCAGTTAACTCAAACTATGCACTCAAATTCCCATGAGTTAGGAATTGCACTGATGATAGAGATGATGGTTCAAAATTCAATGGACTTGAGATGGCGATCACTGCTTCCTTACAACTTTTGGTTGTCATACAAGCTTGTTCTTTCTTCTTTTATTTTCTTTTTTTGTCTTTTTTTAGTGACTGCCTGGCTTAAGGATTACAGTGAATCATCATTGGCGTTTGACTTGAAAGACATCTTCGACACTTGCTTGTTGTGTGCGAAGGAACATTTGTGAACTTTGTTGAGAGGCGTCTTGAATGCTACTCTTGTATTTGAATGCACAATCAAGCTAACTGAGAACTACCCTGCCCCAGGTTAAAATTGTGGGTTTTTATTTGTAAAGAAAGGAAACTCCTACTTCAAGGCTCGAAGGGGTCAAAGAGGGGTTAACTTCCTTATTTCTCCAGTGTTTAGGAGGTTGAAACAATGCCTTACATCGTCAGCAAAGTTTTGATTTGAAAGCATACCGACAACAATTATGAGTATTTTGTTTTCATCATCCTCCCTCCGATCTTTGCATAATCAAAAAGAAAATGGAAAAGAGATAAAGTATTTATTGAAAAAGAAAGCATGGAGATGTAAATAGCAAACACAAATGAATTGAATCAAAAAGTTGCAATGCTCATTTCATTAATTGAGAAGGTACAAACATAATTTGAAAACAAACAGCTATTACAAAATGAGGGAAATGCAAACAACAAGAAACAAGGCCTAGTGACTAATCAAACACAAGGATGAGTTGTCCCGTCTTTAAGAAGTAGCTAAGGCGAAGTCGACTAAGGCTTCACTTGGCGTGCCCTGGCAGAGGATTCCTCTGAACATTGGGATTGTCCTTAAAGGAGAGGATTTTGTTCCTCATCAGCTCTTGTACTCTAGCCTTCAATGCAAAGAAACTTTCCAAGTTATGGCCTGCACCACCTTGATGGTATTCACAATGAAGATCAGCCCTATAGCCGGTTGAAAGAGGATTTGGAGGAGGAGGCAGAGGCCTTGTGGTAATCAAACCTTGTTGAACCAAACCAGGATAAAGTTCAGTGTAAGTCATGGGAATAGGATCAAATTGACCCCTATTACAGTACTGGTTTTGTCCGACAGCCAGATGTTGGAGAGCTTGAGTTGGTCGTGGTGCAGCAACCACAGAAGTAACGGCAGCAACAACAGGGTGAACAACATACTGAGGTCGGGGACGAGGCCTTCTTGCTTCAACCATGACAGCATTAGTCTGATCTTTCTTCTTCTTCTGAAAGTTCCCGTAGGATTTCTTCACAGCATTAGAAGATTCAACAGCCTTGGATACTTTTCCTTTCTTAAGACCTTCCTCTAATCTTTGGCCAATAGTAACCAAATCAGTGAAATTGGAGGAAACACTTCCAACCATCTTCTCCCAATAGAATGGGGACAGGGTATCCATGAACATTCTGGTTAACTCTTTCTCAGCCAAAGGAGGTTCAACCTAGGAAGCCAACTCTCTCCAGCGTTGAGCATACTCCTTGAAAGACTCTTTATCATTCTGAGACATGTTTTACAGTTGACGGCGATCAGGAGCCATGTCGAGGTTATACTTATACTGCTTCATGAAGGCATTTGTGAGGTCTTGGAAGCTATGGATAGAGTTTTGCTCGAGACCCATGTACCATTTGAGCGATGCTCCACTCAAGCTGTCTTGAAAACAGTGGATAAGCAACTTCTGATTCTTGGTGTCGCTCCCGGGATTTTCATCCAAGTACAAACGCAAAAGTGGCACCGAAACAGAGTTGCCAGCAATGTGTATTTATCCCAAGAGAGGGAAAGGAAACACTGCGTAAACCTGAGAGGAAGGAAAGAGCATGGTCTTGCGACCAAGAGAACTGGGTTCGGGAGTCGGTTACGCGAGAGGAAGGTATTAGCACCCCCACGCGTCCATCGTACCCGATGGGATCCATGCTTGCTTGTCTCGATCAAAGGGTGTCGTCGTCTGGAGCTCCGCTGCTACTGGAAAGGGAAAGGAACAGGAAAATGGAAAAGGGAAAGGAGAGAGAGAACAAGGAACAAATGTAGGGAAAATAAAAGAAGTGCTCGAATGGGCCCTACCCCACTGCCTACGTATCTGATCGGGAGCATGAGAATCAGAGCGACGTAGTTCCCCTTAACGAGGGTCGCTTTGTTTGTGTTTTTAGGGAACGGCTAACGTTCTAGCTCAGGTGTTACAGGCTCGCTGGTCCGAGTGCGTTACCATCTTGCAAGAGAACGAGTAGGAGCACGTTCGTACGTTGAGAGTGAGTGAGATGAGAAAAGAATTCCCGAAGGAAAGACGTTATTGTTGGTTTGAATTTTTTAGAAAGAAGTGTTTTGATTATTTTGTGTTTTGTAACGTACATTGTATTTAAGTCCCTCATGTAAGATCGAATGCCTCGCATAACGACCCGAGATGGGACGCACGCTAAACATTCCAAGAAAATGAGAGAAGATCCCTCACTATCTTATTCTTACATGAAAGGCCTAAATACAATGTTTGTTTAGCCTTTATTAAGTATTTTTTACTTTTGTTTGAAGATGAGAAGAGAAACAACACAAGGGAAACTCTAAAGGGGAACTAAGAGTCTTAATGTTATCATGCATGGATGTCCTATGGTTAGTGAGGTTTAGGAGAAAAGACTAACCAAAACCTAATGCTAATCCTACTCCAAGCTTAATCAAAAATTAAGTTGGACTAGGTAGCTCTAAAGGGAAAGAATCCAAGACTTGAACAAGTCTTGAGATTCATGGGATGAGAAAGAGTTAAAGAGGAGAAAAGAGAAGAAGAGGAAGAGAGAAAGAAATACAATAAGTGGCAGCAAGCACATCATATCATAAATGTCCAACTCAAATCAATCAACATGCCTCAAAGATCATGCCAAAACATCTCAAGTAAACATGCAAAGCTAAACATGAAAGACTGCAAGCATACTTGAATGAAATGCACAATGAAGCATACATGGACTTCATATCAAAATGAAATGAGAAAGGCAAGATGAAAATGAAGACAAGACAGAACCAATATCATATTATCATCAACAATTCATGTGTGCAAAAGTGATTCAAAACATGAAGCATTAAAATCCAAAGAAGTTCACAAAGGAGAGGTAATGATATGCATCACATAATTCAAACCATGATGACCAAGTGAGATGAAAATCAAGTAATGAACCCAAAGGTCAGTAGCATACACATTAGCATCATGCCAAGATCAAACTCAAGTCATACAAGATTAATCACCAAGCAACACATTCAAAACATATATCAAAATTGAGGAAGACATTCACTTATCATTCATGCAAGCAAGCCAAAGAAGAAAGAGGCATAAAGTGAAATGAAAATCACATAATGAACCTTAAATCAAAGGTACCAGAACCTCAAGCATGTCATACAAACCAAACAAAAGGTTTCATACATGAATGAATTCACACAAAGAAGCAATCACAAGATTAGGTTGAACATATCACAAGATTCAAGTCCAAAACAACATCAACTTGTAAAATCAAGAGCAAATTGAAAAATGATCAAATGAGGATGATTCCAAAGCCACAAGTAAGCTCAAACAGAACATGATCATACCATAAAAACATATCAAGCATCACCCCATCACAAGTAAGCAAATACACTCAAACTAGATCACATTTCAAAATATACCTCAATCAAACTTGCACCACAAGTAAAAATCAATAAAAAAAAGCAAAGTGGCTCAATAAAATCCCAGAAAAAAAAATCAAATGGAAGTTAACTCAGTCAAGTAACATATGTAAAAAGATTGGATCAAAAAGAGTTAAAGAGTATGTCTAAAAGTGATCCACAAGTCAAGATGTGCAAAGAATAGAACAAGAATCGAGGGCTCATGAAAAGCAAATGGAAAGTCACCTAAAGCAACTCAAACCATCATCAAATCAGCATTGAAACACCCTCATATTATGCCTTAAAAGTTACCAAAAGATTGGCTTCAAATGGTGTGTGAAAGTCACAAAAGTTCCTAACCCTAGAAGAAGGGTATCATTGGAAACACACTATCAATTTAATTCCAAATAAAATAATAAAACAAAATTAAAAATAAAATAAAAATAATAAAAATTAAGTTGACACATTAATTAAACAGAAACATATTTTTGTGGATTTTTATAGCATGTTTTATATTAAAATAAAATTGAAACAACAAATAAAATAAAAGAGAAAAGAAAAAAAAGAAAGAAGATCAAGAGGGGTGTAGGCAGCAAGAAATTCAAGTTGGAGAATCAAAAAGGCCCAAAGGGGGGTTCAGATAGTAAAGCCCAAACAAACAAAACCCACTAGCGAAAGTCAAGGCACCCAGTCAAAATTCAGCTTCAATGCCAACCTCAGGATCCATCTAACGCTCACCATTAGTTAATGCAGTCAACAAAGTAGGCAAGATCAACAGCCCAGATTAAAAGTCCACCACAACAATGATACACGCGCATATTATAAATCAATCAGCATACCATACACATCCACGTGACAAGCACATGCACATTTTAATGTGCTATCACCACCTCAACCACATGATCAAACAAACGCGCAAGATTAAATCAAACAACCAAAAACTAACTCAGATCAAAGGCCAGGAAATGAGGCACACGCTAACAAATGTGGACTAACACACATGCAGCCATTAAAATAAAAACAAAAAAGAATGAAACGTGGCACACTAAGAACCAACGGATCAAATGACGGACGGCTGAGATTATCTCTTCTCCACTTAAATCCCTCGCCGGACTGAACCACCACCAGCCGCCGGAGCTAGGGCTCCGGTCACCCTCTCCGGTGAGCTGTAACCAAATTTTTCCCAGAAATTGCGCATAGGTACACCATCTTGACCAGAAAAACATGAGGATCAAGAATATCTAGTCCATTTTATCAAACAACCAACAAACATTGAGAATCGAACGAAAACATATTTAGATCCAAAACTTTAAATCCACAATACACACATGTTGCACGTCTAAAATCAAAATAAAATAGATCATCATGCTCAGCGAAGTTCACAGATCATTATGCACGTCAAAAATTCAAGTTCTATGAGTATGAATAATTCACCAACCTGAACCTTCAAGAGCTTGAAATCCTCCAAGAAATCCCTCTAAAAACTGCAGATCTACTCCTTGGAACCTCTAGATGCAAAATAAATGCAACTAGAGCTTGAAATCGTGCTAGATCTTGAGATTAAAGTTTGAATCCTCTTGAATGGAACTTGGTGAAATCCTCAGTATGAGCTCAAAATAGCAGTTGATTATTGCTCTATTCTCTTCACTGATCAAGAATGTGAAGAGAAATCTCCAAGAAACTCCAAGGAAAGTGAGATTCAAAGAGAGAAAGTGTGAGAGCAAAAAACCAAAACTGTGCCAATGAGAGTCTCTGACCTAGCTGTGAGGGTATGAGTAAGCTTATATACTCTCCATTAGTTCACTGATTAGGATTAGCAAGTGATTAGAACCTTGGTTAATGAGATTTGGGTGAAATTGCAAAAATGCATTTTGTATCACCACCACTAATCCACACGTGTACATTCCTTGCAGCAAGCATGATTCACATCCAATTTAATTATTGATCACCTCTGAATTGAATTTGGGCCTTGCACTTTCTTGGTTTCTAAGTTTTGAATCAATTTGTATTTTTGCATTATGTGAAAATAATGAGAAATATGGCATGGAATGAATTGATTCAAAGGCCACAAATGATCCTCTTGACTTGTATTTTGATGTTGTAATGTGACATGAAGCAATTGGGAACATTACAAGTCCTTTTGAGTGAAAATGCAAATGGTGGAAAATTTGACATATAAGAAATCCAAGAAATGCACCTTCCATTGTTTTGGCCATAACTAGAGTTCCACAAATGATATGGAAATGTTCTAGTACTTTTTGGAAATGGGAGAGAAAGATGTTCAACTTTCATGTTGGAGGAAAATTCATTTGGAGCTTCCTTGATGATGAAAAGTCAAGTTGAATGTGGTGAAAAAATTGCCAAAAATGGAAAGTTTTCATTATAGGTCATTTTCCAAATTTAGTAACTTTTGCACAAACTCTTGATTTTTGATGAATGATGCCATCCATGCCATCCCTTGACCAAATAAAGGTATATGGACTTGAGAATCATGATTTGAACCTTTGCAAACCCATGGTTGACTTTCCTTTTGAGCTGTTGACTTTTGCTTATTTCACAAGTAACTGATCCAATGAAGATCTTCCCCAGAGGACCAATGACCAAGATTCCATCCATGAACACTCAAGAACATAAGGAATACCATGAGATCAAGTCTTGCCCAAGAAATCAGAAATAAACTAATTTTAGGTCAAACCCTGATTTTGGCACCCTCTGGTTCGGAGGAAATAACACATCCTCCAAATCCAAATTTCTCTTAATATGTTGTGTATCCTCTCAAACAATGATGGGATATGCCCTTTGTAGATGATAAAGACTCAAATAGCTTGCCCATTTGGGGGTCAGATCCCAACTTTTGACTGCCTTGTGTAGGAGATCATGCACTGCCCAATCTTCTTGAGGAGTTCTCCTTTTCCCATGACTTGTGAGATCAAATGGAGATGATACATGATGTAAGAGATCCTTGAGGCTTGTGAGAAACACTTAGTCTTCTTCTTTGGATGATCAACACCTTAGAGAATCACCTAATCACATGCCCTTATGCAAGATGCAATGCTAGATGCTTGATGTTTTATTCTTTTATGCTTGAATGCAATGCAGTGCAATGAAAGCTCATGCTAAAAGATATGAAGAAAGGAGAGGGAAAATTTTGGGGTATTACAGCTGCCCCTATTCAATCACTGTAGACCTGAACGGCTGATAGCGATTGCTGTCAGACTTTCAAGGTATGGAGAGATTGAATACCAGAAATAACCCAAAAATTTGCACTCTGCAGGGAAGAAGAAAAGGGGTATAAACCCAACCAAACGAACTCTGCTTGAATAAAACTCTGGTGATGAATAACCACTGGGAAGATGTCTTTTATACAACGCCAGACAACTACTGGCCTGCCACACTACGGGTGGACCTTAACAACGTCTTTTGTACAACGCCAGACGACTACTGGCTTGCCACACTACGGGTGGACTTTAACAATGTCTTTTGTACAACGCCAGACGACTACTGGCTTGCCACACTACGGGGGGACTTTTGCCAAGCACCGGTTGAACTTTACAGCTGAGATGCCACACTACAGGGGACTTTTACCAATCAACGGTTGGACTTTTCCTTGCTTTGCCACCCTTGGATGGTCTTTCGCCAATCTACGGTTGGACTTAGCTGCGGTCTTTTAAAAGGGAGTCAGAAGACTACTGACTTGCCACACTACGGGTGGACTTTCCAATGATTTGCCACCCTTAGATGGACCTTTTGCCAATCTACGGTTGGACTTTAAGAATTTGCCACCCTTAGATGGACCTTTCGCCAATCTACGGCTGGACTTTAAGAATTTACCACCCTTGGATGGACCTTTCGCCAATCTACAGTTGGACTTTATGAATTTGCCACCCTTGGATGGACCTTTTGCCAATCTACGGTTGGACTTTAAGAATTCCAAAATTGGATTACTCTCTGCATCCGTGTCAGACATCTCTGCTGACTATGCTGAGGAACAATGATCAATGATTTGACTTCGGAGACTCCTGAAAGGATAATATCTCTGCTGAAGAATGAATGAACAATCCGTCTGCTTCGAATTGTCACGCTTGCCAAAAATAAATTGGACTTGAAGAATAATAACTCTGCTAGGAATCACTTCATCTGCTTAGGGAATGAATTCTGGTCACAGCAACTCCGCTGGGGATGAGAATTTCTTTGGATGACGTCTTGTTGGGGAAGAAAAGTCATTAAAATTCTGCTTGAGGATCTATCAAACCTGAGATCCTTTGCGGGGAGAATCAACCTGCTATCCGGCTGGGGAAAGCATGTACTAACACTCTGCTGAGGAAGAGACTCTATTGATCTGATAAACCTCTTGCGGGGAGGACAATAACTCAGTTGGGGAGTATTGTTGACAAGATTCAATGCTGAACTCTGTGGGGATACCAATACCAGAGATACGATCTTGCTGGGAATCAAAGCTACTCTGTCTGGGATATGCAAGCCTGGTTAGAACGTTCTGCTGCACCATGCTGGGAGAGAGTCCTTAGATCTGCTGGGGAAACCCAAAGCAACTCCACATTAATCTACTGAGGACTAAGACTGTCAAGCTTAGGATAAGTATCACAATGCCCCATGCTAGGCGAACTTTCCGTTTGACGACTCCGTTGGGGGATAATGAGTTTATAACAAACTTTGCTGGAGCAAACCGCTTCAAAGCGTCTCGTGCTGGGGAATGCCTTTTGAGAGGATTTTACAGAAGACCAAATGCCCTCAAACTCTATTGGGGATAATAGATCTGGAATATCTCTTGCTGGGGAAATCCAAAATGCCCCATGCTTGGGAAGGTCAACAACTTGCTTCTTGCTCCATGATACAATACTTACCTGAAGAAACATCATAAGAGGATTTTACAGGAGATTAAGCATCTTCAAACTCCTGACGACTTCACTGGGGATTAACCAATCAACTTCGGTGTCTGTGAAGCAACTCTACTGGGGATTCGTAACCGTTATTGACACAGAAGAGCTTGTAACTGTTGGAAGTACTGAATGAGAGAATCGACTTAATAAGATACAACAATACCCAGTTGAACTCAATTCACTGATATCGAGACGTCGTGAACGACCGTCGACCGAATGATGGGCTCAATCAGTAAACGTTGTGACAAAAGGGTGACAAGTGAACCCTTCCTTTAACATGATTTCCCCAGTCTTCTGCGTGGGAATAAGTGATTACCCTTCTTGTGCTTGAAATCACCTGAATCTGTTACCTGCAACAAAAGGAAACACACACATGCCCCGGAATATTGCGTGGTTTGGATCCACTATCCAGGATTATTCAACATTCAAAGTAATTCTAAATGTTTTTCTGCACTTGTTATTGTGAAGCCACCATGTTTTCAAATGCAATGTTTTATAAAAAATTCGGACGTTTTTGCAAACAAAGCAGTAAAACAAAATAAGAAGCTTTTAACTGAAATTCAATTTATTGATCAAAAGGCCCAGAATAGACAATTACATCAGGAAGCAATCCCTGGAAAGAGGTGATCGCTGAAAATTAAGAAAAGAAACTATCCTAATGGCAATGCGAAAACGGCGCTCCACTGAGTTTCAATTCTGCTATGGCCAATATGTCTTCAAGACTCCCCGACCTTGCCTTCTGAGGAATGATCAGACCGATTTCTACCCTTTGGAATATCAGTTGTTGAAACGGTGATGGAGTACAGATAAACTCAGATCGTAGTCGTTCGTTTAAATCCCTCTTTTGCGTGGACCACCCTTTCAGGTTTTCAATCCACCGGGATACCCTTTTTTGCCTGAGTTGTCCTTGCGGATTTTCAACTCACCGGGTGTACAATTTTTCTTTATTATCCCTAATTTTTGCCCGAACCTTTTTTATTATGTTTTTGTGGTTCGCCGGGATGCCCTTTTTTGCCTGAACCTTTCTTTTTTTTTGTCCAGCGGGTCTATTCATGCGAAGTATTTTTTGACTACATATGAGTTGACAGGGGATGAAAAGTCTTCGCCATCCATGGTTGTAAGTAACAAGGCTCGGCCCGAGAAGACCTTCTTAACCACGAATGGACCTTCATAGTTAGGAGTCCATTTGCCCCTGTGATCTGTACTAGGAGGAAGGATCCTTTTGAGTACCACATCTCCCACTTTGTAAACCCGAGGACGCACCTTTTGGTCAAATGCCTGCTTCATCCTCCGTTGGTATAACTGTCCATGACACACAGCTGCTAGTCGTTTCTCCTCAATAAGGCTTAACTGATTAAACCTGGCACGAACCCATTCAGCCTCATCTAGCTTGACATCCATCATGACTCTGAGGGATAGAATCTCAACTTCAACCGGTAGTACTGCCTCCATACCATATACAAGTGAGAATGGGGTTGCCCTAGTGGACGTGCGCACTGACGTTCGGTACCCATGCAAAGCAAACGGTAACATATCATGCCAATCTTTGTATGTGACCACCATTTTCTGCACAATCTTCTTAATATTCTTGTTGGCCGCTTCCACAGCGCCATTCATCTTCGGGCGATATGGAGAAGAATTGTGATGCTCGATTTTGAAGTCCCGGCAGAGCTCAACCATCATTTTGTTGTTCAGATTAGAACCATTATCAGTAATGATTCTCTCGGGCACTCCATAGCGACAAATGATATCCCGTTTCAGGAAACGAGCTACCACCTGCTTAGTGACATTGGCATAAGATGCAGCTTTAACTCATTTAGTGAAATAATCAATGGCGACCAAGATGAAGCGATGGCCATTTGAGGCAGTAGGCTCAATCTTTCCGATCATGTCAATGCCCCACATAGCAAAGGGCCAAGGAGAGGACATGACACTCAACGGATTTGGAGGAACGTGCACCTTGTCTGCATAGATCTGGCATTTGTGACACTTGCGGGCATACTTGCAGCAATCTGACTCCATAGTCAACCAATAATATCCTGATCTCAACAATTTCTTAGCCATTGCATGTCCTCCGGCATGGGTACCAAAAGAGCCTTCATGTACTTCCTGCATTAACAGGTCTGCTTCGTATCTATCCACACATCTGAGCAAAACCATGTCAAAATTCCGTTTGTACAACATGTCATCCTGATTCAAGAAGAAACTACCAAACAGCCTTCTCAACGTCTTCTTATCTTTGGCAGACGCCCCTGGCAGGTACTCTTGACTTTTTAAGAAACACTTGATGTCATGAAACCATGGCTTGTCATCAGACGTTGCATCAACAGCAAACACAAAAGCCGGTCTGTCAAGCCGAGACACCTCAATCTTAGGTACATGATTCCATCCTTGCACTTTGATCATGGAAGACAATGTAGCCAAGGCATCTGCAAACCTATTCGCATCTCTAGGAATATGGTACAGCTTCACTGTTGTAAAGAATGTCAGCAATCTTCTTGTATAATCTCTATACGGAACCAGATTTGCTTGGTGTGTGTACCAACTCCCTTTCACCTGATTAATTACCAAAGCTGAATCACCAAAGATATCAAGGGTCTTAATTCGTAAATTAATCGCCTCCTCAATCCTCATTATACAAGCTTCATATTCTGCTTCATTGTTGGTGCATCCGAAAGTTATTCGGGCAGTGAAAGGCATATGAACACCTTCCGGCGTGATAAGAACTGCTCCAACTCCGCATCCATTCATATTGACGGCCCCATCAAACATCAAACTCCATTTGGATTCAGGGTCTGGCCCCTCCTCCGGGAGTAGTTCCCCGCAGTCTTTGGCTTTGAGAAACATGATGTCCTCGTCAGGGAAATCAAATTTCATGGGTTGGTAATCATTAATCGGTTGTTGCGCAAGATAGTCTGACAAGACACTTCCTTTGATGGCCTTTTGGGAAGTATACTGAATATCATACTCTGTCAAAACCATTTGCCACCGTGCAATTCTACCTGTTAGCGCTAGTTTCTCAAAAATGTATTTGATAGGATCCATTTGGAAATCAACAAGGTTGTGTGCCTAATCATATATTGCCTCAATCGCTTTGCGGCCCATGCAAGTGCACAGCATGTCTTTTCAAGCATTGAGTACCGGGACTCACAATCATTGAACTTTTTGCTCAGGTAGTAGATAACATGCTCCTTCCTACCCGTCTCGTCGTGTTGACCGAGAACACAACCCATAGAACCTTCAAGCACTGTCAAATACATTATCAAAGGTCTTCCTGCAACTGGAGGTATGAGGATTGGAGGTTCCTGCAAGTATTCTTTTATCTTATCGAATGCCAATTGGAAATCGTCATTCTACCTGACCGTCTGATCCTTTCTTAGCAGTTTGAATATTGGTTCACACGTGGCTGTTAGGTGAGATATGAACCTTGCAATGTAGTTCAATCTACCCAGAAAACCACGAACCTCCTTTTCCGTTCTCGGTTCAGGCATTTCTTGTATTGCTTTCACTTTGGAAGGATCAACCTCAATTCCTTTTTCACTCACAATGAAACCCATCAGCTTTCTAGAACGCACCCCAAAAGTGCACTTATTTAGATTCAACCTTAAGCGGAACTTCCTCAACCTTTCAAACAGCTTTTTCAAGTTAACCAGATGTTCTTCTTCTATTCTCGACTTGGCAATCATGTCATCCACATAACATTCAATCTCTTTGTGAATCAAGTCGTGAAACAAAGTTACCATTGCCCGTTGATACGTTGCCCCTGCGTTTTTCAACCCAAAAGGCATCACCTTATAACAGTATGTACCCCACGGAGTAATGAACGTGGTCTTCTCTATATCCTCAGGTGCCATCTTAATCTGGTTGTACCCGGAGAAACCATCCATAAACGAGAACACTGAAAACTGAGTTGTATTGTTGACCAGTACATCAATGTGAGGTAGCGGAAAATCATCTTTCGGGCTAGCTTTATTAAGATCTCGATAATCCACACACATCCTAACCTTTCCGTCTTTCTTCGGTACCGGCACAATGTTGGCAACCCAGGGAGGGTAGTGAGTCACTGCAAGAAACCCTGCATCCCATTATTTCTGAACTTCTTCTTTGATCTTTATGGCCATGTCGGGGTGAGTCCGACGAAGTTTCTGCTTGACTGGCGGACATTCTTCTCTCAATGGCAGCCTGTGTACGACAATATCAGTGTCTAACCCCAGCATGTCTTGATACGACCAGGCGAAGATATCAGCATATTCATACAACAACTTAGTCAAAGCTCTCTTCACATCTGCTTGCAGGCTGGCACCAATCTTGATCTCTTTCTTAGCATCCTCGGTACCAATATTGATGATCTCTACAGTCTCCTGATGAGGCTGGATGACCCTTTCCTCTTGTTTTAACAATCTGGCCAGTTCCTCAGGGAGTTCACAATCCTTCTCATCCCCTTCTTCGGCTTGATAAATCGGTTTGTCAAAGTCATACATAGCCATAGCAAAATCGTTATCAATGGAATCCGGAGGATCAAGTCTGCACGAACGGGTTCATGCTTTATTTTAGAATTTATTTTTAAAACAAAAGAAACGAAACATTGCCATTTTATTATTTTTGTGCAAAAATAAAAATGAAAGACAGAGAACAAAATTTGAGTGCAAAACGTCCTTTATTGATGATTAAAATTGCAAATGCAAACAGGGTGGCCCTACAAATGAATCTATATGCCTTGGGCAGAGCGCAAGATTTTGACATGCATTATGGTTAGAAAAACAAAGAAAAATTACTTTGTCTGAAGAGTAACCCGGATGACTTCTTCAACAGACCAGTTCTGCAACTGTTGTCCCGGGGCACGTGGGCGTACCCAGTTGTCCATGTCACAGTCACCGTCAACACCATCTTCTGTAGCTGCACAAGACTGATCTGTGTAAATAATTCCCCCACTACTGAAAGTGATGGGTCAACTGCTTTCCGCATCTGAAGTCATAGAGGGATGATAACCAATACCAAATTTGTCCTCTTTCATTGGTGTCTCTATCAACCTGCCCCAACCTTGGGCATTGCCAGCTCTGACGACCTCGACAGCTTGTTTGTAGGATGAAATGGAGGTATCGGCTCCAACTGGTGTAGAGGAAGACTCAGGTACGTTGTCAATATTTACCGCTTCAAACGATTGGCAAAGCATCTCGTGAATTTCCCCATCCATTTCCACATACTTAAATGTGGACAAATGACTAACAAAGATATCTTCTTCACCACACACTGTCACAACCTATCCTTCAAACTCATACTTCAGCTTTTGGTGTAAGGTGGAGGTAACAGCCCCGGCTGCATGAATCCAAGGGCGACCCAATAAGCAGCTATAAGCAGGCTGTATGTCCATTACATGGAATGTAGATTTGAACACCTGCGGTCCAATTTGCACGGGCAACTCTACTTCACCAAACACAGATCTTTTAGTCCCATCGAATGCTCTAACAACCAATTCACTAGGCCTTAAAATCAAACCATCAACTTCCAGCTTCATTAGTGCCTTCTTAGGCAAGACGTTGAGTGAGGAACCAGTGTCTACTAGTACATGAGACAACACTGCACCCTTACACTCCATTGTGATGTACAAAGCCTTATTGTGGTTTCTTCCTTCAGCAGTCAAATCCCTACTTGTAAAGCCCAAACCATGGCTAACCTTAACATTGGAAATTACACCTTCAAGCTGATTAACAGTGATTTCCTGTGGCACATATGCGCTCTTCAACACTTTCAACAAAGCCTCCCGATGCGCGTCAGAACACATCAACAATGACAAGATTGAAATCTTCGAAGGGGTCTGATTCAGTTGATCGACAATCTTATAATCGCTTTTCTTGATTATCCTTATGAACTCTTCCATCTCATTATCAAAAGTAATCTTTGTCTCTGTTTCAGGTACAGGCACACTCTCGACCACCTGTTTTCCTTTCGCTTTTGCAGCAGCTTCTGCTTCTTGATCACTGCGCAAAGTTTGGGGAGTAAACAATCTTCCGCTTCTTGTAAAGCCACCTACACCACCCACATTATCAATATTCGAACTGGCTGATGTCCCAACTTCTTGCTTTTTACCTTCATAATACACGTCTGCCCCATAGTGCCAGGGGATTGCCTTCGTAGTTGTAAACGGAACTGGTCCTGGCACCGTGATGGTAACAGGACTGGGTCTTTCTTGCACAACACTTGCTACAGGAACTGTACTGACCGGCACCTGAATCTCAGCGGGAGTATAATAGATGGTCACGGTTGATACCTCATCAGTTTCTTTCACAACCCTGTCAAACTGTAGACATCCTTCATTGATCAGATTCTGCAAACCCACTTTCAACTTATCACAGCCATTCTCTTGATTCATACACTCAGAACAATCTTGGTTACAGCCCGGGAACACCTTTCCCTTCAATAAACGATCTTTTACAACCAACAAAGAAGTCTTCACCTGACTGATGTCTGCTACCAAATTTAATCTCTTTCCAGCTTCGATAGCATGCACATTTTCCGCACCATGATTGGGTATGGGGTGCTGAAGAATATTAGGAGATTGAGAGAAATTGATTGCTTTGGCATCAATCAAGTCTTCCACTTTATGATGAAAAGCGCAACATTTTTCAATGGAGTGCCCCTGAGCACCTGAGTGGAACTCGCAGCGAGCATTTACATCAAAATTAGGAGGCAGGTTGCCAGCGGCAGGAGGTCTCATAGTACGAAGCTCAACCAACTTCAACTTGAGTAACTGTGGTAGCAACGCAGAATAAGTCAAAGGGAGAGGGTCAATCTTACGATCCCTCTGCCTAGACCTCTGTTGGAAAGGAGGTTGCTGCTGTTGCTGCTGAACTTGCTGTTGGGGTTGTTGTTGCTGAACAGACGGTGCTGGGATTGTCACTGCACCTACCTGATGATAACCCTGAGAACGTCCTCTGCCTCGTCCTCTAAACACAACATTTGTATCACCTTCTCTTCTTTTCTGACCACTAGCAAAGGGTTTCTTCGTTCCAGAAGAGCCAGCCCCACTTACATCTTGGATCTTTCCAAGTTTCAACAGACTCTCTATTCTTTCTCCAGCAATCACGATATCAGCAAATCCGGTTGATGGACAAGCAGCCAATCTATCAAGATATGCCCCTTGCAGGGTGCCCATAAACATGTCTGCCATTTCTCTATCCAACAGAGGAGGTTGAACCTGTGCAGCCATCTCTCTCCACCTTTGAGCATATTCCTTGAAACTTTCCTTAGCATTCTGTGACAACCCCTGCAATTGAGTGCGATTGGGCGCCATATCAATATTGTACTAGTACTATTTTAGGAATGCTTCAGCCAGATCCTTCCAACTTCTCACAGCAACTCTGTTCAATTTCATATACCAGGTCAAAGAAGCTCCAGCCAGACTGTCTTGAAAGTAATGCATCCATAACTTCTCATCATCTGTATGGACTGAGATCCTCCCAAAATAAGCTTCGATATGTGTCTGGGGACACGTATTGCCATGATATTTATCAAAAGTAGGCGGCTTGAATTTTGGAGGGATCCTGACCCCTGGTACCAGCCCCAGACTAGTAACATAAATACCCATAGAATTCTTGCATTCCATAGCCTGTATCTTTTCAGCCAACTCATCGTACCTTTTATCATTAGGAGCGCCCATCTCAGCATCCAACAGAGTAAATTGGTCTTCTTGAGCATCTTCCTGAATACCACCAACATTTCTGCCATTTCCATTACCCAAATTACCACCAGGAGGAGGAGTGCCCTGAGTCTGTGAATTGGCATTCTGATTAACTCCAAGCATGGCCTCTGGACGCTCGACCATAAGCCTCAATCTTTCTTTAGTTTGTGCCATACCAGTCATGAGAGTCATGAACTGGTCCATTCGTGCCCTCATTTCAGCCAAATCACTCTGCATTTGATCCATTATCCTTGCTTGATTTCCTCGAGTTGAGTATCGGTGAATGTGATTCTCAACTATAATGCCTTAAACCAAATAAAGGTTAGAGATCTCCTGCAACAAGTACCTGAAAACAAACAACAGAATGCAACATGATATGCGATGCAATGCAATGTTTATTCATTTTGAGGCATTCCTTCCTTCGATTCCAGTTTGACCAAAAGAGAACAGCACACATCCCTGCAGTTGCTAACAGCGACAAAACGCCAGAGGTGTATATTAGTAATTCAGAATACCCATCATACAGCCCAGTGAGTGTGTGAATCATTATATAATCTGACAAAGAATCCACCTCAATAGTTACCAACAAATCTAATAGAAAAATGAAAAAACCCACAGCCAGGTGTGGAACAGTCAAATACAAATTGTTTTCGAACAAATACAACTAAATAATATGAATACAAATAAAGGGAAACCCATCAACAAGCCTGATGGTGACTCCCAAAATAGCAACAATACAAATCAAACACTGAGCCCATATAAATCCTCCTGGACCTTCTTGAGAAGCGCTTCAGTAACTGGATCATTTGGGCACTCGGTAAGACTTCTGATCAGTTGACTCCTTAACTTGACGGCTTCTTCTAGCTTTCGGATTTGATCTTTGACAGCTGACTCTTTGGCTCTCTTTACTCCGGCGCGGATCTTCAGATCTTCGATCTCTTGATTAGCTGAACTTAGTTGTTGGAGAAATTCACTTTCTTTATTCTTCAAATTTTTCCTCAACTCGTCGTTTTTAGCCCTGATTCTCGCCTCGATCTCCCTTCAGCATTCAGAAAACTCATCCCATCTCTATTGTCCTTTGGCAAGGGCATTCTCTGACTTGGTCAACTGCTCATTGATGCGCTTGCACGCCTCCTTTAGCGCCATCTCATTCTGTTTGACCTTACGAATATAGATAGTGTCTTCGGCAATTCTTTTCTCATTGGCCTCATGACGCTCAGTCAGCTTCTGCAGTTCATACTCAACCTTACGCTTGTCACAAAGAGTCTTTCTGAGTCCTTCACTTAGCTTCTCATTCATTTTGACAGTCTTATCCATCTCCGCTTTAAGCTTGTCATATTCAGCAATGCTTATCATGGTCACTGGTTCCACAGTAACTGGATCTGACGGTCTTTCCTGAGAAAACGGCAAAAGAGTAATCTGAACCCTTCTTTTCAACCAGGCATCATATTGAGAGGAAGACACATTGTTGCACTTTTCGAAGACGACTTTACCTTTCATTTGCAGATTACCCCAAGCTCCAGCCGCTAGCCTTACCAACAAAAGTTTATCCTTCACCGGGAAAAAGAAAGACTCTTCCAAATCACCGTCCCTCGGAGGCTCCATTACGGCAAATCCTAATTGTCTCCTGAGAATAATAGGGTTATAATTAATGCAACCTTTTACTCCCAAGAGTGGCACATTAGGATGTCTTTCATAGCTGCTGATGAAATCTCTCCCCATTGTCCTCTGGTTGAGCCAACGGATATCCTTTGCTGTCAACTGAATCATCCTCTTACCCAGTTCTTTGCAGGCCGAGGATTCAAAAAGGCCTCTGAATTTGGTAAATGCCTCATAAGCCACTTATGGAACAGAGGTGCACAACATCTAACCAGACCTCCTCGCTTCTTCTCATTTTTGAAGTGCACAGAATAGTACAAATGGCCCAGGAGTGTAGGTATGGGATTTTTCATTATAAAAATATGGATTGCGCTCATGTCCACAAACTTAGGTTCATCATCAAACAACATAATTCCATAGATACTCAAAGCCAGGATTGCACAAACGGTTTCCCACTGAGATTTAGCAGCACACTCTTCAGCTTTGGCAACCAAGAAGTCCAGGTGAAAACCAGATAAACCTCCTTTGGTGGCGAGGTTATCTGCTACCACAGGTATGCCCAGATGGAGGGCCTTAGCTATTTCTTCAGGCTTTGGAGGGTGCATGTCAGAGTTGAAAGGAATCTGGTACTTGAGAGGCACACTTAGCAGCAAAGCATACTCTTCTAGCATCGGGCCCAACTGAAAATCCGAGAAAGTGAAGCATCTTAACTGTGGGTCATAAAACTGTAAGCACGTATGAATGACACTCCTTTCTGAAGCATCCAAGTCAACAACCACAGTCATAATCTCCCCATAAGCCTTTCAGAACATACCCACATGGTCTGGAGTAATAAGAGAAATCATCTTTCGCAATTGTCCCACCTTTGTGTCAAAGAAAGTATAATGCACATTGTTCTTCCTCGGAGCATCCATAACTGCAAAAGGGAACTGTCAACTGGAACCGAAAGGAAGTATACCCTGCAAATGAATAAACATGGAGGTTAAATGCAAGAATGCTAATGATGATATGTATGCAAGGGCATGTGATCAGTGTTGCACAACTAGAGCCGAATCCACTGTACTGCAATCTGAGTTTGGTGAGATATACAACAACCAGGATAAGAAATCCAATAACAAATACAGAACCACATGTGAGCTGATCAGGATCAACACTTCAGTAACCAATCAAGAACAAGAAAGAAAACCAGGTATTCTGAAGGTCAAGGGTTCCTGCACATCTGTAAACAATCCCCCCAATCTCACATGTGGGTACTAGGATGTTCAGTATCCCGGGCTCTCAGGTCGAGAAATGATGATACATTCACCATTTCTGGTTTGGCATCATCATCAATCGAGGAGGCCTCAACTGATTCTCCAAGATGAAAGATCCTCAGCTTCAGAGGTTTGAGAAGCAATAGCACATTCAACCCGAAGGATACAATGCTATCGCCAATCAAAGAGGTCGTCCGCTGATTCACTTCAAAATAAAGAGGGGTCATCCTAACAGGTCATCCAGACTTAACAGCTCTTCCAGATAGCTCTACCATCATGGGAAATCCACAACGCAGAATTCTCTAGAGAGAACCACATCTAGATTGTGTTTCATATTCCCTCCTCAAACCGAGATGGAACGCGAGAGGATATGAAACACGCTAATCCTAAGTGCACTCAGGCCTGGGTATTGGGCCTATCTCTCAGAATTCCCCATCCCGCCAAATAGAAAACAGTACAGCAGTGCAGCATAATACATCATATGAAATGAAAATGCTAAAATGCAGTAAATACGGTAATATACAGTAAAACAAAAAATAGTAAATAGCAATACAGTACAACAGTAATACGGCACAACAGTAAACACCCAATGAAAGAAAATAGACAAGCGCTAGGATTGACTCGCTAAGGAAACCAGAGATTCTGGGTTGCGAATCCCCAGCAGAGTCGCCAGCTGTCGCTCCCGGGATTTTCATCCAAGTACAAACGCGAAAGTGGCACCGAAATAGAGTCGCCAGCAATGTGTATTTATCCCAAGAGAGGGAAAGGAAACACTGCGTAAACCTGAAAGGAAGGAAAGAGCATGGTCTTGCGACCAAGAGAACTGGGTTCGGGAGTCGGTTACGCGAGAGGAAGGTATTAGCACCCCCACGCGTCCATCGTACCCGATGGGATCCACGCTTGCTTGTCTCGATCAAAGGGTATCGTCGTCTGGAGCTCCGCTGCTACTGGAAAGGGAAAGGAACAAGAAAAAGGAAAAGGTAAAGGATAGAGAGAACAAGGAACAAATGTAGGGAAAATAAAAGAAGTGCTCGAATGGGCCCTACCCCACTGCCTACGTATCTCATCGGGAGCATGAGAATCAGAGCGACGTAGTTCCCCTCAACGAGGGTTGCTTTGTTTGTGTTTCTAGGGAATGACTAACGTTCTAGCTCAGGTGTTGCAGGCTCGCTGGTCCGAGTGCGTTACCATCTTGCAAGAGAACGAGTAGGAGCACGTTCGTACGCTGAGAGTGAGTGAGATGAGAAAAGAGTTCCCGAAGGAAAGACGTTATTGTTGGTTTGAAGTTTTTTAGAAAGAAGTGTTTTGATTGTTTTGTGTTTTGTAACACACATTGTATTTAAGTCCCTCATGTAAGATCGAATGCCTCGCATAACGACCCGAGATGGGACGCACGCTAAACATTACAAGAAAATGAGAGAAGATCCCTCACTATCTTATTCTTACATGAAAGGCCTAAATACAATGTTTGTTTGGCCTTTATTAAGTATTTTTTACTTTTGTTTGAAGATGAGAAGAGAAACGACACAAGGGAAACTCTAAAGGGGAACTAAGAGTCCTAATGTTATCATGCATGGATGTCCTATGGTTAGTGAGGTTTAGGAGAAAAGACTAACCAAAACCTAATGCTAATCCTACTCCAAGCTTAATCAAAAATTAAGTTGGACTAGGTAGCTCTAAAGGGAAAGAACCCAAGACTTGAACAAGTCTTGAGATTCATGGGATGAGAAAGAGTCAAAGAGGAGAAAAGAGAAGAAGAGGAAGAGAGAAAGAAATATAATAAGTGGCAGCAAGTACATCATATCATAAATGTCCAACTCAAATCAATCAACATGCCTCAAAGATCATGCCAAAACATCTCAAGTAAACATGCAAAGCTAAACATGAAAGAATGCAAGCATACTTGAATGAAATGCACAATGAAGCATACATGGACTTCATATCAAAATGAAATGAGAAAGGCAAGATGAAAATGAAGACAAGTCAGAACCAATATCATATTATCATCAACAATTCATGTGTGCAAAAGTGATTCAAAACATGAAGCATTAAAATCCAAAGAAGTTCACAAAGGAGAGGTAATGATATGCATCACATAATTCAAACCATGATGACCAAGTGAGATGAAAATCAAGTAATGAACCCAAAGGTCAGTAGCATACACATTAGCATCATGCCAAGATCAAACTCAAGTCATACAAGATTAATCACCAAGCAACACATTCAAAACATATATCAAAATTGAGGAAGACATTCACTTATCATTCATGCAAGCAAGCCAAAGAAGAAAGAGGCATAAAGTGAAATGAAAATCACATAATGAACCTTAAATCAAAGGTACCAGAACCTCAAGCATGTCATACAAACCAAACAAAAGGTTTCATACATGAATGAATTCACACAAAGAAGCAATCACAAGATTAGGTTGAACATATCACAAGATTCAAGTCCAAAACAACATCAACTTGTAAAATCAAGAGCAAATTGAAAAATGATCAAATTAGGATGATTCCAAAGCCACAAGTAAGATCAAACAGAACATGATCATACCATAAAAACATCTCAAGCATCACCCCATCACAAGTAAGCAAATGCACTCAAACTAGATCATGTATCAAAGTATACCTCAATCAAAATTGCCTCACAAGTAAAAATCAATAAAAAAAAACAAAGTGGCTCAATAAAATCCCATAAAAAAATCAAATATAAGTTAACTCAGTCAAGTAACATATGCAAAAAGATTGGATCAAAAAGAGTTAAAGAGCTTGTCTAAAAGTGATCCACAAGTCAAGATGTGCAAAGAATCGAACAAGAATCGAGGGCTCATGAAAAGCAAGTGGCAAGTCACCTAAAGCAACTCAAACCATCATTAAATCATCATTAAAACACCCTCATATTATACCTTAAAAGTGACCAAAAGATTGGCTTCATATGGTGTGTGAAAGTCACAAAAGTTCCTAACCCTAGAAGAAGGGTATCATTGGAAACACACTATCAATTTAATTCCAAATAAAATAATAAAACAAAATTAAAAATAAAATAAAAATAATGAAAATTAAGTTGACACATTAATTAAACAGAAACATATTTTTGTGGATTTTTATAACAAGTTTTATATTAAAATAAAATTGAAACAACAAATAAAAAAAAAGAGAAAAGAAAAAAAAAAGAAAGAAGATCAAGAGGGGTGTAGGCAGCAAGAAATTCAAGTTGGAGAATCAAAAAGGCCCAAAGGGGAGTTCAGATAGTAAAGCCCAAACAAACAAAACCCACCAGCGAAAGTCAAAGCACCCAGTCAAAATTCAGCTTCAATGCCAACCTCAGGATCCATCTAACGCTCACCATTAGTCAATGCAGTCAACAAAGTAGGCAAGATCAACAGCCCAGATTAAAAGTCCACCACAACAATGATACACGCGCCTATAACAAATCAATCAGCATACCATACACATCCACGTGACAAGCACATGCACATTTTAATGTGCTGTCACCACCTCAACCACATGATCAAACAAATGCGCAAGATTAAATCAAACAACCAAAAACTAACTCAGATCAAAGGCCAGGAAATGAGGCACACGCTAACAAATGTGGACTAACACACACGCAGCCATTAAAATAAAAACAAAAAAGAATGAAACGTGGCACACTAAGAACCAACGGATCAAATGACGGACGGTTGAGATTATCTCTTCTCCACTTAAATCCCTCGCCGGACTGAACCACCACCAGCCGCCGGAGCTAGGGCTCCGGTCACCCTCTCCGGTGAGCTGTAACCAAATTTTCCCCAGAAATTGCGCATAGGTACACCATCTTGACTAGAAAAACATGAGGATCAAGAATATCCAGTCCATTTTATCAAACAACCAACAAACATTGAGAATCGAACGAAAACATATTTAGATCCAAAACTTTAAATCCACAATACACACATGTTGCATGTCTAAAATCAAAATAAAATAGATCATCATGCTCAGCGAAGTTCACAGATCATTATTCACATCAAAAATTCAAGTTCTATGAGTATGAAAAATTCACCAACCTGAACCTTGGAGAGCTTGAAATCCTCCAAGAAATCCCTCCAAAAACTGCAAATCTACTCCTTAGAACCTCTATATGCAAAATAAATGCAACTAGAGCTTGAAATCGTGCTAGATCTTGAGATTTAAGTTTGAATCCTCTTGAATGGAACTCGGTGAAATCCTCAGTATGAGCTCAAAATAGCAGTTGATTCTTTCTCTATTCTCTTCACTGATCAAGAATGTGAAGAGAAATCTCCAAGAAACTCCAAGGAAAGTGAGATTCAAATAGAGAAAGTGTGAGAGCAAAAAACCAAAACTGTGCCAATGAGAGTCTCTGACCTAGCTGTGAGTTTATGAGTAAGCTTATATACTCTCCATTAGTTCACTGATTAGGATTAGCAAGTGATTAGAACCTTGGTTAATGAGATTTGGATGAAATTGCAAAAATGCATTTTGTACCACCACCACTAATCCACACGTGTACATTCCTTGCAGCAAGCATGATTCACCTCCAATTTACTTATTTATCACCTCTGAATTGAATTTGGGCCTTGCACTTTCTTGGTTTGTAAGTTTTGAATCAATTTGTATTTTTGCATAATGTGAAAATAATGAGAAATATGGCATGGAATGAATTGATTCAAAGGTCACAAATGATCCTCTTGACTTGTATTTTGATGTTGTAATCTGACATGAAGCAATTGGGAACATTACAAGTCCTTTTGAGTGAAAATGCAAATGGTGGAAAATTTGACATATAAGAAATCCAAGAAATGCACCTTCCATTGTTTTGGCCATAACTAGAGTTCCACAAATGATATGGAAATGTTCTAGTACTTTTTGGAAATGGGAGAGAAAGATCTTAAACTTTCATGTTGGAGGAAAATTCATTTGGAGCTTCCTTGATGATGAAAAGTCAAGTTGAATGTGGTAAAAAATTGCCAAAAATGGAAAGTTTTCATTATAGGTCATTTTCCAAATTTAGTAACTTTTGCACAAACTCTTGATTTTTGATGAATGATGCCATCCATGCCATCCCTTGACCAAATAAAGGTATATGGACTTGAGAATCATGATTTGAACCTTTGCAAACCCATGGTTGACTTTCCTTTTGAGCTGTTGACTTTTGCTTATTTCACAAGTAACTGATCCAATGAAGATCTTCCCCAGAGGACCAATGACCAAGATTCCATCCATGAACACTCAAGAACATAAGGAATACCATGAGATCAAGTCTTGCCCAAGAAATCAGAAATAAACTGATTTTAGGTCAAGCCCTGATTTTGGCACCCTCTGGTTAGGAGGAAATAGCACATCCTCCAAATCCAAATTCCTCTGAATATGTTGTGTATCCTCTCAAACAATGATGGGATATGCCCTTTGGAGATGATAAAGACTCAAATAGCTTGCCATTTGGGGGTCAGATCCCAACTTTTGACTGCCTTGTGTAGGAGATCATGCACTGCCCAATCTTCTTGAGGAATTCTCCTCTTCCCATGACTTGTGAGATCAAATGGAGATGATACATGATGTAAGAGATCCTTGAGGCTTGTGAGAAACACTTGGTCTTCTTCTTTGGATGATCAATACCTTAGACAATCACCTAATCACATGCCCTTATGCAAGATGCAATGCTAGATGCTTGATGTTTTATTTTTCTATTCTTGAATGCAATGCAATGCAATGAAAGCTCATGATAAAAGATATGAAGAAAGGAGAGGGCAAATTTTGGGTTATTACACTTGGCATGAGCAGTCATCATGCGAAGATACATGACCAAATGAGCTCTTGGGCAAGAGTGACCCTTGTACTTCACAAAATCTGGAGTTATGAACTTAGCAGGTATAACAAGGTCTGATACTAAGCACATGTTGTCTGCATCCACATTAAAGAAATCAGTACCCTCAAAGGCTTTGAGTCTTCTTTCTATGCTTTGAAACTGCTCTCGGACAACTTCAGGTTCAACAAAGTCTTCACGGTCTTCACTCTGAGCACTAGCAGCATTGTACTCATAGAGGGGATTCTCGAAAGAAGCTCGAACAGTCTGTAGAACAGCATAGACCACGGGTCTGGGCTCGGCGAAAACAGGAGCTTGAAAGACAGGCATAGCAGTCTGACCAACCATAGCAGTAGATGCAAGAGGTGGAGAATAGTTGTGTGGCAAACCAAACTCTGGCCACGTTGAAGGCGGCATCTGAACTGGTGGAGGATCATCGCTTGAAACTTCCTGGATGACAGTCCTTTGGGGTGGCTCTCCCCTAGCAATCAAAACTTGGAGCATCTCAATGAGTTTAGTCATGCTCGACTTAAGTTCATCGATCTCCATTCAGACCTCAACATTGTGTATCTCTTGCTCTGACATCTTGCATCTGTAATTAGCTCTAGTTCGGTATTGGTGTCGAGGAATCAACTTGACGACTAACAGACAAACACTAGTGGAGACGGTCCACTGGAAATGAGTAGCTGGGCAGACAGACGTATGCAATGAGACATGCAAAGATGAAAATCAAATGCAATGCAATGCAATGCAAACAGGATGCAAAAACACATGCAACAGGATCAAGGGTTCGAGATCACAACATGAAGTCTGGGTAAAGAACCAACCACAGGGTGTGTACTAGGGTTCTTGTATCTGCAGAGCAAGGTTCTAAAGAGTTTCCAGAGTCAACAACCCATCTTTCAGATTTTATCAACTTCCTAATTGCTCGGTGATCAATAAAATCCTCAAGAGAGTCTCGTCTGAGTGTAGTATCGCGTAGCAACTATTTAGGATTACTCCCTCATAATCATCGTACTACATCCTAAATAGGCCAGGTGGGGAAAAGGGATAACTAAAGGTCATCAGTATCTCTGGCTCCTAGGTCGAAAGTAGTAACGCACTCACGATTGCTCGTTCAACATTTACCACCTCCAAGAGGGCCTCAACTGAGTGTGGACTTCAAGTTCCCTCCTTTGGGATTTCTCCCTCGAAGTTCCCTTGACTATGTCCACGGTTCCGAAACATATGTGTTCTCTCAAGTCCGGGTTAGGACTTATCTCACTCATAGATACCATGATAACCC
This sequence comes from Lathyrus tuberosus, assembly GCA_022829125.1. Lineage (NCBI taxonomy): Eukaryota > Viridiplantae > Streptophyta > Magnoliopsida > Fabales > Fabaceae > Lathyrus > Lathyrus tuberosus. Next base: position 3,808,438 of record JALAZF010000261.1, on the reverse strand, counting down.
AAAATAAACAGGATAATAAAGCAAGAACAAAGATACAAGTATATAAGCAAATATGAAATACATAAGCATATACAAGTAAATAAGCAAACATGAATAACATAAAAACAAGATTAGCTTAACCCTCTTAGGAAACGACCAGCAATAGGTCTAACTGATTCCCCAGTGAAGTCGCCATTTCTGTTGCGGTGAAAATCGGATAACAAGCTATTACTTAACTTGCATCATTTTCTTTTACAACCGACTTTGATTTATCCAAAGGAAAGGTTCAAGATCGTTAAAAAAACCTAAAGGGGGGAGATCTAAGGTTCGGGGGTTGGTTATACAAAGAGAAGGTATTAGCACCCTAAGTATCTGTAGTACTCTACAGGAACCTCTTGCTAAGTTTGTGTTATGTTATGTTTGCTTGCTAAGAACACGAAATAGAATTAGTCTCGTCCTAATCATGATTTAATCGAGGAATCGATACTCAATGATTCTTGACTTTCATCGACTAAAAAGTGAATGAAACTGAAATAAAGAGAAAGCGGTCTCACATTGATCAATTTTTTGTTGATTCAATGAAGTCAACCAAACCATGAAGTTTGTTATGTCATCGACCAAAATAAAGATAATGAAACTGGAATGAAAAAAAAAGTTGGTCTCGTCTTAATCAAGATTTAAATCGATAAATCGATAATCTTAGATTTTTGACTTTCATCGACCAATAAAAATAAGTAAAAAGTGGCCTCATATTTATCAAGACTTTATTGATTTGAAATAATCAAAGTCAAGATTTGTGCAATGTCATCGGCCTAAAGTAAAGAAAATGGACTCGAAATGAAGAATAAAGTTAGTCTCGTCTTGATCAAGATTTAATCGGAGGATCAATAATCTTTTGATATTCGACTTTCATTGACCAAAAAAAAAAGAAATAAGCCTCATACATATCAAGACTTTTTAGTCATTTTGCATAAATCAACTAAGTCATGATTTTGTAATATCATTGGCCCTAAAAATCGAAATAAAGATCGTAAGCGAAAAATAAAAATCAAAACAAAATTCGAAAGAAAAAGTTATGAATTCAAGAAATAACATGATAAATTGAAACTAAAAATTCAAAGTGCTTCTAAAATAAAAACTAGAGAAACAAAATTAAGAAATAAATAAAATAAAAATAGTATGAAATAATAAAATGGTGGTGATGAAGCATGTTTTTTGTCTTTTTGAATTTTTATCTTATCTTTTAAACATCATTCATAATAAAACCAAACAAAAATTATAGAATATTACAATACTTTTTCCAGAAAAATATTAACATGCTAATGAACTTGATAACAACATAGATAAATGATCATGGTACTTTGAAAATGGAGAAATAAAAGAGGTGAATGTTACCTAGTGGAGACGGTCCACTGCCTCTTCAATGACACGAGTTATGGAAAAATGAAGACGAGCCTTCTCTCCAGAAAATTTGCAAGAATAATTGAGGGAGAAAATTAAGAGAGTATTCAGCCTTTGTGTGGGGTGAATCTGGTGTCCAAAATGAGAGAATGAGAGATCTTATTTATAGTGTGAATAAAGTGGAAGTGTTGATGTGGCAATCCATGTGACTTTATGAGAATGATTATTGGCCATTGATAATTGAAGTGTAAGAATGCTTTTTGGCCATTGATAAATCCAAGTTGGCAATCCATGTGACTTTATAAGAATGATTCTTGGCCATTGATAAGTGAAGTGTAAGAATACTTTTTGGCCATTGATAAATCCAAGTTGGCAATCCATGTGAAGTGTTTGTATTGTAGTGGTCCCCACTTACCATGATGATAAACAAAATAAAAGTAATAATAATAATAATAAAGCTTAGTAATAATAAAACTAATAATAATAAGACTAATAATAATAAAATTAATAATAATAATAATAATAATAATAATAATAAAGAAATAATAATAATAAAACTAAAAATAATAAAAAAGATAATTGAAAATAGTTAGTGAAAAAAAGAAATAAAACAAATTAAATTCTAACAAAAAAATGCATGATTATTGATATGTTTACTAGAATGCAAAAACAGAGACCAATGAAAAGGATATGCAAACGATCAGAATATCAGAGGGTAAAATTTGGGGTACAACAGATGCATTACTCGATGAGCATTGGTTTCTATCAATGCAAGATGAACTAAATCAATTCTGGAGAAATGAGGTTTGGGACCTTGTCCCCCCTCCGCGAGATCATCGAGTAATAGGCACCCGATGGGTGTTTAGGAATAAACTTGATGAAAATGGAGTAATAACGCGTAACAAAGCTAGGATTGTAGCGCAAGGCTATAACCAAGAGGAAGGAATCGACTATGAGGAAACTTATGCGCCGGTTGCCCGACTCGAGGCTATACGCCTTCTACTTGCCTATGCATGCACAAAGAACTTTAAATTATTCCAAATGGATGTTAAAAGTGCGTTCCTTAACGGATACATAAATGAAGAGGTTTATGTAGCCCAACCTCCGGGTTTTGAATCCCACGAATATCCTAATCATGTCTATAAACTAAAATGAGCTTTGTACGGACTTAAACAAGCCCCTAGGGCTTGGTATGAACGTCTAAGCAAATTTCTACTAGATCAAGAGTATTCAAGAGGAAAGGTTGACACAACCCTCTTTATTAAACGTAAAGGAAAACACTTAATTTTGGTACAAATTTATGTTGACGATATCATATTTGGGTCTACTAACATGACCTTGGTCGAGGAGTTTTCTAGTTTGATGCAAGGGGAGTTTGAAATGAGCATGATGGGGGAGCTCAACTATTTCCTCGGATTGCAAATCAAACAACTTGAAGAAGGCACATTCGTGAGTCAAACAAAATATTGTCTTGAGTTACTAAAACGTTTTGATATGCTAAACTGCAAAGCAATAGATACTCCTATGCCTACAAGTGCTAATCTTGATCGTGACGAAAAGGGTAAGGATGTTGAGGTAAAGAAGTATCGAGGTATGATAGGGTCTCTTCTTTATCTTACCGCATCACGTCCCGATATAATGTTTAGTGTATGCATATGTGCAAGGTATCAGGCACATCCCAAGGAATCCCACCTTAAAGCAGTTAAGCGCATACTTCGATACCTTTCTGGTACTCCAAAGTATGGCTGTGGTATTCCAAAGGTAGTGTTTGTTCCTTAGTTGGCTACTCCGATTCCGACTTTGTCGGGTGTAAGTTGGATAGGAAAAGTACTAGTGGCACGTGTCACTTTTTCGCAAATTCCTTGGTGAGTTGGCACAGCAAGAAACAGGTTTCCGTTGCTTTGTCAACAGCCGAGGCGAAATATGTTGCCGCTGGTAGTTGTTTTGCTCAAGTCCTATGGCTTAAGCAACAATTACTTGATTTCAACTTAAAACTGGAACGTATTCCAATTTTGTGCGATAACACTAGTGCAATTAATCTAACTAAGAACCCTGTACTACATTCACGCACCAAGCATATCGAAATACGCCATCATTTTCTTAGGGATCATGTAGAGAAAGGTGATGTAGTTTTTGAGCACGTTGACACTAAGAATCAACTTGCTGATATTTTCACAAAACCTTTAGCTACAGAGCCTTTCTTTCACATCCGTAGGGAACTTGGCATTCTCGATATTTTGGATCGTGATTAATAATTCCTTAAAGTAGTAATCTTCACATATATACATGCTTGTTTATTCTTTTAACTAACAATGCAAAGAGATATTTGGCCATATGTGAGGGATCTTGTCGTCATGATGATCAAGGTAATATCGTTCCGATTTATAGATGATTATCAATATTTGGTGCCATATTAATTACTCTAATCTTGATGTTTACTGCATTTGGTGCACTTATCTATCATATGGATGTTTTGTTCTGTATGTGTATATGTCTATTTATCTGTCTGGAACTTAAAAAATTGCAAAATTTCACTTTCATATGTTCATGCGTCGACGCATAGATTCATGCGCTGACCTATTAAACCTTCGGGATAGCGCATAAACACACGTTCAACTTTCTTTAAAAAAATTGAAGAATTATGCGCCGACGCACAGATTCACAGATCGACGCATAACCCGGCCGTTCTGACTCCCTACTTCACTGGGACATGTGCGCCGACCTAGAATTGTTCATTTTCCATACATATTCTAATTACACATTAATCTATGATTCTTGCATGTCATCTCATTAGTCTTGGTGGTTAATCTCTCCCTATTCTCCTCCATTAAACCTCATTAATCATAATTACTCTCCACTAAATCCTCATCCAAACCCTAGAAATCATAACCCACCAAGAGGAAATCTTCTATAATACTGCTGCAAGGTTCTCTAAGGGCCGTCATATTCACTCTTTACTCTCAGAGAAAAACAAGTGTCATCATCCTCTCTCAACTTTTCTTCAACAATGGCTTCAAGAAGAAACCCTGGTAGAAGAGGAACAAGAGGATCATCTTCACAATCAGCACCCACCAGAGCATCATCGTCATCTACACCACAGGTAACATTTGAATCTTTAATCTCTGAAAGGCTAACTACTTTGTTTGCATAACTGTTTTCTAATCGGGCTGTTATAAGACAACATGGGTTTTATCCTCTGATGGGTTCAGATTTTCACATTCCTGAGATTTCTGAACTTATAAATTTTCAAAATCTTAATGAATTTGTAGAATGTGATGATAAGTATAGTGAAGACTTGACTAGGTTGTTCTATTGTGGGATCAAGGGAAAATTTCATGGGGCTGAATTTAAGTTCTCTATGAATAATGTTGAATTTCAGATAACAAATGATGTATGGTCTACATTGTTTGTATTGGACACTGATGACACTCTCCCAAAGGTTACTGATAAAACCTTTGTTGAGGGCTATGAATTTAAAACTGCTCTGAATTCAATGTTGCGAGAACCGTATTCAGCTGATTTTGTGGCAAGTGAATTATTTCCTAAAAGTGTCACTACCGGCCATCTAAAATTAAAAGATCGTATTCTTCAGTGGATTGTTGCTCGCATCTTGAGGCCTAAGAAAGGAGGATACTCAAGAGTTGAGCAGGCAGAGGTTCACCTCATCTATATTCTCAAGAATAAGATCAAAATTAATTGGCCCTATTATTTCGCCTATAGGATGTTCACTACTCGCAGCTCCCACAAATTTCTAGCACTTGGTTATGCGTCTGTTGTTGCAAACATCTTGAATCACTTTTATGTTCCTATTCCGCAGATTTGTCACATTCATATCACTGCTGAACAACAATTTCTTGCCAAAACCCTTTCCATGATGAGTTACTTTTGGAAGTCACGTGAGAACAGGTTCATCTATCGACCAAGATCAACCCATCCTGAACATGATGAACCGGTTCATCTTGAAGCAAGTGACGATGAAGGCATTCCTGGAAATCCAAATCAAGCGGTTAATGATGAAAATGTGGTTGTACAGGAAGATGTGGTTATGCAAGAGAATGTGGATATGCAGGAAGAAGACAATGAGGCATGGATGGGCCAACAACCTGAAGAGACCTCTGAAAATCAGGGATGGGGTCAGTGGCAACAAAACTGCTAGACTGTGCTTGGTGATGCATACGTTCCTCCATCTTATGGTGAAGACTATGAATGGCAGCCACCGGAAAATTTTGCTCCTCCAACTCCACCATTCTAGCATGATCAGCAGTCGTCTGAAGAAATTCTAGCAAGGCTGAATGAGTTATCTCTGCAACATCAAGAATTCCAAGCACTGCAGGACACTCGATACACGACTCAACAGGAACAGTTCACAAATCTGTCTAACCAACTATCTTCTCACGTCACCAACTTCAACAATTTCGCAAATGCAGCCATGAATCGGTTCAATCAAATGGATGCCAACTTAACTCAGCAAAATCTGAACTTGGCAAACAGCCTTGGTAACCTCAACAGCACCTTGATTGAGCTCAACCTTCAACTCGAGGATCTTCCACCACCAAGTCAACATTATAGGGGAAGAGGTCATTATTTTAGGGGGAGAAGACCATAGAGTCTAGGGCATTTGTGTTTGCGTTTATGTTTTGTGATTGTTTTTTCTGCTTAACTTTGACATGTGCTTTGCGTTTATTTTGTGATTTCTTCCAGAGTGAATGTTTTGTTAGTTTTTGTTTGTTCCGTATTTAACCATTCCCAATTTTACGTTAGCGGTATCATATGTGGATGCATGTTATTGTGTGTTTGTTGCAAATATATGATGATCCAATACGCATTATACTGCATAAGTTTGACCACTGTCCTTTTCTCTTTTTGATGTTGTCAAAGGGGGAGAAGAATAACAAGCAGAAATCTTATTTACCAGATGTCAAAGACAGGGGGAGCTTTGTTCACTCTCAAATTACATATCTTGTGACAAGCAGAAAGTGTTACCATCATAAAAAGGGGGGAGTATGTGAGGGATATTCTCCTAGCTACCATGTTTTAATGATGTCAACAAACATATTAGATTGTAATTTGAGCGGTATCACTTCACGTGTCGGGCATATAGCGTCTAACCATTATCGTTCATATGTCTAGATACATAGGATCGTGTCCTCTCTAATAATAAAGGTCCACTATCGTTTTAGTTGTGTCTAGTATGTGTCTTTGATATTAGTCTGGTAAAAATGCTCAGAAAAATTGAATTTCCAAAAAATTTGCACTTCATGCGCTGACCTTCCAGTTCATGCGCTTACCTACAATTTCATGCGCTAACCCTCAAAACTTGCGGGAAAGCGCATAACCAAATAAACTCCAAAATAGTCTCTTATGCGTCGACGCATGAAAGCTAGGGTCAGCACATAACTTCAAAATTCAGTTTTTTTTTCAATTTCTTTTCTGTTATTTTTCTGTTGTTAATTTTTGCTGGTCATATTTTTCATATAAATAGTTTTGGTCATCTTTTTTATTCATAACAAGAAACGTGAAAAATATATGTCATTTCTCTCTTCATCTTCATCTTCTTCACTGTGTAAACAAACAATCACACATAATCATCTTTGTTTGTGTCGCCCATTGATCGAAGTGATAACGTTCAAAATTTAGGAAGTGTAGTCTTCATCTTCTGGGTTGAGAGTTTGGCAGGTGTTTCTTGAATAAAACCAGTTGGTTTTGTCCTCCAAGAATCGGATAGATTTTGGGGGTTTTTGCATAAACTGTTCTTTCTACAAGGATTCGGCTGGGCAAAGGTAACCGGAAATTGGCGCAATTGTTCGGTGTAGTAGTTGTAATCAGAGGATCGTAGAAAGGAGGTTTGGGTTCGAATTCTTGGTAGATCGTAATTGACCGAGTGAAGGTAACTGAAGAAAGGTGGTTTCTTTCGGTTTAGTAGCGTGGGAAGGTAATTGGATCAACCATATTCGAAGCACTTGATTCGTCTTGAATCAAGGGAAGAGAAAATTCTGCATCAACGATCGAAGACATTCGAGGGTTTGAATGTTCATTGTTTTCTCTTGTAATAAACAATTTGCAACAACAATATATATATATATATATATATATATATATATATATATATATATATATATATATATATATATATATATATATATATCTCAATTCCATTTGTGGATTTGGGGGCAGACGTACCCAAAGGGAGGACGATTGGGGAACTGCCTAATCAAATCGCGTTTGTTCTCTCTTTCCTTAACTCTTTTACAATTCATTTCGTTCGAATTTGTGAAGTTGCAAGTCATCAAAATTTCTGTAGTAGAGTAATTGTAAGCTGATAAATTGCTTTGTTAAACTGATACAATTCCTTGAATTGTATCTTGGAGCAGCTACACATTACTTGTTACTGAAATTCTGCACTTAGTGTGTTTTCGCACACTAGGTGTTTGATAATTTGTTTCAAAGCAAATTCGAACTTGTTGTCTTTAAATTGCTTATCAATTTTCCTCATTGGATTGGAATATACATCAACCAAGTGATATTTTGTTGATTGCGTATCTTAAGTGTAATATTCAAAACTGAATTTTTCTCCTCTGCACTCATCCGTGATATCTTCGTGCATATCCGATCCTTTTGGTAGAACGTTCATTGTAGACGTTCTATCCAGTGGTAGCTTCCGTTTAAATAATTTTTAAAAACAAATTTTGTAAACCATTTGCGTGTAAAACTCAAGGGATCTATTCAACCCCCTTCTAGATCCATAGCCATCATCTAACAGCAAACCCATTGCACATTCTCGATCTAAGGACCCAGTGCTGGGAAATCGCTATAGGATGTCTTTTTTGAAAGAGAATCAGTGGAGGCACTCCTCGATTGGTGATAGTACTGTACCCCGAGGGATGAATGTACTATTGCTTCTCGACCTCAGTGCCTGAAGCTGAGGACCTTTCGTTTTGGTGAATCAGTTGAGGCCTTCTCGATTGATGATGATGCCAAACCAAAAATGGCGAACGTATCATCATTTCTCGACCTGAGAGCCCAGGATACTGAGGATCTTAGTACCCACACGTGAGAAGGGCGGGTTGTTTACAGGTTTGTAGGTAACCATAACCTCCTACATACCCGATTTTCTGTTGTCATTACACAAAAGGAGAATTCATCCTATTGTATTCAGATGGTCCCTATCTATGGTTCTATATTATTCTCAGAGCTACACTGACACCGTTCACAGTCCAGCACAGACACTTGGCACCTTGATACCATGCCCTTTGCATTGCATTTACATATCCTAACATACATGCTTATTCATTTCCAGGTGCATATTTTACTCCCGATTCCAGTTATCAGGTTCTCACAAGGATGAATACTAAAGAGAGGAAGAATATCATCAGTTACAAATTCCTCACGCCTACTCTAGGCCCTATTATTGTCCTGAAAGGAATGGCGAGCCCTGAAGTGCGGGAAGCTTTCGAAGAGAAATATAGGTGGATTTTATCTTTTGTTTGCAATGTCAGTGATTACGAATACAGAGGTCTTCATACTTTGATGCAGTTCTACGACCCTCCGCTGAGGTGTTTTGTATTTCCAGATTATTTGTTGGTACCTACTTTGGAGGAGTATTCCAACATGTTAGGGATTGCTATCAAAGAGGAGCCTCCTTTCTTTGGGTCTGTGGGTGATTTTGACTTTGGAAAAGTGGTTGGTGCTCTTTATTTGAGCAAGTCAGAGTTAGAAGCCAATATCTCTAACAAAGGAAAGCTTCGTGGTTACAAGCTGGGGTATTTGATAAAGAAGGCTCAGGAAGCTGCGAAAGACGGGAATTGGGTTGTTTTTAATGCTTTACTAGCTCTTTGTGTATACGGCATTGTATTGTTTCCCAACGAGCCTGATTTTGTTGATACGGACGCCATTCGGATATTCATGATGAAATATCCGGTACCAACGCTGTTGGGAGATCTTCACTATGCCTTATACAACAGAAATGAAAAGAAAAGATGAGGGATAATTCGTTGTTGTGCACCTTTGTTCTATAAGTGGCTTGCAAGTCGCTTACCGCAATCAGGAGCTTTTGTGGATTCTAAAGATTCTCTAGAATGGAGTCAGTGCTTAATGGGACTAGTCACCAAGGACATCATATGGGTAGACCATGGGCTAATTGGCAAGAACATTATCCACAACTGTGGTGAGTTTCCTAATGTTCCACTAATAGGAAGAAAAGGGGAATCAACTACAATCCTTCTTTGAGCGTCCTGCAATTTGGGTACGCTCTGACGGGTCTGCCCATTAAGAGATATGTAGAGGAGTCCCTGTATTTCCACGCATCAGATGGTTGGGAGACAGCACAAAAAGTCTCAGAAAGTTGGGCTAGTGTGCTAAAGAAAGGGAAAGTTGCTCTAGGCAAACCCAATAATCGGGCTTATCCAGCATATGAAGAGTGGGTAAAGAAAAGAGTTGAAGATTTTCACTTGCCTTTTGGTAAGGCGCCCCTCCTGTATCCTGAGGATGAGAAAGAAAGAAGTACTACCACTGTGGAAGAATTCGACAAGTTGCATGCTTCGGTGAAAAAGCTTCAAGGAGAGAATTCTGAGCTGAGCAGCCGTCTTCAAGAAGCGCTACATACCAACAAAAGATTAGAACTGAAAACCCAAGACGCAGAACAAATCTTAGCAGCAAGAGAAAAGGATTTTGCAGAAAGAGCTCAACATTTCCAGAAAATTAGTAAGGGTGCCGATGTTGCCACTCAAGCTCATAAGAAGACCAAACAGGATTTAGTCCAGACTAAAGACACACTAGCCAAGCTTCAGCAAGCCTGGGATGAGGTCAGAATAGAGAATGCAGAGCTGCGAGAGCAATTAAAGGCCAAAGACAATGAGCTTCTTAGAGCGCATGAACAACGGAGAAGGCATCGGCAAAACTTTGGAAAAAGCCAAGAGTAGCTGGAGAATGTTAATGATGAATTGAAAATGTCCAAGAAAAAGCTTGAGGATGCCATGGTGGAGATGGGAAGACTCAAGATACAAGCTGGGGTGAAAAGGTTTAAGGAAGTGAGTACTGATGAAGCTCTCTTGATGCACGCAGATTCACTAGCCGAAGCTCTGAAGAGGAGAGACATTTTGATCAAAGAGTTGATTGAAAGGCCGGGTCATCAGCGCACCAGAATCCTTTTTGAAGAAATCAAGCATTCTAGTGAGAAATTGAAAGATTTGGAGTTAGATGTTTGATCTTACTTTCCCATCTTTTTAATGTAGTTTTGTTGATGTACTGTTGGCTACCATCAGGCTTGTTGATGGAATCATTTCCTTGATGTACTGCCCATTTACGGACTCATAGTAAAATGCTTCGGCACTTATTAGTTTTCTGTTGAATTCAATGAATGGCTTATTAAAAGGGGTTTCTTCAGCATCACGCTATTCACCAGCACATTATCACAGCATAGTTCTTCGCAATATTTTTCTCTCAACATTATGTGACTATTATTGAAATTCTTGTGATTAAGACTGGAATCAGGGTGTAAAACGCCCTGGGGATGAAAAAACATGACATTTACATTTTCATAATCATAAGCATTTTTGCATAAAAGGTACTTGTTCGAGTTTTTCCTAACCTTTATTTGGTTTCAGGCAGGATAGCTGACCAACCGATTCATCAATATTCTACTCGACTCAACCAGAAAAAAGTAATGGAGCAAATGCAAGCAGAAATGGCCGCCATGCAAGCCTGTATCACCCAATTCATGGAAATGATGCAAGGGGTCGTACAAGGACATGAGCAACTCAGAACTCTCGTTCAACCTCTCGTGGCAAGAGTAGATGACAATGGTGTACTACATGGTGGTCTCCAGAACAATGTTGTTCCTCCGGGCGGAGGTGCTAATGGGCACAATATTCAGAATGGACCTCCGGGCGGAGTCCCAGTTCCCACTGTTGTTATCCCTCCGGGCGGAGGAGAGAATGTGGTGATTCCTTCTGTGGTTGGAGGAGGAAACAGTATCCATGAAGTCCATGGCCATCACTTTTATGACCAACAAGACGATGTTTTCTCTGTACCAGGTGGAGATGCTGGCCTCCCGGATGTTGATGACCAGAGGATTAGAATCATTGAAGAACAACTAAGAGGGGTGGTAAATCAAAATTCTGTGGGAATGGATCTGGATGACCTAGGGCTGGTTCCTGATGTGAGAATTCCTCATAAATTTCAAGTCCCCACTTTTGAGAGGTACAACGGCACTACTTTCCCCAGGACACATGTTCGGGCATATGCAAGAAAGATGGCTGCGTACTCCCATGATGAAAAATGGGTGATGCATTTCTTCCAGGACAGCTTGTCTGGAGCGTCCCTGGAATGGTATATGCAACTTGAGAGGAGCCATGTACGCAACTGGAGAGAGATGGTGGAAGCATTTGTGAAGCACTATCAACATAATACTGACTTGGCTCCCAATCGTACACAGTTACAAAATATGTCTCAAAAGAGTGGTGAAAGCTTTAAAGAGTATGCACAGAGATGGCGCGAGTTGGCGGCAAGAGTACAACCACCCATGCTGGAGAAGGAAATGCTGAATCTGTTTATGGATACTTTGCCGGGGCATTATTATGAAAAGCTGTTACCTTGCATGTCGGGCAAGTTTGCCGACTTGATCATGGTTGGAGAGATGCTAGAGGGTGGAATCAAAGCTGGGAAAGTTTCGGGTAATGAGGGGTCGTCTTCTGGTCAGGGGAAGAAACCATATGCGAATTACAAAAAGAAGGAGGAAACCAATTCTGTCTCGTCTCACCGAGGTAAAGGGAAACAACGCCAGAACTATAATCAGCAAGTAGCTTCAGTGACGATTCCTGCGGCGCTTCCACAGCAACAGCAAAATCAGGCACCTTGCCGTTACCCAGCTAGACAAAGGACAGTTGATAGGCATTTTGAAACACCTCCTATGTCATATTCCCAGTTGTTCCAGCATTTGCTACAATTACAGTTAATCCAGAAGAGGACCTTGGCCCCTCTCACAAGTAATCCACCTCCGGGTTATAATCCCAATGCCCACTGCGACTTTCATTCTGGGGCACCCGGGCATCACATCGAGGACTGCAAAGCTTTTAAGCATAAAGTCCAAGACCTGGTGGATTCTAAAGCTATCAATTTTTCAAATGACGTGCCGAATGTTATCCAGAATCCAATGTCAGATCATGGCGGGCCAAGGGTTAACGCTGTGTTAGAGGAGAATGAATCTTTAAATCTGGTTATGGATGTGAACGAGTTAAGAACTCCTTTGATGGTGGTAAAGGAGAGATTATTGATGGGTGGAGTGGACCCCGGTTGCAACAAGAATTGTTCAGAGTGTCTGATACAGACGAATGGCTGTGGATTGTTGAAACCAGGAGTTTAAAAGTTGATCGATGAAGGTAGGTTGCAGTTTGACAGAGGTGACCAATGAAAAGAGGTTATTGGCAGTGATGTGGCTACCATCACTATTCCATTCAAGACAATCACAATTTCAGCGGAGGCAAGACCAGCGCCGGTTATAATTACAGGTCCTGGACCCATTCCTTATGAGAGTACCAAGGCCATTCCTTGGAACTATGGGGCAGAAGTTTTCGTTAATGGGCAGAAACAAGAGTTAATGGGAACATCGGTAACAAGTTCCAGTCTTGAGGAAGCAGGAGCTATTACCCGAAGCGGTAGAATCTTCACTCCTTCCGATGAACGGGCTGATAATTCCAGACAGGACAAGGGTAAACAGGTCGTAGATAATTCTGTACAGACCCCGGCAGTGACTGACTCCGTAGTAAGGCCAGTTGATAGTCCCTTCTTCGAGAATGTAGAGGAATTCATGAGGCTGATTCGAAGAAGTGACTATAAAATTGTGGATCATTTGCATCAGACGCCATCTAAGATATCCATATTATCCTTGTTGTTGTGTTCGGAAGCTCACCGAAACGCGTTGCTGAAAGTACTGAATGCTGCCTATGTGCCCCAAGAGATCTCGGTCAATCAGCTTGAGGGGGTGATAGCCCATGTTAATGCAGGCAACGGTTTAGGGTTTACTGATGCTGACTTGACTCCAGCTGAGAGAAACCATAACAATGCCTTGCATATTTCTGTTGAGTGCCGTGGGTCATTGATGTCTCATGTGCTTGTGGATACAGGATCATCTTTAAATGTTTTGCCTAAGAAGGCATTGATGAAGTTGGATACCTGAGGGTTGATATGCACGCCCAGTGATTTGGTAGTGCGCGCATTTGATGGTTCTAAAAGGGCTATTTTTGGAGAGGTTGTGATGCCAATTAAGGTTGGCCCGGAGGTCTTTGACGCCACATTCTATATAATGGATATTCAGCCCGCTTACAGCTGTCTACTTGGTCGGCCGTGGATTCACAGTGCTAGGGCTGTAACGTCTACACTCCATCAGAAGCTTAAATATATGGTGGATGGACACATGGTGACAGTTTGCGGAGAGGAGGACATTATGATAAGCCATCTATCTACTTTCAAATATGTGGAGGTAGATGGCGAGATACAGGAAACGTTATGTCAAGCTTTTGAAATGGTAAAAGTTCATGAAGAAGTTCCCAAAGAGGTTAGCCCATCTGAAATGGTTAAGCAGCTTACAGTGGTAGAGCAGCCGGAGATTTCTATGTCATCCCTCAAAGAAGCAAGGGCGGTAGTTGGAGCTGGAAGCTCATAAAAATGGGGTCAGATTATCGAGGTGCAGAAGAAGCAAGATACTTATGGGCTGGGTTACAAGCCACCCAGGCGTCCTGAAGAGCCTCCGAAGTTTTACGGCCCAGTTCGTTTTACCAGTGCTGGGGTATTCTTTGATAAAGTCAACGCTATTGAAGAGGATGGAGACAGTGATTGCGACATGGATAATTGGATCCGCCCCTGCATGCCTGGTCAAAGCCCATGCAACTGGTCATCGGAGAAGATCATCCAAGTGACTGGACCAGAGTAATTGTTTCTGTTTTTTCTGTTATGTTTGATCCTACGCTCTGCCCAAGGCGTAGTGATTCTTGTTTGTAGAGCTTAAACATTTCGTATGCTTTTCTTTATCAATAATAAAGGACTTTTCGCATTCAAATGCTTCTGATCCCTGTTTTTATATTTTTCTTTTGTGCATAAAATCACATCAAAATGGCAATGTGTTTTGTTTGTTGCATACATAATAAAACATGAATCATCTATCATGCAGGTTACCTTGTTCAGATTCCATCCCCCATGATTCGGCTATGGCTCAGTATGATTTCGATAATCCCATATATCAGGCTGAAGAAGAGGTTGAGGAAGGCTGTGAACTTCCTGAGGAATTGGCCAGACTACTAAAACAGGAGGAAAGGATCATCGTGCCTCATCAGGAGGAGATTGAAATTGTTAATTTGGGAACAGAGGATGCGAAGAAAGATGTAAAGATTGGGGCTGCTTTGGAAGATAGTGTAAAGAGAAGATTGATTGAGATGCTTCGAAAGTATGTGGATATCTTCGCCTGGTCTTACCAAGACATGCTTGGGCTTGACACTGACATCGTGGTACATCGATTGCCGCTCAAAGAGGGATGTACTCCGGTTAAGCAGAAGTTGAGGAGAACGAAACCTGAAATGTCTGTCAAGATCAAAGAGGAGGTTCAGAAGCAGATAGATGCTGGATTTCTAGCTGTGACAAGTTATCCTCCGTGGGTTGCTAACATTGTGCCTGTACCAAAGAAGGACGGAAAAGTCAGGATGTGTGTTGATTATAGAGATCTGAATAGAGCAAGCCCAAAAGATGATTTCCCGCTTCCTCACATCGACGTGTTAGTGGACAACACTGCTCAATACTCTGTGTTTTCCTTCATGGATGGCTTCTCTGTGTATAACCAAATCAAAATGGCCCCAGAGGACATGGAGAAAACAATGTTCATAACACCGTGGGGGACATTCTGTTAAAAAGTAATACCCTTTGGATTGAAAAATGCTGGGGCAACTTATCAGTGGGCTATGGTGACTCTCTTTCATGATATGATTCACAAAGAGATCGAAGTATATGTTGATGACATGGTTGCGAAGTCACAAACAGAGGAAGAGCATCTGGTGAATCTTCAGAAGCTTTTTGATAGGGTGATAAAGTTCAGACTAAGGTTGAATCCGAACAAGTGCACCTTCGGGATGAGATCGGGAAAACTACTGGGGTTTATTGTCAGCGAAAGAGGTATCGAGGTTGATCCTGCTAAAGTAAAAGCCATACAAGAAATGCCTGAGCCGAGAACGGAAAAAGAGGTTCGTGGTTTTCTGGGGAGGTTGAACTACATTGCTAGGTTCATATCTCATCTTACAGCCACTTGTGAACCAATATTCAAATTGCTAAGAAAACATCAAGCGGTCGGGTGGAATGAAAATTTTCAAAAGGCGTTCGAAAAAATAAAAGAATATTTGCAGGAACCTCCGGTCCTTATGCCACCAGTGCTAGGAAGGTCGCTGATTATGTATCTTACGGTTCTTGAGAACTCAATGGGGTGTGTGCTCGGTCAACACGACGAGTCAGGTAGAAAAGAACATGCCATATACTACCTGAGTAAAAAATTCACTGATTGTGAGTCGAGGTACTCAATGCTGGAAAAAACATGTTGTACGCTCGCTTGGGCAGCTAAGCGTTTGAGGCAGTATATGTTAAACCACACAACCATCTTGATTTCGAAGATGGATCCGATCAAGTATGTGTTTGAAAAGCATGTGTTTTCTGGAAGAATAGCCCGTTGGCAGATGGTTCTGACAGAGTACGATATTCAATATGTTTCCCATAAAGCCATTAAGGGAAGTGTTTTATCAGAGTATCTTGCCGAACAACCAATTGAGGATTATCAACCGATGAACTTTGAATTTCCTGATGAGCATATTATGTATCTGAAGATGAAAGACTGTGAAGAGCCTCTACATGATGAAGGACCTGAAATTGGATCCCAGTGGAAGCTAGTCTTTGACGGGGCTGTCAACTCATATGGTAACGGAATCGAGGCAGTCATTACGACTCCACAGGGTTCTCATATACCCTTCACTGCCCGATTGGCATTCATATGCACCAATAATGAGGCGGAGTACGAAGCATGCATCATGGGGTTAGAAGAAGCAATCGATTTGAGAATCAAGAACCTCGATGTTTACGGTGATTCCGCATTGGTGGTTAATCAGATCACAGGTGAATGGGAAACTCGTCAAGCGAATTTGGTGCCTTATAACAATTATGCCAGAAGGTTGTTACCTTTATTTGACAGAGTTAATTTCCATCACATACCCCGGTTAGAGAATCAGATGGCAGATGCGTTGGCAACGTTATCTTCGATGTATCAGGTGAACCGTTGGAATAAAACTCCCTTGATCAGAATCATGCGTCTGGATAGACCCGCTTTTGTGTTTACAGTTGAAGGGATATCAGATGGCAAGCCTTGGTATCATGATATTAAGGTCTTTCTGAAGAGTCAAGAGTATCCGGTTGACGCGTCCACCAAAGATAAGAAAACCCTGAGGAGGCTAGCGGGAAATTTCTTTTTGAACAAAGACGATGTGTTGTACAAGAGAAACTTTGACATGGTCTTGCTACGTTGTGTTGATGAACACGAGGCAAGCCTGTTGATAGAAGAAGTTCATGAAAGTTCTTTCGGTACTCATGCTAATGGGCATGCTATGGCCAGAAAACTATTGAGGGCGGGGTATTATTGGATGACTATGCAGTCGGATTGTTTCAAATACGCTCGGAAATGTCATAAGTGCCAAATCTATGCAGATAAGGTACACGTACCGCCTACTCCTCTGAATGTGTTGTCATCGCCTTGGCCCTTTGCTATGTGGGGCATTGATATGATCGGGAAGATTGAGCCGACTGCTTCCAATGGGTATCATTTCATTTTGGTTGCCATTGATTATTTCACGAAGTGGGTGGAAGCAGCCTCATATGCCAACGTTACCAATCAAGTAGTAGCCCGGTTTATCAAGAAGTACATCATCCGCCGGTATGGAGTCCCAGAGAGAATCATTACTAATAATGGTTCAAATTTGAATCACAAGATGATGAAGGAGCTGGGTCAGAGCTTTAAGATCGAACATCACAATTCTTCTCCTTATCACCCGAAGATGAATGGGGTTGTTGAGGCGACAAATAAGAATATCAAGAAGATTGTGCAGAAGATGGTAGTGATGTATAAAGACTGGCATGAGATGTTGCCCTATGCTTTACACAGTTATCGTACTTCGGTGCGTACATCAACTGGGGCAACACCTTTCTTGCTTGTATAAGGTACGGAAGCAGTTTTACCCGTAGAGGTTGAGATTCCTTCTTTGAGAATTCTGGAAGATGTGAAGCTTGACGAAGCTGAATGGGTGCGTTCCAGATTGAATCAACTGAACCTAATCGAGGAAAAGAGATTGGCAGCCATTGCACATGGCCGGTTGTACCAGAGCAGGATGAAGAAAACATTTGATCAAAAGGTGCGTCCTCGGTGCTTTCAGGCTGGTGAATTGGTTTTGAAAAGGATCCTTCCTCCTCTAACAGATCACAGGGGCAAATGGACTCCAAATTACGAAGGTCTATATGTAGTAAGACGGGTTTTCTCTGGCGGAGCCTTATTACACTCAACTATGGATGGTGAAGATTTTACATCCCCTGTGAACGCAGGCGTAGTCAAAAAATACTTTGCATAAAAGAGACCCGCTGGACATAAAAAGAAGATCCAGGCAAAAAAAGGGCATCCCGATGAACCATAAAAAGAAAAGGTTCGGGCAAAAGTTAGGGATAAAAAGAAAAAAAAGAATAAACCCGCAAAGTTGAAAACCTGACAAGGCAACTTTGGCAAAAATGGGTATCCCGATGGATTGAAAACCCATAAAGGGAGATCCAGGCAAAAGTTAGGGATTTGAAAGCAAGAGGTTACGGTCTGCGTTCGATCTGTGAACATTTTTGATACACGGGAATTTCGAAGGAAAGGAATCTGCCTAGTCAGCCTCTCTGAAGGTCAAAGCATATGCGGATGAGCGAGACATATGAGTCATAGCTGAATCGAATCATGGTGGACATTTGTCCCCCACATTGCCGACATGTGTATTTTTCTTTTACTTTTTGTGCAATTACCTCTTTTCAGGAATTGCCTCCGACTGTAAATGCCTATTTACAGGCCAATTCATTCAATAAAATTTTCACTTCAGTCAAAGAGCTTTCCGTGTTTATTTTATTTTTACTATTTCGTTTGTGAAAAGTACAATATGTTGATAAGACATTGCATGAAAGATGTTAAGCTTTGCGAAGCATATCGGAAAACAGTGGAAGTTGCTCATGAAATAGTCATTAGGATGATAATTTAGATAGCTATTTTGCGTTGTCTGTTGATTTTGTTTGCAGGGTAGCAGGATTTCTCCCCAGTAGAGTTCCTCTCCTCAGCATCTGAAAGATCATCATCCTCAGCAGAGCTTGATCTATTACTTTATGGCAAGCAGTCAGAGGTCTGGTACTTAGGTACCTCTGTAGGAGAGGAGATGCTTGTTTCCTCGGCAGTAGGGTAAGGTGAATATTTTCCTCGGCAGGTTATTACTCTCCCCAGCCAGAGTACAGGGGATTATATCCCCAGCTAGAGTGGTGGTTGGTCCATTACTCTCTTAGCAAATAGCCAGAAGTTGATACGTCTGTATTCCCAGCAAGAAACTGTTGGAGTATGTTATTTGGACAAAGATGTTATTTCCCCACAGAGTTTGAACGCCTATCTTCCTCAGATGATCAAGAAAAGGTTGTCTCACCGACAATGGTTTGGTATGATCCCCAGCAGAGGGTTAATCTTGGTGGTATCCCCTAGATGATGTTATCAATCAACATACCCCAAGCAGGGTTGATGTTATTGACTTGTTCTCCCAAGCAGAGTGTGGTGGTGATCCTCTCGGTGGTTTGTTCAACAGTAGTTGATATCCCCAGCAGGTCTTAAGTCCATTCGTTATTGGCATTCTTTCAGATTCAGGTAGAAGTCATTGGTAATCCCCAGCGGAGAGCATTTCTCTTTGGGCTTCACTTCAATAGTTCCATCCATCCCCAACAGAGTGGAAGTTCTCTCGGAGTTTTCATCTCCAGCAGAATTTGGGATCAGGAAGTCATTCCTGGAAGCCTTCTTCAGCAAGGTCTGTTAAGTCAAAGGACAATTTAGTTTGTCGTCCCCGGTGGAGCTGCCTTGATCTTCAGCATTTATTTTGCTGGAGCGCTTTGTAAGTTCTTGTAATTGGCTGAAATTTTGTTAAAACAATGTTGATGTCATGGTTGATGTTGCAATATGACTTGCTAACAGTCTGGGTTGTAAATAGTGTTGAAAAGTTAAAGTGCTGAAGAGTGATGTCACATGCGAAGTCTTAACATCACTATACCAGAACATTACAACATCAGGTCTGGGATGACTAATTAGGGCTGCACGTGTTTCTGGTGTGAATGAGAAATTCTGCTAAAGAGAATCAGAGAATATAGGCGAAGATCAAGGAAGAGATATATTCTGTTACAATCAGTTATGAAGATCAGTTTGTTGCGAATTTAAAGCATAAAGTTATGGAGAATATTCAGAGTTAATAATTGAAGATTTAATTGAAGATATGATTAAAGATCTATTTAGAAGCAGGTTTGTTACAGAAGATATGATATGATTTCAAGGCCCAAGTCCTGTTGGGATTATGTTATAAATAGAATGTTTGTAACCTAGAATAGGTACGAGTCCAAGATGTAGAACATTAGGGCTTTGTCTAAGTGAACCACTCGAGTTGTGAGATGGTCACTATGTTATTACTCAGAAACCTGTAGGTAATGAGTACTGTATTGTTCTTGGAGGAAGCTGTTAAGCAACTCCAATATGAGTCATGGAAGTGTGTCTTCTGGTTTTCTGTGTTAGAAAAGTTGTTGGTAAATAAGCTGTCGATGCAGTGGCGGAGTTGTTGACTGCTAGACATCATTGCGATGATTGGGAGTGAGATGGAGTCTCGTACCTAGGGAGGACTTAGGTAGAAGGGTCATTGGGTAGTGATTGAATTAGGTAGATTGTCAACTTGTCTGTTGAGTCTGTAATTTGATACTACTAATAGTGGACTTCCTTCCTGGCTTGGTATGCCCCCAGATGTAGGTTGTTGAACCGAACTGGGTGAACAATCCTTGTGTTGATTTATTGTTACTATTATTACCTTATTCATACAGCAGATTGCGATGTTGTGACATTGCACGAGACATCACACATCTGTACCAGAATTTCAATTGGTATCAGAGCAGGCATCCTGTCTGTTTCTGGATGAGATCTAGGGAAGATACTTTCTGGTTCATGAGCAAGGAAGATAGTTTTGTTGAGTTTTGGACTTGTTCAGTTGTATGATCCCTTGGAGTGAAGGATGGACTATTCATGATAGAGTATGTATTGGAGAACTGCTTGAGTTGTTGGCACTTGGTTTATGGATCATTGAGTAGTGCCTAAAGGTGGTTGAGGAGTTGGTGTGTGTTCCACTGCTTGGTATCTGATGTAACCCTGGTTGGTTCCTGTATCTCTGGTGGTAAGATTCTAGGAAGGTATTCTCTTGTAAAGACATTAGGGTTTGATCTCCTCAGCAGGATATTTTATGATGTTGTAGTTGATACAAGACAAATTAAACCGTTTTGTTAGAGATACCATAGTCACTTGAGGATTATCTCATATCGTTGTTTTGGGGAAAGAAGTGACAAAAAGATGAATGGATCAAATTGAACACTGTAAGGTTTTGTTTCAAATCAGGCATTGAAGACCAATATGTTCAGAACATTGATGAAAGTAGAGGGTGGAACCAAAGCAAAAGAGTGTCACTGTCAAAACTTTCATGCGGGAGTGAAAAACTTGATAAGTTATCTCTTAAGTAGTGGTGTCCCAATTAGGAGGATCTTTCTGGTTATGATATAGTTCTTGTATATACATGAAGAAAGAAGCTGAGCTTGATTTGTTCTCATGTGTTCCCTCCAAGAGATATGTGTGGATATAGTCTCCAAAGCCATAGCAGTTGTTTAAGGTGATGTCGGAACTGATGTTGAAACATCATTTTAGTTCTTTGCTTTCTCAGCCAAAGAAAGTTAGGTGTTCTCATGGTGAAGTATCAGGTTAATCCACTTGCCTAATCTGAAGTAATCAGTGGTGTGGATTAGTAAAAGAGGGATCAACTAGTGCCTCAAGTCTGCAGGAAAAGGATGTCAGACCAGATGGTGTTTCTTGTGATAAATAGCTTGACAATAGTTGAGTATTTGTCTCCTTTTGATAATGTTGTGCATTCAACTAACGACAATATACATTGACGGGAGACTATGTATATGTCTGAGGTAAAAGTGCAGGACTGCAGAAGTGTTGAGAATTTACTTTTCTCTATGTAGCCATTTTGGAAGTATTTTCAAGTGTTAAGCACTTTGGAGTTGAATCAACTGGTGGGGTTGATTGGTTACTATGGAGTATCATCCAAATAGTCCAGGATGGGTTTGGATTATGAGAGGAAGATTGATTATGGAATGTTGATAACATCCAACATCTCAAGTCAGACAAGTTGTTGGCTTTAAGGCTGAAAGATATGAAGACATCACATCTTGGTGGTTATAGCTTGGATCAGGTTGGAGAATGGTGTTTGCCCTGGTTGTGAAGGTCGAGGATAAGTGGCAGTTATCTCTGGCTTTCTACTGACGGCTCTACTAAGGGAAGTGACTTTCTTTAGTATTGTTATGGGGTAGTCTTGGACTACTTATTTTCTGAAGATTCAGATGTGGGAGGTTTGAAGTCTTTGGAGTTTCTAAGCAGGATGGAGGTTGTCTACTCAAACTTGACTGTTGAATCATGTCTATGAGAGCATGGAAATCTGTTTCTGCAAAGGAAGGAGGTTCTTCTAAGTGGCAGAAGGAAGAGTTGAATTCAACAGTTAGATATCATAATGTTTTGACATCTAGCTTAACATCAGGAGTCTCAGCTGGTCATGTGGCACATCAGCTAATGATAGGGTGATCTACAGGAATGAACAAAAGGATGCTTCAAAAAGATCATTCTCATAGCAGTTTGCGGGAGCTGCTGGAAGGAGAAGATTTTACATGACCATGGCTTAGGGAATCTAAGTGTGGTTGCTTTTGGGCAAGAGGAACATGTGACTTGAAGATCAAGGTTCCTTGGTGGATCAAGATATCGTTGTGAGAGTTCTGACAAATGTGAAAAAGGTCAAAATGTGGCATTTGGCTGCTTTCATATGAGGATTCGTGAATGAGGTGATCAAACTGTGGCTGTTGGTTGATCTCAGTAGTGGATTCGAAGAATCAATATAATCAGAGTGTGGCAGCTGGTTATTATTGAGGATTGTCTTGGAACAAGTTACTCTTGGACAGAAGGGTGATGAGTTGAAGACTCAAGGAGATTAGTCTTCTTGAAGGTGGATGAGAAGTTAACTCTCTAGTTCTTTGGATCACTATGCAATAGTAAGTCCAGTTGGTGGAGCATATCAAGAATCATGGTGATGATGTCTTGGTGTGTGGCAGATGTTCTAACTTGTGTTGGGACATTATCTGGTTGAATATCCTTGATGAAGGATGATTATGCTCTAATTCAGGAGCTTGGTGCATACATTATGCCTAAGGAGCGTCTACATAGTCATACGGGAGAATGATGAAGTAGAAGGTCTGCCTTGGATGGAGAATGTAGAGAAGACTGAAGTAGATCAGGTATTGATTGTTGAAGATGAAGAGTATGATAGGGAATGACTGCTTTTGGAGAGTTGGGGGATCTATGTGACTTTGATCCTTATCTAACAGTTTGTTTGAAGGAGGATGGTGATTCTTATGTTCCTCACGAATAGCCTAATGGTAACTTCATGTGGAGATGGATGCTCAAGCATTATTGTCAAAAGAGGTGTTTCTGACTATGTGGATTAGAATGTGGAGATTCTGAGCTTGTTTGTAGTAGTATGTTCTGGAAAAGCATGACTACTAATTTTTGAATGTAATGGCAGAGGAATTGTGTCATATGATGTGATCTGATCAGAAAGTTTTTTAAAAAGAGCTGTTCTTTTTCTGCTACAAGTGACTCTTGAAGAGATTAGATCTCAGTAAAGCTGATAATTTGTGGAGTCTGTGAGCAGTGTCATACCAGTCAGGATAATTGAATGTGGTCTCCAAGAGTGGAAGTATAATATGTGAAAGTGCTCAGCAAGTGTGCTCAAATGTTCATCTCCATCTAGAGCCTTAGTTAACCATGACAGGGGGAGTAATTGTCTATGGATTCTGCAGCAAAGGTGCATATATTGTGAAGCTTGCATGCTGATCAAGCTTGTGGAGATTGGTTGCCTCTTGTGAGGAGATAATGTCAGATAACTTGTTATGACATTAGGCTGTTGGATGACATGTTGGTGTGGACATGAATGGTTTTATCCATGTGAAGCTAATTGTTTGAATCATATGCGCACATGCTTCTGAGGAGATGTCTGAAGACAAGATTGAATCATGGCCTTGAATAGATTGTACACTTGTCTTGGTGTGTGGAGTTGACTTAGAGTTCAGTGGAAGGCATTGTGTGTGTGCTTCATAACTTGTGGATGATTGTGTGAAGCATTCCTGACTGGATGAATGAAGACTTTGCCTAGATTTTTCAAATGTTATGATCAAGGAGTTCATTGTGATCATACCTGTGTATATTACAGAGAGAAGTTGATCAACTTGGCAAGATGTGAGTTTTGGTATTTGGATTATTTGAGGATGAAGCATTAAGTGAATGCGTTCAGCAGGTGTGTTGAACAGAGGGTGCACTCTTGAAGACATGAAGATGAGTCTTATGTTTTCCATTCATTTAAGGTGTTCTTCTTGCAAATGAGCACTGGTTATCTTAGATAGGGGGAGTTGATCTTTTGTTTTGGATATTTTGGTGAAGTTCATGGTGTGTCAATGGATTGAATCAGAAGTATACATTTACCCAAATGTTTGTCAATTGTTGGCCAAAAAAGGGGAGAGAATGTACAATAGGAGCTATTGAGTCTGGATTTTGTTCTGAGTATGTTGGTTGGCAGATTCAGAGTTTGCCAATTTGTGGCTAAAAAGGGGGAGAAAGGAGAGGATCTGGCTAAGTGCCCTGTGCAGATGTTATGCCTGGAGTCTGCAGTTTCTAATGCAGCAGAAGAAGAGGGCACATCCCTGAGTTGGTGTTGAGTCTTTGTGACTTGTGTCCTGAGTTATGAACACAGTTGTGACTTGTGTTTTGAGTTACCTGGGTTAGCTGAATGGCACTTCTTAAGTTTCCTCTTATGCCATGGTCTAAACCCAGTGTCTGATCAATGATGGTGTGCAGAATTATCTTATGCCACCATTGGTCTTTGATGAATGGACTAACATTTATTTTCTGGGGGAGTCTTCCACAATGATTCCGGGTCTGAGTTGAAAGGAAAAAGAAATGTGTTGTATTAAGGGGGAGTGTCTAAAATCTTCTTCCTCATGTACACCAGATATCTGTAATCTGAGTGCATAACTTCGGGACTTTCTACTTCTTCCTCCTGATGTGCTGCCTGAAGTGATTGTGGTGGGCTGTGCTGCCAAAAGAAGGTGTCAGACATGTGTCAGACATGATGCCTTAACATCATTCAATTATTCCCTAGAAGATGGATCTCCAGGATTGCTGTGCACAATAGCTACTGATGGTTACTGTTAGGTTCAGTGGTTACTAATAACTACTGACAGTAGTATAGAGTTGTAATAACTGCTGTAATCTGAGTTGTAATGGTTATATAGTTGTTTTAGCCAAAATTAGCCAAAGGGGGAGATTGTAAGTTCTTGTAATTGGCTGAAATTTTGTTAAAACAATATTGATGTCATGGTTGATGTTGCAACATGACTTGCTAACAGTCTGGGTTGTAAATAGTGTTGAAAAGTTAAAGTGCTGAAGAGTGATGTCACATGCGAAGTCTTAACATCACTATACCAGAACATTACAACATCAGGTCTAGGATGACTAATTAGGGCTGCACGTGTTTCTCGTGTGAATGAGAAATTTTGCTAAAGAGAATCAGAGAATATAGGCGAAGATCAAGGAAGAGATATATTCTGTTGCAATCAGTTATGAAGATCGGTTTGTTGCGCATTTAAAGCATAAAGATATGGAGAATATTCAGAGTTAATAATTGAAGATTTAATTGAAGATATGATTGAAGATCTATTTAGAAGCAGATTTGTTACAGAAGATATGATATGATTTGAAGGCCCAAGTCCTGTTGGGATTATGTTATAAATAGAATGTTTGTAACCTAGAATAGGTACGGGTCCAAGATGTAGAACATTAGGGCTTTGTCTAAGTGAACCACTCGGGTTGTGAGATGGTCACTGTGTTATTACTCAGAAACCTGTAGGTAATGAGTACTGTATTATTCTTGGAGGAAGCTGTTAAGCAACTCCAATATGAGTCATGGAAGTGTGTCTTCTGGTTTTCTGTGTTAGAAAAGTTGTTGGTAAACAAGCTGTCGATGCAGTGGCGGAGTTGTTGACTGCTAGACATCATTGCGATGATTGGGAGTGAGATGGAGTCTCGTACCTAGGGAGGACTTAGGTAGAAGGGTCATTGGGTAGTGATTGAATTAGGTAGATTGTCAACTGGTCTGTTGAGTCTGTAATTTGATACTACTAATAGTGGACTTCCTTCCTGGCTTGGTATGCCCCCAGATGTAGGTTGTTGAACCGAACTGGGTGAACAATCCTTGTGTTGATTTATTGTTACTATTATTACCTTGTTCATACAGCAGATTGCGATGTTGTGACATTACACGAGACATCACACATCTGTACCAGAATTTCACGCTTCTTTTGCATTGAATAAGCATTCTTGCATGGCATCCTCCCAAACGCGTAGCATTTCCATTTCGTATGGAGCATTACGCCATAGAAATTCAAACATATGCATTCGAAGCATAAGCCAGGTTTGATATCTGTGACCAGTCTCTTTCCCCAGCAAAAAGAGATGACATTCAAGAGATGTTGTTTGATATTACACCGCAACCAGTGGACCTTTCTTACTGTTGTTCCTTCTTGTACTCCCCTACAGAGTTGTCTGTGTAGACTTCTCTTCCCCTAACGGAGTCATCATCTTTTAAGGTCGCAAGTCCGTTGATTCTACTTCCTGTGCGTTCACATTGGTTATTCCAACTTTTGGTTGGTACCCTTCGTTCATCCCAACTTTTGGTTGGTATTCTCTTGGTTATTCCAACTTTTGGTTGGTACCCTTTGTTCATCCTAACTTTTGGTTGGTATTCTCTTGGTTATTCCAACTTTTGGTTGGTACCCTTCGTTCATCCCAACTTTTGGTTGGTATTCTCTTGGTTATTCCAACATTTGGTTGGTACCCTTCGTTCATCCCAACTTTTGGTTGGTATTCTCTTGGTTATTCCAACTTTTGGTTGGTACCCTTCGTTCATCCCAACTTTTGGTTGGTATTCTCTTGGTTATTCCAACTTTTGGTTGGTACCCTTCGTTCATCCCAACTTTTGGTTGGTATTCTCTTGGTTATTCCAACTTTTGGTTGGTACCCTTCGTTCATCCAAACTTTTGGTTGGTATTCTCTTGGTTATTCCAACTTTTGGTTGGTACCCTTCGTTCATTCCAACTTTTGGTTGGTACCCTTGGTTCATCCTAACTTTTGGTTGGTATTCTCTTGGTTGTTCCAACTTTTGGTTGGTACCCTTGGTTCATCCCAACTTTTGGTTGGTATTTTCTTGGTTATTCCAACTTTTGGTTGGTACCCTTTGTTCATCCCAACTTTTGGTTGGTATTCTCTTGGTTATTCCAACTTTTGGTTGGTACCCTTTGTTCATCCTAACTTTTGGTTGGTATTCTCTTGGTTATTCCAACTTTTGGTTGGTACCCTTCGTTCATCCCAACTTTTGGTTGGTATTCTCTTGGTTATTCCAACTTTTGGTTGGTACCCTTCATTCATCCCAACGTTTGGTTGGTATTCTCTTGGTTATTCCAACTTTTGGTTGGTACCCTTCGTTCATTCCAACTTTTGGTTGGTAGCCTTGGTTCATCCCAACTTTTGGTTGGTATTCTCTTGGTTATTCCAACTTTTGGTTGGTACCCTTTGTTCATCCCAACTTTTGGTTGGTATTCTCTTGGTTATTCCAACTTTTTGTTGGTACCCTTCGTTCATCCCAACTTTTGGTTGGTATTCTCTTGGTTATTCCAACTTTTGGTTGGTACCCTTTGTTCATCCCAACTTTTGGTTGGTATTCTCTTCGTTATTCCAACTTTTGGTTGGTACCCTTTGTTTATCCCAACTTTTGGTTGGTATTCTCTTGGTTATTCCAACTTTTGGTTGGTACCCTTCGTTCATTCCAACTTTTGGTTGGTACCCTTGGTTCATCCCAACTTTTGGTTGGTATTCTCTTGGTTATTCCAACTTTTGGTTGGTACCCTTGGTTCATCCCAACTTTTGGTTGGTATTCTCTTGGTTATTCCAATTTTTGGTTGGTACCCTTTGTTCATCCCAACTTTTGGTTGGTATTCTCCTGGTTATTCCAACCTTTGGTTGGTACACCTTTTGTTGTATCCCAACTTTTGGTTGGTATCCCTTGCTTTTGGGTCCACCTTTGGGTGGCGAGCACTTTATTTCGTATCTCCCCGCAGTGTGCAAATTTCCAGGTTATTTTGGTATTCAAACCCCGTGTATCCCGATTGTCTGAAAGCCGTCGGTATCATACCCTCGGATCCAAGAAGTTTGAATAGGGGCAGCTGTAGCACCTCAAAATTTGCCCTCTTGCTTTTAGCTTTTACTGGCTTATGTTGCATTGCATTTTTTTGCATAATCATCATTTGCATTTCATTGGTTCTTTGGCATGGGATCAGGGTGTCTAAGTCAAATTCAAGGAGCCCTGAGCCTCAAGAGGTCTTAATGGGTCATCACCTCATCATATGACCAAGCTTGACAAGAGAATGCAGCGAATCACATCATCCTAATCAGTGCAAAACTAGGGTTTTGGATTTCTGGAATAGAATGCCCCAATGGGCAAGATCTTTGAGTTTTTATCACCTCCAAATGCCATACCTCATTTTTGTTAGACAGGATATACATCATATTCAAAGGAATTTGGATTTGGAGGATGTGCTATTTTCTCTTAGACTAAGGGTTTAAAATAAGGGTTTGCCATGAAATCAGTTTATTTCTGATTTCTTGGGTAAAACTTGACCTCATGGTATTCTACATGTTCTCAAGGGTCTAGAGATGGAAGATTTCCCATTGATTCATTTCAGAAGAGGTTCAATTGGCCAATTGGTTGAGAATCAGGAAATTTGGGGAAAAGTCAACTGTGTAGTGGAAAAAGTCAACTCCTGACTTTTTAAGGTCAAATTCATGAAATTCAAGTTACATATATTCATTGGACAAGATTTGATCAAGAAATGATGGAGGAATCATGAAAAATCAAGAAATGTATAAAGTTTCCATTTTTAGAAACTTAGGGTTTCCAAAAATGGCAAGTTTGGACCATTTTGCACCACACTTTGAGGCTTCCTTTCTTCAAGATAAAGGCTCCAAACTTCAGGCCCAAGTGGAGCCAATTAAAGTTCACATTCTAAGCTTCAAATCCATATAAAGAACTCTTCCATTGGATCAAAATTGAGAGAGTTATGATTGATCAAAGTTTGACAAAACTAGGGCAAAAAACCAAGTCATGGCAAGGCAAGTTCAGGCCCATAGGCCTTAATTTCATTAAACACATGGTGGGCAAAATGTCAAGCTACTTTTCTCAATGATGGAGGCTCCAAATGAAAAACTTTTGAACATCAAAGTTGTTCATTTCAATGTCCTCTTCAACTTTGATGTTGGACATTTTTCCATTTGAGCAAGTTATGATGGAGTTATAGGGGTCCAAAGTTAATGTGTTCATGCTGAAATTCACAAGACATGATGCCATGCCAGCCCACCAGGTCACCAGGTCACCAGGTCAATCCAATTTCCAACACCAAACTTGTTCTATCTTATGTCCTCTTTCCAGAACATCCAAAACCTCCTCATTTCGTCCATTATGCATGAAGCAATTCTCCATGGAAGTAGCTACTTTGAGCATGTGTTGTTGCTGACTAAAAAAGGAAACAGGTTGCAGCATTGTGGCATTGTTGTTGTTGTTCATATTCACACGCATATTGATCCGCTGTCGCGCACGGATCAAAAATGAGTATTTTTTAAAATAGTAGTAACGGTAACGACAACTCGAGTATCGTTCTCACAAGGATTCTTGTATGATTCAACCAACTAAAGAAAAGGTTTAGTGGGGGGTTTTGGTTTTGATTTAGAAAAATAATGAGAAAATAAGTGATTATAAAAAGTGATTATGAAATAAGCTGATCTACCGTATCAGTCTCCTACTTATCATTGATCCGAATAATTCTCAATCCCTAAGCGGACTTTATTCCCTTTTCAATTACAATATCAATCAACAAGCGCAATTGATACTAAAAGATATATATTCCTAATTTCCGAATTAAGCAAACGGATAAACACAATCGCGAATTAAGCAAACACGATATAGAAACGCGATTTAACGACAAAGCGACGTAAACGGCGATTAAAAGTTATAGGAACATACAATCATCGAAATTAATCAATCAACTATAAGAAAAGTCAAATTAAGCAAACAACAAATCAAAGAGAATAATTGAAAGGAAAGTAAATTTAATTGAGAAACATAAGAACCTCAAAGTATGATAGAGGCGCGATTACAGTAGATCAACCTTAAGGATTAGTTATCCATTCAAATTGTACAAGCCAAAGAAATATTCATGAAAAGAAGAGAGAATGAACAGTAACACGGTTCTCTCCTTATACAAGAGAAGGGAAATCGTGTCATAACCCAACTGGGTCTAAAATAAGATAAAAACCGGCCCAAAAACGGTCCAAAACTAATTGTTTCTCATGACTGAAACTTCAACGAATTTTCCGAGGCATCTGTAGTCCGAATCAGTTTCTGGCTTCTAAATGAAAGTTGTAGCTCTTTCTCTTAGCTTTCCAACGACTGGTAGAATGCCTCAATCCGATTCCTGTAGCTCCAGTTATGATTTTTTTATTAAAAGCTGCTAATGCTGAAAATAACAAACGAAAATCAAATAAGGCTGAAAATAAATTAAATTATAAAAAATATCGTAAAATAGAAAAATAAACAAACCAAACCAAAGAAATGCCTAATTCTAAGCATAGAGGAATGTGCATCAAAATGCACTGATCACATACACTACATCAGCCATTCTTTACTCCTTTTAAACCAACATTCCCTTACACCCATTATGCCACACTATCCATCATACATCAAAAGGGAAAACAAAAGCTTACATTGCAAGTCATGTTGAAAGGTCTTAACATCAGTACCATCATCACATTTTATCATGCTCAGTACCATCACCATTCTCCATCAACCTCGCCATAGTACCATGAGCTTCACCTCACCACATCCCAACCTTCCCAACTCGCCACTAACTAACTTAACTCAGTTAGTTACGTTGGACTCATTTAACCTCACTCACCAACTCACTTAACCACACTAGTTAACACACTAACTCAACATATATAATCACAAACTCACTCAGATTTTGGGGGCTCTCTCATTTTTTTTTCACATTCTCAAAAATCATTCTCTCTGACTCTCTCTGAACTCTCTCTACCATTGCACGAATTCACCATTGTTATTCATCATCATCATCATCAAGCATCGTCCAACACCATTGATGGAGTGAAGGCAAGCTCAACACAACCACTGCAGTTCAAGATCCACTCTATTTCTCTCTGAAATTTTGCATTCCAAAGCCTTTATTTGGCCAAATCTTGAGCTCAAGAATTCAAGAAGGAAT
Organism: Lathyrus tuberosus; assembly: GCA_022829125.1. Lineage (NCBI taxonomy): Eukaryota > Viridiplantae > Streptophyta > Magnoliopsida > Fabales > Fabaceae > Lathyrus > Lathyrus tuberosus. The sequence goes on along the minus strand of JALAZF010000261.1, from coordinate 3,777,259 downwards.
CTCTGGTTTTCTTACAACATTCATTTCATCACGTTCAGGTTTTATTACTTCAATTGTTTTTCTCCAATTCAAGATACTTTGAGTTCATATTTTGATTATTTGAAGTTCACTAGGAACTACTTTCATATCCGGCTAGTGATAGGCTCAGTAGGAGTATAGTGGTGAAAATTAGGGCAAACTGTTTGTGTTCGAATCTATTTGTACGTGCATGCTATGTGATTTTCAATGTTAGATTCAGAATGTACATGAGTTAAGCTTTCTTTTGATATATGTCATGTGTATTTATGGGAAATATGATGCTTGCAGGTGGCCGGAGAGTGGCCGGAGAAGATGACCGGAGGTCCTTCTCCGGCCAGTGAGGTGTGTTTAGGGTTTCAATTCTAGTTTATATCATGACCGTACGATTCATTTTGATCCAATGCTCAATAAACTGCCAGCGAATAAATGACCATCATCCCACTCACGTGCTTCATTTTTTTAATTCTGAATGATCACATGTGTGTGTGTGCGTAATAATTATGATGTGCATGCTTTGATATTCGTTGGATTGTAGTACCTTTCATCATGATATAATCCTATGGTTGTGATTTGAATCTATATGTGACTGATTGTACACCTTCGCCACACACTCACATGCACCCTTGCTGGACTGGACTGAATTTGTTTTTCCACACCCCCATGTTAAGCCCAATATCACTTTTGAACGTACCTTTTACTTTTTCTGCACCCCCACTCCATTTCTTTTGTTTTTATTTTTTTTCTTTCCTATATTGTTTTGATTTCATTTTAATAAAAATATTAAAACTTAGTATAAAATTCCAAATAAATTCATAGGTGTTCTTAACACATTTAGTTAATTTTCTATAATTTTTAATTCTGATTTCATGGATTTTTGCATATTATTCAATAATTTCTTTTCAATTTCTTTTCCATTTGAACTTGTCTTTGACACTTGAACTTGTGCATTTTATTTCTCCCATCTCATACAACATTTTTGACTCATTATTTTTGCATTGGTTATATAACACATTAAAGTATATAAAACAATTTTCTTTTGATTTTTAAAGTCATTTTATCATGTGTTTAGGAGTTCTTATTTGAGCATTTTTGTGGAGTGTTTCAATGTGTTTTCATGAGGCTCTTGATGCACTTTTCTTTTGAGTTTTGCCATGAGTTTTTATGCATGTTTGTGCTTCTGACTTGGATTGTTTAGGCCCTATTTTTACAATTTTCTCATGTGTTTTGATATTTGTTTGATGCCTTACATTTGAAGTAACATGTATGCATATTCTTCTATCTCATTCTCATATGATTTTGATGAGGCACTTGTGCCACCTTTTGTGCTCATTTGTATGATATTATAGGTCATTTGTATGATATTATAGGTCATCTTAAACCATGATTATATGTCATTTGCTTTCACTTCTTGCCACTTAAACATGCTTGTTTCAATTTGTTCCATTACATGAACTTAATTGAATTAAACTTGCATCCTATCTCTTCTTAAGCTCTACATGTTTTATGTGTGCATTTTTGTATGCCATTTCATACCTTCAATTTGCATCTCATTAATAGTATGCCACTTCCCATATGCATTCATTAATCATTTCACATGTTAGGCACTTTGGTATGTCACTTTGAGCATCTAATTGGAAATGTTTCTTTCTTTCTTATCTCTTCTTCATCTTACTTCCTCTATTTGTATCATTGCATCCATGATTTGTATGATGATTTATATGCATTGTGAGACATTTATAAATGGTATGTGGTTCTGACCTTGATCTTTTGTGAAGCATTATTGCATGATCACTTTGCATGTCCACTCATTCTTCATCTATTCCTTTTATGTTGCACTTCTTTAATGTTTAAGACTTTGCTTGTGCATAGTTTGTGTGTGTTAGATATCTTAACATTAGAGGACATCCTTAGAGAATAGGTTCCAACCTTGATTGATTTTCATCTCTTAGGATCTTTATTCGTTGGTTCATAATTTGTTTAATCATTACTTGTTACCCTTTCCTCATTTCACTACTTGTAAATAGTTTTGAACTAACCTTTTCATGTAGGTGCTAATGGTAAGTAAGTGTGTGGATGTGATTCCACATACACTTCTCCCTTCCATTCTATCTTATGTCCTTTAATCATTTAACTTGTGATCATGATAAGCATTTATATGCTTTCCTTGAATAACTTCTTTCTTCCCCCTTTTGAGTTATCACTCATCTTCTACTTTAGAAATGAGTTGTTTAACTCACTCTTCTTCTCCTTTATCTTAGGATTAGGTTTCTTAAACCACATTAACCATAGGAACATCCATGTATGATAACTTTAAGGTTTGAGTCTTAGTCTCCCTCATTAGATTTTACCTTTCTCCACCTCTTGAGTCTTTCTCTCCTCATCTCAAAACAAAAAGCAAAAACACTTAATAAAGGTTGAAGCATATTGCATGTGAGCCTAGAACATGGGAAATGGAAGGAGGAGGGTTTCTCTCCACCTTTCTAGAGTGTTTAGCATACGTCCTGTTAGGACAACCATGCGACGCATTCGATCCTATATTATAGACTTGAATGCAATAAGTGTTATTAACACAAAGATAATCAAAACACTTCTCCTTAAAAGAAAAAAACAAACAACAATTCTCCTCTCTTCTCTTTCACTCTATTCTTAAGGATTCGTCATGTCCGTTCTACCGCAAACAGGTAACGCCTAAGTCTCCACGCAGCGAGCTGCAACACCTAACTGCTGGGACGCGCACTCTGACGTTTCCATTAAAAAACACAAACAAAACAACCCTTGTGGAGCCGAACTACATTTGCTCTGATTCTTCTTTCTTGTCTGATTGAAGATACGTAGGCACGAGATGCGATATCTCGACGAGCAGCCTTTCCCCGTAGTCCGTTGAACTACATTGACTCTGACTTTCCCATTGCACTGAGGGAATACGTAGGCCTAGGACTCCGAGGACGTCCTATCGAGTCACTTCTTTTTATTTTCTTCTTCGTTTCTTCGTTCCTTTCCGTTCCCTTTACTTCTCCTTTCCAGTAGCAGTGGAGCTCCAGACGACGACACCCTTTGATCGAGACAACAAGCGTGGATCCCATCGGGTACGATGGACGTGTTGGGTGTTAACACCTTCCCTTCGTGTAACCGACTCCCGAACCCAGATCTCTTGGTCGCAAGACCATGCTCTTTCCTTCCCCTCAGGTTTACGCGGTGTTTCCTTTCCCTCTCTTGGGATAAATACACATTGCTGGCGACTCTGTTTCGGTGCCACTTTCGCGTTTGTACTTGGATGAAAATCCTGGGAGAGACAATAAGGATTTGAAAGAATCCCGAGTATCCGTCAAGATAATAAAAAGAAGAGTGTTTAGCAAGCCGTTCAAGCATTTGATCTATGAAAGGTAAAGGAAAGTGGTCTTTACAAGTGGCTTTGTTTAACTTCCTATAATCTATACACATTCTCCAACCAGTTTGAATTCACTTTGCTACGGATTCGCCTTTCTCGTTGCTAACAACTGTAACACCTCCCTTCTTCGGTATGGCATGCACAGGGCTGACCCAATTACTGTCAGATATTGGGTATATAATTCCTGCCTCTAATAGTTTTTGCACCTCCTTTTTTACTACATCGCTTAAGATGGGGTTTAATCTCCTCTGATGCTCTCTAGAGGTTTTGTTAGTTCTTGGATTGGCTAGAATTTTGGTAAAACAAAGTTGTTCAATGTTGATGTCACATGGGTGATGTCTTAACATTGAGTCTTAACATTGGATAATGTTAAGTGTTTAAGTTGTTGAAGTTTTGAAGTCTGATGTCACATGCGATGTCATGATATCAGATATGCAGATCATTAAAACATCAGGTTTGAGATGTTTTTAGGGTTAAGCGTATTAGCTAGATTTTGGGAGAGCTGTTAGAGTTATTGGATGCGGATATCTTGGAGGGGATATTTTCTGTTGCAAACAGATTTGATGCAGATTTGTAGGAGTGTTTAAAGGCTGAAGATTTAAGAAGATTTTGAGAGAAAATCTGTTTTGAAGATTCAGTTTTAAATAACAAATCAGGTCAGATATTGTAGCAGGTCCAAGACCAAAATCAAATAGCTATATAAAGTGCATCAATCCTGAAGGAAAAGTAATGAAGAAAGAGATCTAAAGACTGAGAGTCGTTTGTGTTTTTGTGTATGTGTTGTAAACCATTCTAGTGTGAATTGGTGTTGTTGTTTTGAGTTTTTCTTGATCAAAGCTGTGAAGCAGAATCAAGTTGTGTTTTTCAAAGTGTGTGATCTTTGAATTATATCACTGAAGTGATTTAGGGATTGAGTAGTGTTCTCATACCTACGTGGTCTCTTAGGTAGAAGGTTCATTAAGTAGTGATTAAGTTTAGGAGATGTCAACTGGGTTGTTGAGTTTGTAAATTAATTCTACTGATAGTGAAATTCATCCCTGGCTTGGTAGCCCCCAGAGTAAGTTGTTTAACTGAACTGGGTGAACAATTCTTTGTGTACTCTTCTGTTGTTTTATATTGTCTATTGCAGAGTGTGTTGTTGTGACATCACATGTAACATCACATATCTGGTACCAGAATTTCAATTGGTATCAGAGCATACATCCTGCTCTGCATCTGGGTGAGATCTAGGGCTGATACTTTCTGGTAAAGATGGACAAGGAAGTTGGTGGATTTGTGAATAGACCCCCTATTCTGGATGGCTGTAATTATGATTATTGGAAGCCAAGGATGATTACCTTTTTGAAATCCTTGGACAGCAGGGCTTGGAAGGCTATCACAAAAGAATGGAAAGCACCTGTTGTTGTTGAGAAAGATGATGCTGGGAAAGAAAAAGAAGGCATCTCAAAACTGAAACCTGAAGAAGAATGGACCAAGGAAGAAGATGAGCTTGCCCTTGGTAATTCTAAAGCTCTAAATGCTATTTTCAATGGAGTTGATAAGAACATCTTCAGGTTAATCAACACCTGTGAAGTTGCTAAGGAAGCTTGGGACATCTTAAAGACTACTCATGAAGGAACCTCAAAGGTTAAGATGTCAAGACTTTAACATCTGACATCAAAAATTGAAAGTCTAAAGATGAAGGAAGATGAAACTATTCATGATTTTCATATGAGTATTCTTGAGCTGTCTAATGCCTCTAGTGCCCTTGGAGAAAAGATGACTGAAGAAAAGCTGGTGAGGAAAATCCTTAGATACCTTCCCAAGAGGTATAAGATGAAGGTGACTGCAATTGAAGAAGCTCAAGACATCAGCAAAATGAGGGTTGATGAGCTTATTGGATCTCTTCAAACTTTTGAGTTAGGGTTGAATGAAGAGGAACCTGAAAAGAAGACCAAGAGTATAGCCTTGGTATCTAATACTCAAGAAGAGAAGAAAGGGAATGGTGTTGAATCTCAGGAGGAGCTATCTCAGGCTATTGCTATGCTGGGAAGACAGTTCAACAAGGTGTTCAAGAGAATGAATAGAAACTACAAACCTAATGTTAAGAACATCTCCTCTTACATCAACAAGTCAAAAGAAATGGATGAAGAGAAGACTGCTCAAGACAAAGGGATCCAATGCTTTGAGTGTGAAGGTTATGGGCATGTCAAGAAAGAATGTCCTACATTCCTTAAGAAGCAGAAGAAGGGCATGACTATTTCCTGGTCTGATACTGATATTGAAAGTGAAGAAGAGTCAGCCAAGCATGTCAGAGCATTGACAGGGACATGTGTGTCTGATGGAGAATCAAGTGATGAGGAACTGAATTTTGAGGAGTTAGCAGCCTCCTATCAAGAGTTATGTCTGAGGAGTGCAGAGGTTTGTTAAGAAAGTGAGAAACAAATTGTTCAGCTTGAGACTGTTAAAGCTGATCTTGAAAATGAAGTCTTGTTGGTTAAATCTCAACTTGATCAAATGACAAAATCTGTTAGAATGTTGAACAGTGGATCTGATACTCTTGATAAGATCCTTCAGGCAGAAAAGGTAGCAGGAGACATATCTGGCTTAGGATTTGTTGTTGAGGAGAAGGTTTCTGCTGAAGCTAGTACTTCAGGAACCAAAAAGGATATGTCTCAACCAATGTCTCAACATAACAAAAAGAGACATAATCCTAAACCTAAGCAGGTTGCTCACCAACAGCCTCAAAATGTTGGGAAAAGGTATGCTCATGGTCCTCATCAAGGGAAGGTACATACTTCTGGAGCCAGGCAGTATATGCCTCCTCAATACCATAGGAGTATGCAGGCTCCTAGGTTTAACATGTTCCATCAGATGTCTCAACATCAGGGGAATATGTATGGCTTTGAATATAATAATGTTGTGCCTCATTATTATGGAAAAAGGAAGCCACATCACCATAGTAGACAGCCTAAGAGACAGAATCCTCACTACAGGAGACAGGCAAACTATGGAAGAAAACAACACCAGTACTATGGATGGAAACCACAACAGTTTCATCATCAAGGTGGCAGGAAGTTTAACAACTTCAGAGAAGATAGAGTAAGGTGCTTCTATTGTGGAAGATTTGGTCATATGCAGTTTTCTTGCTTTAAACTGCATGGATATCCTAAATCTGTCCCTCAACCTAGACAGAAGGAGAACAGGACTAAGGTTGTTAAACAATGGGTTCCTAAAGCTGAGGTTACTTGTCTGTTGGCTCACACATCAGATAGACACTCTGCTAAGGATGGATGGTACTTTGACAGTGGTTGTTCAAAGCACATGACTGGATTCAAAAATCATTTGGTGGAGATCAATTATTGCTCCTCAATTGATGTTACTTTTGGAAATGGAGAGAAAGGGGTAGTAAAAGGTGTTGGAAAAGTGAAGTGTCATGATGGACCTGATCTTGACAATGTGCTTCTTGTAAAAGGTTTGAGTGCTAATTTGATTAGTGTTGCGGTGAGAATTGGATACCATAGTTATTAATGAACTAGGATCACATTTCTTTAAATGTTCACCACCGTCTTTGATTTATCCAAAGGAAAGGTTCAAAAGCGAAAAAACCTAAAGATCTAAGGTTCGGGGGTTGGTTACGCCTAGGGAAGGTATTAGCATCCTAAACGTCCGTAGTACTCTACGGGAACCTCTCGTTAGTATTTATGTTATCTCTCATTCGCTTGCTAAGGGTGCTATGCTAAAGGTTGAACCCTAGGGGTTAGTATCTAAGTATACTCGATAAGGTATCGCACCTTACGCCTACGTATCCTCGGGTGTAGAATCAGAGTATGCGTAGTTCTGAAAAGAGGAACTTCTTGACGGGGTCAAGGTTCCAAAGGGAGGTAAAGTCTTAGGCAAGACTTTACATAGAGTGCGGCGACTCTAAAGTTGTAGGTTGGTTCAAGAGGGGTAGGATTGTAAATGTTCGCGGCGGAGCAATTACTTGGAGTGCGGCGACTCCGATACTAAGGCTAAGATTCTAAGTGTCTACGGCGAGACGTGGAGTACGGCGACTCCGAATCCTATGGCCAAGGGTTCTAAAGGTGTTAGTCCTATGACGGTTTAGTCAATATTAATAACCTTTCCTTTGGAATGTCGAGGGGACAAACTAACTTTGATTATTAGTGCGCACTAGCAAAGTGGGCTAGCTTTAAGTGTATAGTGACCGAAGGTTGAATGCGATGCCCGAAGGCACTCGACTTACATAGGCAGAAAAGTGGCTCGACGTTGGATCGAGAGTTTTTTAGTATTTTTGAAAAGGTTTTAGACATGTAAAGCATACATCAATATAAGCATATAACAAGCAACAATATCAATCATAAAATGACATACAACAAGCGATTCACTCACGTTTGGGGGGTCTAACGAATTGATTTAAAAAAAGTTTGATTAAAATTAGGGAAATTAGCGAGGTTTGTTATTGTTATGAGAATTATACTAAAAGTTATTTTATTTAAAAGTTGAAGTATTTTGGCTTAAAAGGTTTTTAAATATCTTGAAAAGTTTCTAATGTTAGAGTTATATAACAGCTCTTATTAATTAGAAAAGATTTTTAATATTTCTTAGTAAAGTTTATAAAGGTTTACTAATTAAAAAGCTTAACAAAAGGATCAAATTAAATAAAATTTTATTGTTATATTTTTTTATTAAAAGAAAGTGATATTTTAAAAGAAGTTATAATTATTTATAAAAAGTTTCTACATGTTTATTTATTTTAAAAATTATGTAAAAAAACCAATTAGTTATTTTAAATTTATCAGAAGCTGTTCTTTTACGGATATGTCCTCACTCTCTCATTCCATCTCTCGTTGTCTCTCTCATTCTTCTTTCTCTCCACTAGGGTTTCCAAAAGCCGCGCCGCCCCCAAGGCTCTCTCACCTTCACCGATCTCTCTATCTCTCTCGAATCAAACAAAAATCAACACAGAAACCCCACCCCACATAAACCATACCCCGATTTCATTCTCATTATAGTTTTTGATTACAGAATACAAATAATTTTGCGAATGAACAGAAAAAGGTAAAATTGCGATGGTGGTGCGACCTTCCCCGGACCTCCGCTAGAGATAAGTCTTCTCTTCTTCCTCTTTATGTGTGTATGTGTGTTTGTTTATGTTCTTGGATTTGTGTGTAACTGCTGTTGTGGGTGGCGATTGATGGTTTTGTTGATATAAGGATTTGAATCTCTGGTTGTCGTATGGGTTGAATTCTGGTTGTGTATTGTTGGCTGATGTATGATTTGCGAAAGGTTCGGTGTAATGATTTTGCTGTTTTCTGGTGTGTGTATGTGAATAAAATATATTGAATTTCTGCAGATCCCCCTTGTTTGTGAAAATTTATGTCCAATTTATAGACTCTGAGAGTATTGAAGCATTGACTTTGGAATTAAATGTGCCAGATTGTTGTCTTTTTGGTTTTGGAAAGGAGATATGAGTTTGGTGATTTTGTTCCCCTTTGAACCTGAATACGTGTGCTGATTATTTTCATCTCACGCTTCTATATTGATGTCTCCTAAAACTTTCCCAAAATCGTCTTGGCATGTTTGATTGTATTTAGGTAACTTTTGGAAACCGTCTAAATTATGTCTGCTGTGTTAAACAAAAATTCCTAGTCTTATTCAAATTTGAGACCATTTCATTAAGGCTCATAACGTGTGATGACAATGGTATAAATGTTTTCCTTTTTCGATTCACCCTGTTTTAGACATGTTACATCCAGCACTTGAACTTAATTAGAAAGGAATTGATGACTTATAATGGCTGCTGGGAACTTGTACGAGAAAGAATTTGGACTTGTAATTGGTTGTGTTTTGAAAACTTTCCACTTTCAATTGGTTATTTTTGGAAACTCATGATTGTGTTGTTGCTATCATTGCTCTTGTTGGGCCTTAGTGATTTGCTGACTTTTGCAGTAAAGGCTTGCTTCAACTTCTCCTTTGGTCGGGAATCACGTTGGGAATGCCTGCTCAAAATACACAGGTTTTGCTGGTGCTTTCAAATTTGGAGTTAATATTGAGATTGCAAGGCGCTAGTCAGAACAACTTCATCCTACCATGTTTGCTAATTGACATCGTCTTTAGTTTGTGCATGAAGGTACTCCTCTGTATTGAGCGGGATGTAACGAACCTTTAATGTCGGGAGATTCGTAACAGCATATCAAGGCCAACAGTACGAAACATTGTGGTCGTTAGTCATCACAGTTCGTAATAGAACTTAAAGCGAACCTTAAGATAAGCTTGTGTTTATTCTAGATGATGTCATCTTCAAGTAATGATTAATGGATGATTGCAGGTGGGCAAATTAGCATCAAAAGGAGGGTAGCACCCAGGATAATTGCGTTACGTGAATATCGGACTCTTGATGGCGGCATCATCCCTAACCGTGATTCAAACTGCAGAAGCTCTTCTTCTTTGATCCCATCCGATCCTGATTTTATTTGGCTGGTATAGTTCCATCTTTTAATCCTGGTAAGTATTCGATTGTTGAAACCGTATCTTCCTGCATATTCAGTGCTGTTGTGACCAATTGAGGAGATTCTTAGTACTCTTTTCCTCTAGTGTACTTGTGACTTGGTTAACTTACGCTTGGAACCGTTTTGAAATGGCAGCTCGTGGCCTATTTTGTGCGTAGAGGTGGTTAGCTCGAGGTGAAGTATGCGGAGAAGTCGTAGAACTCATCCTTGTGTTAACAGCAATATCATGCTGGCGGAAACCTTTGCACTATCACATGTAATTGATGCTTATTGTATTAGATTCCATGGACTTGATTTAGTTGTTTCTGCCAATGTAAGCTTGATTCTATTGGTGAATCCATTACTCTCAAGAAATGCTATAAGCGTTGAACCAATTGTTTCCTCTTTTGAATACTCTTATTTTTGTGTAAACAAAACGCTGCCAGTGTAGTGTGTGGCCCTCTAAAACAAAGATTTGATGAAGTTTGTCCTATATTTGTGATGGAAAACTCAGTTGGTGCGTTCCAACATAATATTAGAAGTTAACCACACAAAACCTCATTTCCTCACGCATGGTAGCAATGAGAAAAAGGGTCATGGCGAAGTTCCATGATAGAAGCTCAATGTACCGCCACCAATTTAACTACTATTCGGAACCCATTACTTACAAAAGGAGGATTGGCCACGATTGTCACCAAGCCTCTCTCACTAAAGCACTTGGAGTTGACAAATGATAAATAACTGGGCAGTCAACAGTATAACTCATTTTTGCAAAAACTTGAGATCCAAAAGGAAATAAATCTAAACCACCGGATGAATTGGACAAAGGTGAATGCCAAGATGGGTAGCTACACTCTCACAGCAGTAATTGGTCCCAATTTACACGCGAATAAAATCGGTTGTGAAACATGATGTTTTAATAGGGCAATCGAGCAACATAGTATAAATGCCTCGATGTAGAAGTCACTGAGTTCAAGTTCATCACATAATTAATTTGACCAATCATGGCTTAATGACTTGAAATGGGACCAAACAATTTTTGTAAATTTTAAACTAAAATTAAATGGTCTTGAACCGATTTGAATCTCCACGAGCAATACTTTGTAAGTGTAACTTGAATTTCAACGTGAACTTATATATTGTGAGCATCCGTTATATATATATCCACGGGTTTTGGAATGTATGAGACATAAACCCTTGTAATGAAAAAAACTAAACGTCTCCAACCAAACCGGCCAAAACATTCCATCTCTCTAACAACAAACAAAATTTTGAGAACTTGCGAGAATTACTCAATGCTTCCACAAATGGTCAAAACATCTCGAATTTTTTTAATCTCATCGATCTTCAAACTTACTTGACGAAACTCGACAGTTTTTAAGAATACACATATCTTCTTGAAATCATGGCATGAGCTTCATACTTGAATCATATGATATAGAATTGTGGGAACTTCAACCTGAGCTTGTAAGCTTGTGACACGAAGGACTTGAAATTACACCTTGGAATCTAAACTTCTAACTCCCTCCAAAGTGAACCTTCCTTGCACATCTCTTAAGTCAGAGGGGAGAGAATATAACTTTACCACACAACCGGTGATCGGTCTTAGGGGTCTTAACCTCCTGTGGGGACACTTCTGGGTAATCAACTGAGGGGAGGAAGACTTCGGTAGTGGCTTAGGGACCAGAGGATAGAGGCACACAAACCCACGGGAAATCCACACAAACTCGCAAAGACCAGAGAACCTCCACAAACACACACACATCACAGCCTTAAATCTTCTACGGCAGCACCTGCACTCACAAATGAAACAAACAGACAAAAACTAGGTAAAGATGTTAGTCGTGCACGAATGATTGACCTAAGATAGTATGCAGACGAATCGATGAATCTAAGGGAAAAATTTGGGGTACAACAGTTGCCCCTATTTAAATATCTTCACCGGATGACAGGACGACGAAAATCGTCAAAAGGTCATGGTGAGAGATATTTAAATACAGATAACCGAAAATTTTGTCCTTAGATGCAATGATCACGCAATGATATGGACCAAAACTAGACCTAATGCTGACATGCCATGAACTCTAGCATGATGAGAATGATGGAATGATAAAAACGCAAGATGCAGACGAAAACGAAAGCGAACACAGAGCGGAAGACGAACTCAATGAGCAACAAAACTCACTGGGGCGGCCAGACGCACTGGGGAAAAGAAGACAACACTGGGGGCTCTGAAGGCGACGACCCAGCAGGTTCAAGCGTGACCGGTTGATATCTAAGATACAAAAAGATAAGATAGGGTCCACACGGCGGTAGGATCATGCAAACAAATAAAACCTGGAAATTCCTTCAAATGAAGAGATCAAACGGGATCTTCAGGAACCACCAAGGAAAAGAACAGGGTTATAAAAAAAACTCCTGTATGCCCAGTAAACGGACTTCGTAGGGACAATGCCCTGTGACTTATCGTTGCACGGGACTTACACACCACTAAGAAAAAAAACATGGAGCTCGGCGGCTCGAAACCAAAAAAGAAAAACAAGGAGCGCGGCGGCTCGAAACAAAAACATGGAGCTCGGCGGCTCAGAACCAAACAAGAAAAACAAGGAGCGCGGCGGCTCGAAACGAAAACATGGAGCTCGGCGGCTCGGAACCAAAAAGGAAAAACAAGGAGCGCGGCGGCTCGAAATAAAAGAACATGGAGCTCGGCGGCTCGACACCAAAAGAAAAACAAGGAGCGCGGCGGCTCGACACCAAAAGGAAAACAAGGAGCACGGAGGCTCGACGCCAAAAGGAAAACAAGGAGCACGGCGGCTCGACGCCAAAAAGAAAAACAAGGAGCACGGCGGCTCGACGCTAAAAAGAAAAACAAGGAGCACGGCGGCTTGACGCCAAAAAGAAAACAAGGAGCGCGGCGACTCGACGCCAAAAAAGAAAAACAAGGAGCGCGGCGGCTCGAAACAGAAAAAGCAAAACAAGGAGCGCGGCGGCTCGCAACAAAAACAAGGTGAGGCGAAAATAAAATATAGAGCACAACGACTCAAAGTGTACAAAGCATAGGTGCACGCTTAAACTTTGCTAGGCGCCTGGAAGGCAAGTTGTCAAAGACCAAAGTTCAATCTAGGATCAAACTAGAATGAAACGGTCAAACAAGACCTGTCATTGAGAAATGAACTCGAACGACGATTTTATCTTATCCAAGCAAGGCAAAATATAACTGAAATAACCATCATCCACGAGGGTTGAACTCTGTGGGGAAACTTGGAAATGATTAGCATTTTCTGCCTAAGGTTGACGACCTACTTGGAGAGATCGGACTAACTCCGAAAACTGGCGTAAACACAAACAAAGACCAAGATAAAGCGACAAGAAACAAACAACAAACACGCACGGAGGCGAATGCAGAAGATGCCATGTGATGCTTATGCTCATGCTGACAACACAGACAAAAGAAAACAGGGGGAAAAACAAACGAGGAAGCCTGTCTATCCTCTGCACGAGAGATACATCTGTCAATCTTGTAGTAATCTGAAGATGCACCAACTGTTCCAACTTCTCTGGGGAAATAGCAATCCATTTGGGGACACGACCTCATGACTTCACTTAGAGGACCGTCAAGATGAATCCGATTATTAGTATGAGAAAGATCCATTGGGCACGGATCGCTCTTATATTCAGAGAGACCTTGATGGGGATAAAATAAATATCCTCAATAACTGAGATAATCCGAAGTGAGAGTGTAGTAGTAGATGCCATGGATGAGGCGTCACGGGGATAAAATAAATATCCGATGCTGAAGTAATCTGAAGTAGACTGTAGAAGCCACGAGGATAAAATAAATGTCCACTAATTCATTGGGGAAGCTTGAACCAATATTGTTGTTGTAGATGTCAGAGTAAACTTCCGTGGGGATGAAATAAACATCCATGGTTGAGAGAAATCGAAATCTTGAGAAAACACCGAGGAGTGAAATAAACACTTGCTTCGTCGGGGAAAGTTGAGACCGAGGAGATTCTCTGGGGATCCTTTGGGTCAACCAGATGGTGAAATTCTTGTATTGATCCTGTCATAATTGCTTGAAATAATGATTCACTGGGGAATCGTCATGACTTCCTGCGGTAGAAACTTGCTGGGGAGTAATCATACCATTGAAATTCTTCGGGAATTTTAAGTGAAGAGATTCTATGAAGTTAGTGAAGTTCTGGCTTGCATGGTAGTCGCCATTTTCAAGTATGAATTATTGGAAAAGTCTTCAATTCTCAACTGTCCTGGATTGCATGGTTCTGAAAAGGAGTCATCTCAAAAGGATTTTACAGAAAATCCGGCGTTCAAAGATAATCCGGCGTCTTCCAACTCTTGAGAGATTTGTGGAATCTCGACGCAACTGGCTCAGATTGTCGGTATTCTGTGTACTGGGTCTTCAAAAATTGCCCCTTGGGTAAGTCAATTTGTGGAGATTACAAACTGAAGAAAACATCTTGCCCCTGCTTGATTAGGTCTTCAAGTAACATGCCCCAGACTGGTTATCCTTAACAATGAAGTAACCATCTTCAACAAAGTTCCAATCAGGAATTGAATCTCTCATAGATGTTTGCAATCAAGTTTCTACGATATTAAGCAATATTCACATTCAAAAAGTGTAAATTCCGAAACTGCTAGTGCAACGTCATGTTTGTTTTGAAGCTTTAACTGAAAAAGCATATCGTAAACTTGTGAACGAATCACTAGTTAAGATATGACATTAGTTTTCCTTTTTATAAAGCCAATGCGAACTTTGAGCGTGGCTCATAGGGGTCAGGAAACATTATCTCCTCGAGTATGCTTTTGAAATGAACTCTGCTTCAACAAGGTCTTTTGTAAGTTGTAAGTAGTAACTTGGTTTAAGAAGAAAGAAAGGTAAAAAAAGTTCAAAGTTTGTTTGTACCCACCCTTTTTGTGAGGTTATTTTGAAAGTTTGAGGGTCAAGATTTATTTGTACCCACTCATATTTTGATAGTTTGGAAGCTCAGTTGTTTTGATTGAGAGTTACCCTGTCCCAGGTTAAAAATTAGGTTTTGATTTCGAAGCTCAAAAGAGTTAACAAGAGGTTATCTCTGGTGTTGAAACAATGCCTTATATCCTTAGCAGGGTTTTCGTTCAAAAGCATACGACAGAAGAGATTGCGTTTTAGTTCATCATCCTCCATTCAGTAGGATTAGCATTATAAAATGGTAAACAGTTTTAAAATGAGCGAAGCGAATGGATTTCTTCGAAACAAACATTGAATTGCATTAACATTCAAAATAACAAGTTCTTATATGTACACCTGCTTTAATAATCAAAGAAAGCGATAAATGCAAATGAATAAACAACTGAATCCTAGGAATGACTTCCTCTTTATTTGCCATTTGAGCTAACCATCTTCAAAATCGACTTTCGAGATCGGTCTGAGGATCGTTTTCATACCCACTCTCAGTAAATTCTTCCATAACCAGGACTGATGAACCCTCGTGATTGGGTGGAGAAGTATTAATTTGAATGCCATGAGGCGTGAATGAGATCATTTCGGAGTCTAGCAGAGTCTGAACCTTACTCGGAAGTACCTTACAGTCGTTAGTTGAATGCCCCGGTGCCCCAGCATGGTAATCGCATCGGGCGTTAATGTCAAAACCTGGTGGATAGGGAAAAGGTACTGGCTTCAATTCCTTCGGCACTATAAGACCACTTTTGATTAAATCTGGTAAGAATTGACTGTATGGCATTGGTAGTGGGGTGAAATGCCTCTTCTTCTTCGGTCTTGGTCTATCATGTTGACGCGGCTGATGGCGGGGTGACTGTCGATACCGAGGAGGTATTCGATTTGGAGAAGAATACTGCCCCTGAAGAGATAATGTTGTTTGACGCAGAGACCCAAAAGACTGCTCACTCCGAATACTTGAGTTGCGTGAGTGCCGAGACTGATATATTGGATACTCCTCAATGGAATCATTTTCTTCCCTCTGTTCTTCCTGAGAACTGACAATTGGTTTACTCTCAATGGCTCGGATGTTTGAGGTACCTCGGATTTTTCCTTTCTTAAGACCAACCTCGATGCGCTCTCCGGCCATTACTACATCAGATAAATTTCTTGTCACAATGCTAAACAACTTTTCTCGGTACGGGCCTTGCAAAGTATCCACAAAAAAGTCAACCAATTCTTTATCTAAGAGCGGCGGCTGAACGCGAGAAGCCACTTCTCTCCACCTCTGAGCATACTTTCTGAAGGATTCATTGTCTTTTTGAGATAGGTCTAGCAAATGCAGACGACTAGGAGCCAAGTCAAGATTGTAGTCATATTGCTTCACAAAAGCCCTGGAAAGGTCTAACCATGATTGGATATCGCTACTCTTTAGCTGCATATACCAATTTAGCGACGCCCCACTTAAACTGTCTTGGAAACAGTGGATCATAAGCGGTTTATTACGGACATGTGGAGTCATTTTTCTGCAAAACATCACTAGATGCTGCTTTGGACAGCTGTCCCCTTTGTACTTCTCAAACTTTGGCGTCTTGAATTATGGAGGCATTACAAGGTTGGGTACCAAGCACATATTCAAGGCATTCAGATCACCAACGCCACGACCCTTAATGGCATCAAGTCTTCTTTCCAAAGCACGGAATCTTTCCAAGATCTCAACATCTCGTGGATTTTCAGTTTTCACCTCAGGAATCACCTCTTGGGAATCTGGCTCTGAGAACGCGAGGCTACGATACCCCATAGCATCAACAGAAGAAGGATGTCTATCTTGGATGGTAGTATGTTCTTGCATAACTTGGTTCTCCACCGGAATTTGCACAGGTTGATCTTGGGTGACATTGTTAGCAACATTCCTCTGACTACTAACGTCCCTTCTTGCCAAGGCTGTCATAGCTTCCATAAGTTGACTGAACTCAAGATCTGCTACGGTCGGAAACTGGCTCTGCTCTTCTGAATTCATGATCTTTCAAAATTTTCCCAGGTTCCGAGATTACTGTCGGGAAATCAACAGACGGGTCATGAACAGAGGATGGACGAGATCACAGGAACGAACAGAAGAAAAGGAAACGATGCAAAGAATGCAAAAAGATATGAGATGCAAATGCAAGAACGAAGCAACTATCAAGGAACTCAAAGTCGTATTTGCAGTCATTGTAGATATTAAAACATTTTATTAAAAATTTCAACAGCCAGTACACCTCCAAAGTTTTATTACATAAGCAACATAACACAAAAGGAACTAGGAGTCTAAACTGATGGATGATGCCCCTTGTTTTCCACGGAGTTCTTCCATTAACATGTCAATCTGATGTTGCATTCTTGATTTATCCAGGGTAAGCTTCTCTATTTCAGCCTTCAACTTTGAAACTTCATCTGATTGGACAACGGGAGGTTTGGGATGGGGATAAGGCATCCTCAAGGTCAGAGCCCTTTCGAGTGCCCATACTAGACATTCTTCAGTAATTGAGCAATCAGTATTTGTTGTCACTGTCATTCCTTGTCGATTGATGCGACGCCAAGCAAACACAATTCCGGTTTTCAAATTCAGGTTCTCTCCGTGATAGAGAAAAAGTCTTGTCAGGCTTTCTGGAGCGGGTACTTCTTCCATTGGGTGCCCCAGTTGACGACGGGCGAGCACAGGATTATAGTTGATACATCCCTTTCTACCAAGAAGAGGTACATTGGGAAAATCTCCACAGCTATGAATCATGGGGATTCCTCCATACAACGGGTCATGCCAAACGATATCCGAATGAGTAAGAACCATGAGCTTCACGGGCCATTCTGAACCATCTTTCACGTCCCAAAAATTAGTAGACCTCGGTAGGTGCGAAATAAACCACCTATAGAGGATAGCGGTGCAACAGGTAATCCGACCTTCTCCTTTCAGAGCCTCTGAGTGGATAGAGTGGTAGACATCGGCTAACAATGTCGGAACTGGATTTTTGAGCATAAAAATCCTTATGGCATGGACGTCAACAAAATCTTCGACGTTGGGAAATAAGAACAAACCGTAGGCCAGCAACGCGAAGATGTGCTCGAATGCTCCAGTGTTCCCTACACTAGCGAAATGTCGAGCTTTCTCGAACAAGAATTGGGCAGGCAAGCCATCGATTCCTTCTCTGAACGTCATATGAATTTGGATCTCTAGCAGCTTTATGCGGGTTGCTCTTGCAATGTCTTCCTGCCTGGGTCTTCCTTCTCCACCGGAGAACGGAGGTGAATCTTCGACTTGGATCCCCAACAGAGCGGAGTACTCTTCCAGCGTAGGCATCAATTGGAAATCCTGGAAGATGAAGCAATGGTAAATCAAGCTGTAAAGTTGAACCAACGTTTCCAATAAACCAGCGGCTACTCGAGTCTGCAACAACGGGAGGATATTTCCATACTTCTCAGCGAACGCCTTAGGATCCTTGATCTGATCTCCTAGTTCCCTTAGTTGTTCAACATCCGAAACTTCGAAGGTGTACGGCACAACTCCCTTCTTTCCGTAATCCATCATACAATGCTTGCAATACAAGATTTCAAGTTCCTTGATAGCGAGAGAAATGCAAGATGCAAATGCTATGCAACAAGATTCATGGAAACTCAGCTATCATCATGGAATATCAAAAGGCTCGTTTTAAGAATCATAAAAAAGTCGGTTACAATCATTAGTACTGGAATACTAAAGATTGGTTTATTACAAAATTAATTATATAACGCGTCTGTACGCTTTACAACAGTCATAACGTAATAGCTAAATAAAAGCTAATAATGATGGATCTAAGGAGACTCTTCCAACGGTCTTCTTGAATCTCTGACTTCTTTCTTCCGACTGAGCTTCTTCTAGAATAATGTTGACTGATGACTAGAATGGGATGAGACGTCTTGAGCTTTCCATCTCTTGCAATAAGTAGTTTTTTCAATAACCTCCTTTTAGCTAGCTTGAATACTAACCGAAGTCGAGAAATGGATATTTGTCTTGAATTGAGGATAGTCTTCAAGTTTAGGTTCCTGATAGATAATCAGAAATAATGATAGGCCATAATAGAGTGGAGATGATAGCTTCCCAGATCTTGATTTGAACCTTTCTATATTTTCCAGCAAAGTCTCTAGTCTCCTTAGATCGTCCAGGTTATGACTTTTGTAAAGGTACTTCAACATTTTTTTCTTTAAAATTTTAGAGTCCATGATATCCTTATGATGTTTATAAACAAAGACTAAGTTCCATGAACCTTTATGAAATGATGCTTATGAATGCAGGGAATGCAAACACACAAAGCACAAAGCACGGATAAGCAGAAAAAGATTAAACAGACAATCAAAAGTCCTAGGTTTGAGAGACCACAGCATGGAGCCAAGGACTACCCTCCCATAAGGTATGTACTATAGTTTCAAGATGTACCTGCGGAACGGGTTCTAAAAGTTCCCAGAGTCTACAATCCATCTTTCGGATATTATCGATTTTCCAGATCACTTGGTAGTCAATAATATTCTCAAGAGAATCTCGTCCGAGTGTAGTATCGCGTAGCGACTATTGCAGAAATAGACTCCCGCATAGTCCCCGCACTACATCCTAATAGGCCAAGTTGGGTTAAAGGTAACTACGGTCCCCAGTCTCGATGGCCTTTAGTTCGAAATAATAGCGTCTTCACGAATTGACTCGTTGGACAAAATTAAATTCGAGAGGGCCTAGACTGAGTGGTGAAGTCTCAATTCAACTTTTTCAGGAATCGACTCCCTCAAAGTATCCTTGAATTCTCACCGTTCCTATCATAATTTCACTCTAGTCCGGGTGTAGGACTTTGTCTCACCACATAAGCAACCCAGCACAACAGATAATAAGCAAATATAATAAAGAAAGATAACATAAGAAAAACAAGATAGGGGAAACCCTCGGTCGTCCCTAGTGAAGTCGCCATTTCTGTTGCGGTGAGAATTGGATACCATAGTTATTAATGAACTAGGATCACATTTCTTTAAATGTTCACCACCGTCTTTGATTTATCCAAAGGAAAGGTTCAAAAGCGAAAAAACCTAAAGATCTAAGGTTCGGGGGTTGGTTACGCCTAGGGAAGGTATTAGCATCCTAAACGTCCGTAGTACTCTACGGGAACCTCTCGTTAGTATTTATGTTATCTCTCATTCGCTTGCTAAGGGTGCTATGCTAAAGGTTGAACCCTAGGGGTTAGTATCTAAGTATACTCGATAAGGTATCGCACCTTACGCCTACGTATCCTCGGGTGTAGAATCAGAGTATGCGTAGTTCTGAAAAGAGGAACTTCTTGACGGGGTCAAGGTTCCAAAGGGAGGTAAAGTCTTAGGCAAGACTTTACATAGAGTGCGGCGACTCTAAAGTTGTAGGTTGGTTCAAGAGGGGTAGGATTGTAAATGTTCGCGGCGGAGCAATTACTTGGAGTGCGGCGACTCCGATACTAAGGCTAAGATTCTAAGTGTCTACGGCGAGACGTGGAGTACGGCGACTCCGAATCCTATGGCCAAGGGTTCTAAAGGTGTTAGTCCTATGACGGTTTAGTCAATATTAATAACCTTTCCTTTGGAATGTCGAGGGGACAAACTAACTTTGATTATTAGTGCGCACTAGCAAAGTGGGCTAGCTTTAAGTGTATAGTGACCGAAGGTTGAATGCGATGCCCGAAGGCACTCGACTTACATAGGCAGAAAAGTGGCTCGACGTTGGATCGAGAGTTTTTTAGTATTTTTGAAAAGGTTTTAGACATGTAAAGCATACATCAATATAAGCATATAACAAGCAACAATATCAATCATAAAATGACATACAACAAGCGATTCACTCACGTTTGGGGGGTCTAACGAATTGATTTAAAAAAAGTTTGATTAAAATTAGGGAAATTAGCGAGGTTTGTTATTGTTATGAGAATTATACTAAAAGTTATTTTATTTAAAAGTTGAAGTATTTTGGCTTAAAAGGTTTTTAAATATCTTGAAAAGTTTCTAATGTTAGAGTTATATAACAGCTCTTATTAATTAGAAAAGATTTTTAATATTTCTTAGTAAAGTTTATAAAGGTTTACTAATTAAAAAGCTTAACAAAAGGATCAAATTAAATAAAATTTTATTGTTATATTTTTTTATTAAAAGAAAGTGATATTTTAAAAGAAGTTATAATTATTTATAAAAAGTTTCTACATGTTTATTTATTTTAAAAATTATGTAAAAAAACCAATTAGTTATTTTAAATTTATCAGAAGCTGTTCTTTTACGGATATGTCCTCACTCTCTCATTCCATCTCTCGTTGTCTCTCTCATTCTTCTTTCTCTCCACTAGGGTTTCCAAAAGCCGCGCCGCCCCCAAGGCTCTCTCACCTTCACCGATCTCTCTATCTCTCTCGAATCAAACAAAAATCAACACAGAAACCCCACCCCACATAAACCATACCCCGATTTCATTCTCATTATAGTTTTTGATTACAGAATACAAATAATTTTGCGAATGAACAGAAAAAGGTAAAATTGCGATGGTGGTGCGACCTTCCCCGGACCTCCGCTAGAGATAAGTCTTCTCTTCTTCCTCTTTATGTGTGTATGTGTGTTTGTTTATGTTCTTGGATTTGTGTGTAACTGCTGTTGTGGGTGGCGATTGATGGTTTTGTTGATATAAGGATTTGAATCTCTGGTTGTCGTATGGGTTGAATTCTGGTTGTGTATTGTTGGCTGATGTATGATTTGCGAAAGGTTCGGTGTAATGATTTTGCTGTTTTCTGGTGTGTGTATGTGAATAAAATATATTGAATTTCTGCAGATCCCCCTTGTTTGTGAAAATTTATGTCCAATTTATAGACTCTGAGAGTATTGAAGCATTGACTTTGGAATTAAATGTGCCAGATTGTTGTCTTTTTGGTTTTGGAAAGGAGATATGAGTTTGGTGATTTTGTTCCCCTTTGAACCTGAATACGTGTGCTGATTATTTTCATCTCACGCTTCTATATTGATGTCTCCTAAAACTTTCCCAAAATCGTCTTGGCATGTTTGATTGTATTTAGGTAACTTTTGGAAACCGTCTAAATTATGTCTGCTGTGTTAAACAAAAATTCCTAGTCTTATTCAAATTTGAGACCATTTCATTAAGGCTCATAACGTGTGATGACAATGGTATAAATGTTTTCCTTTTTCGATTCACCCTGTTTTAGACATGTTACATCCAGCACTTGAACTTAATTAGAAAGGAATTGATGACTTATAATGGCTGCTGGGAACTTGTACGAGAAAGAATTTGGACTTGTAATTGGTTGTGTTTTGAAAACTTTCCACTTTCAATTGGTTATTTTTGGAAACTCATGATTGTGTTGTTGCTATCATTGCTCTTGTTGGGCCTTAGTGATTTGCTGACTTTTGCAGTAAAGGCTTGCTTCAACTTCTCCTTTGGTCGGGAATCACGTTGGGAATGCCTGCTCAAAATACACAGGTTTTGCTGGTGCTTTCAAATTTGGAGTTAATATTGAGATTGCAAGGCGCTAGTCAGAACAACTTCATCCTACCATGTTTGCTAATTGACATCGTCTTTAGTTTGTGCATGAAGGTACTCCTCTGTATTGAGCGGGATGTAACGAACCTTTAATGTCGGGAGATTCGTAACAGCATATCAAGGCCAACAGTACGAAACATTGTGGTCGTTAGTCATCACAGTTCGTAATAGAACTTAAAGCGAACCTTAAGATAAGCTTGTGTTTATTCTAGATGATGTCATCTTCAAGTAATGATTAATGGATGATTGCAGGTGGGCAAATTAGCATCAAAAGGAGGGTAGCACCCAGGATAATTGCGTTACGTGAATATCGGACTCTTGATGGCGGCATCATCCCTAACCGTGATTCAAACTGCAGAAGCTCTTCTTCTTTGATCCCATCCGATCCTGATTTTATTTGGCTGGTATAGTTCCATCTTTTAATCCTGGTAAGTATTCGATTGTTGAAACCGTATCTTCCTGCATATTCAGTGCTGTTGTGACCAATTGAGGAGATTCTTAGTACTCTTTTCCTCTAGTGTACTTGTGACTTGGTTAACTTACGCTTGGAACCGTTTTGAAATGGCAGCTCGTGGCCTATTTTGTGCGTAGAGGTGGTTAGCTCGAGGTGAAGTATGCGGAGAAGTCGTAGAACTCATCCTTGTGTTAACAGCAATATCATGCTGGCGGAAACCTTTGCACTATCACATGTAATTGATGCTTATTGTATTAGATTCCATGGACTTGATTTAGTTGTTTCTGCCAATGTAAGCTTGATTCTATTGGTGAATCCATTACTCTCAAGAAATGCTATAAGCGTTGAACCAATTGTTTCCTCTTTTGAATACTCTTATTTTTGTGTAAACAAAACGCTGCCAGTGTAGTGTGTGGCCCTCTAAAACAAAGATTTGATGAAGTTTGTCCTATATTTGTGATGGAAAACTCAGTTGGTGCGTTCCAACATAATATTAGAAGTTAACCACACAAAACCTCATTTCCTCACGCATGGTAGCAATGAGAAAAAGGGTCATGGCGAAGTTCCATGATAGAAGCTCAATGTACCGCCACCAATTTAACTACTATTCGGAACCCATTACTTACAAAAGGAGGATTGGCCACGATTGTCACCAAGCCTCTCTCACTAAAGCACTTGGAGTTGACAAATGATAAATAACTGGGCAGTCAACAGTATAACTCATTTTTGCAAAAACTTGAGATCCAAAAGGAAATAAATCTAAACCACCGGATGAATTGGACAAAGGTGAATGCCAAGATGGGTAGCTACACTCTCACAGCAGTAATTGGTCCCAATTTACACGCGAATAAAATCGGTTGTGAAACATGATGTTTTAATAGGGCAATCGAGCAACATAGTATAAATGCCTCGATGTAGAAGTCACTGAGTTCAAGTTCATCACATAATTAATTTGACCAATCATGGCTTAATGACTTGAAATGGGACCAAACAATTTTTGTAAATTTTAAACTAAAATTAAATGGTCTTGAACCGATTTGAATCTCCACGAGCAATACTTTGTAAGTGTAACTTGAATTTCAACGTGAACTTATATATTGTGAGCATCCGTTATATATATATCCACGGGTTTTGGAATGTATGAGACATAAACCCTTGTAATGAAAAAAACTAAACGTCTCCAACCAAACCGGCCAAAACATTCCATCTCTCTAACAACAAACAAAATTTTGAGAACTTGCGAGAATTACTCAATGCTTCCACAAATGGTCAAAACATCTCGAATTTTTTTAATCTCATCGATCTTCAAACTTACTTGACGAAACTCGACAGTTTTTAAGAATACACATATCTTCTTGAAATCATGGCATGAGCTTCATACTTGAATCATATGATATAGAATTGTGGGAACTTCAACCTGAGCTTGTAAGCTTGTGACACGAAGGACTTGAAATTACACCTTGGAATCTAAACTTCTAACTCCCTCCAAAGTGAACCTTCCTTGCACATCTCTTAAGTCAGAGGGGAGAGAATATAACTTTACCACACAACCGGTGATCGGTCTTAGGGGTCTTAACCTCCTGTGGGGACACTTCTGGGTAATCAACTGAGGGGAGGAAGACTTCGGTAGTGGCTTAGGGACCAGAGGATAGAGGCACACAAACCCACGGGAAATCCACACAAACTCGCAAAGACCAGAGAACCTCCACAAACACACACACATCACAGCCTTAAATCTTCTACGGCAGCACCTGCACTCACAAATGAAACAAACAGACAAAAACTAGGTAAAGATGTTAGTCGTGCACGAATGATTGACCTAAGATAGTATGCAGACGAATCGATGAATCTAAGGGAAAAATTTGGGGTACAACAGTTGCCCCTATTTAAATATCTTCACCGGATGACAGGACGACGAAAATCGTCAAAAGGTCATGGTGAGAGATATTTAAATACAGATAACCGAAAATTTTGTCCTTAGATGCAATGATCACGCAATGATATGGACCAAAACTAGACCTAATGCTGACATGCCATGAACTCTAGCATAATGAGAATGATGGAATGATAAAAACGCAAGATGCAGACGAAAACGAAAGCGAACACAGAGCGGAAGACGAACTCAATGAGCAACAAAACTCACTGGGGCGGCCAGACGCACTGGGGAAAAGAAGACAACACTGGGGGCTCTGAAGGCGACGACCCAGCAGGTTCAAGCGTGACCGGTTGATATCTAAGATACAAAAAGATAAGATAGGGTCCACACGGCGGTAGGATCATGCAAACAAATAAAACCTGGAAATTCCTTCAAATGAAGAGATCAAACGGGATCTTCAGGAACCACCAAGGAAAAGAACAGGGTTATAAAAAAAACTCCTGTATGCCCAGTAAACGGACTTCGTAGGGACAATGCCCTGTGACTTATCGTTGCACGGGACTTACACACCACTAAGAAAAAAAACATGGAGCTCGGCGGCTCGAAACCAAAAAAGAAAAACAAGGAGCACGGCGGCTCGAAACAAAAACATGGAGCTCGGCGGCTCAGAACCAAAAAAGAAAAACAAGGAGCGCGGCGGCTCGAAACGAAAACATGGAGCTCGGCGGCTCGGAACCAAAAAGGAAAAACAAGGAGCGCGGCGGCTCGAAATAAAAGAACATGGAGCTCGGCGGCTCGACACCAAAAGAAAAACAAGGAGCGCGGCGGCTCGACACCAAAAGGAAAACAAGGAGCACGGAGGCTCGACGCCAAAAGGAAAACAAGGAGCACGGCGGCTCGACGCCAAAAAGAAAAATAAGGAGCACGGCGGCTCGACGCCAAAAAGAAAAACAAGGAGCACGGCGGCTTGACGCCAAAAAGAAAACAAGGAGCGCGGCGACTCGACGCCAAAAAAGAAAAACAAGGAGCGCGGCGGCTCGAAACAGAAAAAGCAAAACAAGGAGCGCGGCGGCTCGCAACAAAAACAAGGTGAGGCGAAAATAAAATATAGAGCACAACGACTCAAAGTGTACAAAGCATAGGTGCACGCTTAAACTTTGCTAGGCGCCTGGAAGGCAAGTTGTCAAAGACCAAAGTTCAATCTAGGATCAAACTAGAATGAAACGGTCAAACAAGACCTGTCATTGAGAAATGAACTCGAACGACGATTTTATCTTATCCAAGCAAGGCAAAATATAACTGAAATAACCATCATCCACGAGGGTTGAACTCTGTGGGGAAACTTGGAAATGATTAGCATTTTCTGCCTAAGGTTGACGACCTACTTGGAGAGATCGGACTAACTCCGAAAACTGGCGTAAACACAAACAAAGACCAAGATAAAGCGACAAGAAACAAACAACAAACACGCACGGAGGCGAATGCAGAAGATGCCATGTGATGCTTATGCTCATGCTGACAACACAGACAAAAGAAAACAGGGGGAAAAACAAACGAGGAAGCCTGTCTATCCTCTGCACGAGAGATACATCTGTCAATCTTGTAGTAATCTGAAGATGCACCAACTGTTCCAACTTCTCTGGGGAAATAGCAATCCATTTGGGGACACGACCTCATGACTTCACTTAGAGGACCGTCAAGATGAATCCGATTATTAGTATGAGAAAGATCCATTGGGCACGGATCGCTCTTATATTCAGAGAGACCTTGATGGGGATAAAATAAATATCCTCAATAACTGAGATAATCCGAAGTGAGAGTGTAGTAGTAGATGCCATGGATGAGGCATCACGGGGATAAAATAAATATCCGATGCTGAAGTAATCTGAAGTAGACTGTAGAAGCCACGAGGATAAAATAAATGTCCACTAATTCATTGGGGAAGCTTGAACCAATATTGTTGTTGTAGATGTCAGAGTAAACTTCCGTGGGGATGAAATAAACATCCATGGTTGAGAGAAATCGAAATCTTGAGAAAACACCGAGGAGTGAAATAAACACTTGCTTCGTCGGGGAAAGTTGAGACCGAGGAGATTCTCTGGGGATCCTTTGGGTCAACCAGATGGTGAAATTCTTGTATTGATCCTGTCATAATTGCTTGAAATAATGATTCACTGGGGAATCGTCATGACTTCCTGCGGTAGAAACTTGCTGGGGAGTAATCATACCATTGAAATTCTTCGGGAATTTTAAGTGAAGAGATTCTATGAAGTTAGTGAAGTTCTGGCTTGCATGGTAGTCGCCATTTTCAAGTATGAATTATTGGAAAAGTCTTCAATTCTCAACTGTCCTGGATTGCATGGTTCTGAAAAGGAGTCATCTCAAAAGGATTTTACAGAAAATCCGGCGTTCAAAGATAATCCGGCGTCTTCCAACTCTTGAGAGATTTGTGGAATCTCGACGCAACTGGCTCAGATTGTCGGTATTCTGTGTACTGGGTCTTCAAAAATTGCCCCTTGGGTAAGTCAATTTGTGGAGATTACAAACTGAAGAAAACATCTTGCCCCTGCTTGATTAGGTCTTCAAGTAACATGCCCCAGACTGGTTATCCTTAACAATGAAGTAACCATCTTCAACAAAGTTCCAATCAGGAATTGAATCTCTCATAGATGTTTGCAATCAAGTTTCTACGATATTAAGCAATATTCACATTCAAAAAGTGTAAATTCCGAAACTGCTAGTGCAACGTCATGTTTGTTTTGAAGCTTTAACTGAAAAAGCATATCGTAAACTTGTGAACAAATCACTAGTTAAGATATGACATTAGTTTTCCTTTTTATAAAGCCAATGCGAACTTTGAGCGTGGCTCATAGGGGTCAGGAAACATTATCTCCTCGAGTATGCTTTTGAAATGAACTCTGCTTCAACAAGGTCTTTTGTAAGTTGTAAGTAGTAACTTGGTTTAAGAAGAAAGAAAGGTAAAAAAAGTTCAAAGTTTGTTTGTACCCACCCTTTTTGTGAGGTTATTTTGAAAGTTTGAGGGTCAAGATTTATTTGTACCCACTCATATTTTGATAGTTTGGAAGCTCAGTTGTTTTGATTGAGAGTTACCCTGTCCCAGGTTAAAAATCAGGTTTTGATTTCGAAGCTCAAAAGAGTTAACAAGAGGTTATCTCTGGTGTTGAAACAATGCCTTATATCCTTAGCAGGGTTTTCGTTCAAAAGCATACGACAGAAGAGATTGCGTTTTAGTTCATCATCCTCCATTCAGTAGGATTAGCATTATAAAATGGTAAACAGTTTTAAAATGAGCGAAGCGAATGGATTTCTTCGAAACAAACATTGAATTGCATTAACATTCAAAATAACAAGTTCTTATATGTACACCTGCTTTAATAATCAAAGAAAGCGATAAATGCAAATGAATAAACAACTGAATCCTAGGAATGACTTCCTCTTTATTTGCCATTTGAGCTAACCATCTTCAAAATCGACTTTCGAGATCGGTCTGAGGATCGTTTTCATACCCACTCTCAGTAAATTCTTCCATAACCAGGACTGATGAACCCTCGTGATTGGGTGGAGAAGTATTAATTTGAATGCCATGAGGCGTGAATGAGATCATTTCGGAGTCTAGCAGAGTCTGAACCTTACTCGGAAGTACCTTACAGTCGTTAGTTGAATGCCCCGGTGCCCCAGCATGGTAATCGCATCGGGCGTTAATGTCAAAACCTGGTGGATAGGGAAAAGGTACTGGCTTCAATTCCTTCGGCACTATAAGACCACTTTTGATTAAATCTGGTAAGAATTGACTGTATGGCATTGGTAGTGGGGTGAAATGCCTCTTCTTCTTCGGTCTTGGTCTATCATGTTGACGCGGCTGATGGCGGGGTGACTGTCGATACCGAGGAGGTATTCGATTTGGAGAAGAATACTGCCCCTGAAGAGATAATGTTGTTTGACGCAGAGACCCAAAAGACTGCTCACTCCGAATACTTGAGTTGCGTGAGTGCCGAGACTGATATATTGGATACTCCTCAATGGAATCATTTTCTTCCCTCTGTTCTTCCTGAGAACTGACAATTGGTTTACTCTCAATGGCTCGGATGTTTGAGGTACCTCGGATTTTTCCTTTCTTAAGACCAACCTCGATGCGCTCTCCGGCCATTACTACATCAGATAAATTTCTTGTCACAATGCTAAACAACTTTTCTCGGTACGGGCCTTGCAAAGTATCCACAAAAAAGTCAACCAATTCTTTATCTAAGAGCGGCGGCTGAACGCGAGAAGCCACTTCTCTCCACCTCTGAGCATACTTTCTGAAGGATTCATTGTCTTTTTGAGATAGGTCTAGCAAATGCAGACGACTAGGAGCCAAGTCAAGATTGTAGTCATATTGCTTCACAAAAGCCCTGGAAAGGTCTAACCATGATTGGATATCGCTACTCTTTAGCTGCATATACCAATTTAGCGACGCCCCACTTAAACTGTCTTGGAA
Organism: Lathyrus tuberosus; assembly: GCA_022829125.1. NCBI lineage: Eukaryota > Viridiplantae > Streptophyta > Magnoliopsida > Fabales > Fabaceae > Lathyrus > Lathyrus tuberosus. The sequence continues at coordinate 3,748,070 of JALAZF010000261.1, read as the reverse complement.
ACAGTGGATCATAAGCGGTTTATTACGGACATGTGGAGTCATTTTTCTGCAAAACATCACTAGATGCTGCTTTGGACAGCTGTCCCCTTTGTACTTCTCAAACTTTGGCGTCTTGAATTATGGAGGCATTACAAGGTTGGGTACCAAGCACATATTCAAGGCATTCAGATCACCAACGCCACGACCCTTAATGGCATCAAGTCTTCTTTCCAAAGCACGGAATCTTTCCAAGATCTCAACATCTCGTGGATTTTCAGTTTTCACCTCAGGAATCACCTCTTGGGAATCTGGCTCTGAGAACGCGAGGCTACGATACCCCATAGCATCAACAGAAGAAGGATGTCTATCTTGGATGGTAGTATGTTCTTGCATAACTTGGTTCTCCACCGGAATTTGCACAGGTTGATCTTGGGTGACATTGTTAGCAACATTCCTCTGACTACTAACGTCCCTTCTTGCCAAGGCTGTCATAGCTTCCATAAGTTGACTGAACTCAAGATCTGCTACGGTCGGAAACTGGCTCTGCTCTTCTGAATTCATGATCTTTCAAAATTTTCCCAGGTTCCGAGATTACTGTCGGGAAATCAACAGACGGGTCATGAACAGAGGATGGACGAGATCACAGGAACGAACAGAAGAAAAGGAAACGATGCAAAGAATGCAAAAAGATATGAGATGCAAATGCAAGAACGAAGCAACTATCAAGGAACTCAAAGTCGTATTTGCAGTCATTGTAGATATTAAAACATTTTATTAAAAATTTCAACAGCCAGTACACCTCCAAAGTTTTATTACATAAGCAACATAACACAAAAGGAACTAGGAGTCTAAACTGATGGATGATGCCCCTTGTTTTCCACGGAGTTCTTCCATTAACATGTCAATCTGATGTTGCATTCTTGATTTATCCAGGGTAAGCTTCTCTATTTCAGCCTTCAACTTTGAAACTTCATCTGATTGGACAACGGGAGGTTTGGGATGGGGATAAGGCATCCTCAAGGTCAGAGCCCTTTCGAGTGCCCATACTAGACATTCTTCAGTAATTGAGCAATCAGTATTTGTTGTCACTGTCATTCCTTGTCGATTGATGCGACGCCAAGCAAACACAATTCCGGTTTTCAAATTCAGGTTCTCTCCGTGATAGAGAAAAAGTCTTGTCAGGCTTTCTGGAGCGGGTACTTCTTCCATTGGGTGCCCCAGTTGACGACGGGCGAGCACAGGATTATAGTTGATACATCCCTTTCTACCAAGAAGAGGTACATTGGGAAAATCTCCACAGCTATGAATCATGGGGATTCCTCCATACAACGGGTCATGCCAAACGATATCCGAATGAGTAAGAACCATGAGCTTCACGGGCCATTCTGAACCATCTTTCACGTCCCAAAAATTAGTAGACCTCGGTAGGTGCGAAATAAACCACCTATAGAGGATAGCGGTGCAACAGGTAATCCGACCTTCTCCTTTCAGAGCCTCTGAGTGGATAGAGTGGTAGACATCGGCTAACAATGTCGGAACTGGATTTTTGAGCATAAAAATCCTTATGGCATGGACGTCAACAAAATCTTCGACGTTGGGAAATAAGAACAAACCGTAGGCCAGCAACGCGAAGATGTGCTCGAATGCTCCAGTGTTCCCTACACTAGCGAAATGTCGAGCTTTCTCGAACAAGAATTGGGCAGGCAAGCCATCGATTCCTTCTCTGAACGTCATATGAATTTGGATCTCTAGCAGCTTTATGCGGGTTGCTCTTGCAATGTCTTCCTGCCTGGGTCTTCCTTCTCCACCGGAGAACGGAGGTGAATCTTCGACTTGGATCCCCAACAGAGCGGAGTACTCTTCCAGCGTAGGCATCAATTGGAAATCCTGGAAGATGAAGCAATGGTAAATCAAGCTGTAAAGTTGAACCAACGTTTCCAATAAACCAGCGGCTACTCGAGTCTGCAACAACGGGAGGATATTTCCATACTTCTCAGCGAACGCCTTAGGATCCTTGATCTGATCTCCTAGTTCCCTTAGTTGTTCAACATCCGAAACTTCGAAGGTGTACGGCACAACTCCCTTCTTTCCGTAATCCATCATACAATGCTTGCAATACAAGATTTCAAGTTCCTTGATAGCGAGAGAAATGCAAGATGCAAATGCTATGCAACAAGATTCATGGAAACTCAGCTATCATCATGGAATATCAAAAGGCTCGTTTTAAGAATCATAAAAAAGTCGGTTACAATCATTAGTACTGGAATACTAAAGATTGGTTTATTACAAAATTAATTATATAACGCGTCTGTACGCTTTACAACAGTCATAACGTAATAGCTAAATAAAAGCTAATAATGATGGATCTAAGGAGACTCTTCCAACGGTCTTCTTGAATCTCTGACTTCTTTCTTCCGACTGAGCTTCTTCTAGAATAATGTTGACTGATGACTAGAATGGGATGAGACGTCTTGAGCTTTCCATCTCTTGCAATAAGTAGTTTTTTCAATAACCTCCTTTTAGCTAGCTTGAATACTAACCGAAGTCGAGAAATGGATATTTGTCTTGAATTGAGGATAGTCTTCAAGTTTAGGTTCCTGATAGATAATCAGAAATAATGATAGGCCATAATAGAGTGGAGATGATAGCTTCCCAGATCTTGATTTGAACCTTTCTATATTTTCCAGCAAAGTCTCTAGTCTCCTTAGATCGTCCAGGTTATGACTTTTGTAAAGGTACTTCAACATTTTTTTCTTTAAAATTTTAGAGTCCATGATATCCTTATGATGTTTATAAACAAAGACTAAGTTCCATGAACCTTTATGAAATGATGCTTATGAATGCAGGGAATGCAAACACACAAAGCACAAAGCACGGATAAGCAGAAAAAGATTAAACAGACAATCAAAAGTCCTAGGTTTGAGAGACCACAGCATGGAGCCAAGGACTACCCTCCCATAAGGTATGTACTATAGTTTCAAGATGTACCTGCGGAACGGGTTCTAAAAGTTCCCAGAGTCTACAATCCATCTTTCGGATATTATCGATTTTCCAGATCACTTGGTAGTCAATAATATTCTCAAGAGAATCTCGTCCGAGTGTAGTATCGCGTAGCGACTATTGCAGAAATAGACTCCCGCATAGTCCCCGCACTACATCCTAATAGGCCAAGTTGGGTTAAAGGTAACTACGGTCCCCAGTCTCGATGGCCTTTAGTTCGAAATAATAGCGTCTTCACGAATTGACTCGTTGGACAAAATTAAATTCGAGAGGGCCTAGACTGAGTGGTGAAGTCTCAATTCAACTTTTTCAGGAATCGACTCCCTCAAAGTATCCTTGAATTCTCACCGTTCCTATCATAATTTCACTCTAGTCCGGGTGTAGGACTTTGTCTCACCACATAAGCAACCCAGCACAACAGATAATAAGCAAATATAATAAAGAAAGATAACATAAGAAAAACAAGATAGGGGAAACCCTCGGTCGTCCCCAGTGAAGTCGCCATTTCTGTTGCGGTGAGAATTGGATACCATAGTTATTAATGAACTAGGATCACATTTCTTTAAATGTTCACCACCGTCTTTGATTTATCCAAAGGAAAGGTTCAAAAGCGAAAAAACCTAAAGATCTAAGGTTCGGGGGTTGGTTACGCCTAGGGAAGGTATTAGCATCCTAAACGTCCGTAGTACTCTACGGGAACCTCTCGTTAGTATTTATGTTATCTCTCATTCGCTTGCTAAGGGTGCTATGCTAAAGGTTGAACCCTAGGGGTTAGTATCTAAGTATACTCGATAAGGTATCGCACCTTACGCCTACGTATCCTCGGGTGTAGAATCAGAGTATGCGTAGTTCTGAAAAGAGGAACTTCTTGACGGGGTCAAGGTTCCAAAGGGAGGTAAAGTCTTAGGCAAGACTTTACATAGAGTGCGGCGACTCTAAAGTTGTAGGTTGGTTCAAGAGGGGTAGGATTGTAAATGTTCGCGGCGGAGCAATTACTTGGAGTGCGGCGACTCCGATACTAAGGCTAAGATTCTAAGTGTCTACGGCGAGACGTGGAGTACGGCGACTCCGAATCCTATGGCCAAGGGTTCTAAAGGTGTTAGTCCTATGACGGTTTAGTCAATATTAATAACCTTTCCTTTGGAATGTCGAGGGGACAAACTAACTTTGATTATTAGTGCGCACTAGCAAAGTGGGCTAGCTTTAAGTGTATAGTGACCGAAGGTTGAATGCGATGCCCGAAGGCACTCGACTTACATAGGCAGAAAAGTGGCTCGACGTTGGATCGAGAGTTTTTTAGTATTTTTGAAAAGGTTTTAGACATGTAAAGCATACATCAATATAAGCATATAACAAGCAACAATATCAATCATAAAATGACATACAACAAGCGATTCACTCACGTTTGGGGGGTCTAACGAATTGATTTAAAAAAAGTTTGATTAAAATTAGGGAAATTAGCGAGGTTTGTTATTGTTATGAGAATTATACTAAAAGTTATTTTATTTAAAAGTTGAAGTATTTTGGCTTAAAAGGTTTTTAAATATCTTGAAAAGTTTCTAATGTTAGAGTTATATAACAGCTCTTATTAATTAGAAAAGATTTTTAATATTTCTTAGTAAAGTTTATAAAGGTTTACTAATTAAAAAGCTTAACAAAAGGATCAAATTAAATAAAATTTTATTGTTATATTTTTTTATTAAAAGAAAGTGATATTTTAAAAGAAGTTATAATTATTTATAAAAAGTTTCTACATGTTTATTTATTTTAAAAATTATGTAAAAAAACCAATTAGTTATTTTAAATTTATCAGAAGCTGTTCTTTTACGGATATGTCCTCACTCTCTCATTCCATCTCTCGTTGTCTCTCTCATTCTTCTTTCTCTCCACTAGGGTTTCCAAAAGCCGCGCCGCCCCCAAGGCTCTCTCACCTTCACCGATCTCTCTATCTCTCTCGAATCAAACAAAAATCAACACAGAAACCCCACCCCACATAAACCATACCCCGATTTCATTCTCATTATAGTTTTTGATTACAGAATACAAATAATTTTGCGAATGAACAGAAAAAGGTAAAATTGCGATGGTGGTGCGACCTTCCCCGGACCTCCGCTAGAGATAAGTCTTCTCTTCTTCCTCTTTATGTGTGTATGTGTGTTTGTTTATGTTCTTGGATTTGTGTGTAACTGCTGTTGTGGGTGGCGATTGATGGTTTTGTTGATATAAGGATTTGAATCTCTGGTTGTCGTATGGGTTGAATTCTGGTTGTGTATTGTTGGCTGATGTATGATTTGCGAAAGGTTCGGTGTAATGATTTTGCTGTTTTCTGGTGTGTGTATGTGAATAAAATATATTGAATTTCTGCAGATCCCCCTTGTTTGTGAAAATTTATGTCCAATTTATAGACTCTGAGAGTATTGAAGCATTGACTTTGGAATTAAATGTGCCAGATTGTTGTCTTTTTGGTTTTGGAAAGGAGATATGAGTTTGGTGATTTTGTTCCCCTTTGAACCTGAATACGTGTGCTGATTATTTTCATCTCACTCTTCTATATTGATGTCTCCTAAAACTTTCCCAAAATCGTCTTGGCATGTTTGATTGTATTTAGGTAACTTTTGGAAACCGTCTAAATTATGTCTGCTGTGTTAAACAAAAATTCCTAGTCTTATTCAAATTTGAGACCATTTCATTAAGGCTCATAACGTGTGATGACAATGGTATAAATGTTTTCCTTTTTCGATTCACCCTGTTTTAGACATGTTACATCCAGCACTTGAACTTAATTAGAAAGGAATTGATGACTTATAATGGCTGCTGGGAACTTGTACGAGAAAGAATTTGGACTTGTAATTGGTTGTGTTTTGAAAACTTTCCACTTTCAATTGGTTATTTTTGGAAACTCATGATTGTGTTGTTGCTATCATTGCTCTTGTTGGGCCTTAGTGATTTGCTGACTTTTGCAGTAAAGGCTTGCTTCAACTTCTCCTTTGGTCGGGAATCACGTTGGGAATGCCTGCTCAAAATACACAGGTTTTGCTGGTGCTTTCAAATTTGGAGTTAATATTGAGATTGCAAGGCGCTAGTCAGAACAACTTCATCCTACCATGTTTGCTAATTGACATCGTCTTTAGTTTGTGCATGAAGGTACTCCTCTGTATTGAGCGGGATGTAACGAACCTTTAATGTCGGGAGATTCGTAACAGCATATCAAGGCCAACAGTACGAAACATTGTGGTCGTTAGTCATCACAGTTCGTAATAGAACTTAAAGCGAACCTTAAGATAAGCTTGTGTTTATTCTAGATGATGTCATCTTCAAGTAATGATTAATGGATGATTGCAGGTGGGCAAATTAGCATCAAAAGGAGGGTAGCACCCAGGATAATTGCGTTACGTGAATATCGGACTCTTGATGGCGGCATCATCCCTAACCGTGATTCAAACTGCAGAAGCTCTTCTTCTTTGATCCCATCCGATCCTGATTTTATTTGGCTGGTATAGTTCCATCTTTTAATCCTGGTAAGTATTCGATTGTTGAAACCGTATCTTCCTGCATATTCAGTGCTGTTGTGACCAATTGAGGAGATTCTTAGTACTCTTTTCCTCTAGTGTACTTGTGACTTGGTTAACTTACGCTTGGAACCGTTTTGAAATGGCAGCTCGTGGCCTATTTTGTGCGTAGAGGTGGTTAGCTCGAGGTGAAGTATGCGGAGAAGTCGTAGAACTCATCCTTGTGTTAACAGCAATATCATGCTGGCGGAAACCTTTGCACTATCACATGTAATTGATGCTTATTGTATTAGATTCCATGGACTTGATTTAGTTGTTTCTGCCAATGTAAGCTTGATTCTATTGGTGAATCCATTACTCTCAAGAAATGCTATAAGCGTTGAACCAATTGTTTCCTCTTTTGAATACTCTTATTTTTGTGTAAACAAAACGCTGCCAGTGTAGTGTGTGGCCCTCTAAAACAAAGATTTGATGAAGTTTGTCCTATATTTGTGATGGAAAACTCAGTTGGTGCGTTCCAACATAATATTAGAAGTTAACCACACAAAACCTCATTTCCTCACGCATGGTAGCAATGAGAAAAAGGGTCATGGCGAAGTTCCATGATAGAAGCTCAATGTACCGCCACCAATTTAACTACTATTCGGAACCCATTACTTACAAAAGGAGGATTGGCCACGATTGTCACCAAGCCTCTCTCACTAAAGCACTTGGAGTTGACAAATGATAAATAACTGGGCAGTCAACAGTATAACTCATTTTTGCAAAAACTTGAGATCCAAAAGGAAATAAATCTAAACCACCGGATGAATTGGACAAAGGTGAATGCCAAGATGGGTAGCTACACTCTCACAGCAGTAATTGGTCCCAATTTACACGCGAATAAAATCGGTTGTGAAACATGATGTTTTAATAGGGCAATCGAGCAACATAGTATAAATGCCTCGATGTAGAAGTCACTGAGTTCAAGTTCATCACATAATTAATTTGACCAATCATGGCTTAATGACTTGAAATGGGACCAAACAATTTTTGTAAATTTTAAACTAAAATTAAATGGTCTTGAACCGATTTGAATCTCCACGAGCAATACTTTGTAAGTGTAACTTGAATTTGAACGTGAACTTATATATTGTGAGCATCCGTTATATATATATCCACGGGTTTTGGAATGTATGAGACATAAACCCTTGTAATGAAAAAAACTAAACGTCTCCAACCAAACCGGCCAAAACATTCCATCTCTCTAACAACAAACAAAATTTTGAGAACTTGCGAGAATTACTCAATGCTTCCACAAATGGTCAAAACATCTCGAATTTTTTTAATCTCATCGATCTTCAAACTTACTTGACGAAACTCGACAGTTTTTAAGAATACACATATCTTCTTGAAATCATGGCATGAGCTTCATACTTGAATCATATGATATAGAATTGTGGGAACTTCAACCTGAGCTTGTAAGCTTGTGACACGAAGGACTTGAAATTACACCTTGGAATCTAAACTTCTAACTCCCTCCAAAGTGAACCTTCCTTGCACATCTCTTAAGTCAGAGGGGAGAGAATATAACTTTACCACACAACCGGTGATCGGTCTTAGGGGTCTTAACCTCCTGTGGGGACACTTCTGGGTAATCAACTGAGGGGAGGAAGACTTCGGTAGTGGCTTAGGGACCAGAGGATAGAGGCACACAAACCCACGGGAAATCCACACAAACTCGCAAAGACCAGAGAACCTCCACAAACACACACACATCACAGCCTTAAATCTTCTACGGCAGCACCTGCACTCACAAATGAAACAAACAGACAAAAACTAGGTAAAGATGTTAGTCGTGCACGAATGATTGACCTAAGATAGTATGCAGACGAATCGATGAATCTAAGGGAAAAATTTGGGGTACAACAATTAGCATAAGTCAGCTTTGTGATGAAGGATACAAAGTCAGCTACACTAAAGATGAGTGTTTGGTGACTAATGAGAAGAATGAGGTTGTTATGAAGGGAGTCATGTTCTAGACATTGTCTCAACATTAGATGCTGGTGTCAAGAAGAAAAGTACCAAAGCTGATTTGCTTGCAGAAATGAAGGCTACTTGCAAGGATATGGATATTGTGATCAGTACCAGCATGACTAGAAAGAAGGAAATTGAGAAGCTGATCCAGTCCTTGGAACAGGATGATGTTCATGTCAATGCTGAAGGTGCCAATTCTGAGGAAGATGATGAGAATGATGAAGATGGGCCTAGCTCTGATGAAGATTAAGTTTCTTTTGTTGTTTCTGCTAGACAGTAGTTTTTTTCTTTTGTTGTTTTGCACTTGATGTGTTTGGTTTGTAACCTGAATATTATGTTTTAAGAACTTTTTATGTTTTTGTTCTATGATTTGTCTTGTCTTGAATGCTGACTTTAGACTGACAATGAGAGCTAGCTTAGGACTAACTGGTAGTTAGTAGGTGTTTGTCCAATTATGGCTAAAAGGAGGAGAGTTAGCCAAGCCAAGGTGTGGTTGTGAATCCTGTTTTTGATGTGGTGCAGAACTTGAGGGGGAGAGTGTTTGTGCAGCTGTATGCTGGTTCTGGTTTTGAGGGGGAGCTTGATCCTTTGCTGAGTTGATGGAGTATGTGCGGCATTTTGAAGTAGGAGCTATTTTGAAGGAGTGCTGCTAGAAGTTTTTAACATTTTTCAATTTTTATCCGCTGCTGAAGTCTCTGATGTTGTAGAGTTTGTTTTAGCCAAAATTAGCCAAAGGGGGAGATTGTTAGTTCTTGGATTGGCTAGAATTTTGGTAAAACAAAGTTGTTCAATGTTGATGTCACATGGGTGATGTCTTAACATTGAGTCTTAACATTGGATAATGTTAAGTGTTTAAGTTGTTGAAGTTTTGAAGTCTGATGTCACATACGATGTCATGACATCAGATATGTAGATCATTAAAACATCAGGTTTGAGATGTTTTTAGGGTTAAGCGTATTAGCTGGATTTTGGGAGAGCTGTTAGAGTTATTAGATGCGAATATCTTGGAGGGGATATTTTCTGTTGCAAACAGATTTGATGCAGATTTGTAGGAGTGTTTAAAGGCTGAAGATTTAAGAAGATTTTGAGAGAAAATTTGTTTTGAAGATTCAGTTTTAAATAACAAATCAGGTCAGATATTGTAGCAGGTCCAAGACCAAAATCAAATAGCTATATAAAGCGCATCAATCCTGAAGGAAAAGTAATGAAGAAAGAGAGCTAAAGACTGAGAGTCGTTTGTGTCTTCGTGTATGTGTTGTAAACCATTCTAGTGTGAATTGGTGTTGTTGTTTTGAGTTGTTCTTGATCAAAGCTGTGAAGCAGAATCAAGTTGTGTTTTTAAAAGTGTGTGATCTTTGAATTATATCACTGAAGTGATTTAGGGATTGAGTAGTGTTTTCATACCTAAGTGGTCTCTTAGGTAGAAGGTTCATTAAGTAGTGATTAAGTTTAGGAGATGTCAACTGGGTTGTTGAGTCTGTAAATTAATTCTACTGATAGTGAAATTCATCCCTGGCTTGGTAGCCCCCAGAGTAAGTTGTTTAACTGAACTGGGTGAACAATTCTTTATGTACTCTTCTGTTGTTTTATATTGTCCATTGCAGAGTGTGTTGTTGTGACATCACACGTAACATCACATATCTGGTACCAGAATTTCAGGTTTTACACTCCTCTTCTAGCATAATGCGATGCATATATATAGAGGGGCTTATTCCTTTTAGATCTGAGATGTTGTAACCTAAGGCAGCGAGATACTTTCTTAAGACATGTAACCGTTTTTCTGTCTCTATTTGTCCTAAGTCAGAATTGACTATTACTGGTCACTCGAGCTCAGTCTCTAGGAATTCATACCTTAGATCTTTCGGTAGTGTTTTGAGTTCTATAGATGGTTTCTTTGGGCATGGCATCGGATCGGGTGTTAATGCTAGGCATTCCCTTAGACTGTCATCTTTGTATGGCTCGCGCCAATTATCGTCTTCAAATATTGGAGCTACTGGAATCTTTAGTACTTCAGTATACTTAGTCGGTTCCTTCTTTATTTCTCTAACGCATTCGTCAATAACATCTAAGAAACATCATAAATCATCAATAGCTAGAGCTTTTAGGAATTGGGCCAAGATAAATTCAACTTTCTCTTCCCCAACTTCAAAAGTTAGTTTTCCTTTCTTAACATCGATGATGGCTCTGGATGTTGCTAAAAACGGTCTTCCTAAAATAATGGGTATGTTCGAATCTTCTTTAATGTCCCTTATCACAAAATCAGTAGGGATATAGAACTGACATATACGAACAGGCACGTTCTCTAGCATACCGATAGGATATTTAACTGAACGGTCCGCTAGTTGTAATGACATTTTTGTCGGCCTTAATTCCCCTAAGTCAAGTTTACTGCATGTAGATAATGGCATCAAGCTAACACTGGCTCCTAAATTGCATAGCACTTTGTCTATGACAAACTTTCCGATTACACAATGTATGGAAAAACAGCCTGGGTCTTTCAGCTTAAGAGGCATGTTATTTTGAATTATAGTGCTACACTCAGCAGTGAGCATAACGGTTTCATTATCCTCGAGCTTTTTCTTATTCGACATTATCTCTTTGAGAAATTTTGCATATGAGGGCATTTTTGTAATAGCTTCTGTGAAAGGTATGGTTATGTTCAATTGCTTTAGAAGTTCTACGAATTTCTTGAATTGCCCTTCATTTTTGGATTTGACAAATCTTTGAGGATAAGGTACAGGTGGTTTGTATGGTGGCAGAGGCACGTAAGGTGTTTCTTTTTCTACGGCCTCTTCACTTTTGTCTTCCTTATTGCTAGTTGGTTCTTTCACTTTTTCGGTTCCTTTTGATAAATTTTGGTGCATGGCTGAATTTTGGAATCTCGGGTCAACTGGTCCATTGTATTTTGTTCCGCTTTGCAAAGTGATAGCATTAGCATGCCCTTTTGGATTTGGTTGTGGTTGGCCAAGAAATGCTCCAGTGGGGGCTGCTATAGTTGATTTTTGTTGGGCTACTTGAGAAATTTGAGTTTCCAACATTTTGTTGTGAGTAGCCATAGCATCAAGTTTACTCGACATTTGTTTCATCAATTCACTCGTATGAGCGTTTTGATTTGCGAATTCTTGGTTCTGATGAACTTGAGCATTTATAAAGTTTTCCATCATGATTTCAAGATTTGATTTCCTAGGTGGCTGCGGTGCAGACGGTGGTTGTTTCTGGTAACCAGTAGGAATAGCAGGTGTTGGGTTTGGTGGGTGTAAAGCATTGTTATTTTTGTATGAAAAATTCGGGTGATTTCTCCAGCCAGGATTGTAAGTGTTTGAATATGGGTTTCCTTGAGCATAGTTCACTTGGTCGGTAGGAGTACCAGCCAACACTTTAAATTCAGCGTTTGTGTGCCCAGGGGTCCCACATATTTCACAATTGGTTGTAACTGTAGCTACGGTAGCTGCGGGTGGTGCTATTGCTAAACTTTCGATTTTCTGTGTAAGTGCATGATGCGTGTTTTTTTCGCAAGTGTACGAACGCGTCAGAGTAATATAAAAGATTATCGTATCCACAGAGACCAAGTGCCAATCTATCGCTATCTATTGTTAAGGTGTGTATCTAAGGTGATTGAAAATAGTAGTTTTGAAGAGTGCACGGTAGTAAATAAAGTAATTAAAATTAATTGATAAAGACAGGTTCGAATGCAATTCACACAACCAATTGATAATCCAAGTACTTGCTAATAGAACTACTTACGGGCAATGTTTTCTACTTTGAAAAGAACTAATTTGACAGGAACTGTCGCTTTCGCGTATTCAGAACCGATTTGTACCCCCTAATCAAACCCTCTTATTGTCACGGATAAAAAGGCGCGCATTGCGTTAGAGTAGTAAACCTATTTTTAAGAAATATAGTATCTTGACCAAGTTGAAAAGTATTTTAACCTGGATTTTCTAAAAAAAAAGAGGTTCTTACGAACCAGACTTTAAACTTCTTAACGCGTCCGAAAATGGTTTTAAAATCTCTTTTCCTTTTAAATTAAAAACTCCTAATAAACTAAACAAAGCGCTTTCGCTGTTTTTGAAATAGTTTACAAACAATTAAGTTTAGATAGGCGTTGGACGGCTTTCGATCTTACCCAACGGAATTTAAGAACAGGAAAACTTATATTGAAAGTTAAAATAGCCCTTAAGTGTTTCCACTAACAATTGTACAGATTATCGATTCAGTTATGATCTTCACATTCTAACCTTTATAAAATTAGCCAGACATGGTAAAGTAAAAGTTCATTTTTAGATTTTTCATAAAAAAGGTATTTAAGTGCGAGTGCGGAAAGTAAATGAAAGTAGTGCGAGTGCGGAAAGTAAATGAAAGTAAAGCAGTGCGGAAAATAAATGAAATTAAAAGACAGTGCAAGAAATAAAGTTGACAAAAGGTAAAGTAATAAAAACCTGCTCCAATCGGAGTGGTTGAATAAAATGCGAACTGAAAGTAAAATGGCGGCAGGATTAACTTCCTTCCAGAGTGCTCCAAGACTCAATCTCACAGGCTCTTACAGACTCGATCTCTCGAATGTAGTAACACCTCGATGTGAAGCGATTACCACTATTACACTGATATATGCTTATGAACAACTAAGCTTGGATGAAGAAAAACGAAAATCTAAAGTCCTATTTATAGGCAAGGAAACATGTGGAAAAGACAAGGATGCCCCTAGCATTTGAATTTGGGCGGGAACTTGTTTTGCTCTTGTGGCGCCCGCCACAACACCATGGCGCCCGCCATGAGTGTAAAATTGCTTGGGCAGTTGGAGATCGTGCGGAAAAACAGTTGGGAGGAGTTTGAGACATGGCCACGTCATGGAAGACCCTGTGGCGGCCGCCAGAGTGGATGCCATAAGTGCAAAATGCTGATTTTCTCTATTTTAGCTCACTTCGGCTCCTCTTTCGCTCCTTTTCTCGCTCGGGGCTCCGATTAGACTAAAAATCTGAAAACAAAGAAAAACATAATAATAACATAATAAAATGACATTAAAAGACTAAGAATGCATGCGAAATCGGAGTAAAAAATACGGTGAAATTCAGTGTCATCAAATTCTCCCACACTTAGACCTTTGCTTGTCCTCAAGCAAAACATTTAAAGCTCAAAGTAAGAAAACTAGTGCTGACACGTGATTCGGGCAAAAAGGGCTTCTAAGTTTAAGTCAGGATGCAGTGACAGGTACTAAGTGAACCAAGGGTATCGTAATGACACTTATCCGCAGAGGCGGACATAAACTTCATTCTTATATTAATCAACCGTATCATCCCACAATAACTAGGCCTACCTCTTCATCTCTTTTTGGGTCCTTATCATTCAGGCGCAATCACATTAAGCCCGTTATCCGTACATGTTTCATAGTAGAGTGACCTGTTAGTGATTCTGATCCAAAACATAGGGTTTCTGGCACATAAGACTGTGTAAACCCTTTTATTTAACCCAAATGCAGTTGTGGGGGATCGGATCGTAATCCGCCCTACCGAGTTCAGCGCCAGATACCTCTGAACCAACTAACAATGGGTGAGCTAAAATTATATATATATATATATATATATATATATATTTTTTTTTTTTTTTTGTGGCAACAATTCAACTTTTTGGTTTAAACGACCTTGTGAGGGTCATCTATCCGGAGTTTGCCTTTTTCTTTATTTAATTTACTGGATCATCCACTTATGTTCATCGGTCCCCTACGTAGAACATGCTTAGGCCGGAACTGATTGCTGAAATAAACTACTTAGGACAAATTTGGAAATGATAATTAAGGCCATGGTACATGGGGTTTTGGAATGATTCCTATATTCGTGAAGTCTACGGTGCTAAAACGATACTAATGTTTCAAAAAGTTCACCTAAGTCACCACATCCTAATCCAAACCTGTCTTAAAGCCCAAAAAACGTGTAGAACAACAATGTTTTCTTTTTGCAAAAATTTTTTTTGTAGGGCTAAAGAAATGGGGAAAAATGAGGGTGCACTAGGGATACACTGTACTGGTGACTCGTCAGACTCATGCATTTTCTAGAAAAAAGACATAGACAAAAACAAGAAATAAACAACTAACTAAAAATGGAAATATAAAGCAATAAAATCCCCTCCCACACTTAAATCGAACATTGTCCCCAATGTTTCGAAATAAGATAAGGAGAGTAACCTGTAAAACTACTGATGTGGACCACTGGTGCCCTCGTCGTCCTGCTGGGAATGCCTGGGATGACGGGATCTACTACGATGCTGGTCTCTCCGGTCCAATCGGGCTGATAAGGCCGCCTGGGCATCTCTGACCTGTTGAAGGTTACCAAGAATGGAACCTTGAGTAGCCTCCATAAGCTGGTAATGCCGGCGGTTGAAGTCTTGCTGACGGGATTGCTCGTCTGTGATCGCAAGCAAGGTGCGAGAAACGGACTCGAAGGATCGATCTGTCCTCCGTCGTGATTCTTCCATGAAGCTCATATTATCCGTCAGTTGTTGCTGAATGGTAGAGAGAAGGTCATCTCGCCTTTCTTCTCTAGCCATGTGGTCACGCCACATCTCCTCAGTGACATAGGATCCAGGGACTGAACCTGCAAAAGGGTTAGAGGAAGAGGGTGCGGTGTGTGGTGGTGAAGGATGATGGGGGGACACATGAGGTATGGGAGACTGATCTCTCCGCTCAAATTCTTCGTCAGTGTCGTGTCCCTCCGTATCAGGAATATTAGGAGGAAGTGGATCTAGAATAGGTGGAGCATTTAAATCATAGGTCCAGTTCCTTTCATTACGTACATCGGTACGTCTACTGCAGGGCAAGGTAACAGATGGGATAGCTACACCATGGATCATCAATACAAAACCACCCTCTCTTCTCGCTCGACACAATTTCATATCTTTTAGAAATTTCAGGTTGATTGTGCGAGGAGTTAAGGGCTCTAGTGTGGCTATCTCATTGTTCAGGTTAAGGGCCCGAGCAATAGACGTAATCAGTCCTCCAAAAACAATTGGTCCTGCTTTATTAATAGTAACAGACATGTGAGAAAGCATAAACGGGACCGGATTGATTCTTCTATTTGTGAGACTTCCTTGTAAAAACAGAAGCTCTTTAGCATTAACCTTATTTGGATTATCCCGGCCAAAAATAGTACATGCCAACAGGTATCTAAAAACTCTGATGGCCGGGTTGTGGATGGTCGATGCGAGAATTCCTTCAAAAGAAGTTATTAAATTATTTGACAATCTCTGCCAAAAAGGAAATGCATCGACCGACCATCCGTCATCCAAACATTCTAAATTGGATAGTACCGACTGTGCTAGCAGTGTTAGGGTAGACAGTGTAGATCAAAGAACTTAGAAACTCAACTGTCAGTTTCTCAAAGGTTGGTTCTCGGTTTTCAAAAATAGAGTGCAGTCCCAAAAAATCAAGCAAATGATAAACACTATGATAAATACCCAAAGTATAGAGACAGTTGTCGTCCACGTACCTCGTCGAGAGAATTTCTCGACCTTGAAGCCTTTGAATATCCCTCCTCTGCCTATCCCCGGGTTTTCCTTCTCACAAAATATATCCTTCGAACTCCATAGCTTGCTCCTTGAATTGATTTGAAGAGAGTGAAGATGGGTTTAAATATAAGTTGGTAAAGGTGAGATTTTTATGGAATTTGATTGGTGGAATTTCAAATGGAAGTTTGAAAGGGTTAATGGATAGTGGGTATTAAATAAAGGTGGGAGCTTTTATGGGTTTTAATGGAGTTTTGGAAGAGGAGAAAAATGGGTTTTGGGAGTTTAGAGGTTCAAAAATGGTGGAAGATGAAGTTTTCCCCCGTATTTACCAGGACGTCGTGGTGGGCGCCATAAGGCTATTTTCGGACCTGGGCCAAAATTTTGAATTTTGGAATGGGCCTCTCTTACCTTTTGCGTCTTGGGGGTCCCGATAGCGTTCTCATTTGTTTTCCTCTTCAACACGGGACTTGCACAATTTTTGTGGAAATAAAAATCAAATATTAAGAAAAATGAAATTATTATTGGATATATATATATATAAAAGGAAAAATAAAAACACACATAATATATATATATATATATATATATATATATATATATATATATATATATATAATCAAAGTACATAGGAAATATAGGAAATGCGAAAATACGAAATGTGTCCAGATATGCTAAAAAGTAAAGAAAACGCAGAAATACTGAATACTAAATAATAGAGTAGTAAGTCAGCGCAATATGATCAATCAGCTGGCTCCACTGCCTGGCTGGATCCACGAAGCTCAGCGATCTCGCGACGAAGCTCTCCGATCTCCTGGTATAAAGAGTCTGCCTCAGTAGCATGAGTGAGATCAGATACCTCAATCTGCAAAGCAAGATCAGCTACCTCCTGTTTGAGCTTGGCAGTCTCTCTGCGGAGCTCAACAACCTGGGTGTATAAATCGGGTGGCTGCAAAGACAAATTATTAGATAATACAGTGATTTTGGGAGACGGAGGTGTAGGGGTGTACTCAGCAATAGGAGGCGATCTAGGCTCCTCAATAGTCTCTCCATAACCCTCCAAGGCATATCTCCAATTAGCTGGGTCATGAACATTGGTCATCATCGGATCAGGCAGCAAAAAGTAATGAACAGCCTCGTTGTCGATCAACAATCTGAACTGGTTGGGGTTTGCAGAGGCCCTCCTTATCAACCCTCTGTCTAGGCAGAAATCAACATCCATGGTGGTGTATTCACTGAAAACCCTGAGATGTAACAACTTACGCGATAGGCCTAAAGCAGCAGCAATCTGGGTAACAATACCTCCCACATGAATAATACCTACTGATGACCTGGCAATACTGCTAAGACCTTTCAGCAGAAAGTTCCCACATGCCACAGGACGTGACTGGGTCGCACAAAACAGTAGAAGGATTTCCTCCTCACTAAGCAAGGTCTCAGCATCTGGCAATCCAAAGAAAGAGTGTGCTATGATCATCTGAAAATACCTCAATGCAGGGTTGTGGATAACATGTGAAAACTGGGTGGAAGGATCCTGACTCCCTCCACCAGAGATATCACTCCAGAACTTCTCCACTTCCCTACTCAGAAAGTATCCCATAGGTGTCTCAGGAATAGCATCAGGGGTCGTCTGAAAACCTAATAAATCACCAAACTCCTTATGAGTGAAGGAGTACTCAGTCCCAAATAACCTGAAAATAACACATCCATCTGGTCCGGCCCAGGGGTCATAAGAAAACGAGCTGAGGAACTCCAAAGTGAGGTTCCTATAGGTGTTGTTCAGGTCGTCGAACTGGTCCCATTGAAGCTGGTGGCATAAGAATCTGACACTAGGCTCAATGCCTAAAGCCTCCATGCAAGCCTGATCTGGGTACCTCGTAGGTGCCATAGGACGCCTGAAGTGGACAAAGTAACGCTCTCTCTGGGCGTCATTCCTGAAAGTCACATGCATGTCGTCAAAATTCTGCATTCTGCACAGAGTTAGGAAGAAGGTCCTATAAAACACAAACATTTCAAACATTAGTCCTGACAAAATATAACAAGAAATAAAATAAAACAAAATGTAGAAAAAGTAAATAAGGTAAGAAAATCATGGGTTGCCTCCCATGCAGCGCTTGTTTAACGTCGTTAGCTTGACGACTGGAACTTATACATCTCTTGTCGGGATTGGTGGATCACTTAGAGTGTGGCTGGAGTAGGTTGTTGGAATGTCTCCTCCTTCGTAGAGCTTCAGTCTTTGTCCATTGACGATGAATGGTTTACATGTCTCATTTTTTATTTCAATAGCTCCAGACCTCAGAATTTTTGATACTTTGAAGGGGCCAGTCCATCTTGAACGGAGCTTTCCTGGGAAGAGCCGTAGCCTAGAATTGAACAGGAGAACAGGGTCGCCTAAGTTTGAAGTCTTTTCTTACGATTCTTTTGTCGTGCCAAGCTTTTGTTCTTTCTTTGTATATTATGGCATTCTCGTAGGCTTGCTGTCTGAGTTCTTCCAATTTGTGGATGTCAAGGATACGTTTCTCACCAGCAGTTAGGTAATCCAAATTCAAAGTTTTAATGGCCCAATAGGCCTTATGCTCTAACTCAAAAGGTAAATGACAAGATTTTCCATAGACTAGTTGGTAGGGGGTTGTTCCTATAGGGGTTTTGAAAGCGGTTCTGTAGGCCCATAAAGCCTCTTGAAGCTTTTGCGACCAATCTTTTCTGGATACAGAGACAGTTTTTTCTAAAATTTGTTTAATCTCCCTATTAGATACTTCCACTTGGCCACTAGTCTGTGGGTGATATGGTGTTGCTACTCTATGCTTAACTCCATACTTGCTTAAAAGCTTATCAAATATTCTTGATATGAAGTGAGATCCTCCATCACTTATAACTAAACGGGGTGTTCCAAATCTGGGGAATATATAATTTTTAAATAATTTAATCACTACTCTAGTGTCGTTTGTGGGTGCAGCTATCGCTTCAATCCATTTAGACACGTAGTCTACTGCAACTAAGATATACTTGTTTCCTAAAGATGGTGGGAATGGTCCCATGAAATCTATACCCCATACGTCGAAGAGTTCTACTTCTTGGATGTTTCTTAAAGGCATTTCGTCGCGTCTTGAAATATTTCCTGTGCGTTGGCATCTATCACATTTGACAATGTAAGCATGGACATCACGCCACATGGTAGGCCAGAATAGGCCAGCTTGAAGAATCTTGGCGTAGGTCTTAGAGGTGCTTGCATGTCCACCATAAGGCGCAGAGTGACAATGCTGAATTATACTTTCTACCTCGTCTTCTGGAACGCAACGGCGAAAAATGCCATCTTTACCTCTCTTGAAAAGAAGTGGCTCGTCCCAATAGAAGTTTCTAACATCACTTAAGAACTTCTTCTTCTTGTGGTAATCGAGATCAGGGGGTATAATATCAGCAGCTAGGTAATTAACAAAATCAGCGTACCAGGGCACGTTACTTACAGCTAAGGATTTTTGAAAGTACTCATGAGGGTCTGGTTTTTTATCTTCAATGGTTTCCAACTGGGCTATCAGTCTATCATAGGCAAAATCATCATTTATGGGTACTAATTCAGGATTCAGGTATTCTAGCCTAGATAGGTGATCGGCTACTACATTTTCTGTGCCTTTTTTATCTCGGATATCTAAGTCGAACTCTTGTAGCAACAAAATCCATCGAAGTAACCTGGGTTTAGCATCTTTTTTACTTAGCAGGTAACGGATGGCAGCATGATCGGTGTAAACTATAATTTTGGCTCCTACTAGATATGATCTAAATTTGTCTATAGCAAAAACTACCGCTAGGAGTTCTTTCTCGGTTGTTGCGTAATTGAGCTGGGCGGCGTCTAGGGTTCTACTGGCATAATATATTACATGTAATCTTTTATCTTTTCTCTGACCTAGAACGGCTCCTACAGCATAATCACTGGCGTCACACATTATCTCAAATGGTTCAGACCAATCAGGGGGTTTCATAATGGGTGCTGAAATCAATGCTTGCTTCAAAAGGTTGAATGCTTCATTGCATTTTTCATCAAAGATGAATTCAGCATCTTTCATTAACAGACCAGTTAAAGGTTTTGTTATTTTGGAGAAGTCCTTGATGAAACGGCGGTAGAATCCAGCGTGTCCAAGGAAACTTCTAACTTCCCTGATAGTCTTGGGTGGTTTTAGGTTCTCTAAAACTTCTATTTTTGCTTTATCTACCTCTATACCTCTTTCGGAGATTATATGTCCTAAAACAATTCCTTCAGTCACCATGAAATGGCATTTTTCCCAATTCAGCACAAGGTTCACCTCCACACATCTTTCCAGGATTTTCTCAAGGTTGATAAGACAATTTTGGAAATCAAAACCGCAAACCGAGAAATCATCCATAAATACTTCCATGATTCCATCTAGATAATCTGCAAAGATTGACATCATGCAACGTTGGAAAGTAGCAGGGGCATTACAGAGTCCAAAAGGCATTCGTCTGTAGGCAAAAGTTCCAAAAGGGCATGTAAAGGTAGTTTTTTCTTGATCTTCTGGATGTATAGGTATTTGGAAGAATCCCGAATACCCGTCTAGATAGCAGAAGTAAGAATGTCTGGCAAGACGTTCTAACATCTGGTCTATGAACGGTAAAGGGAAATGATCCTTCCTAGTTGCTTTATTTAACTTTCTATAGTCTATGCACATACGCCAACCTCCTTCTATCCGCTTTGCTATTTGTTCACCTTTCTCATTTTGCACAACTGTGATGCCTCCCTTCTTGGGTACCACATGCACAGGGCTCACCCACTTACTGTCCGAGATCTGATATATTATACCTGCTTCTAGCAACTTCAGAACTTCCTTCTTGACAACATCACTCAGTATAGGGTTTATCCTTCTCTGGTGTTCTCTGGAAGGTTTTGAATCTACTTCGAGCGAAATCCGATGCATGCATACGGATGGACTTATACCTTTCAGATCAGAGATATTATGTCCTAAGGCTGAGGGATATCTTCGTAAAACGTCCAAGAGTTGATCTGTTTCTTTTTGTCTCAAGGCAGCACTAACTATAACCGGACGATTCATTTCTTCATCAAGAAACTCATATCTCAGGTTCTTAGGCAGTTCCTTAAGTTCCAAGGCTGGTTTAATAGGGCAAGGCATAGGATCTGGGGTAAGGGATAAACATTCGTAAAGGTTATCATCGATGTAGGGTTTCTTATAATTGTCATCTTCCAAAATAAGAGTTGATGGCAGCTTAATTGTTTCAATGACTTCTTCTTGCTCTAACTCCCTAACACATTCATCAATGATATCTATCGCATAACATGCGTCTCCTATCACAGGTGCCATAAGAAATTTTGAAAGTATAAATTCTATCTTCTCGTTCCCTACCTCAAAGGTTAGCTTCCCCTTTTTGACATCTATTATGGCTCCAGCAGTCGATAAGAATGGTCTACCTAGAAGAATTGGTATGTCATCATCTTCTTTAATGTCCATGACAACAAAATCAGTAGGGATAAACAACTGACCTATCCTAACAGGGACGTCTTCAAGTATGCCTATCGGATATTTAACAGATCTATCGACTAATTGAAGTGACATCTTGGTAGGTTGCAACTCTCCTAAGTTTAACCTTTTGCAAACCGCTAAGGGCATTAAGCTCACACTAGCTCCTAAGTCTAGAAAAGCTTTTTCGATGACATGACTCCCCAAAATACAAGGAATGGAAAAGTTTCCAGGATCTTTATCCTTTTTTGCTAATTTATTTTCGGCAATAGAATTACATTCCAAGGGTTTCGGATCATCAAGTCTACGTTTATTGGTAAGGATGTCTTTGAGAAACTTTGCGTAGGATGGTATTTGGGTAATGGCTTCTGTGAACGGGATTTCTACGTGAAGTTTTTCTATAACTTTAATGAATTTCTTATACTGATTATTGATCTGGGTTTGTTTAAGTCTTTGCGGATATGGTATTGGTGGTTTGTATGGCGGGGGTGGTATATAGGTTTTGTCTTTGGGTTCTTCTCCTTTTTCTTGACTTTCCTGGTTTACAGATTCCTCTGGTTTCTTCTTTTTATCTGGGATGTTGTCATCTTCCTTAGAAGTTTTGGGATCACTCAACCTTGGGTTACAAGGTTCATCATAAGCGGTCCCACTTCGTAGGGTAATGGCATTTGCTTGTCCTTTCGGGTTTTGTTGAGGTTGTCCAGGGAATTGTCCTCCAGGTGTGGTCTGAGGGGCTTGGTTTAAAGGTACCTGCGAGATTTGGGTTTCAAGCATCTTATTGTGAGTGATTATTTGGTCAACCTTGGTTCCTAACTGGGTAATTAGTTCGTTAACATGAATGTTTTGGTTCATGAACTCCTTGTTTTGTTGGATTTGAGCGGCGAAAAAATTATCCACGATTTTCTCAAGGCTCGGTTTTGGTGGTACAGGTTGCATAGGTTGATTTGATCTTGGGGCTTGATAACTTGATTGTCTCGGAGGGGCAGTATTTTGGATAGGGTTATTATTCTTATAGGAAAAGTTTGGGTGATTCCTCCATCCAGGGTTATAGGTATTTGAAAATGGGTTCCCTTGGGTGTAGTTCACTTGTTCAGAGCTGGTCTCGTTTAACAGACTGCATTCTGCGGATTGGTGTCCTTTCGTCCCACATATCTCACAATCTGACGAAACTGCGGCTGCAGTATTCGGGGTTATACACATATGCTCAACTCTTAGGGCTAATGCGTCCATTTTAGCTTGCATCATGTCTATAGAGCTTAACTCATGTATTCCTCCTTGGGCTTCCTTCTTTTCCACTGTCGCTCGTTCTACTCCCCATGATTGATGGTTTTGGGCCATATCTTCGATAAGGGCACTAGCTTCAGGGTAAGGTTTGTTCATCAGTGCGCCACCTGCGGCGGCGTCGATGGTCATCTTAGTGTTATAATGAAGTCCATTATAGAAGGTTTGAATGATTAACCAATTTTCTAAACCATGATGTGGGCATGCTCTTAACAGCTCTTTATATCTCTCCCAGGCTTCGAACAACGATTCTCCTTGGTTTTGGGTAAATCTAGTTATTTGGTTTCGAAGAACAGCGGTCTTACTCGGGGGAAAATATCTGGCAAGGAATACTTTTCTAAGGTCTTCCCAACTTGTTATGGAATTTGGTGGAAGGGAATCTAACCAAGATAGGGCCTTATCTCTGAGGGAAAAAGGAAATAATCTTAAGCGAATCGCCTCGGGAGGGGCTCCATTGGTTTTAAAGGTGTCTGCTAGTTGGAGAAAGTTTTTCAAATGTTGGTTTGGGTTCTCTGTAGCAAGACCTGTGAATTGTCTCTGCTGTACTAACTGCAGCAGGGATGGTTTAAGTTCAAAATTGTTAGCTGGTATGGCTGGATTTACTATACTAGAACTAGGTTCCTCGTTGGATGGTTGGGCGAAATCCTTAAGAGGTCTTTGATTTTGATCTTCGGCCATAGCTTTCCTAAGTTTACGAAAATATAAACGTGCGCGAGCGTAACGTTCTGGTTCAGCTAGAGGGTCTACTAAACTTCCGGTACTACGAGTTTTTCGCATTGACCGGCGGGTAACTTCCTTAGTCTAAATGGTATAACAACAGGGTACGAAATTTGACGAAATTGGTCCCCGGCAACGGCGCCAAAAACTTGATGCGTGTTTTTTTCGCAAGTGTACGAACGCGTCATAGTAATATAAAAGATTATCGTATCCACAGAGACCAAGTGCAAATCTATCGCTATCTATTGTTAAGGTGTGTATCTAAGGTGATTGAAAATAGTAGTTTTGAAGAGTGCACGGTAGTAAATAAAGTAATTAAAATTAATTGATAAAGACAGGTTCGAATGCAATTCACACAACAAATTGATAATCCAAGTACTTGCTAATAGAACTACTTACGGGCAATGTTTTCTACTTTGAAAAGAACTAATTTGATAGGAACTGTCGCTTTCGGGTATTCAGAACCGAGTTGTACCCCCTAATCAAACCCTCTTATTGTCACGGATAAAAAGGCGCGCATTGCGTTAGAGTAGTAAACCTATTTTTAAGAAATATAGTATCTTGACCAAGTTGAAAAGTATTTTTACCTGGATTTTCTAAAAAAAAAAGAGGTTCTTACGAACCAGACTTTAAACTTCTTAACGCGTCCGAAAATGGTTTTAAAATCTCTTTTCCTTTTAAATTAAAAACTCCTAATAAACTAAACAAAGCGCTTTCGCTGTTTTTGAAATAGCTTAAAAACAATTAAGTTTAGATAGGCGTTGGACGGCTTTCGATCTTACCCAACGGAATTTAAGAACAGGAAAACTTATATTGAAAGTTAAAATAGCCCTTAAGTGTTTCCACTAACAATTGTACAGATTATCGGTTCAGTTATGATCTTCACATTCTAACCTTTATAAAATTAGCCAGACATGGTAAAGTAAAAGTTCATTTTTAGATTTTTCATAAAAAAGGTATTTAAGTGCGAGTGCGGAAAGTAAATGAAAGTAGTGCGAGTGCGGAAAGTAAATGAAAGTAAAGCAGTGCGGAAAATAAATGAAATTAAAAGACAGTGCAAGAAATAAAGTTGACAAAAGGTAAAGTAATAAAAACCTGCTCCAATCGGAGTGGTTGAATAAAATGCGAACTGAAAGTAAAATGGCGGCAGGATTAACTTCCTTCCAGAGTGCTCCAAGACTCAATCTCACAGGCTCTTACAGACTCGATCTCTCGAATGTAGTAACACCTCGATGTGAAGCGATTACCACTATTACACTGATATATGCTTATGAACAACTAAGCTTGGATGAAGAAAAACAAAAATCTAAAGTCCTATTTATAGGCAAGGAAACATGTGGAAAAGACAAGGATGCCCCTAGCATTTGAATTTGGGCGGGAACTTGTTTTGCTCTTGTGGCGCCCGCCACAACACCATGGCACCCGCCATGAGTGTAAAATTGCTTGGGCAGTTGGAGATCGTGGGGAAAAATAGTTGGGAGGATTTTGAGACATGGCCACGTCATGGAAGACCCTGTGGCGGCCGCCAGAGTGGATGCCATAAGTGCAAAATGCTGATTTTCTCTATTTTAGCTCATTTCGGCTCCTCTTTCGCTCCTTTTCTCGCTCGGGGCTCCGATTAGACTAAAAACCTGAAAACAAAGAAAAACATAATAATAACATAATAAAATGACATTAAAAGACTAAGAATGCATGCGAAATCGGAGTAAAAAATACGGTGAAATTCAGTGTCATCAGTGCATCCACTTTAGCATTGACACGGTCTAAACTATTGACTTCGTAGATTCCCCCTTTTGGAGTTGAATTCTCTAAACCAGCGCGTTCACTTCCCTATTGGAAATAGTTTTGAGCCATAGTCTCAATAAGTTCGTAGGCTTCCTCATACGGTTTGTCCATTAGAGCACCGCCAGGGGCCGCTCTCATATTCATTTTGGTATTGTACATCAGACCATTGTAAAAGGTATGGATTATCATCCATTCTTCAAGTCCATGGTGTGGGCAAAGCCTCATCAAGTCCTTGTATCTCTCCCAAGCGTCGAAAAGATATTCGTTATCTTTTTGCTTAAATCCGTTCATTTGTGCTCTTAACATAGTTGTCTTGCTTGGTGGGAAATATCGGGCTAAGAAGACCTTCTTTAACTCGTCCCATGTTGTTACTGAGTTTGATGGCAGAGACTAGAGCCATGCTCTAGCTCTGTCTCTCAAGGAAAATGGAAAAATTCTTAGTCTTATTGCTTCAAGGCTAACACCATTTGCTTTCACGGTGTCTGCGTATTGCACAAATATTGACAAATGTAAATTCGGATCATCTGTAGCATTGCCTGAAAATTGGTTTTGTTGAACTGCTGATATCAGTGAAGGTTTCAGTTCGAAATCATGTCGGTTAATAGCGGGGGCAACAATGCTGTTATGTGGTTCTTCTTGTGATGGAATAGCATAATACTTCAGAGGACGACCTCTCGGTCCTTCGGCCATGAGTTGTTCTGGTTCTGATTCGGGTTCCGAATCTAAGTAAGGAATAATAGGGGCTGGGATGTTATTTCTAATAAGGAATTCGTTGATTTGACGTCTTAAACTTATATAGTGTTCGATTTTGTTAATTGGTCGCTCCAACTCTTCGCCTTGTGAGTGAGTGCTTGGCTTACAATCGACAATTTAAAAGATAGAATAGTTACCATAGTCTATACTGCGCAACAAAAGATTCACAATATTGACTAAATACAGCGCCAAAAACTTGATCGGTCGACACTGACGGATAAATCTGCAAGTATACAGTTGATCGTGTAGTCTTAAAAAGGTTGTCGAACCCACAAGACATATTGTCAAACTAATGTTATCCAAGGTTGCTGTGCAAAGCTAAGACTGAAGGGAAACAGGAATTAAACGGGAAATAAAGGACTGAAAATGGAAACTAAAATCTAATACAAAAACGAGCCCGAAATGTGATTTTCGTTCACCTACGAGACTAATAGAAAACGGGTACTAACTACGACAATGCTGACATTCCGTAGGATAAACCGACTTAAAGGCTCCGCCTCACGCTCTCGCGGTCTCGACAGGAGCCATGCTTCCTAATCCCTAGATTTTGCTCTCGCTCGCCCGGTAACTAAGAAAAATTCTTTGGAAATAGATATTATTCTAAACAAAATCTAATGTGCTCTCGCTGTATTTGGATATGCTGCATAATTTCCACTATCCGGTTCACTCCTCACGCTCTCGCGGATCTCGGCTTAAACCTTAATATGCTTCTCACTCTCGTGACAAAACAATGTTAAACAACCTTTCACTCTCGTGACAAAGCTACTTAAATTAAACTTGGAAATTAAAACCAAAATGACATACATTCATATTATCGCACCTATTATTTTCTACGGAGTCCCGCCGAATACGACGGTCCTCACATAACGGTCTCCAATTATTTACTCAGACATAATTAATCCTAAGTCTACCATTTTTAAACATACATAATTTGAATTTAACATGTTAAGCAATTTAAAAGTGACAATTATAGTAAGAATGCGGTAAAGTAAAGAAAACCTTAAAATAAAGTGCGGTAATGTAAATCTGACGGAATGGAAATGAACTTGTATTAATCTTCGATCCAGAAAATACAACAGAAGTACAAGAATATATAATCTTGCAACAATCCCTCAAGGCGAGTTATTGTTGCTTTTTCGGCAATTTGGTGCCTAGAATTCTAATAAAATTTCGCCAGAGCTTCCGCGTATTTTTCCGACTCTCAAAATATGCTCCAAGGGGTCCTATATATAGAGGATCAGAGTTAACAACTGCTCATTTGAATTCTGGAGGGAAAGGGAGTTAGAAAACTCCCCAAAACTGCCAGAAACGGATTCTGCAGTGAAAACTGCTCCCGCGACTGTACGACAAACTCCATGAAGGCATGGTGAACGCCATGCTCTAGATTCAACAAGGAGCGCCATCAGGAAGCATTGGCGAACGCCATATCAGCTGGGACTGCACAAATTGCTGCTCTGCTGGATTTTTCTCTTTCTTTTGCTTCTTTTCTCTGATTCTTCCTGGATCTTGATTATTATTCCTGCAAACATAAAACATAATAAAAACAAAGTAAGAACAGCAAGACTCGATAAAAATACGGACTGAAAATGCACAAAGTGAGCCTAAAAATATGATATTGTTATTTCTTTGATTTTGTGGTTGGCCTTTATTTTGCTAAAACTATTCTAGCAGCAAGATGTTGAAACAAGATGTTCTAATTTTCTGCATTCAACATGTCGAATAAAGATGTCTCATACTGGCTCATAGGACATCGCGTCTGTTTTTGGTCTAAAAGGAAGATTTTGTTGCTGTTAATTGTTACTGAATATTCTGTGAATATTTAGTTATCCTATGTGGCATCCAAAGTATTTTGGGTTAAGTTTTTTGTGTTGGTTTTCGGATTCTCAGCGGTTTCTAAATATGGAGACATATTAGGAAACTTTAGATTGAAGACCTATTTTCTTGGAGTTTATTTTGCAGATTTGTGAGCAATCTCTTTGCTGCGTTTTTTAAGCCCAGTCCAGTCCAGATTTAATGCTATATATTGACAGGTGTAAACCTAGTTTAGGTGTGGAACTTACGTGTGTTTTGTTAGGGTTTTTTGAGTGTTATTTGTGAGCCTAACTAGTATCATTCTGATAACAGTATAAGGACTGGTTTTTGTGTTGTAAGTTCTGTCAGTTACTCATAAGCTTTTAAGCATTGAGTTTCTTGTGTGTCAATTCTCATAAGCTTTGAAGTATTGAGAATTGTGTGTTTTGAAAGTGTGGCTTTCGTTTTGTTACTTGTGTTGAAAGGAACCAATCATGGGTTGTGATTATAGAGGGATTTGAGGAGGGCCTCATACCTAGGTGAGTCTTAGGTAGAAGTCATAGGAAGGGTAGTGATTAAGTGAGCAGATTGTAACCGGGTGTAGTTGTTGTATGATCTGTGAATTGATACTATCGTATATTGGTTTCGTCCCTGGCTTGGTAGCCCCCAGAGTAGGATTGTTGATCCGAACTGAGTAAACATATCACTGTGTTCTTTACTTTCTGCACTATTTTTATTATTGTTATCTTGTTCATTGTGTTGGATATCCGTGTCTCAACATCTATGTAGGACATCTGATATCTGTGCCAGAATTTCAATTGGCATCAAGAGCTTGCACCATTGTTTGGTTCTGGGTGAGATTCAGGGAAGGTACTTTCTGGTACAATGGACAAGGATGGAGGATTTTTGAACAAACCACCTCGGCTTGATGGTTCCAACTATGACTATTGGAAACCAAGGATGATAGCATTCATCAAATCCATGGATGATCAAGCATGGAAAGCTGTTATCAAAGGATGGGAACCCCCAAAGGTTAAAGATGGAAAAGGTAATCCTACTGATGTGGTGAAGGAAGAGGAAGACTGGGATGATGCCGACTACAAAGGGTCTGTGGGAAATTCCAAAGCCATGAATGCACTGTTTAATGGTGTTAATAAGAATATCTTCAGGTTAATTGAACATTGCACCATTGCAAAAGAGGCGTGGGAGGTTTTGAAGGTTGCTCATGAAGGGACTTCAAAGGTGAAGATGTCAAAACTTTAGCTTCTCACTACCAAGTTTGAGAGTTTGAAGATGAAGGAAGATGAGAGCATTCATGATTTTCACATGAACATTATTGAGATAGCTAATGCTTCAAGTGCCCTAGGTGAAAAGATGTCTGATAGCAAACTGGTCAGAAAAATCCTCAGATCTCTACCTAAGAGATTTGACATGAAAGTGACTGCTATAGAGGAAGCTCAGAACATAGATAAGATGAAAGTGGATGAACTTGTGGGATCCCTTCAAACATTTGAATTGGGGATCAGTGAAAAGTCTGAAAAGAAAAAGAGTATAGCGTTTGTGTCAAATGTTAGTGATTCAGACGATGAAGGTAACCTGGTCATAGATGAAGGGGTATCTAAAGATCTGGTATTGCTTGGAAAATAATTTAATAAAGTGTTGAAAAGGATGAACTGGAAGTCAAGAGCAAATGTTCAGAACAAGTCACTCGACATCAGTAAAAATCAGGATAGAGGCAGAAGGTCCAGAACTGAAGAAGACTCCAACCAAGGGAAGAGAGTTCAGTGTTTTGAATGTGAGGGATTTGGGCACATAAAAACTGAGTGTCCCACGTATCTCAAAAGGGAGAAGATGGGCTTATTTGTGTCTTGGTCAGAAGGAGATGTCATACCCCAAATTTTGACCACTTAGATTTCCCATCATTGTGCAAATCATCATCATAATATGGATGTACCTTCATGCCTCATCAATCTCCTCAAGGATTATTGAGCATTCACTACCATCAAGAATTAGGGTTTCAAGCCCTCTCAAAGTTCTTAGACAAAGGATCAATCAAGGAATGACATGATCTTCAACTTGTCTAACCTCTCAAACATCCACAATGGATCAAAAGGACTCCCACTTCAAGGATCAAGCACAAGGCTGCTCCCTTCTAGGTGGATCAAGTCTCAAGATCGACAGTGTCACCAAATTAGGGTTTTGGTCGACCAGGACCTCCAGATGAGAATTTTTCATCTGGGTACAAGCCAATGATCCAAAACATAACCTAATATACTTCATGGGACCTCATGGACCCAATCATCAAGTCAATTTTGCCTCAAGTGATGCATTCATCAAAAATCAGGAATTAGGGTTTCTTGACCTAATTCACCCCTAAGTTGACTTTTGGGACAAATCATGAACCAAGACCTCAAGAGAGGGTTTGAGGGTCTCTAATGAACTATATTGATCCATTTGGAACAATGGATTAATCCAAGAAGCTTGAGCAACAAGTCTCAATTTCATCTGCACCACAATTAGGGTTTCGCGAGGAAAGTCAACTGTAACTTTGAATTTTGACCAGGACATACTCCCAAGCCCTAGGACATGAATCAATATACCCTATGACACCCATGGAACATGTCCATCAAGTTTGATTTAGGTCAAGGACATGATTTCATGAAGAATTGCACAGTTTGGAATTCATCTGATAAAAAGTCAACTGTGCACAAAAGTCAACTTTGACTTTTTGAGATTTTTCACCAAAATGGATTTTTAACCCTAAAATGATGTTAATGTATGATTTGAATCATCATTCATCAAGAAAAATCAAAGAAAGTGGGATAACTTGTAAAAGGGGTAACCATAAAAACTTAGAAAAATTTTCAAGTTATGGAAAAAGTGACACTAATGTGCCAACTTTGGAGGACCATAACTCCTAAACCATGAGGCCATTGTTACCCATTCAAAGCTTGATTTGTATATCTCATTTCCCTCTACAAAAGCTTCATACTGACCTATGTCCAAATTCCTCATGGATTTTGAGTTATGGAGTGATCAAAATCAAGAAAAGTCACTTTGTTCCAACACTTAGTGAAAATTTCACTAAGTCAGATTTTACCCTACTTTTTGCCAAATGTAGGGGGATTTTTCACTTGGATTTAAAAGAAATCAAAACCAAACATGTTCAAACAGTTGTTGTATCATGTAAGGGCTTTCCAAAATGGCCAAGAACATTACCAAATTCAATTTGAGTCATGAGATATAACATTGGCAAGTTGCCTTGTTGAAATCTGTCACGGCAAGGCAGATTTTACATTTTTGGTCGATTTGCCAAAATCAGCCAAATCCAAATGCTCCTATCCACTTGGACACCTCTGAGGATTGAATCTAAAGGGGACAATCACTGAGCCAAGCCTCCAAAGTCTTTGGAACAAGAAATAACATGTTGAACCTAGAATTGCCAAAATAGGGACAAGACTCCAATTTTGGATTGGAGCATTCAATGGAAGCATCAATGTGGCATGGACTGAGTCATTCTCAACTGAATTCATTCAAGACTTATCCAAGACCAAGGGAACCACAGCCTTGTGCCCTAACCTCTAGTCAATGGCTAGAGGAGACTTGGATTTCCATTGGACAACATTGGCCAAACCTCTGCTGCAGTTGCCATTCACTGTGGATCCCAAAACAAGCTTGTTCTACTATAAATAGAGCTCAATTGTGATCATTTTGAGTACACCAAAGCCATCAAACAGATGCTTTCCTCAAAATCTCTTCTTTCACTCCAATTTTGCCTTCCAAAGCAAGTCACTATCGGTTTTTGAGTTTGAGAGCTTTTCCAATCAAACCAATCACACACACACCTCACATACATCATATAGAAGTGATCCAAACACTCACATAACATCTGGAACACAGATTTCACAAAATCACCAGCCAATTGCTCAAGTTCTTGACAGTTTTGCAGTTGAGGTACCATCTTCAGCTCCAAACCATTTCAATCCATTCCAAGCATTCATACACACTCCATGGCACCTAGGGAAGCTATCCAGATCATTGGAACTTAGTTGTAACACCTCCAACACAAATCAAGATCACCAGCTGCAAGTGGTAAGCATGAGCTCTTCTAACTCTATGATCCATGCAATTTTTGTTGCACAATAATTTGGCCATATGTTCATAATCATGCATGGAATGTTTCCCCTCAATTAATTGCATTGTTTGAATCGTGTATCAAAAATCCTAGCCTTCATGCAGAAATTAGGGTTCTTGAGGATTTTTCATGATTTCTTGTTATATGTTTAATTTAAATGAAATTAAATACCATAGACATGATCGTGAGGTTGAAACGAGTTGATTACTATGTGGATTGCATGATATGATTAAGTATTCAGTGAGATTGAAGAGAAAATGCAAATCTGGGCAAACCCAGAACACGCGCGTGTTCTTGGCACCATTTTTTGAAAATTTGAATATTTGAATTTTGTGATTTTATTTAATTGATTCAAAAATTAATTTCTCTCTGAGTTTTAATGATTTTGAGTTGGTTCTTTTTTTAATAATTCACAAAATTGTTAAAATATTTTATTTTCTCAAAAAATCCCAAAAATATTATTTATTTTGTATAATTGATATTTTTGCAAAGAATTAATGTTTTAATTGTTTTTGACATTTAAAATATTTTTTCCACCTTGATTTTGCAACTTTTAATGCTTTCTAATTATTTTGTAGGTCAATACTTAATTTTTGAAGCATTAATCCAAGATCATAATTTGTTTTCCATATGTTAAACAATTTTGATCATTTTAATTGAATTTTTATTCAATTAAATACATTTTTGAAAATAAATTAGGGTTTTTGGATTAATTCAACCCTCATAAATCATTTTCAAACTATTTGGGCCTCTAATAGAGTGTAAGACCCAATCCTTTTTTGACCAAATAATTTTTGGGCCTCAGTGCATTATATAAGTCCCGATACCGTCAAAAACAAACAACGCGATCGTCGCCTTTTCAAAACAAAAAAACCTTGGGCCTACCCTCGAGTAGTAAGACCCATTTCTTTTCTTAAAACTCATTTGGGCCTCTAATAGAGTGTAAGACCCAACCCCCTTTTAACCAAAATCATTTGGGCCTCACTTATTGTATAAGCCCCTTCGCGTTAAAAGAAAATCTCGGCGCGATCGCCATTTTTAACGAAAAGTCAACCGGGCCTACCCTCGTGTTATAAGCCCCACTATTTTTCTTTAAACCTTTTGGGCCTCTTGAGAGAGTGTAAGACCCATCCCTTTGTACAGAAAATCTTTTTGGGCCTCAGTCACTTGTATAAGTCCCTCTGTACAAATTCAAACAGTGCACTCACTGATAAAACCCTGGGCCTCTTCTTGAGCTGTAAGCCCCAAATCTTTCTTTTTCAAAGCACTTTCTCCTTTGATTTTGAATATACTATTGTTTTCAATCTTTCTTTGTTGAACAACTAACCAAACAGCATGGAAGCTCTACAACCGAGTAAGTGGTTATTGCTTTCATTTACCGCTTTCATATACATATAACTGTATTGTGGGGCTGTTTCACTGTAAGTCTTCTTTCATAAACTCATATCAACTGTGTAATAATAGTATAGATATTTCGAGTTTCCCCGGCAACTACGTCTAGAACTAGGTGACGCCGTTTCGTTTATTCATAGAAGTAGACAACTAGATCCCCAATAGGATCACCAGATACAGTCTTCTCTTCGGCTGTCCTCATTAGGAATTGTCAAGAAACTCTACTCCCAGAGATGAATGTATTCTCCGTGAATGGCATCTTTGAGTTTCTTCCAAATTCTCGAACTTTCCTGGCTTGATCTATTCCTTGTGAATGGCATCTTTGAATAGCCTGTCTTGAATTTCTCGGGGTTTGGGGACCCACGGGCTTCTTAAAAGCATCGGCCTCCTCTTGGGCATCGTACAAGGTCCCACA
Source organism: Lathyrus tuberosus (assembly GCA_022829125.1). NCBI lineage: Eukaryota > Viridiplantae > Streptophyta > Magnoliopsida > Fabales > Fabaceae > Lathyrus > Lathyrus tuberosus. The sequence continues at coordinate 3,714,317 of JALAZF010000261.1, read as the reverse complement.
GGCTTCCTAAAAGCAACCTCGCCTCCTCTTGGGCATCGTACAAGGACCTCTCGGCTTCTTAGAAGTATTCACAGCCTCCTCTTAGGCTTCGTATAATGATCTCTTCCTCCGGGAATGATAGCCTCCTCTTGGGCTTCGTACAAGGACCGATCGGCTTCTTAAAAGTTTCCAGCCTCCTCTTGGACTTCGTACAAATTGTCCCGACGACCTCCTAGAGGTATAGGAGCAGAACTTAGTCATCTGCACAGAACAGTCCTTTCAAAGAGTCTACTACTATTTCTCAAAGCATAGTACAAAAGATAAAACTCTAGACTTGGACAGTCTAATTTCCTTGAGTCTCAAAGACATTCTCAAGTGACCCCTTCAAAAATAGGAAGAAAACCCGTAGACTCGGACAGTCTCGATACCCTTCGGATTTCCCACTTCCTTAAAGAACAGGAATAACCCGGATCCTCGAATCAAATCCTTGAGTACAGTGTTGCTCATATAAGAACTGATTTTCTCTTTAAATCAGCATACTGGACCTGTCACTTAACTGAAACAGTAACCATAGCCTCCTCTTAGGCTTTGTATAATGATCCTTCTCCAGTTACAATAGCCTCTATTTTGGGCTTTATACAATAATTCTCCCCAGCGGAGTCAAACAATGTTTAGCCTCTCTCTCGGGCTTGGTACGAGACACATAAAGAGACTCCCACGTTGAGTCAATCACCCTTTCGCCTCCATCTCGGGCTTTATACGAGATACAAAAAGATTTTTATTGAACCAAACAAATTTTAGCCTCCATCTCGGGCTTTGTACGAGATACAAAAAACTCTCTTGTTAAGTCAAGTAGCCTTCATCTCGGGCTTTATACGAGATACCAAAAGACTCTATCGTCAAGTCAAAAACCTTTTAGCCTCTCTCTCGGGCTTTGTACGAGACACATATTAGCCTCCTCTTAGGCTTTGTATAAGAAAAAAATTGGTTGATACAATCAACCTTTTAACATCAAAGCTGTGCCTCATTCACAGTACAAAAACATCAACAACTATTTCCCCTTCATCTAATCGTTGTAAGCGGCATGCCTCTGGATCATCTACATCCATGCCAATGTCCCTCTTTTAGTATGAGAAATTCCTAAGGAAATATGGCATTGCTCTAAACTGAGTTAAAGTCTTCTCCTTCAGGTTAAAATCCCCTATAAAGGAAATTATGGCATTGTCGGATTCACAAATCCCGGTTAAAGTAATTCTCCTTTACAGGCAGTCACCCAACAGTTGTGACAAACAGACCCCTTAGAGATGACAAATTCTCTCTAAGGTCAACACTTTTAGCTTCACATCTTGGGCTTTGAACAAGATACAAACTACCTTTCGCTTCACGTCTTGGGCTTTGAACAAGACACCAAAACAACCATTTCCTCCCATAAAATAGGAGGAACTACGAACACTCTGATTTCCCTGTTTCGGTAAACGGGAATACGTAGGTATAAGATTGAAAGAAAAATCTTAGCGAGCACACTAAACAAAAAACCCAAAATCCCATACTTTCATACATTCGTCCTAACATCCTAACCGATAGCCTAAAGCACCCCTCGTCAACAAAATAACCTAGGAGAAACCCCGAATCTTTGCAGCATCTGTAAACCAACAGTTTTGACTGTTTAATCTCAGTATGCAAGCAGGGTTAATTGGAGACATCTATTTCCCTTCCTTCATCAACTTTAATAGGATAAAAAATGAATCGAGTTGTAGTACCAGAGCGATCGTGCTTCGCAACCACATCCAAAAATCACTCGCTACAGAAAAATGGCGACTCTGCTGGGGATGTCGGGTCTCTTTAGGGATCTTGTTCTCTTTTTGTCCCCTAGGTGGAAACCTTGACGTCATTAGGATCTTAGGTCAAAACGCCGTTAATTTGGAATGAAACCACAGATTGGGGCTTCCGCCGGGGAACCCATTTTCTGTCAGGAACTTAGGATTCATAGCTTTAAAGGTCTAGGATGATTAGGGCAAATATATATACTGCTTTTCCTAATTGCTATACGTGTTTATTTTTCTGCTAATGGGAATGCGTGTGATGCCGCATGTGGAAAGATTGAGTAAACACTTAAGATAAGTGATGGCGACGAGGTCGACCATCAACCTCAGTGGAGGCTGACCAATGCAACCCATTCTCTCACCTAGACAATGGGCCAATTGTGATGTCTGAGAAGCTGAGGAGCCAAACCCTTTTGTAGTGCGGAAACTATCGGGAATAGTTGTTACGCGATACTACCCTCATTTGAGGCTGGTGATCTATTCTCGGTGAATGGCACTTACTCTAAGATCGCTCTACAACTCACTGGCGATCCGCTTGTTGTTTTGCTTTCCTGGGAGGAGGTGATGATAATGAGTACAGGTACAAAAATCACCCTAGTATAAACCTTTGGGGATGGGTAGAGCCTTGACTTCATGACAACGACCCTTTGACCCCATGTTTTTTCTATGTTTTTGTGTGCTGCATTCATGCATTCATTTAAAAAACATTAAAACATTCAAAAAAATTCTTCTCTTCTAGTCTCTCTGTTTTTCAAATTAAACTAAGACAATGATTGCAAATATCAGAGAAAAGGATTACGCTAATGGATTTCGGTAGAAGGAGAACTCATACGTACACCTTCAAGGTTCCAAAGCTAGGGGATTTAAGAGGTTTGGCGAAGATGATCACAAACCAAGAGGCTTTCAGAGCCAAGTACGGAGATTTGCTACCACTGTTAAGAGTCCATGTGATTGAGGGAATCATGGATGCGCTCATTCAGTTTTATGATCCAGTTTATCACTGTTTCACATTCCCGGATTACCAGCTCGCACCAACGCTGGAGGAGTATTCTCATCTGATTGATCTACACATTATTGATCGAGCTCCATTTTCCAGACTGGAAGAAATTCCAAAGAATCAGACCATTGCAAGAGCAATTCATTTAGACGAGTCTGAGGTCAGGACTCACCTAACCACTAAGGGTGGCATCCAAGGTTTGCCAACCCAGTTCTTGATAAAGAAGGCCCTGTATTTTGCCAGTATAGGAAATGTGACTGCTTTTGAAAGTGTCTTTGTCTTGCTCACCTACGGGTTATTTTTGTTTCCCAACATCAATAACTTCGTCGATATCAACTCCATTAAGGTTTTTCTCATTGGAAACCCTGTGCCGACTTTGCTCGTAAATACGTATCATTCTGTACATTTGGGAAATTTGTACAGCGGAGGGGAGATCACATGCTGTGTACCTTTGCTTTACAAATGGTTTATCTCCCACTTGCCCAAGTCTGCTGCTTTTTGGGATTGCAAGCGTGCCTTACGTTGGTCGCAAAAGATCATGTCTCTTACCAACTCTGATATAGATTGGTGTAATAGGATCTATGATGGAATCAGAATCATTGATTGTTGTGGAAACTTCCCCAACGTACCCCTCATAGGAACTAAAGGAGGAATCAACTATCATCCGGTGTTGGTTCACCGTCAATTTGGATACCCGATGAGGCATGTCCCACTTAATGCTCATCTGGAAGGTCTTTTCTTCAAGGAAGGAGAAAACGACAGAGCACTAAAGATGGAAATAGTGCACGCTTGGAAACACATTCATAAGAAAGGACAAGAGTCTCTAGGAAAACCAGACTGTGTCTCGATGGAGCCTTATCTCCATTGGGTACAAACTAGAGCTCTCAAGCTAAAAATGCCTTATCCTCGTTACGGAATTCTTCCGCCGAGGGAATCTGTCATGTATTTCATGACGGAAACTGAAAAGCTTCAGGTTACTCTCAACAAAGTTCAACGGGAGAGGAGGTCTTGGAAGAACAAGTACCGCACCCTCGACATAGAGTGCATCAAAATACAGCAATTACTGAAAGAGAAAGATGCTCTGATTGAAATTTTGGAGCAACATGCTGTAGAGAATCAAGATGACCAAAGGAATTTGCTCGCTCCTTTCACCTGGCAAAGGAATGACAACCCGACAACGGCTCAAGAGCCCCGGTTAAAGAAAAGGAAGATACCAGAATCAGCACCCGATTTCTCTTCAGAGAGGACTCGGGACCCATTAGCTTAGGTTTCTATTTCTGCACTTTGTAATCTACTGTATTTTCGTTTCCGCAATCCTTTGAATTCAATAAAAAGGGGTTTCCCCACTGTTTGATATTTGCAATCTAATTGCCGAAGTTTATTTTGATTAAACCAAAAAAATAATTAATATAATCATTGCATTCATCATTCTCACATAGCGTATTCTTCTTACCTACGAATCTCACGTTTGTGTCTCGGTTCTAGAGTCAAACTGTCTCATTCGTACAATACTCGGGGCAATCGTCAGAAAAAGATGGATGATCTTGAGGAAGAAAACAGAGAGTTGAAAGAAGAGATCGGCGCTCTAAGAGAGGATATGAGAAAGCTTCGTAACGACATGCAAGCCATGGCAGAAGCTCAGCTACAAAGAACTGTGATCTCAGAGATCACCTCAACGCCCGTAGTGGAGAAGTATGATCCTAGGTATCAAATACCGAAAGATCGTCCTTAGGGCATGCCTGTTAACTATATCCCGGAAGGATATGTTCTGCCGATCACTGAAGATCAGGGAATCATAGCAGGAACCGCTGGGCCTGAAGGTTACAAACTTCGGGAAAGCGAAGATGCCAGGGGCATACCAACAACTCCTGAAGGTTACAAACTTCGGGAGGCACCAAGTTTTGCTGCCGTAGTAACGGTACCACCCCTTGTGGTGCACACTGTCCCGGAAGGACAGATTCCGCAGATACCTTCTGGTGGAAACGAAAGCATGTTCGAAAGAATAAACGAGTTCCAGGAACAGTTCCTGGGAATGCAAAAGGAATTGCAAGCCATTCGCGGTCAGGATCTATTTGGAAAGGATGCTGCAGACCTCTGCTTGGTCCCCAATGTGAAAGTCCCGCACAAATTTCAAGTGCCCGACTTTGAAAAATACAAGGGTAACTCTTGCCCTCAAAGCCATCTGGTGATGTACGCTCGGCGGATGTCAGCTCAGACGGAGAATTAGGACCTACTGATTCACTACTTCCAGGATAGTTTAACCGGTGCCGCACTAAAATGGTACATGGGTTTAAACCGTGCCACGATCAGCATATTCAGAGATCTTGGCACTGCCTTCGTCCAACAATACAAATACAATTTGGACATGGCACCCGACAGAGATCAACTTAGATCGATGTCGCAAAAGGACAAGGAAACCTTTAAGGAGTATGCTCAAAGGTGGCGTGAGATTGCCGCTCAAATTTGTCCACCTCTTGAGTAAAAAGAGATGACAAAGATCTTCTTAAAGACCTTAAGCTCATTTTATTATGACTGAATGGTTGCCAGTGCACCCAGTGACTTCACCGAGATGGTGGGCATGGGAGTTCGTCTTGAGGAAGCCGTCCGAGAAGGACGTTTGGTTAAAGACGCTGGATCATCGAGCGGTACTAAAAATACGGTAGTGCTCTCCCTAAGAAAAAAGAGCAAGATATTGGGAATATCTCTCTCGGAAAGCAAAGGCGACGTTATCAGCTGGTAGCAGCTGTAACTCCTACTATCAGCCCTGCGCCTATTCCTACGTATCAACCTTAGGTTACGCAGAGCCAACCTAATTAGCAAAGGACACAACAACCTCTTCAGAAGGCTCGTCCTCCTTATAACAACAACCGTACAACACGGCCACCAGGATTTGATCCTATACCCATGTCGTACGCAGAGCTATTTCCGTTACTACTGGCTAAGGGGCACATCCAGACTAAGTCTCCTCTTACAGTACCGGAAAATCTGCCTTTTTGGTTTAAGGTGGATTAGACATGCCCTTATCATCAAGGAGGATCAGGGCATAACATAGAGAACTGTCTCAATTTCAAATCCGACGTGCAAAAACTTGTTAGGAGCGGGGTCTTATCCTTCAAGGATACAAATTCTAATGTTCTCACGAACCCGCTGCCTCAACATGAGAAGGCTGCAGTCAATTTGATAGAAGGAAAGACTAACGATGTCTATCAAATTCATGATGTACTCTTGTTGAAAACCAATCTGGTCAAGATGCATTGTAGACAGAGTGGATATGGCCATGTGCCACCTCATAATTATCATCAATGTGATGTCTGCTCTAAAAACAACCAGGGATGTTTTGTAGTGCAAGCAGCTCTACAGGAACAGATGGATCTCAGATGGATCCAAGAGCACCGAGTTCGTGAAGTTAACATGGTCTATACGAATTCCAACGTCATTCAGAACCACGATATTTGTGCAATGAATGTCAACTTGGTAGCAATGCACTCAAGGCAAAGCCAGTATCATAATCTGCCGCGGCACGATTACAAGTCATGTCTGACTTGCTCGGTAAACAAACAGGGATGCTCTTTTGTACAAGAGGCCCTCCAGCGTCAGATGGGTCTTGGATGGATCCAAGACTACCATGATAGGAACCCTTATCAGATCAACATGGTTCAGATCTTCGATATTCGCGTGATGAATACCAACCTGGTAGAGTTACATGCTGAGCAGGTCCGACTCGGATTCTTAATATCACATGACTATCAAAGCTGTAAAGCGGGTTGCGAAAACGATCGAGGTTGTACCCTTGTCCAGGAGGCACTTCAGCACTTGTTAAATCACTGGTGGATGCCAATTTATATGGATGAAGATACTCAGCAAATTAGTATCAGCAACAGGAATCCTACTCGGTGTCAGAGTCAGGATGTCCGATCTGTGGAAGCTAACCTAGTGAGGTTACATTGTATTCAAAGTGGGCGTGGCCAGGTGCCACCACACAATTATGACCGTTGTAGCGTCTGTTCAGAAAGTAACCAAGGGAGTTAGCTTGTGAGAGCAGCTCTTCAGGGTCAGGTGGATCGTGGAGAGGTTCGTCCATATCCGGGTTCTGGACCCATCAACTGGACGCCTAACTACCTTGCTGATCAAGTTGAGGATGTTGTCACGATCGCTGGTCATCACAGGACCAGGGATGTTTTTGCCATCATCACTCTACTTGACGAATCTAAAGTTCCCAACCGGGAACGAATCGAGATTACTTACGATGGTTAGAAAAATCAGAGGGCTCCCGTAGTCATCTATCTACCGAGACCACTACCGTATGAATCAACTAAGGTTATACCTAACAAATACGGTGCAACGACAGTTGAAAATGGAAAGGAAATTCCATTACCCTCCGTCGTGAATATTGCAGACATCAGTCGTGTAACACGGAGCGGTCGAATCTTCAATCGAGGGGTTGGGGAATTCAACAAAGAAAAGGAACTTCAGACAGAAGCTCCCGATCCACCAATTGGTCAATCCAGTAATCCCGACCTTTTGAAAAATAATGATGAGATGTTGAAGCTCATCCAAAGGAGTGAATACAACATTGTCGATCAACTGTTACAAACTCCTTCAAAGATCTCGATATTATCACTGTTACTCAGTTCAGAAGCCCACAGGGAGGCTCTACAGAAAGTCTTGGAGCAAGCCTTTATGGAACAGGATGTAACAATCAGACAGTTCGATAGTATTGTCTCTAACATCACTTCCTGCAATAATTTGGGATTTAGTGATGAGGAATTACCCGAAGAGGGTCGTCGTCATAACATGGCGCTCAATATCACAGTTAACTGCCAGGACGATGCTTTAGCCAGCGTACTGGTAGACACAGGGTCAGCCCTGAATGTTATGCCGAAGTCCACTTTGATGCGATTATCATTCAAAGGCCCTCCGATGAGAATCAGCGAGGTCGTCGTCAAAGCATTCGACGGATCCAGAAAAGCGGTTATCGGCGAAGTTAATCTTCCCATAACTATCGGTCCTCGTACTTTCCACGTCACTTTCCAGGTCATGGATATCTGGGAAATATACAGTTGTTTATTAGGAAGACCTTGGATACATCAGGCTGGAGCGGTCACTTCGACCCTCCACCAAAAGCTAAAGTTCGTTCAGAACGATTAACTTGTCACAGTCTGCGAGGAGCAGGCCTTGCTGGTGAGTAACTTGTCATCATCTACTGGTATAGAACCCGAGGAGGTTATTGGAACTCAGTTCCAAGCACTATCGGTAAGCAAGAACAATCAGTTCAAAGAAGGAACTTCCATTTCTTCATACAACGATGCTATCAAAGCGGTCGAGAGTACCGATACAACCAGATGGGTACAGCTTGTCATTCCTACTGGCAATACAACAAAGAAGGGTCTTGGTTTTTCTACAACCTGTACCCGGACAGTTGCTAACTATGAAAGTCTTCATCCCCTTCAAAACTTCTTCCACAGTGGAAGTTTTCTTCACCCAGTCCCTCAAGCAGTCCATACTATCAATGAGGAAGATCCCTCTGACACAGATGAAGAATGGAAGTCCTACCTTAACGGGGATGGTTATATGTCTCAGGAAGAGGTACCTACGCCATTTTGCTATCCCGCACAGAGTCCGAGATTTATACCACGATCAGATGTCAAAATGATATACGGAGGTTGTGATCCGGAAGGATGCCGTGCTCCGCCAAACTCATTAGAGGAGGACACTCTGATGAAAGACAATTTTGACTACACCTACTATGGCCCAATGGATGGTCTGCCAATGTGGCAGCCTTACCCAGGAAACTTGGGGCAAGAGAGTCAGCCGAACAATGAAAATCAGTTGACCATCATTGAACAGAATACCTGTGTCCCCACCATGTCATGGGATCAACACTCCGGTCATTCAGAAACTACTCAACATGAAGATGAATTCGCAACGTTTACAGGACTTGAATTCATCAACTATGCTTTTCCCGAGGTCAACGTCATCGAGAGAGATGACTCCTCCAGTTCCAAAGAAGTTTGGGACACCTTGGGACAATTGAGTGGAAAATACGACTATATGGTCAAGTACACCGCTCCTGAAAGCTCTCGTATCAGACTCGAAGATATCCAGCCAACTGGATGGGGAGATACAGCTGAGAGCACAAATATATACAAAATAAAACTGAGGAATTCTCCTACGACAATTCTGCCTGGGAGACAGATTCCAATGATCCTGCTCCACCAGAAATCAACGTCATTTCTGAAGACAAATCAAGGAAGGTGCCAGACTTTGTGATTCACCGAGGAGTTCGCCGCCAGTGGGTCACTGTTGATGTTCCAAAGATCGTTCATCAGTCAAAGTAATTGCCATCTTTAACCTTTCACCCTGCCTAGGTGAAACGGATGTTTTGATAGGGCTCGCTTTCTGTAAATTTCCCTCTTCGCTTTGCCCAAAGCGACAGAGTTTTGTTTTATAGGGCTGTAGTTTCAAGAATCGACTTGTTCATTAATAAAATAACGTCATTCTATAATTTTCGCATTAATTGTTGTTTTCTCTTTTCGTTTTTTCAGAAAATGGTAATCCTAAAAAACAAATCAATAATAAAAACAAGCAGTAATAAAAAAAACACTGCACTCACTTGTATTTTCTCTATCTCTTCTAAACACGAATCATCACGTCATGCAGATTGCTTGTTTTAAACCCCGTTGAAACATATGATCCGATGCCTTCTCCCAACTTTGAGTTCCCGGTATTCGAGGCTGAAGAAGAAGTTGACAACGAAATTCCAGAAGAGATCTCCCGACTACTCAGACAAGAGGAAAGGTCCATTGAACCTCATAAAGAACCGTTGGAAACGGTAAACTTGGGTTCAGAACAAGAGAGAAAAGAAATCAGGATTGGGGCACTTCTCAGTCCAACTGCCAAAGAGAGTTTGATAAAGCTTCTCAAAGAATTTCCCGATGTATTCGCTTGGTCCTATCAGGATATGCCAGGGTTGGATACCAGCATCGTGGAACATCACTTATCGTTAAGGTCAGAATGTCCGCCAGTAAAGCAAAGGTTGAGACGGACTCACCCAGACATGGCCATCAAAATCAAAGAGGAGGTACAGAAACAGATCGACGCGGGTTTCCTCGCTACATCTGAATATCCTCAATGGTTAGCCAATATCGTACCCGTTCCGAAAAAGGATGGAAAAGTCAGAATGTGTGTTGATTACAGGGATTTGAACAAGGCTAGTCCAAAGGACAACTTTCCTTTACCACACATTGACATGCTGGTAAACAGCACAGCAAAGTTCAAAGTTTTCTCCTTCATGGATGGATTCTCGGGCTATAACCAGATCAAAATGGCGCTAAAAGACATGGATAAAACTTCATTCATTACCCCATGGGGTACCTTTTGTTACAAGGTAATGCCGTTCGGTTTGAAGAACGTCGGGGCAACCTATCAAAGGGCCATGACTACTCTATTTCATGACATGATACACAAAGAGATAGAGGTATATGTCGATGACATGATTGCAAAATCTTAGACAGAAGAGGAGCATGTGACCCACCTGTCGAAACTATTCGAGCGTTTGAGGAAGTACAAACTCCGCTTGAATCCTAACAAGTGCACCTTCGGTGTCCGTTAGGGGAAACTCCTAGGGTCCATCGTCAGCCAGAAAGGGATTGAGGTCGATCCTGACAAGGTCAAGGCCATTAAAGAAATGCCTTCTCCGAAAACTGAAAAACAAGTCAGAGGATTCTTGGGACGTTTGAACTACATCTCCAGATTCATATTCCTCATGACCGCGACGTGTGCGCCGATTTTCAAGTTACTAAAAAAGAACCAGGATTGTGTTTGGTCAAAAGATTGCCAAACCGCCTTCGACAGTATCAAGGAATATCTGTTGAATCCCCCGATTCTATCACCTCCAGTGGAAAGAAGACCACTGATCATTTACCTCACAGTCCTAGAGGACTCAATGGGATGTGTACTTGGCCAACAAGACGAAACCAAACGGAAAGAGTCTGCCATTTACTATTTAAGCAAGAAATTCACCGACTGTGAGACTCGATACACGATGCTTGAGAAAACTTATTGCGCTTTGGCTTGGGCAGCCAAACGTCTTCGCCAATACATGATTCGTCATACTACTTGGTTGGTTTCTGAGATGGATCCAATCAAGTACGTCTTCGAAAAGCCTTCTCTCACGGGAAGAATCGCCCGTTGGCAGATGTTATTATCAGAATGTGACATAGAGTACCACGCTCAGAAAGCCGTTAAGGGAAGTATTTTAGCCGATCATTTCGCTCATCAACCAATTGACGATCAAGAATCAACCGGGTTTGACTTCCCAGACGAAGATGTCATGTATCTAAAAATGAAAGATTGTGATGAACCGTTACCCAGTGAAGGGCCAGAATCAGGTTCCCAATGGGGATTTATCTTTGACGGGGCAGTTAATCATTATGGAAACAGAATTCGGGCAATAATTGTTACCCCTCAGGGTACCCACATTCCTTTCACTTCCAGACTTACGTTCAAATGTACGAACAACGAGGCTGAATACGAAGCTTGTATCATGGGTCTCGAAGAAGCAATTGATTTAAGGATCAAGAACTTGGACGTATACGGCGATTCAGCCCTGGTTATCAATCAGATAAAAGGAGATTGGAACACATACCAATCAGGATTGATTCCTTACAAAGACTATGCCAGAAGGTTGCTACCTTTCTTCAACAGAGTTGAGTTTCATCATATCCCTCGTGATGAGAATCACATGGCTGATGCATTAGCCACTATCTCTTCCATGATTAGAGTAGGTCAATGGAATGACTTACCTAAGATCAACATAATGCGCCTTGAACGGCCCGCCTACGTCTTCACGATCGAAGCAGTCATAGACGACAAACCTTGGTATCACGATATCAAATGGTTCCTTCAGAAACAAGAGTACCCACCTGGGGCACTAAGAAAAGACAGGAAAACCCTCAGAAGATTGGCTGGAAACTTCTTCCTGAGCGGTGACACTCTTTATAAGAAAAAATTTGACATGGTCTTGCTCTGATGCATAGACAGACCAGAAGCAGACATGCTTATGAAAGAAATTCATGAAGGATCCTTTGGCACTCATGCCAACGGACACACAATGGCGAGAAAAATTCTCAGAGCAGGGTACTATTGGTTGACAATGGAATCCGACTGTTACAAGTACATGAGGAGGTGTCACAAGTGTCAGATATACTCCGACAAAATTCATGTACCACCATCACATCTCAAAGTTCTCTCTTCCCCATGGCCATTCTCGATATGGGGAATCGACATGATTGGCATGATTGAGCCCAAGGCTTCAAACGGACATTGGTCCATCCTAGTAGCCATTGACTACTTCACCAAGTGGGTCGAAGCAGCATCATTCGCCAATGTAACCCGACAAGTGGTGGTCTGATTTATCAAAAACAATATCATCTGCCGTTATGGTGTTCCAAGCGAGATCATTAATGATAATGGATCTAACTTGAACAACAAGATGATGAAAGAGTTGTGTGCAGAGTTCAAGATCGAACACCATAACTCATCTCCATACCGACCAAAGATGAACGGAGCGGTAGAAGCGACTAACAAGAACATCAAGATAATTGTTCAAAAGATGGCTGTAACCTACAAAGACTGGCACGAAATGCTACCCTTTGCTCTTCACGGTTATCGAACATCTGTTCGCACTTCAACAGGGGCAACCCCTTTCTCTCTAGTGTATGGCATGGAAGCAGTGCTCCCCATAGAAGTAGAGATCCCATCAATCCGAGTATTGATGGAAGCTAAGCTCACCGAAGCTGAATGGTGTCAAAACCGACACGACGAACTGAATCTGATCGAGGAGAAGCGAATCACGGCACTATGCCATGGTCAGTTGTATCAGCAGAGAATGAAGAAGGCGTTCAACAAAAAGGTCCGACCTCGTTTCTTCAGAAGAGGAGACCTCGTGCTCAAAAAGATACAATCATTTATCATTGATTCGCGAGGTAAATGGACTCCGAATTATGATGGCCCCTATGTGGTCACGAAAGCTTTCTCAGGCGGCGCCTTGAGACTTGCAACCATGGACGGAGAGGAATTTGCCTACCCCACAAATGTTGATGTAGTCAAGAAATACTTCGCCCAAACTAAAAAAAAATGTCTCGGTGGATTGAAAACCCGAAAGGGCGGTCCAGGCAAAAGTTAGAGACATGAAAAAAATCATCCCGATGGATTGGAAATCTCATAGTACAATCCAGGCAAAAATTAGGGATAATGGCAAGTAACTATGTTCAACAGAGGCAGGTCCCTCAGCAGCAGTAACATCATCCATCGGAGGAAAACTCCAGTCAAGGTCATTTCGACAGAAGCTCAGGATGCCCCGAATTCAAAGTTGGTAGAAGGATAGTGGTCGTTATGTTTCAATGTAGCCCTTTTCCCTGTAAAATTACCATTTTCTAACTTTGTAAATACTCTTTGGAATCACGCGTTTGGCTGATCTCCATTTTATCAATAAAATTTGAGCCTTTGTGCTTTTGTTTGTAATTCTTATTTGTTTTAGCTTTACAGAACGACGTTGTTAACATGATTAACGATTCTTGAAATAAAACAAAAATGAATTTACTTGTTAAAACTTTTTCTGCTTTTTAATAAAGACGGCAATTTCTTTTGACTATTGAACATCAGAAGAACATCAACCGCTTCTCCAGAAGTAGGCGAACTTCAAAGTACGGAATCAAAGTACTCCTTCTATGCCAGTATGCCTGAATGAAGGGATCAACTGTGTCAGAGACCTTGTTTCATCTGACACGCTTCGGCCGAGTTCTCATCTCCTAAACCCGACCAACATGGCTCCCAACAGGGACTATCTCTCCTAAGCAAGGTGGAATTGCTATTCTGAACCAGCGGTACTTCTTTGCCCCGCAATGGCCGAGTATCCAGTTGTGTTCATCTTTTAGTTTGTATGTTGCGTCAGTTTTGTCAGCATATACATACATGCATCATGCATTATTGATTTACATTCACAGTCATATTGCATCACGTCCTCTCAATCGAGTTGTCAGCCCTTTCCTCGTCAGGAAGTGTTACGTCTGAACAATCTCTCTCCTCCAGTTTTATTTCTGGATTGAAGTTGGGTCCTCGACCACTTTGATAACTTGAACCTCTGAAAGACCAGAGAGCCCTCAGTTAACATCACTCTTCGCCATTGAAGATGATATCCTTGTTTTCCCGAATTAAAGAAAATCCCGAGAGAAAGCCTCCTAAATCGGAGATTCGGCAGTACGGCAGTTTTTCTCCAAAAAACCCACTGATGAAAAGGTCATTGGCACCTCAAAATTGGATCACATCGTATGGCATTTCTCCGAGAAGATCTCCGAGAAAAGTATGATGTAAAGACCCCGAACGAAAGTAGTCTCTCAAGAGACTCATTTTCCCCAGTAGATTCGACAAATGGCGTCTCCAAACAGAGAAGTTTGTGCACCTCTACAACTCAGACGACTGGGTTCCCCAGCAAGTCTGACATCAAAACTTTTTCCACTCAAATGGCATCTCCCCAGGAAAATTCGGCGAGAAGTTTGAAGGAAAGCCACTACGAATAGCGTCCCTTGTCAGTAAAGTTTATTGACGAAAGAAACTAAGACCAGTTCCTTGGTAGGAAACCAGGATCGAGGGGAAGTTTACATCAGAAACTAAGACCAGTTCCTTGGTAGGAAACCAGGATCGAGGGAAAGTTTACATTAGAAACTAAGACCAGTTCCTTGGTAGGAAACCAGGATCGAGGGGAAGTTTACATCAGAAACTAAGACTAGTTCCTCGGTAGGAAACCAGGATCGAGGGGAAGTTTACATCAGAAACTAAGACCAGTTCCTCGGAAGGAAACCAGGATCGAGGGGAAGTTTAAAAAAGAAACTGAGACCAGTTCCTTGGATGAAGACCAGGATCGAGGGGAAGTTTGCCTTTTCTAAGCATCATTGCTTAGCGAAAGAAGATGAATGCGTGAATTACCATTCATAGACGCCATCAAAATTTCGGGTATTCCGATATTTAATCCTCTTGCACCCCGAATGCCCGAATACCTTCGCCATTCACACCTTCGTGTCCAAGAAGATTAAATAGGGGCATCTGTCATACCCCAAATTTTGACCACTTAGATTTCCCATCATCGTGCAAATCATCATCATAATATGGATGTACCTTCATGCCTCATCAATCTCCTCAAGGATTGTTGAGCATTCACTACCATCAAGAATTAGGGTTTCAAGCCCTCTCAGAGTTCTTAGACAAAGGATCAATCAAGGAATGACATGATCTTCAACTTGTCTAACCTCTTAAACATCCACAATGGATCAAAAGGACTCCCACTTCAAGGATCAAGCACAAGGCTGCTCCCTTCTAGGTGGATCAAGTCTCAAGATCGACAGTGTCACCAAATTAGGGTTTTGGTCGACCAGGGCCTCCAGATGGGAATTTTTCATCTGGGCACAAGCCAATGATCCAAAACATAACCTAATATACTTCATGGGACCTCATGGACCCAATCATCAAGTCAATTTTGCCTCAGGGGATGCATTCATCAAAAATCAGGAATTAGGGTTTCTTGACCTAATTCACCCCTAAGTTGACTTTTGGGACAAATCATGAACCAAGACGTCAAGAGAGGGTTTGAGGGTCTCTAATGAACTATATTGATCCATTTGGAACAATGGATTAATCCAAGAAGCTTGAGCAACAAGTCTCAATTTCATCTGCACCACAATTAGGGTTTCGCGAGGAAAGTCAACTGTAACTTTGACTTTTGACCAGGACATGCTCCCAAGCCCTAGGACATGAATCAATATACCCTATGACACCCATGGAACATGTCCATCAAGTTTTATTTAGGTCAAGGACATGATTTCATGAAGAATTACACAGTTTAGAATTCATCTGATAAAAAGTCAACTGTGCACAAAAGTCAACTTTGACTTTTTGAGATTTTTCACCAAAATGGATTTTTAACCCTAAAATGATGTTCATGTATGATTTGAATCATCATTCATCAAGAAAAATCAAAGAAAGTGGGATAACTTGTAAAAGGGGTAACCATGAAAACTTAGAAAAATTTCTAAGTTATGGAAAAAGTGACACTAATGTGCCAACTTTGGAGGACCATAACTCTTAAACCACAAGGCCATTGTTCCCCATTCAAAGCTTGATTTGTAGATCTCATTGCCCTCTACAAAAGCTTCACACTGACATATGTCCAAATTCTTCATGGATTTTGAGTTATGGAGTGATCAAAATCAAGAAAAGTCACTTTGTTCCAACACTTACTTAGTGAAAATTTCACTAAGTCAGATTTTACCCTACTTTTTGCCTAATGTAGGGGGATTTTTCACTTGGATTCAAAATAAATCAAAACCAAACATGTTCAAACAGTTGTTGTATCATGTAAGGGCTTTCCAAAATGGCCAAGAACATTACCAAATTCAATTTGAGTCATGAGATATAACATTGGCAAGTTGCCTTGTTGAAATCTGTCAAGGCAAGGCAGATTTTGCATTTTTAGTTGATTTGCCAAAATCAGCCAAATCCAAATGTTCCTATCCACTTGGACACCTCTGAGGATTAAATCTAAAGGGGACAATCACTGAGCCAAGCCTCCAAAGTCTTTGGAACAAGAAATAGCATGTTGAACCTAGAATTGCCAAAATAGGGACAAGACTCCAATTTTGGATTGGAGCATTCAATGGAAGCATCAAGGTGGCATGGACTGAGACATTCTCAACTGAATTCAGTCAAGACTTATCCAAGACCAAGGGAACCACAGCCCTGTGCCCTAACCTCTAGTCAATGGCTAGAGGAGACTTGGATTTCCATTGGACAACATTGGCCAAACCTCTGCTGCAGTTGCCATTTACTGTGGATCCCAAAACAAACTTGCTCTACTATAAATAGAGCTCAATTGTGATCATTTTGAGTACACCAAAGCCATCAAACAGATGCTTTCCTCAAAATCTCTTCTTTCAATCCAATTTTGCCTTCCAAAGCAAGTCACTATCGGGTTTTGAGTTTGAGAGCTTTTCCAATCAAACCAATCACACACACACCTCACATACATCATATAGAAGTGATCCAAACACTCACATAATATCTGGAACACAGATTTCACAAAATCACCAGCCAATTGCTCAAGTTCTTGACAGTTTTGCAGTTGAGGTACCATCTTCAGCTCCAAACCATTTCAATCCATTCCAAGCATTCATACACACTCCATGGCACCTAGGGAAGCTATCCAGATCATTGGAACTTAGCTGTAACACCTCCAACACAAATCACGATCACCAGCTGCAAGTGGTAAGCATGAGCTCTTCTAACTCTACGATCCATGCAATTTTTGCTGCACAATAATTTGGCCATATGTTCATAATCATGCATGGAATGCTTCCCCTCAATTAATTGCATTGTTTGAATCATGTATCAAAAATCCTAGCCTTCATGCAGAAATTAGGGTTCTTGAGGATTTTTCATGATTTCTTGTGATATGTTTAATTTAAATGAAATTAAATACCATAGACATGATCGTGAGGTTGAAACGAGTTGATTGGTATGTGGATTGCATGGTATGATTAAGTATTCAGTGAGATTGAAGAGAAAATGCAAATCTGGGCAAACCCAGAACACGCGCGTCTTCTTGGTGTGTTCTCGGCGTCATTTTTTGAAAATTTGAATATTTGAATTTTGTGATTTTATTTAATTGATTCAAAAATTAATTTCTCTCTGAGTTTTAATGATTTTGAGTTGGTTCTCTTTTTAATAATTCACAAAAATGTTAAAATATTTTATTTTCCCAAAAAATCCCAAAAATATTATTTATTTTGTATAATTGATATTTTTGCAAAGAATTAATGTTTTAATTATTTTTGACATTTAAAATATTTTTTCCACCTTGATTTTGCAACTTTTAATGCTTTCTAATTATTTTATAGGTCAATACTTAATTTTTGAAGCATTAATCCAAGATCACAATTTGTTTTCCATATGTTAAATAATTTTGATCATTTTAATTGAATTTTTATTCAATTAAATACATTTTTGAAAATAAATTAGGGTTTTTGGATTAATTCAACCCTCATAAATCATTTTCAAACTATTTGGGCCTCTAATAGAGTGTAAGACCCAATCCTTTTTTGACCAAATCATTTTTGGGCCTCAGTGCATTGTATAAGTCCCGATACCGTCAAAAACAAACGGCGCGATCGTCGCCTTTTCAAAACAAAAAAAACCTTGGGCCTACCCTCGAGTAGTAAGACCCATTTCTTTTCTTAAAACTCATTTGGGCCTCTAATAGAGTGTAAGACCCAACCCCCTTTTAACCAAAATCATTTGGGCCTCACTTATTGTATAAGCCCCTTCGCGTTAAAAGAAAATCTCGGCGCGATCGCCATTTTTAACGAAAAGTCAACCGGGCCTACCCTCGTGTTATAAGCCCCACTCTTTTTCTTTAAACCTTTTGGGCCTCTTGAGAGAGTGTAAGACCCATCCCTTTGTACAGAAAACCTTTTTGGGCCTCAGTCACTTGTATAAGTCTCTCTGTACAAATTCAAACAATGCGCTCACTGATAAAACCCTGGGCCTCTCCTTGAGCTGTAAGCCCCAAATCTTTCTTTTTCAAAGCACTTTCTCCTTTGATTTTGAATATACTGTTGTTTTCAATCTTTCTTTGTTGAACAACTAACCAAACAACATGGAAGCTCTACAACCGAGTAAGTGGTTATTGCTTTCATTTACCGCTTTCATATAGATATAACTGTATTGTAGGGCTGTTTCACTGTAAGTCTTCTTTCATAAACTCATATCAACTGTGTAATAATAGTATAGATATTTTGAGTTTCCCCAGCAACTACGTCTAGAACTAGGTGACGTCGTTTCGTTTATTCATAGAAGTAGACAACTAGATCCCCAATAGGATCACCAGATACAGTCTTCTCTTCGGCTGTCCTCATTAGGAATTGTCAAGAAACTCTACTCCCAGAGATGAATGTATTCTCCATGAATGGCATCTTTGAGTTTCTTCCAAATTCTCGAACTTTCCTGGCTTGATCTATTCCTTGTGAATAGCCTGTCTTGAATTTCTCGGGGTTTGGGGACCCACAGGCTTCTTAAAAGCATCGGCCTCCTCTTGGGCATCGTACAAGGACCCACAGGCTTTCTAAAAGAAACCCCACCTCCTCTTGGGCATCGTACAAGGACCTCTCGGCTTCTTAGAAGTATTCACAGCCTCCTCTTAGGCTTCGTATAATGATCTCTTCCTCCGGGAATGATAGCCTCCTCTTGGGCTTCGTACAAGGACCAATCGGCTTCTTAAAAGTTTCCAGCCTCCTCTTGGGCTTCGTACAAATTGTCCTGACGACCTCCTAGAGGTATAGGAACAGAACTTAGTCATCTGCATAGAACAGTCCTTTCAAAGAGTCTACTACTATTTCTCAAAGCATAGTACAAAAGATAAAACTCTAGACTTGGACAGTCTAATTTCCTTGAGTCTCAAAGACATTCTCAAGTGACCCCTTCAAAAATAGGAAGAAAACCCATAGACTCGGACAGTCTCGATACCCTTCGAATTTCCCACTTCCTTAAAGAACAGGAATAACCCGGATCCTCGAATCAAATCCTTGAGTATAGTGTTACTCATATAAGAACTGATTTTCTCTTTAAATCAGCATATTGGACCTGTCACTCAACTGAAACAGTAACCATAGCCTCCTCTTAGGCTTTGTATAATGATCCTTCTCCAGTTACAATAGCCTCTCTTTTGGGCTTTATACAATAATTCTCCCCAGCGGAGTCAAACAACGTTTAACCTCTCTTTCGGGCTTTGTACGAGACACATAAAGAGACTCCCTCGTTGAGTCAATCACCCTTTCGCCTCCATCTCGGGCTTTATACGAGATACAAAAAGATTCTTATTGAGCTAAATGTCATACCCCAAATTTTGACCACTTAGATTACCCATCATTGTGGAAATCATCATCACAATATGGATGTACTTTCATGCCTCATCAATCTCCTCAAGGATTGTTGAGCATTCACTACCATCAAGAATTAGGGTTTCAAGCCCTCTCAGAGTTCTTAAACAAAGGATCAATCAAGGAATGACATGATCTTCAACTTGTCTAACATCCACAATGGATCAAAATGACTCCCACATCAAGGATCAAGCACAAGGCTGCTCCCTTCTAGGTGGATCAAGTCTCAAGATCGATAGTGTGACCAAATTAGGGTTTTGGTCGACCAGGGCCTCCAAATGGAAATTTTTCATCTGGGCACAAGCCAATGATCCAAAACCTAACCTAATATACTCTATGGAACCTCATGGACCCAATCATCAAGTCAATTTTGCCTCAGGGGATGCATTCATCAAAAATCAGGAATTAGGGTTTCTTGACCTAATTCACCCCTAAGTTGACTTTTGGGACAAACCATGAGCCAAGACCTTAAGAGAGGGTTTGAGGGTCTCTAATGAACTATATTGATCCATTTGGAACAATGGATTAATCCAATAGGTTTGAGCAACAAGTCTCAATTTTATCTGCACCACAGTTAGGGTTTTAAGGAAAAAGTCAACTGTAACTTTGACTTTTGATCAGGACATGCTCCCAAGCCCTATGACATGCATCAATATACCCTATGACACCCATGGAACATGTCCATCAAGTTTGATTTAGGTCATGGACATGATTTCCTGAAGAATTGCACAGTTTGGAATTCATCTGATAAAAAGTCAACTGTGCACAAAAGTCAACTTTGAATTTTTGAGATTTTTCACCAAAATGGATTTTTAACCCTAAAATGATGTTAATGTATGATTTGAATCATCATTCATCAAGAAAAATCAAGAAAAGTTGGGTAACTTGTAAAAGGGGTAACCATAAAAAACTTAGAAAATTTTCTAAGTTAAAAATAAAGTGGCTAGGGTACCAACTTTGGAGGGTCATAACTCCTAAACCACAAAGCCATTTTCTCCCATCCAAGGCTTGATTTGTAGATCTCATTGCCCTCTACAAAAACTTAAACTAGACCTAATTCCAATTCATTGGGGATTTTGAGTTATGGAGTGATCAAAGTCACTAAAAACATAAAAGTACAACTTTTTCAACACTTAGAAAAATTCTGGGCAAGGCAGATTTTGTGTTGAAACACCAAAACTTGTGAGATCTTTTCACATAGTTGCAAGCTGAATCAAGTCCAAAGATAAACATCAATGTTGTTGCAAATGTTGCCAAGAATCCAAAGAGCTTAACAGCATGAATGGATTCAACTTGAGCCAAGAGAAATCCATGCCCAAAGCCATGTTGCTGCAAGCTGTTTTGGAAAAATTAGTTTGCATGTTTGCTTGCCACACACGATTTTGAACCAAAAACTGAGGATCAGCATGTCACATATACTCAAACCAATCACAATGCATCTGATCCAACTGATAAGGCTGAGTCAAAAAGCCAAGGAATCTTCCAATTTGAAATTCATCCACTTTGGCACATTTTGCCTTGAATTCAAAGGGCATTAATGTGGAATGGTGCATTTTCAACAAAGTCACTTTACTCAGTCAAGTTCTCTGATTAAACAACAATAAAAACATCTGAAGAATGTGAATTTGGTCAAGGCATAGCCCTGCTCTTGGGAATGGGTAGTTTGCCTTGCTTGAGAAGAAATCCTCTAAGCCAATCCATGCAAATGTGATCTGATCCAGCAGCCATTCACTATTCCTCCAAGATAAAAGTTGATCACCTATAAATAGAGGTTCCAATGGATCATTCAACTCACACCAAAGCCAGTTACAGCATTGCTTTCTCTCATTCTTCCTTAAACCTCAAGTTTTTTGGTTTTTTGAGTAACCACTATCGGGTTTTGAGTTGCAGCCTTAAGCAATCAATTCCAATTGCTCAAACACATCACATATGATGTATTTGAGGTGTCCAAACACTTAAACACTGACTGTAACACCTCAGGCTCAAAATCACTCTTCAACCAAGCCATTATGCCTCAATTATGCAGGTGGAGGTCTCCAGCTTGATCCAAAGGGTTTCAAAGTGTTCCAAAGCTTGCAACACACTCCATAACATCCATTGAAGTTGTAGGGATCATTAATTCACAACTGGAACAAGGTTTGTGCAGAGTTCCATTTCAGCTTGCATCAAGGTAAGCCTCAAAACTCCAACTCCATGATCCATGCATATTTCCTCGCATGATATTTTTTCCAATTGCTTGCCATCATATGTTGATTGTTTTCCCTCAAAAAATCTGATCATAGCACTCATAATCATGCCTACTCGATTGCTTTTGCAAAATTAGGGTTCATACGGCCACAATGATATAATTTGCTATACACTGAAAATGAATGAAATTGGGTATTGCCATCTTCTTCCTTGTGAAAAAACGCATGAGTTTGGTGTTTGAATCATGTCAAATGGTTGAGAGATGAGTGAGATAGAGGGCTTCATGCACGAGCTAGAGGAAGAAGATGGCCATGGCGCCATTCTCAGAAAATCCAACAAGTTCTCTATATATTTTTCCCTTGCCATGTTATATTTGAATTGGCATTGCGCCCCAGCGGTTCATCAGCTGGTTTTGTGTGTATTGGCAAGCGAGAGGTCTGGGGTTCGAATCCCCCTCGCCCCAGACTTCTTTTTATCACTTATTTATTTTGTTATTTTTCATATTATTATTTTTAATGATTTGAAAAATTAATAACTCCTTCAATTTTTATCATTTTTTATTGGTTCTTTTTGCAATAATTCACAAAAATGTTTAATTATTTGATTTTACCAAAAAATCCCAAAAATATTATTTATTTCATATATTTGATATTTTTGCAAAGAATTAATGTTTTATGTGTTTTTAGCATTTAAAATATTTTTTCTCCCTTTGTTTTCTAACCCTAATTTGATTTCAATCATTTTGTAGGAAGAAACCTGATTTTTTTGGAACATTGATCCAAGATCATAATTTGTTTTCATATATTTAACAAACATTGATCATTTTAATTGAATTTTTATTCAATTAAGAAAATACATTTTGAAAATAAGTTAGGGTTTTGAATCAATTCCACCCTCATCAAACTTTTTTCAAACACTTTTGGGCCTCTAATAGAGTGTAAGACCCAATCCTTTGTAAATACAAACCATTTTGGGCCTCACTTATTGTATAAGTCCCACTGTATTTTCAAAAACCTCGGCGCGCTCGCCAATAAAAAAATCAAACCCTGGGCCTCTCCTTGAGCTATAAGACCCATTCAAAACTTTTGGGCCTCTATTAGAGTGTAAGACCCAACCCCCTTTTAACCAAAAACATTTTGGGCCTCACTTATTGTATAAGTCCCTCTGCGTTAAAAGAAAACCTCGGCGCGATCGCCATTTTTAAACGAAAAGTCAACTGGGCCTACCGTCGTGTTATAAGCCCCACTATTTTTCTTTAAACTTTTTGGGCCTCTTGAGAGAGTGTAAGACCCATCCCTTATACAGGAAAACTTTTTGGGCCTCAGCCACTGGTATAAGTCCCTCTGTACGAATTCAACAGTAAAATCACTGATAAAACCCTGGGCCTCTCCTTGAGTTGTAAGCCCCAAATCTTTCTATTTCAAAGCACTTTCTCCTTTGATTTTGAATTATGCTGTTGTTTTCAATTTTTCTCTGTTGAAACAACTAACCAAATAGCATGGAAGCTCTACAACCGAGTAAGTGTTTATCCGCTTTCATTTACCGCTTTCATATACATATAACTGTATTGTGGGGCTGTTTCACTGTAAGTCTTCTTTCATAAACTCATATCAACTGTGTAATAATAGTATAGATATTTCGAGTTTCCCCGGCAACTACGTCTAGAACTAGGTGACGTCGTTTCGTTTAGTCGTAGAAATAGACAACTAGATCCCCAATAGGATCACCAGATACAGTCTTCTCTTCGGTTGTCCTCATTAGGAATTGTCAAGAAATTCTACTCCCAGAGATGAATGTATTCTCCGTGAATGGCATCTTTGAGTTTCTTCCAAATTCTCGAACTTTCCTAACTTGATCTATTCCTTGTGAATAGCTTGCCTTGAATTTCTCAGGGTTTGGGGACCCACGGGCTTCTTAAAAGCATCGGCCTCCTCTTGGGCATCATACAAGGACTCACAGGCTTCCTAAAAGCGACCCCGCCTCCTCTTGGGCTTAGTACAAGGACCGATCGGCTTCTCAGAAGTATTCACAGCCTCCTCTTAGGCTTTGTATAATGATCTCTTCCTCCGGGAATGATAGCCTCCTCTTGGGCATCGTACAAGGACCCGTCGGCTTCTTAAAAGTTTCCAGACTCCTCTTGGGCTTCGTACAAATTGTCCCGACGACCTCCTAGAGGTATAGGAAGAGAACTTAATCATCTGCATAGAATAGTCCTTTCATAGAGTCTACTACTATTTCTCAAATCATGGTACAAAAGATGAAACTCTAGACTTGGACAGTCTAATATCCTTGAGTCTCAAAGACATTCTCAAGCACCCTTCAAGAATAGGAAGGAACCCGTAGACTCGGACAATCTCAATGCCCTTCGGATTTCCCATTTCCATAAACAACAGGAATAACCCGGATCCTCGAACTAAATCCTCTAGTACAGCATTGCTCATATAAGAACTGATTTTCTCTTTAAATCAGCATACTGGACCTGTCACTCAACTGAAACAGTCACCATAGCCTCCTCTTGGGCTTTGTGCAATGATTCTCCCCAGCGGAGTCAAAAGTCGTTTAGCTTCTCTCTCGGGCTTTGTACGAGACACATAAGAGACTCCCTCGTTGAGTCAATCACCTCTTTCGCCTCCATCTTGGGCTTTATACGAGATACAAAAAGGTTCTTATTGAGCCAAACAAACCTTCAGCCTCCATCTCGGGCTTTGTACGAGATACAAAAACTCTCTTGTTGAGTCAATTAGCCTCCATCTCGGGCTTTATACGAGATACCAAAAGATTCCCTCGTTGACTCAAAACCTTTTAGCCTCTCTCTCGGGCTTTGTACGAGACACATAATAGCCTCCTCTTAGGCTTTGTATAAGAAAACCACTGGTTGATCCAATCAACCTTTTAGCATCAAAGTTGTGCCTCGTTCACAGTACACAAACATCAACAACTCCTTTCCCCTGCATCTAATCGCTGTAAGCGGCAAGCCTCTGGATCATCTACATCCATGCCACTGTCCCTCTTTTAGCATGAGAAATTCCTAAGGAAAGATGGCATTGCTCTAAACTAAGTTAAAGTCTTCTCCTTCAGGTTAAAATCCCCTATAAAGGAAATTATGGCATTTTCGGATTCACAAATCCCGGTTAAAGTAATTCTCCTTTATAAACAGTCGTAACAGACAAACCCCTCTTTAGAGATGACAAATTCTCTCTAAAGGTGAGACCTTTTAGCTTCACATCTTGGGCTTCGAACAAGATACAAATAAACCCTTTAGCTTCACATCTTGGGCTTTGAACAAGATGCAAATCACCTTTCGCTTCACGTCTTGGGCTTTGAACAAGACACCAAAACAACCATTTCCTCCCATAGAATAGGAGGAACTACGAACGCTCTGATTTCCCTGTTTCGGTAAACGGGAATACGTAGGCATAAGATCGAAAGAAAAGATCTTAGCGAGCACACTAAACAAAAACCCAAAGTCCCATAATCCCATATATCCTAATCTGAAGCAGTATCCTAACAAAAAGAGAGAAAACAGTATTGGCGAAAATACAAAATAACCAGTACAAAGGCCCCCCCCACATTGATAGCATTCGTAACCTAACAGACCGCTCTTTAAACTCAGTATGCAAAGCAGGGTTAATTGGAGACATCTATTTCCCTTCCTTATTCAGCTCACAATAGGATAAAAAATGAATCGACCTGTAGTAAACTCAACCGCAGTGAGAGCGACCAGCGCTTAAGAACCGCGTCCAAAATCGCTCGCTACAGAAAAATGGCGCCCACCGTGGGGCCGATTTCTAAACCTTTTTTTCTCTTCACTTATGTGAAAACCACAGATTAGGGCTTCCGCCGGGGAACCCATTTTCTGTCAGGAACTTAGGATTCATAGCTTTAAAGGTCTAGGATGATTAGGACAAATATATATACTGCTTTTCCTAATTGCTATACATGTTTATTATTCTGCTAATGGGAATGCGTGTGATACCGCATGTGGAAAGATCGAGTATACACTTAAGATAAGTGATGGCGACGAGGTCGACCATCAACCTCAGTGGAGGCTGACCAATGCAACCCATTCTCTCACCTAGACAATGGGCCGATTGTGATGTCTGAGAAGCTGAGGAGCCAAACCCTTTTGTAATGCGGAAACTATCGGGAATAGTTGTTACGCGATACTACCCTCATTTGAGGCTGGTGATCTATTCTCGGTGAATCGCACTTACTCTAAGATTGCTCTACAACTCGCTGGCGATCCGCTTGTTGTTTTGCTTTCCTGGGAGGAGCTGATGATAATGAGTACAGGTACAAAAATCACCCTAGTATAAACCTTTAGGGATGGGTAGAGCCTTGACTTCATGACAACGACCCTTTGACCCCATGTTTTTTCTATGTTTTTGTGTGCTGCATTCATGCATTCATTTAAAAAACATTAAAACAAAAAAAATTTCTCTTCTAGTCTCTCTGTTTTTTAAATTAAACTAAGACTATGGTTGCAAATATCAGAGAAAAGGATTGCGCTAATGGATTTCGGTAGAAGGAGAACTCATAGTTATACCTTCAAGGTTCCAAAGCTGGAGGATTTGAGAAGGTTAGCGAGGATGATCACAAACCAAGAGGTTTTCAGAGCCAAATACGGAGGTTTGCTACCACTATTAAGAGTCCATGTGATTGAGGGAATCATGGATGCGCTCATTCAGTTTTACGATCCGGTTTATCACTGTTTCACATTCCTGGATTACCAGCTCGCACCAACGCTGGAGGAGTATTCTCATCTGATTGATCTACACATTACTGATCAAGCTCCATTTTCTGGACTGGAAGAAATTCCAAAGAATCAGACCATTGCAAGAGTAATTCATTTGGACGAGTCTGAGGTTAGGACTCACCTAACTACCAAGGGTGGCATCCAAGGTTTTCCAGCCCAGTTCTTGACAAAGAAAGCCCTGTATTTTGCCAGTATAGGGAACGTGACTGCTTTCGAGAGCATCTTTATTTTACTCAACTACAGATTATTTTTGTTGCCCAACATTAATAACTTCGTCGATATCAACTCCATTAAGGTTTTTCTTATTGGAAACCCTGTGCCGACTTTGCTCGCAGATGCATATCATTCTGTACACTTAGGGAATTTGTACAGCGGAGGGGAGATCACATGTTGTGTACCTTTGCTTTATAAATGGTTTATCTCTCATTTGCCTAAGTCTGCTACTTTTTGGGATTGCAAGAGTGCCTTACGTTGGTCGTAGAAGATCATGTCTCTTACCAACTCTGATATAGATTGGTGCAATAGGATCTATGATGGAATCAGGATCATTGACCGTTATGGAAACTTCCCCAATGTACCCCTTATAGGAACTAAAGGAGGAATCAAATACCATCCGGTAGTGGTTCGTCATCAATTTGGATACCCGATGAGACACGTCCCACGGGGTGTTCATCTGGAAGGTCTTTTCTTCAAGGAAGGAGAAAACGACAGAGCACTAAAGACGGAAATAATGCAAGCTTCGAAACATGTTCATAAGAAAGGACGAGAGTCTCTAGGAAAATCGGATTGTGTCTCAGTGGAGCCTTACCTCCATTGGGTACAAACTAGAGTTCTCAAGCTAAAAATGCCTTATCCTCGTTACGGAATTCTTCCGCCAAAGGAGTCTGTCATGTACTTCATGACGGAAACTGAAAAGCTTCAGGTTACTCTCAACAAAGTTCAACAGGAAAGGAGGTCTTGGAAGAACAAGTACCGCACCCTCGACATAGAGTGCATCAAAATACAGCAATTACTAAAAGAGAAGGATGCTCTGATCGAAATTTTGGAGCAACATGCTGTAGAGAATCAAGATGACCAAAGGAATTTGCTCGCTCCTTTCACCTGGCAAAGGAATGACAACCCGACAACGGCCCAAGAGCCCCGGTCAAAGAAAAGGAAAGTACCAGAATCAACACCCGATTTCTCTTCAGAGAGGACTCGGGACCCATTAGTTTAGGTTTCTGTTTTTGCACCTTGTAATCTACTGTATTTCCATTTTTGTAATCCTTTGAATTTCAATAAAAAGGGGTTTCCCCACTGTTTGATATTTGCAATCTAATTGTCGAAGTTTATTTTGATTTAAACCTTAAACAATTAATATAATCATTGCATTAATCATTCTCACATCGCGTATTCTTCTTACCTACGAATCTCACGTTTGTGTCTCGGTTCTAGAGTCAAACTGTCTCATTCGTATAATACTCGGGCCAATCGTCAGAAAAAGATGGATGATCTTGAGGAAGAAAACAGAGAGTTGAGAGAAGAGATCGACGCTCTGAGAGAGGATATGAGAAAGCTTCGTAACGACATGCAAGCCATGGCAGAAGCTCAGCTACAATGAACTGTGATCTCAGAGATCACCTCAACGCCCATAGTAGAAAAGTATGATCCTAGGTATCAAATGCCGAAAGATCATCCTTGGGGCATGCCTGTTAACTATATCCCGGAAGGATATGTTCTGCCGATCACTGAAGATCAGGGAATCACAATAGAAGTCGCTGGGCCTGAAGGTTACAAACTTCGGGAAAGCGAAGATGCCAGGGGCATACTAAAGACTCCTGAAGGTTACAAACTTCGGGAAACGCCAAGACTCACTGTCGTAGTCACGGTCCCACCCCCTGTGGTGCACACTGTCTCGGAAGGACAGATTCCACAGATACCTTCTGGTAAGAAGGAAACTATGTTTGACCGAATGGAGGAATTCCTGAAGCAGTTCTTGGAAATGCAGAAGGAGCTGCAAGCCATTCGCGGTTAGGATTTATTTGGAAAGGACGCCGCAGACCTCTGCTTGGTCCCCAATGTGAAAGTCCCGCATAAGTTCCAAGTGCCTGACTTTGAAAAATACAAGGGTAACTCTTGCCCTCAAAGCCATCTGGTGATGTACGCTCAGCGGATGTCAGCTCAGACGGAGAATCAGGACCTACTGATTCACTACTTCCAGGATAGTTTAACCGGTGCCGCATTAAAATGGTACATGGGTTTAAACCGTGCCACGATCAGTACATTCAGAGATCTTGGCACTGCCTTCGTCCAACAATACAAATACAATTTGGACATGGCACCCGACAGAGATCAACTCAGATCGATGTCGCTAAAGGACAAAGAAACCTTTAAGGAGTATGCTCAAAGGTGGCGTGAAATTGCCGCTCAAATTTGTCCACCTCTTGAGGAAAAAGAGATGACAAAGATCTTCTTAAAGACCTTAAGCTCACTTTACTATGACCGAATGGTTGCCAGTGCGCCCAGTGATTTCACCGAAATGGTTGGCATGGGGGTACGTCTTGAGGAAGCTGTCCGAGAAGGACGTTTGATAAAATACGCTGGATCATCGAGTGGTACTAAAAAATACGGTAGTGCTCTCCCTAAGAAAAAAGAGCATGATATTGGGAATATCTCTCTCGGAAAGCAAAGGCGACGTTATCAACCGGTAGCAACTATGACTCCTGCTATCAACCCTGCGTCTATTCCTACGTATCAACCTCAGGTTGCGCAGAACCAACCTGATCAGCAAAGGACACAACAGCCTCTTCAGCAGGCTCGTCCTCCATATAACAACAACCGTACCACACGGCCACTAGGATTTGATCCTAAACCTGTGTCGTACGCAGAGCTGTTTCCATTACTACTGGCTAAGGGGCACATTCAGACTAAATCTCCTCTTACAGTACCAGAAAATCCGCCTTTTTGGTTTAAGGTGGATCAAACTTGCCCTTACCATCAAGGAGGATCAGGGCATAACATAGAGACTTGTCTCAATTTCAAGTCCGACGTGCAAAAACTTGTTAGGACGAGGTCTTATCCTTCAAGGATACAAATCCTAATGTTCTCACGAACCCGCTGCCTCAACACGAGAAGGCTGCAGTCAATTTGATAGAAGGAGAGACTAACGATGTCTATCAAATTCACGATGTACTCTTGTTGAAAACCAATTTGGTCAAGATGCATTGTAGACAGAGTGGATATGGCCATGTGCCACCTCATAACTATCATCTGTGTGATGTCTGCTCTAAAAACAATCAGGGATGTTCTGTGGTGCAAGCAGCTCTGCAAGAACAGATGGATCTTGAATGGATCCAAGAGCACCGAGTTCGTGGAGTTAACATGGTTTACACAAATTCCAACATCATTCAAAACCACGACATTCGTGCGATGAATGTCAACTTGGTGGCGATGCACTCAAGGCAAAGCCAGTATCATAATCTACCGTAGCATGATTACAGTTCCTGTCTGATTTTCTCGGTAAACAAACAGGGATGCTCTTTCATACAGGAGGCCCTCCAGCGTCAGATGGATCTTGGATGGATCCAAGACTACCATGATAGGAATTCATATCAAATCAACATGGTTCAGATCTTCGATATTCACGTGATGAATAGCAACCTGGTAGAGTTACATGCTGAGCAGGTCCGACTCGGATTCTTAACATCACATGACTATCAAAGCTGTAAGGCGGGTTGCGAAAACAATCGAGGTTGTACCCTTGTCCAGGAGGTACTTCAGTACTTGTTAAATCACTGGTGGATGCCAATTTATATGGATGAAGATACTCAGCAAATTAGTATCAGCAACAGGAATCCTACTCGGCGTCAGAGTCAGGATGTCCGATCAATGGAAGCTAACCTAGTGAGGTTACATTGTATTCAAAATGGGCGTGGCCAGGTGCCCCCACACAACTATGAACGTTGTAACGTCTGTTCGGAAAGTAACCAAGGGTGTTACCTTGTGAGAGCAGCTCTTCAGGGTCAGGTAGATCGTGGAGAGATTCGCCCATATCCGGGTTCTGAACCCATCAACTGGACGCCGAACTACCTTGCCGAGCAAGTTGAGGATGTTGTCACGATCTCTGGTCATCACAGGACCAGAGATGTTTTTGCCATTATCCCTCTACTTGACGAATCTAATGTTCCCAACCGGGAACGGATCGAGATTAATTATGATGGTCAGAAAAATCATAAGGTTCCCATAGTCATCTATCTGCCGGGACCACTACCATATAAATCAACTAAGACTATCCCTTACAAATACAGTGCAACGACAGTTGAAAATGGAAAGGAAATTCCATTACCCTCCGTCGTGAATATTGCAGACATTAGTCATATAACACGGAGTGGTAGAATCTTCAACCGAGGGGTTGGGGAGCTTAACAAGGAAAAGGAACTTCAGATGGAAACTCCTGATCCACCACTCGGTCAATCCAGTAATCCTGACCTTTCGAAAAACGATGATGAGATGCTGAAGCTTATCCAAAGGAGTGAATACAACATTGTGGATCAACTGTTACAAACTCCTTCAAAGATCTCAGTTTTATCACTGTTACTCAGTTCAGAAGCCCACAGGGAGGCTCTACAGAAAGTCTTGGAGCAGGCCTTTGTGGAACAGGATGTAACAATCAGACGGTTCGATAGCATTGTCTCTAACATCACTTCCTGCAATAATTTGGGATTTAGTGATGAGGAATTACCCGAAGAGGGTCGCCGTCATAACATGGCGCTCAATATCATAGTTAACTACCAGGACGATGCTTTAGCCAGCGTACTAGTAGACACAGGGTCAGCCCTGAATGTTATGCCGAAATCCACTTTGATGCAATTATCATTCAAAGGCCCTCCGATGAGAATCAGCGAGGTTGTCGTCAAAGCATTCGACGGATCCAGAAAAATAGTTATCGGCGAAGTTGATCTTCCCATAACTATCGGTCCTCACACTTTCCAAGTCACTTTCCAGGTCATGGACATCCGGGCAACGTACAGTTGTTTATTAGGAAGACCTTGGATACATCAGGCTGGAGCGGTCACTTCGTCCCTCCACCAAAAGCTAAAGTTCGTCAAGAACGATCAACTTGTCACAGTTTGTGGGGAACAAGCCTTGCTTGTGAGTAACTTATCACCATCTACTGGTATAGAACCCGAGGAGGTTATTGGAACTCAGTTCCAAGCACTGTCGGTAAGCAAGAACAATCAGTTCAGAGGAGGAACCTCGATTTCCTCATACAATGATGCTATTAAAGCGGTCGAGAGTACCAATACAACTGGATGGGGACAGCTGGTCATTCCTATTGACAATAAAACAAAGAAGGGTCTTGGTTTTTCTGCAGCCTGTACCCGGACAGCTGCCAACGATGAAAGTCTTCATCCCCTTCAAAACTTCTTCCATAGTGGAGGTTTTCTTCACCCAGTGTCTCAGGCAGTACATGCTATCAATGAGGAAGATCCCTCTGACACGGATGAAGAATGGATGTCCTATCTTAATGAGGACGGTTATATGTCTCAGGAAGAGGTGCCTACGCCATTTTGCTATCCCACACAGAATCCGAGATTTATACCAAGGTCAGACGTCGAAATGATCTATGGAGATTGTGATCCGGAAGGATGCCGTGCTCCGCCAAATTCATTAGAGGAAGACACTCTAATGAAATACAACTTTGACCACAATTACTATGGCCCAATGGATGGTCTGCCAATGTGGCAACCTTACCCAGGAAACTTGGGGCAAGAAAGTCAGCCGAACAACGAAAATCGGCTGACCATCATTGAACAGAATACCTGTGTCCCCACCATGTCATGGGATCAACATTCAGGTCATTCAGAAACTACTCAACATGACGATGAATTTGCAACGTTTGCAGGACTTGAATTCATCAACTATGTTTTTCCCGAGGTCAACGTCATCGAGAGAGATGACTCCTCCAGTTCCAGAGAAGTGTGGGACACCTTGGGACAACCGAGTGGAAAATACGACTATATGGTCAAGTACACTGCGCCCGGAAGCTCTCGTATCAGGTTCGAAGACATCCAGCCTACTGAATGGGGAGATACAGTTGAGGGCACAAATACTCTGCATAATACAACAAAGGAATTCTCCTACGACAACTCTGCCTGGGAGACAGATTCCAATGATCCCGCTCCACCAGAAATCAGTGTTATTTCTGAAGACAAATCAAGGAAGGTGCCAGACTTTGTGATTCACCGAGGAGCTCGCCGCCAATGGGTTGTCGTCGAGGTTCCGAAGATCGTTCATCAGTCAAAGTAATTGCCATCTTTAACCTTTCACCCTGCCCAGGTGAAACGAATGTTTTAATAGGGCTCGCTTTCTGTAAATTTTCCCTCTTCGCTTAGCCCAAAGCGACAGAGTTTTGTTTTATAGGGTTGTAGTTTCAAGAATCGACTTGTTCATTAATAAAATAACGCCGTTCTATAATTTCTGCATTAATTGTTGTTTTCTCTTTTTGCTTTCTCAGAAAATGGTAATCCTAAAAAACAATTAAAAAAAAACAAGCAGTAAAAATAAAACACTGCACACACTTGCATTTTCTCTATCTCTTCTAAACACGAATCATCACGTCATGCAGATTGCTTGTTTTAAACCCCGTTGAAACATACGATCCGATGCCTTCTCCCAACTTTGAGTTCCCGGTATTCGGGGCTGAAGAAGATGTTGACAACGAAATTCCAGAAGAGATCTCTCGACTACTCAGACAGGAGGAAAGGTCCATTGAGCCTCACAAAAAACCGTTGGAAACGGTAAACATGGGTTCAGAACAAGAGAGAAAAGAAATCAGGATTGGGGCACTTCTCAGTCCAAATGCCAAAGAGAGTTTGATAAAGCTTCTCAAAGAATTCCCCGATGTATTCGCTTGGTCCTATCAGTATATGCCAGGGTTGAATACCAGTATCGTGGAACATCATTTACCATTGAGATCGGAATGTCCACCAGTAAAGCAAAGGTTGAGACGCACTCACCCGGACATGGCCATCAAAATCAAAGAGGAGGTGCAGAAACAGATTGACGCGGGTTTCCTCGCCACATCTGAATATCCTCAATGGTTAGCCAACATCGTACCTGTTCCCAAAAAGGACGAAAAGGTCAGAATGTGTGTTGATTACAGGGATCTGAACAAGGCAAGTCCAAAGGACGACTTTCCTTTACCACACATTGACATGCTGGTAGACAGTACAGCAAAGTTCAAAGTGTTCTCCTTCATGGATGGATTCTCGAGCTATAATCAGATCAAAATGGCGCCGAAAGACATGGAGAAAACTTTGTTCATTACCCCATGGGGTACCTTTTGTTACAAGGTAATGCCGTTCGGATTGAAGAACGTCGGGGCAACCTATCAAAGGGCCATGACTACTCTTTTTCATGACATGATACACAAAGAAATTGAGGTATATGTCAATGATATGATTGCAAAATCTAAAACAGAGAGTGAGCACGTTGAACATCTGTCAAAATTGTTCGAACGTCTAAGAAAATTCAAGCTCCGCTTGAATCCCAACAAGTGCACCTTCGGTGTCCGTTCAGGTAAACTACTAAGGTTCATCGTCAGCCAGAAAGGAATTGAGGTTGATCCTGACAAGGTCAAGGCCATTCAAGAAATGCCTTCTCCGAAAACTGAAAAACAAGTCAGAGGATTCCTTGGACGTTTGAACTACATCTCCAGATTCATATTCCTCATGACCGCCACATGTGCGCCGATTTTCAAATTACTCAA
The DNA here is from genome assembly GCA_022829125.1 of Lathyrus tuberosus. Lineage (NCBI taxonomy): Eukaryota > Viridiplantae > Streptophyta > Magnoliopsida > Fabales > Fabaceae > Lathyrus > Lathyrus tuberosus. The sequence continues at coordinate 3,679,840 of JALAZF010000261.1, read as the reverse complement.
AAAGAACCAGGATTGCGTTTGGACAGAAGATTGTCAAACCGCCTTCGACAGTATCAAGGAATATCTGTTGAATCCTCTGATTCTATCATCTCCAGTGGAAGGAAGACCACTGATCATTTACCTCACTGTCCTAGAGGACTCAATGGGATGTGTACTTGGCCAACAAGACGAAACCAAACGGAAAGAGTCTGTCATTTACTATTTGAGCAAGAAATTCACCGACTGCGAAACTCGGTATACGATGCTTGAGAAAACTTGCTGCGCTTTAGCTTGGGCAGCCAAACGTCTTCGCCAATACATGATTTGTCATACTACTTGGTTAATCTCCGAAATGGATCCAATCAAGTACGTCTTCGAAAAACCTGCTCTCACGGGAAGAATTACCCGTTGGTAGATGTTGTTATCGGAATATGACATAGAGTACCACGCTCAGAAAGCCGTTAAGGGGAGTATTTTAGCCGATCATTTGGCTCATCAACCGATTGACAATCAAGAATCAATCGGGTTTGACTTCCCAGACGAAGATGTCATGTATCTAAAAATGAAAGATTGCGATGAACCGTTACCCAGTGAAGGGCCAGAACCAGGTTCCCAATGGGGACTTATCTTTGACAGAGCAGTTAATCATTATGGAAACAGAATTGGGGCAATAATTGTTACCCCTCAGGGTACCCACATTCCTTTCACAGCTCGACTTACATTCAAATGTACGAACAACGAGACCGAATACGAAGCATGTATCATGGGTCTCGAGGAAGCAATTGATTTAAGGATCAAAAACTTGGACGTATACGGCGACTCAGCCTTGGTTATCAATCAGATAAAAGGAGATTGGAACACATACCAATCAGGACTGATCCCTTACAAAGACTATGCAAGAAGGTTGTTACCTTTCTTCGACAGAGTTGAGTTTCATCGTATCCCTCGTGAGGAGAATCACATGGCTGATGCATTAGCCACCATCTCTTCCATGATTAGTGTAGGTCAATGGAACGACTTACCTAAGATCGACATAATGCGCCTTGAAAGGCCCGCTTACATCTTCACGATTGAAGCAGTCATAGACAATAAACCTTGGTATCACGATATCAAATGCTTCCTTCAGAAACAAGAGTACCCATCTAGTGCACTCAGAAAAGACAGAAAAACCCTCAGAAGATTGGCTGGAAACTTCTTCCTGAGCGGGGACACTCTCTATAAGAGAAATTTTGACATGGTCTTGCTCCGATGCGTAGACAGACCAGAAGCAGACATGCTTATGAAAGAAATTCATGAAGGGTCCTTTGGCACTCATGCCAACGGACACATAATGGCGAGAAAAATTTTAAGAGCAGGGTACTATTGGTTGACAATGGAATCCGACTGTTACAAGTACATGAGGAGGTGTCACAAGTGTCAGATATACTCCGACAAAATTCATGTACCACCATCACATCTCAAAGTTCTCTCTTCCCCATGGCCATTTTCCATATGGGGAATCGACATGATTGGCATGATTGAGCCCAAGGCTTCAAACGGACATCGGTTCATCCTGGTAGCCATTGACTATTTCACCAAGTGGGTCGAAGCAGCGTCATTCGCCAATGTAACCCGACAAGTGGTGGTCCGATTTATCAAAAACAATATCATCTGCCGTTATGGTGTTCCAAGCGAGATCATTACTGATAATGGATCTAACTTGAACAACAAGATGATGAAGGAGTTGTGTGCAGAGTTCAAAATCGAACACCATAACTCATCTCCCTACCGACCCAAGATGAACGGAGTGGTAGAAGCGGCCAATAAGAACATCAAGAAGATCGTTCAAAAGATGGTTGTAACCTATAAAGATTGGCACGAGATGCTACCCTTTGCTCTTCACGGTTATCGCACATCTGTCCGCACTTCAACAGGGGGAACCCCTTTCTCTCTAGTATATGGCATGGAAGCAGTGCTCCCCATAGAAGTAGAGATCCCGTCAATCCGAGTATTGATGGAAGCTAAGCTCACCGAAGTTGAATGGTGTCAAAGCCGACACGACGAATTAAACCTGATCGAGGAGAAGCGAATCACGACACTATGCCATGGTCAATTGTATCAACAGAGAATGAAGAGGGCGTTCGAAAAAAAGGTCCGACCTCGTGTCTTCAGAAAAGGAGACCTCGTGCTCAAGAGGATACAGTCATTTCTCACTGATTCTCGGGGCAAGTGGACTCCGAATTATGACGGCCCCTATGTGGTCACAAAAGCTTTCTCAGGCGGCGCCTTGAGACTTGTAACCATGGGCAGAGAGGAATTTGCCTACCCCACAAATGTTGATGTAGTCAAGAAATACTTCGCCTAAAAAAAACGTCTCAGTGGATTGAAAACCCGAAAGGGCGGTCCAGGCAAAAGTTAGAGACAAAATAAAAAAAATTATCCCGATGGGTTGGAAACATCACAGTACAATCCAGGCAAAAATTAGGGATAATGGCAAGTAACTATGTTCAACAGAGGCAAGTCCCTCAGCAGCAGCAGTTACATCATCCGCCAGAAAACTCCAGTCAAGGTCATCTTCGACAGAAGCTCAGGATGTCCCGAATTCAAAGTTGGTAGAAGGATAGTGGTCGTTATGTTTCAACGTAGCCCTTTTCCCTGTAAATTACCATTTTCTAACTTTGTATATACTCTTTGGAATCACGCGTTTGGATGATCTCCATCTTATCAATAAAATTTGAGCCCTTGTGCTTTTGTTTGTAATTCTTATTTGTTTTAGCTTTACAGAATGGCGTTTTAACATGATTAGCGATTCTTGAAATAAAACAAAAATGAATTTACTTGTTAAAACTTTTTCTGCTTTTTAATAAAGACGACAATTTCTTTTGACTGTTGAACATCAGAAGAACATCGGTCGCTTCTCCAGAAGTAATCGAACCTCAAAGTGCATAATCAAAGTACTCCTTCTGACCCAGTACGCCTGAATGAAGGGATCAACTGTGTCAGAGACCTTGTTTCGTCTGACACGCCTCGGCCGAGTTCTTATCTCCTAAGCCCGACCAACATAGCTCCCAACAGGGACTATCTCTCCTAAGCAAGGTTGAATTGCTATTTTGAACCAACGGTACTTCTTCGCCCCGCGATGGCCGAGTATCCAGTCGTGTTCACCTGTCAGTTTGTATGTCGCGTCAGTTTTGTCAGCATAAACATACATACATCATGCATTATTGATTTACATTCACAGTCATATTGCATCACTATCACTCTAGTCGGTCTTGTCCCCTAGTGATAAAAGTCCTCTCAATTGAGTTGTCAGCCCTTTCCTCGTCAGGAAGTGTTACATCTAAACATTCTCTCTCCTCTAGTTTTATTTCTGGATTGAAGTTGGCCCTTGACCACTTTGATAACTTGAACCTCTGAAAGACAGAGAGCCCTCAGTTAATATCACTCTTCGCCCTTGAAGATGATATCCTTGCTTTCCCGGATTAAGGAAAATCCACATAGAAAGCCTCGTAATCAGAGATTCGGCAGCATGCCAGTTTCGCTCCGAAAAGACCGCTAAGGAAAAGGTCCTCGGCATCTCAAAATTGGACCCCATCATATGGCATTTCTCCGGAAAGATCCCGAGAAAAGTATGATGTAAGACCCCAAGTAAAAGCAGTCTTCCAAGAAACTCGCTTTCTCCAGTAGAAACAAATGGCGTCTCCAATAGAGAAGTTTGTGCAACTCTACAATTCAGACGACTGGGTACCCCAGCAAGTCTGACATCAAAACTTTTTCCACTCAAATGGCATCTCCCCAGGAAAATTCGGCGAGAAGTTTGAAGGAAAGCCGCTACGAATAGCGTCCCTTGTCAGTAAAGTTTATTGACGAAAGAAACTAAGACCAGTTCCTTGGTAGGAAACCAGGATCGACGGGAAGTTTATTTAAGAAAACTGAGACCAGTTCCTTGGCTGAAGACCAGGATCGAGGGGAAGTTTACCTTTTCTAAGCATCATTGGTTAGCAAAAGAAGACAAATGTGATCTGCCATTCATAACCGCCATCAAAATTTCGGGTATTCCGATATTTAATCCTCTTGCACCCCGAATGCCCGAATACCATCGTCATTCACACCTTCGTGCCCAAGAAGATTAAATAGGGGCATCTGTCATACCCCAAATTTTGACCACTTAGATTTCCCATCATTGTGCAAATCATCATCACAATATGGATGTACTTTCATGCCTCATCAATCTCCTCAAGGATTGTTGAGCATTCACTACCATCAAGAATTAGGGTTTCAAGCCCTCTCAGAGTTCTTAAACAAAGGATCAATCAAGGAATGACATGATCTTCAACTTGTCTAACATCCACAATGGATCAAAAGGACTTCCACATCAAGGATCAAGCACAAGGCTGCTCCCTTCTAGGTGGATCAAGTCTCAAGATCGACAGTGTGACCAAATTAGGGTTTTGGTCGACCAGGGCCTCCAAATGGAAAATGTTCATCTGGGCACAAGCCAATGATCCAAAACCTAACCTAATATACTCTATGGAACCTCATGGACCCAATCATCAAGTCAATTTTGCCTCAGGGGATGCATTCATCGAAAATCAGGAATTAGGGTTTCTTGACCTAATTCACCCCTAAGTTGACTTTTGGGACAAACCATGAGCCAAGACCTCAAGAAAGGGTTTGAGGGTCTCTAATGAACTATATTGATCTATTTGGAACAATGGATTAATCCAAGAGGTTTGAGCAACAAGTCACAATTTCATCTGCACCACAGTTAGGGTTTTAAGGAAAAAGTCAACTGTAACTTTGACTTTTGACCAGGACATGCTCCCAAGCCCTATGACATGCATCAATATACCCTATGACACCCATGGAACATGTCCATCAAGTTTGATTTAGGTCAAGGACATGATTTCCTGAAGAATTGCACAGTTTGGAATTCATCTGATAAAAAGTCAACTGTGCACAAAAGTCAACTTTGACTTTTTGAGATTTTTCACCAAAATGGATTTTCAACCCTAAAATGATGTTAATGTATAATTTGAATCATCATTCATCAAGAAAAATCAAGAAAAGTTGGGTAACTTGTAAAAGGGGTAACCATAAAAAACTTAGAAAATTTTCTAAGTTAAAAATAAAGTGGCAGGGGTACCAACTTTGGAGGGTCATAACTCCTAAACCACAAAGCCATTTTCTCCCATCCAAGGCTTGATTTGTAGATCTCATTGCCCTCTACAAAAACTTCAACTAGACCTAATTCCAATTCATTGGGGATTTTGAGTTATGGAGTGATCAATGTCACTAAAAACATGAAAGTACAACTTTTTCAACACTTAGAAAAATTCTGGGCAAGGCAGATTTTGTGTTGAAACACCAAAACTTGTGAGATCTTTTCACATAGTTGCAAGCTGAATCAAGTCCAAAGATAAACATCAATGTTGTTGCAAATGTTGCCAAGAATCCAAAGAGCTTAGCAGCATGAATTGATTCAACTTGAGCCAAGAGAAATCCATGCCCAAAGCCATGTTGCTGTAAGCTGTTTTGGAAAAATTAGTTTGCATGTTTGCTTGCCACACACGATTTTGAACCAAAAACTGAGGATCAGCATGTCACATATACTCAAACTAATCACAATGCATCTGATCCAACTGATAAGGCTGAGTCAAAAAGCCAAGGAATCTTCCAATTTGAAATTCATCCACTTTGGCACATTTTGCCTTGAATTCAAAGGGCATTAATGTGGAATGGTGCATTTTCAACAAAGCCACTCTACTCAGTCAAGTTCTCTGATTAAACAACAATAAAAACATCTGAAGAATGTGAATTTCGTCAAGGCATAGCCCTGCTCTTGGGAATGGGTAGTTTGCCTTGCTTGAGAAGAAATCCTCTAAGTCAATCCATGCAAATGTGATCTGATCCAGCAGCCATTCACTATTCCTCCAAGATAAAAGTTGATCACCTATAAATAGAGGTTCCAATGGATCATTCAACTCACACCAAAGCCAGTTACAGCATTGCTTTCTCTCATTCTTCCTTAAACCTCAAGTTTTTTGGTTTTTTGAGTAACCACTATCGGGTTTTGAGTTGCAGCCTTAAGCAATCAATTCCAATTGCTCAAACACATCACATATGATGTATTTGAGGTGTCCAAACACTTAAACACTGACTGTAACACCTCAGGCTCAAAATCACTCTTCAACCAAGCCATTATGCCTCAATTATGCAGGTGGAGGTCTCCAGCTTGATCCAAAGGGTTTCAAAGTGTTCCAAAGCTTGCAACACACTCTATAACATCCATTGAAGTTGTAGGGATCATTAATTCACAACTGGAACAAGGTTTGTGCAGAGTTCCATTTCAGCTTGCATCAAGGTAAGCCTCAAAACTCCAACTCCATGATCCATGCATATTTCCTCGCATGATATTTTTTCCAATTGCTTGCCATCATATGTTGATTGTTTTCCCTCAAAAAATCTGATCATAGCACTCATAATCATGCCTACTCGATTGCTTTTGCAAAATTAGGGTTCATACGGTCACAATGATATAATTTGCTATACACTGAAAATGAATGAAATTGGGTATTGCCATCTTCTTCCTTGTGAAAAACGCATGAGTTTGGTGTTTGAATCATGTCAAATGGTTGAGAGATGAGTGAGATAGAGGGCTTCATGCACGAGCTAGAGGAAGAAGATGGCCATGGTGCCATTCTCAGAAAATCCAACAAGTTCTCTATATATTTTTCCCTTGCCATGTTTTATTTGAATTGGCATTGCGCCCCAGCGGTTCATCAGCTGGTTTTGTGTGTATTGGCAAGCGAGAGGTCTGGGGTTCGAATCCCCCTCGCCCCAGACTTCTTTTTATCACTTGTTTATTTTGTTATTTTTCATATTATTATTTTTAATGATTTGAAAAATTAATAACTCCTTCAATTTTTATCATTTTTGATTGGTTCTTTTTGCAATAGTTCACAAAAATGTTTAATTATTTGGTTTTACCAAAAAATCCCAAAAATATTATTTATTTCATATATTTGATATTTTCGCATAGAATTAATGTTTTATGTGTTTTTAGCATTTAAAATATTTTTTCTCCCTTTGTTTTCTAACCCTAATTTGATTTCAATCATTTTGTAGAAAGAAACCTGATTTTTTTGGAACATTGATCCAAGATCATAATTTGTTTTCATATATTTAACAAACATTGATCATTTTAATTGAATTTTTATTCAATTAAGAAAATAGATTTTGAAAATAAGTTAGGGTTTTGAATCAATTCCACCCTCATCAAACTTTTTTCAAACACTTTTGGGCCTCTAATAGAGTGTAAGACCCAATCCTTTGTAAATACAAACCATTTTGGGCCTCACTTATTGTATAAGTCCCACTGTATTTTCAAAAACCTCGGCGCGCTCGCCAATAAAAAAATTAAACCCTGGGCCTCTCCTTGAGCTATAAGACCCATTCAAAACTTTTGGGCCTCTTTTAGAGTGTAAGACCCAACCCCCTTTTAACCAAAAACATTTTGGGCCTCACTTATTGTATAAGTCCCTCTGCGTTAAAAGAAAACCTCAGCGCGATCGCCATTTTTAAACGAAAAGTCAACTAGGCATACCCTCGTGTTATAAGCCCCACTCTTTTTCTTTAAACTTTTTGGGCCTCTTGAGAAAGTGTAAGACCCATCCCTTGTACAGGAAAACTTTTTGGGCCTCAGCCACTAGTATAAGTCCCTCTGTACGAATTCAACAGTAAAATCACTGATAAAACCCTGGGCCTCTCCTTGAGCTGTAAGCCCCAAATCTTTCTTTTTCAAAGCACTTTCTCCTTTGATTTTGAATTATGCTATTGTTTTCAATTTTTCTCTGTTGAAACAACTAACCAAATAGCATGGAAGCTCTACAACCGAGTAAGTGTTTATCTGCTTTCATTTACCGCTTTCATATACATATAACTGTATTGTGGGGTTGTTTCACTGTAAGTCTTCTTTCATAAACTCATATCAACTGTGTAATAATAGTATAGATATTTCGAGTTTCCCCGGCAACTACGTCTAGAACTAGGTGACTCCGTTTTATTTATTCGTAGAAATAGACAACTAGATCCCCAATAGGATCACCAGATACAGTCTTCTCTTCGGCTGTCCTCATTAGGAATTGTCAAGAAATTCTACTCCCATAGATGAATGTATTCTCCGTGAATGGCATCTTTGAGTTTCTTCCGAATTCTCAAACTTTCCTGACTTGATCTATTCCTTGTGAATAGCTTGCCTTGAATTTCTCGGGGTTTGGGGACCCACGGGCTTCTTAAAAGCATCGGCCTTCTCTTGGGCATCATACAAGGACTCACAGGCTTCCTAAAAGCGACCCCGCCTCCTCTTGGGCTTAGTACAAGGACCGATCGGCTTCTTAGAAGTATTCACAGCCTCCTCTTAGGCTTTGTAAAATGATATCTTCCTCCGGGAATGATAGCCTCCTCTTGGGCATCGTACAAGGACCTGTCGGCTTCTTAAAAGTTTCCAGCCTCCTCTTGGGCTTCGTACAAATTGTCCCGACGACCTCCTAGAGGTATAGGAACAGAACTTAATCATCTGCATAGAACAATCCTTTCATAGAGTCTACTACTGTTTCTCAAAGCATGGTACAAAAGATGAAACTCTAGACTTGGACAGTCTAATATCCTTGAGTCTCAAAGACATTCTCAAGCACCCTTCAAGAATAGGAAGGAACCCGTAGACTCGGACAATCTCAATACCCTTCGGATTTCCCATTTCCTTAAAGAACAGGAATAACCCGGATCCTCGAACCAAATCCTCGAGTACAACATTGCTCATATAAGAACTGATTTTCTCTTTAAATCAGCATACTGGACCTGTCACTCAACTGAAACAGTCACCATAGCCTCCTCTTGGGCTTTGTGCAATGATTCTCCCCAGCTGAGTCAAAAGTCATTTAGCCTCTCTCTCGGGCTTTGTACGAGACACATAAGAGACTCCCTCGTTGAGTCAATCACCTCTTTCGCCTCCATCTCGGGCTTTATACGAGATACAAAAAGGTTCTTATTGAGCCAAACAAACCTTCAGCCTCCATCTCGGGCTTTGTACGAGATACAAAAACTCTCTTGTTGAGTCAATTAGCGTCCATCTCAGGCTTTATACGAGATACCAAAAGATTCCCTCATTGAGTCAAAACCTTTTAGCCTCTCTCTCGGGCTTTGTACGAGACACATAATAGCCTCCTCTTAGGCTTTGTATAAGAAAACCATTGGTTGATCCAATCAACCTTTTAGCATCAAAGCTGTGCCTCGTTCACAGTACACAAACATCAACAACTCCTTTCCCCTTCATTTAATCACTGTAAGCGGCAAGCCTCTGGATCATCTACATCCATGCCACTGTCCCTCTTTTAGCATGAGAAATTCCTAAGGAAAGATGGCATTGCTCTAAACTGAGTTAAAGTCTTCTCCTTCAGGTTAAAATCCCCTATAAAGGAAATTATGGCATTGCCGGATTCACAAATCCCGGTTAAAGTAATTCTCCTTTATAAACAGTCGTAACAGACAAACCCCTCTTTAGAGATGACAAATTCTCTCTAAAGGTGAGACCTTTTAGCTTCACATCTTGGGCTTCGAACAAGATACAAATAAACCCTTTAGCTTCACATCTTGGGCTTTGAACAAGATACAAATCACCTTTCGCTTCACGTCTTGGGCTTTGAACAAGACACCAAAACAACCATTTCCTCCCATAGAATAGGAGGAACTACGAACGCTCTGATTTCCCTGTTTCGGTAAACGGGAATACGTAGGCATAAGATCGAAAGAAAAGATCTTAGCGAGCACACTAAACAAAAACCAAAAGTCCCATAATCCCATATATCCTAATCTGAAGCAGTATCCTAACAAAAAGAGAGAAAACAGTATTGGCGAAAATGCAAAATAACCAGTACAAAGGCCCCCCCACATTGATAGCATTCGTAACCTAACAGACCGCTGTTTAAACTCAGTATGCAAAGCAGGGTTAATTGGAGACATCTATTTCCCTTCCTTATTCAGCTCACAATAGGATAAAAAATGAATCGACCTGTAGTAAACTCAACCGTAGTGAGAGCGACCAGCGCTTAAGAACCGCGTCCAAAATCACTCGCTACACCAAACAAATTTTAGCCTCCATCTCGGGCTTTGTATGAGATACAAAAAACTCTCTTGTTAAGTCAAGTAGCCTTCATCTCGGGCTTTATACGAGATACCAAAAGACTCTATCGTCAAGTTAAAAACCTTTTAGCCTCTCTCTCGGGCTTTGTACGAGACACATATTAGCCTCCTCTTAGGCTTTGTATAAGAAAACCACTGGTTGATCCAATCAACCTTTTAGCATCAAAGTTGTGCCTCGTTCATAGTACAAAAACATCAACAACTCTTTCCCCTTCATCTAATCGCTGTAAGCGGCAAGCATCTGGATCATCTACATCCATGCCAATGTCCCTCTTTTAGTATGAGAAATTCCTAAGGAAAGATGGCATTGCTCTAAACTGAGTTAAAGTCTTCTCCTTCAGGTTAAAATCCCCTATAAAGGAAATTATGGTATTGCAGGATTCACAAATCCCGGTTAAAGTAATCCTCCTTTACAGGCAGTCACCCAACAGTTGTGATAAACAGACCCCTTAGAGATGATAAATTCTCTCTAAGGTCAACACTTTTAGCTTCACATCTTGGGCTTTGAACAATATACAAACTACCTTTCGCTTCACGTCTTGGGCTTTGAACAAGACACCAAAACAACTATTTCCTCCCATAGAATAGGAGGAACTACGAACGCTCTGATTTCCCTGTTTCGGTAAACGGGAATACGTAGGCATAAGATTGAAAGAAAAATCTTAGCGAGCACACTAAACAAAAAACCCAAAATCCCATATTTTCATACATTCGTCCTAACATCCTAACCGATAGCCTAAAGCACCCCTCGTCAACAAAATAACCTAGGAGAAACCCCGAATCTTTGTAGCATCTGTAAACCAACAGTTTTGACTGTTTAATCTCAGTATGCAAGCAGGGTTAATTGGAGACATCTATTTCGCTTCCTTCATCAGCTTTAATAGGATAAATAATGAATCGAGTTGTAGTACCAGAGCGATCGTGCTTCACAACCACATCCAAAAATCACTCACTACAGGAGAGTGTGAGAGTGATCTTGAAGAAGAAATAGAAAAATTGGTGACAGCCTTGACCGGAATATGTAAGTCTGATGGAGGAACAACTTGTGAGTCTGATTCTGACAAAGAATCTTATATTGGAGAACTCACTAAGCAGGAAGTCTTCATTGGGTTCTCAGAGTTGTGTATCAAGAATGAAGAGAGGTGCCAGATAATATTAGAACAGAAGGTTCTGATAGCTCAACTAGAAGCTGAGAAAGAAGAACATATATCAATCATTGCTGATCTTAAAGAGGAGGTCGTATGGAAAAAGTCAAAACTTGACAATATGACCAAATCTATAAGAATGCTGAACAATGGTACCACGCAGCTGGATGAGATTCTTCAGACTGGGAAAAATACTGGAAATGTACAAGGTCTTGGTTTTAACAATCAAGCAGAAGCTTGTATTAAAGTTTGTTCCTCAGAAAATAAAGCAAGAGGAGGAGATGTCAAATCACATGTTTCAACATCAGATGAAGCATCAGAAAATAGTATGTAGTTCAAAGTATAAACCATGGAGATGTCATTACTGTGGAAAGATAGGTCACTTAAAGTCCTTTTGCTACAAGTTGCATGGTTATCCCAAAACTGCTCATCAACAAAATAAAGGACAGAGTTGGGCTAAAGTAAAGAAAAGATGGACTCCTAGAAATATGATGGCTGGTTTCATAGCACATACCTCTCTCAGAGCATCTGCAAGGGAAGACTGGTACTTTGACAGTGGGTGTTCAAGACACATGACTGGTGTGAAGAAATTCTTGTCAGATATCAAGCCTCACTCCACCAATTATGTCACTTTTGGGGATGGATCAAAAGGTGAAATAAAAGGTGTTGGAAAGCTGGACTACACAGGACAACCAAATCTGGATCGTGTTCTATTTGTCAAAGGGCTGACTGCAAATTTGATCATTATAAGCCAACTGTGTGATCTAGGACTCAAAGTAAATTTCACAAAATCTGAATGTCTAGTAACCAATGAGGAAGATGAAGTTGTAATGAAGGGAACCAGGTCTAAGGATAACTGCTATCTGTGGAATCCTCAAGAACCAGAAAGTTTGTCTACCTGTTTGATGTCAAAGGAAGATGAAACCAAACAGTGGCATCAGAAATTGGGCCACTTACATTTGAAAGGGATGAAGAAAGCTATGTCAAGTGAGGTTGTTAGAGGTATTCCCAAGCTGAAGATTGATGAGGATAGAATATGTGGTGAATGTCAAGTTGGGAAGCAAACAAGAGTGTCACACAAAAGGCTTCAACATCTTACCACAACTTCTAGAGTTCTGGAACTGCTTCACATGGACTTAATGGGACCTATGCAGGTTGAAAGTCTTGGTGGGAAGAAGTATGCCTATGTTGTCGTTGATGATTACTCCAGATTCACCTGGATAAGCTTTATCAGAGAAAAGTCTAAAGTATTTGCAGCCTTTAAAGAGTTGTGTCAAAGGATTCAACGGGAAAAGGATTGTGGTGTTGTTCGAATCAGAAGTGACCATGGGAAAGAATTCAAAAATAGCAGGTTTGAAGAGTTTTGTTTAACTGAAGGAATCACTCATGAATTCTCATCACCAATCACTCCTCAGCAAAATGGTGTGGTGGAACGCAGGAATAGGACTATACAAGAGTGTGCAAGGGTCATGATTCATGCCAAAAAGCTTCCATATCATTTTTGGGCTGAAGCCATGAATACCGCTTGCTATATACACAATAGGGTGACTATCAGATCAGGTACTTCTGTTACTCTTTATGAGCTATGGAAAGGTAGAAAGCCAAATGTGAAGTATTTCCATGTGTTTGGGAGTAAGTGCTATATCTTGGCGGATCGTGAGCAGAGGCGAAAGATGGATCCTAAGAGTGAGGAAGGGATATTTTTGGGATACTCTACAAACAGTAAAGCATATAGGGTATTTAATTCCAGAACTAAGGTGATGATGGAATCCATAAATGTGGTGGTTGATGACTCTGGCAAAGACGAAGATGTCCCAGATGATGTTGGAGCATGTTTTCCCATGAACAATGAAATCTCACAAGACACTGAGTCCGTAGAAGATAATGCTCAAGAGACCGACACTAGACCTGAGAATGAAGAGGTAGAGGATGCTAACAGGGGACCCTCTGTAAGGATCCAGAAGGATCACCCTATGGAGTTGATTATTGGAAATCTGAATGAAGGTGTAAGAACCATAATGAGGGAGGCTGTGTCAAATGCATGTTTTGTTTCAAAGCTTGAACCAAAGAACGTTAAAGAGGCATTGACTGGTGAGTTCCAGATAAGTGATATGCAGGATGAGATTTGTCAATTCAAGAGGAATGAAGTCTGGGAACTGGTACCACGACCAGCAGGAACAAATGTGATTGGAACAAAGTGGGTTTATAAGAATAAGTCTGATGAACAAGGAGTTGTTACCAGAAACAAAGCCAGATTAGTTGCTCAAGGATACACACAGATTGAAGGAGTAGATTTCAATGAAACATTTTCTCCTGTGGCTCGATTGGAATCCATCAGATTGTTGCTAGGAGTGGCATGTTTTTTGAAATTCAAATTGTTTCAAATGGATGTCAAGGGTGCCTTTCTGAATGGCTATCTTAATGAGGAAGTTTATGTTGAGCAGCCTAAAGGGTTTGTGGATCCAAATTTTCCTGATCATGTCTTCAAGCTAAAGAAGGCTTTGTATGGTTTGAAACAAGCTCCACGAGCTTGGTATGAAAGGCTGACTGAGTTCTTAGTCAAACATGGATACAGGAAGGGTGGTATTGATAAAACACTTTTTGTCAAGGAAAAGGATGGGAAATTAATGATTGGTCAGATTTATGTAGATGATATTGTGTTTGGTGGGATGTCGGATGAAATGGTACAACATTTTGTCAACCAAATGCAGTCTGAATTTGAAATGAGCTTGGTAGGTGAATTGACTTACTTCCTTGGATTGCAAGTCAAGCAGATGGAAGATTCCATTTTTATTTGTCAGAGCAAATATGCGAGGAATATTGTGAAGAAGTTTGGATTGGATAATGCCAAGCATAAGAGAACTCCTGCTCCTACTCACTTGAAGCTATCCAAAGATGAAAAGGGAGTGAATGTTGAACAAAGTTTATACAGAAGCATGATTGGCAGTCTGCTGTATCTCACAGCAAGTAGGCCAGACATAACCTTTGCTATTGGTGTATGTGCAAGATACCAAGCAGAACCCAAGGTCAGTCACATCAATCAAGTTAAGAGAATTCTTAAGTATGTGAGTGGTACATGTGATTATGGGTTGTTGTACTCCCATGACTCAAGTTCCATTTTAGTAGGATATTGTGATGCTGATTGGGCTGGAAGTGCTGATGATAGGAAGAGTACCTCTGGAGGTTGTTTCTTTTTGGGAAATAATCTTATTTCATGGTGTAGTAAGAAGCAAAATTTTGTATCTCTTTCTACTGCTGAAGCTGAGTACATAGCAACTGGAAGTAGTTGTGCTCAACTGGTGTGGATGAAGCAAATGTTATCTGAGTATAATGTCACACAAGATGTCATGACGTTATTTTGTGACAACCTGAGTGCTATTAATATTACTAAAAATCCTGTTCAACATAGCATGACTAAGCACATTGATATCAGACATCACTTCATCAGAGAACTTGTGGAGGACAAAGTCATAACCCTTGAGCATGTGAGCACAGAAAATCAGCTTGCTGACATATTTACCAAGGCTCTGGATGCAGTTCAGTTTGAAAACCTGAGGAGCAGACTTAGGGTTTGCATTCATGAAGAACTATAGCAATTAATGTTCCTTCTGGCTGCCAGATTGAAAAGATTAAAGGTGGTTCTGGTAGTGCAGTGTGTGCAGGTGGTTATGAAGGGGAAGATGTTGCAGTTTGTGCATGATACTTGGTCATGTGATGTGGGGTGCATCTACTCTTTGATGCTGTTTATTCTGTTTTATGACTTGACCATTTCTCAAAAATTAATAACTGTTCTACTTGCCTTTGTCATATTTCTGGCTAAAAAGGGGGAGTAGTGTGCTTGTGCGTATTGTGTTTGTGTTGGTGCTGCAGCTGAGGGGGAGAATGTTGAATGTTGTTGTGTTGCTGCAGTTGAGGGGGAGTTTCTTTACTGCTATGTTGTGTTGTGTGTTGGTATTATTGTGTGTTTTTCGCTGCTGTCTCTGATATGGATGTTTTGCTTGTGTTATCTTTGCAAGATTTGTTTGGTGTGTAGTTTTAGCCAAAATAAGCCAAAGGGGGAGATTGTTATTTCTTTGATTTTGTGGTTGGCATTTATTTTGCTAAAACTATTCTAGCAGCAAGATGTTGAAATAAGATGTTCTAATTTTCTGCATTCAACATGTCGAATAAAGATGTCCCATACTGGCTCATAGGACATCGCTTCTGTTTTTGGTGTAAAAGGAAGATTCTGTTGCTGTTAATTGTTGCTGAATATTCTGTGAATATTTAGTTATCCTATGTGGCATCCAAAGTATTTTGGGTTGAGTTTTTTGTGTTAGTTTTCGGATTCTCAACGGTTTCTAAATATGGAGACATATTAGGAAACTTTAGATTGAAGACCTATTTTCTTGGAGTTTATTCTGCAGATTTGTGAGCAGTCTCTTTGCTGCGTTTTTGAAGCCCAATCCAGTCCAGATTTAATGCTATATATTGACAAGTGTAAACCTTGTTTAGGTGTGGAACTTACGTGTGTTTTGTTAGGGTTTTTCGAGTGTTATTTGTGAGCCTAACTGGTATCATTCTGATAACAGTATAAGGACCGGTCTTTGTGTTGTAAGTTCTGTCAGTTACTCATAAGCTTTTAAGCATTGAGTTTCTTGTGTGTCAATTCTCATAAGCTTAGAAGTATTGAGAATTGTGTGTTTTAAAAGTGTGGCTTTTCTTTTGTTACTTGTGTTGAAAAGAACCAATCACGGGTTGTGATTGTAGAGGGATTTGAGGAGGGCTTCATACCTAGGTGAGTCTTAGGTAGAAGTCATAGAAAGGGTAGTGATTAAGTGAGCAGATTGTAACCGGGTGTGGTTGTTGTATGATCTGTGAATTGATACTATCGTATATTGGTTTCGTCCCTGGCTTGGTAGCCCCCAGAGTAGGATTGTTGATCCAAACTGGGTAAACATATCACTGTGTTCTTTACTTTCTGCACTATTTTTATTATTGTTATCTTATTCATTGTGTTGGATATCCGTGTCTCAACATCTGTGTAGGACATCTGATATCTGTGCCAGAATTTCAGATATAAATTCGTGTCGTCACATACTGACTTCAGTCAATAACCTTATTGACTCATCATGGAGCTTGAATCTCACAGATCCAATACCTGCAATTTTGTAAGCTTTGTTGATTCCCAGCAGCACTGATCCACCATCTTGATTACATAGCTCCTCGAACAATTCTCTGTTTGGAGTCATGTGCCAAGTGCAACCTGAATCCATAATCCACTATTTTCTTGAGTCGCTGCTTCAAACCACAAGGACATCAGATGAGTCGAAGTCATCTTGAACAATGGCTGCGTTGCCATTATCCTTACCTCCATGATCTTTCATGCGTTCAGGGCACACCTTTCTTGTGTGACCCTCCTTCTTACAATGATATCATCGAATATCAGATACTTCGCCACTATAAGACTTCTGCTGACTTTTACCTTTCTTCTTGTCGAACTTACCATCTTTTCACAAGACTTATGCTCCTTTCGTTCGCTCAGGTCCTTAGAATACAAGGCTGATTGACTTCTTCAAAGCTCAAGGACTCCTTTTCATACAAGAGAGTTTCTTTGAAGTGAGCATGCGTTCTGGGCAAAGCACACAACAACAACAGTGCTTGATCTTCGTCATCGATCTTCACATCAATATTTTCAAGATCAAGAATCAGCTTGTTGAACATATCCAACTGCTCAGCCAAAACTTTGTCTTCACTCATCTTGAATGAATACAAAGCTTGCTTCAGGTAGAGTCGATTCACTAGAGATTTGGTCATGTACACACTTTCAAGTTTCAACCATAACCCCAATGTCGTAGTCTCCTTTGATACCTCTCGAAGAACCTTATCACCAAGGCTCAACAATATTGCGTTGTGGGCTTTCTCTATCATGGTTGTCTTTTATTTTTTCGTTAACGCAACGTCCATGACTGCCTCTCCCTTCAACGCTTCCAAATAACCTTACTGAACCAGTAGGGCTTTCATCTTCAAGCGCCACATGCCGAAGTCGTTCACTCCGGTGAACTTTTCAATCTCATACTTTGTTGAATGCATCATCTCCACGCTCACCGCACCAATTTGTTGTGAAAAACGATATCGGAATAACAAAGTATATTTGGTTTCTTGAACACCAAGAAATCCACAAGGGTAGAAAAGAAGAAAAAACTTGAATAAACACACGAAACCCTATTAGGGTTCACAAAGGAAGAGAAAAGAGGAAGAAGAATAGAGAATTGGTTAAATCTGTTTTACTATTCACTTTCTCAATAGGGTTTAAAGATTACAAGTGAATACCAACAATTAACCTCTCTCAACCTAATAAGGTTTTGTCACACCTTATGAAGAGAGACTAGTATGCTATATAGAATAAACCTAACATACTAAACTAGTGGGCTTTTTAACAATTATCCATTACAAGCTAACTTAGGGTACAAGCTAACTTAAACAATTGGATTCATAACACAAGACTCAATTCGATCTCCTACATACTAGAACACAATTCGACTACAGCATGTAGGTCTTCGACAACAGCATGTGAGCGGACCTCGACGACATTGCTAAAACTAGAGTTCGATCCAATATCTCACAATTCATAATCAACATTTATATGTATGAATACCACAAAGATATCTATGTAAAAGTAAAGAGGTGCTAAATATTATTTCCATTACTTATCAAACTTTATCATCACCTCACAATCATTTCTCTGATTACATCATCTTAAAAACATATTTTCATCCTGTTTAACTTTTATTTTTCAATCGAAACACTTATGCAATCATATCTTAATTCAATCCCTTTTCTTCAAAATTAACTAAAATTATTTTATAAATTTATCTTATAAATTTATTTTTAATGGACCAGTCTGAAACTCATTTGACCGGCCCAGTCCGACCCATCAAAAACATAAACCTAATAAGTTGAGCCAAAAAGATATTGTGTTTTTTTCAAGTTTTTTTTGTAGTTCAACCCATAATAAAATATAGGACTCGTAGGTTGGTCCGATGGGCCGGATCTATTTTGACAACTCGATCAACAAGTATGTACGATGATTGAATGCAATGCTAGAAACAATCCACTCGTCGCCTAATACATGCTTCTAAGTTAGGTAACTAGTTCTTAAAAAATTACCAAAGCAGTTTGAATTGAACTGTCATTACTTGAATCCCCATCGTCCTCATAAGACTAGTTATAGTTGTTGCTTCTTCTCTAAGCAGTGTAACTCAATATTTACGGTCAATCAAAAACATTTTATAACTATACTATTTTAATGTCACTATTTTCTATCCACTTTTTTCTCCCACTCCAATTATTTAACTAATGTTGTCAATGTCATGAAACTATTCTCTTAAGAGTAAAGTATGGAGTGTGAAAACAAGACAATGACAGAGGTAGGCGTGGAAACAAAACAAAACATATTGTATTTCACATTTCTTAACGGATTTCTTTCTTTAATCCACACGCATTCTTCTCCAATCCAACCCCAATCCTCTCTCTCATCATCACATGCATTTTTCTGTTTCTTTTCTAATCTTCCAAAATAATAATACTCTCTTTTTCCTCTTTTTTCTTTCATTTTAATCCCTTAAATATAATGAAAAACTCACTTCCTTAATTAATCTCTACCATGATCATAAAACACACCCTTCTAATCCTTTTATTAGCATCACTAATCTCTCTCCCAATAATTAATTCTCAAGTTAATTACCGAAAGTGTAACCGAACATGTGGTTCATCCAAACCCTCTCCTTACCCGTTCGGATTCTCTTCCGGTTGCGAAATTCGCCTCAACTGTACCGGCGACGGCGGAATCTTCATCGGCGAATTCCCAATCCAATCGATAACCTCGAATAGCATAACAGTAAACATCAAAGCACAATGTAATCGTCCGTTTGAAAGGTTCCACCAGCTCTTCAGCCACAAATACGCACCTACTTCCGGAAACGTGATTTTGTTACAGAACTGTACGGAGACTCTCTTGCCGTGTTTTATACCGGAGACTCTGCTTCCGAATCACTTCGAATCGGGATCTAACGGTTGTGGCAACGTCTCCGGTAGCGGCGGCGGAAAATTGAGTTGTTACTTTGAAAATAATACCAGGCGTTTCGTGGATGAGAAAAAGCTGGAGCGAATCGGGTGTAAGTACTTTATGTCCTCTATATCGACGGAAAATTTGAGGAAGAATTTGGATTCGGCGGTTTCTTTGGAAGTGGCTACGATTGAACTTGGATGGTGGCTTCACGGAGATCAGTGTCTTTGTTCTGATCACGCGAATTGTACTGAAATTGAGTCGCCGATTGATGGAAAGCTAGGGTTTCGGTGTGGATGTAAGGAAGGGTTTGTCGGCGATGGTTTTTTGGCCGGAAATGGCTGCCGGAAAGGTTAGTTATTTTTTCCTCTCCTATTTGTTATTTTTCTTAATATTTCATCATAGTATTTAATAATTTTAATTAAACCTAAACTATAATTAGTCGTAGTATTTTTTAATGGATACATGTAATTTAGAAATTAGGGAGGAATTTTTTAATGTTTGATCTTCTATTTAACTATTACTTATGTCCCTAATTATAAGATCCTGTTGAGTTTTTTTTTTGTCCCTTTTTATAAGACTCTCTTCAACTTTTAAAATGCATTAATTATTTTTTTCCACACATACCCCTAATTATATTACATCTTTTTTTGTACTCTGTAATAAATACAGTTACATACACATTAACTATTTCTCTCTCCTAAGGATAAACTTGTAAAATTATACAAAATAGTCAATAAATTTAATAGTCTAACCAACTTTCTTAATTCCCATAATTTTCTCAACGGGATCTTATATTTAGGGACGGATGTAGTATCATTTACTTACCATTTTTAAATTTTTAATTTTGATGATATAAAGCTATGTGATACAATTTAATTTAGAGTTAGATGTTTTAAAATCCCCGAAAAATAAATTTAAATCTGTTTTTTTTTTTTTTCAGGATTTCTTTATTTTATTCTCTCAAAAAGTTTAATTATAAAAAATAATATGATATTCAAAAATCGTCAATTTAACATAAGACAAAATATATATAAATCTTTAAAATTTACATTACATTTAATAAATTATTGATAAATAAATATTTTTTAGAGTCGAAACATTCATTTAACACGAACAAATTCAAACTTTTTAAATTTTTTTTTTCAAAACTAGTCTATATGAAATTCAATTTTGTAGTATTTTATAATTGTATTGCCTATGCGAAATTGAACTTTTCAAGTTAAACAACCATACAAATTAAAAAAATCATTAAAAAAAAAATCAATATCACTTCTTTAGGAAAAAAATAAAAATTGTAAAATAGAGAACAAAACTTGATAATTAAATGTAGAAGATATTTTGTGCTTTGACTAAACATTACTACTTAGAAAATGTTTTATGTTGTTTTCTTAATTATCTTAAAGTGACATGGGAAAAATATAGAGACCTTAAACATGCGTGTAGGACTTAGCTAGATCAATCATCCATGATTACCGGGAATTCAAGTCAACAAAACTAATCAAATAGCAAAGTGGTCAATTTTTCTTTTCATAATTCAGTACACTTTTCTTTTTATTCATCTTTTTCATTTTGTCTCAACATTGGAATAGTTCATTATTACCCGTAAAATAGGGAAGTTTCGCCTAAAAGTCTAAGGTAGTCGCTCAATATGGCAACTGGTATATTCTTTTGCACTCCTATTTCTAATCCTTTTATCACGGGACAATAGTAGAGTACTAGTATTATTTATAAAATGTTGAATCAATGCTCTCTTCAACTTCATTCTTACGTATAAACAAAAATATATAAATATTAAGGTTTTTTTTTTTATCTAGAAGCTTATTTAGCTAAAATTTCACCTGAATTTTTATCTAAACTTAGTAATTGGATGTCCTTGCTACTTTAAACTAAGATGTCTTAAAGAATTTAAGATAGTGAAAAATGTATACTTTAATTAAATATAAATAATAAAAATTTTAAATTTTTATCCGATT
This sequence comes from Lathyrus tuberosus, assembly GCA_022829125.1. Taxonomy (NCBI): domain Eukaryota; kingdom Viridiplantae; phylum Streptophyta; class Magnoliopsida; order Fabales; family Fabaceae; genus Lathyrus; species Lathyrus tuberosus. The sequence continues at coordinate 3,658,514 of JALAZF010000261.1, read as the reverse complement.
ATTTTTTTATCAAATAGTTTAGTGCCTGAAATTCTAAAAGTGAATAAATGGGGTGTTGCGGATTTAAACCTGCATCCTACATCTGATGTCCAACACAGCTACCAACTGAGTTTGTTTAACGAGACTTTGTTTGAATGTTTTAAAAAAATATATTTGATAGGAAAATAAAATAAATAAATGTAACTGAAGGGTAAAAATATTACACTAAAATTAAATGTTATTATGTATAATAGTATAAATATTTGAAATTTTCAATTATTTAGTTTACTCAAGAAAGATTATTTTGTAAATAAAATAATTTATAAAAGATAAAAATTGAAAGAATTTTTTTTCACTAAAGCTTTGTATTTTCTATTTATAGTATAAATAATTGAAGACGTTGCCGAGTTAATTGTTGTTTACTTCATGACCAAAAAAAATTGTTGTTTACTTCAAACAACAGCACATGATTTTTCTAGCTCTGAATTTGATTTCATTTTAAATATTTTTCAATAAAATCTTTATTAGAAAGAAAAAAAAGGAAAGAAACTATTGAGGTTAACCTTGCATTTGTATGAAGTGTGTGAGTGGTTAAATCTCACATATCAATAACAAAGGTGATCATATACCTAATGCTTTAAAGGTTTTGTGTGAAGATGTGATATATCTCTTGTGATACGACTAAAGAAAAGGAAGTTGCTTGTTGAGTTATTAAATTTTAAGCCAGTCTTTGTTTGTTATCATCCGAGCATGTACAAATGACTGCCATATGTAAGGACGGTTCTTTATATAAGCATGTTTTCTTTTGTTTAAGAATGAAAAATGAATTTTGGAAGAGAGAACTAAAGTTGCTTAAGGATCACTCCATTATCTTGCTAGTTTTTTTAATAATTTTGAAATTATATATACTAACTGTCTCATTTGAATTTGGCTTGTGAACACACAGCCTCCTCATCAACATGCAATCCAACAAAGTACATGTCCGGAAAATGTGGAGGAACAGCTAGGTTCATTGTCTTAATCGGAGGTATGTTCCTATTTCAGGTTCCAAAAACCATTTGAGATTGTTTTAGGATTTAAACAAATATCATATCAATGGAAATGTTGTCGACTGCAATGCCAACTATAGCTTATATTATTTTGCAGGGTTTGTTTTTGGTGTTTCACTGATGATTACTCTGGGTTCAGTATGTTGTTACTTTCGCCGAAGCACCAAATTGAGAATCACAAAGAGCACAAAACGACGCTTCACCGAAACTACTAACAATTACAGCATTCCTATCTACCCCTACAAGGACATTGAAAAAGCTACAAATAGTTTCTCTGAGAAACAAAGGTTGGGAACCGGTGCATATGGTACAGTTTATTCTGGAAAACTTTACAATGACGAATATGTCGCCATCAAAAGAATCAAGCACAGAGACAATGAAAGCATTGAACAAGTCATGAATGAGATCAAGCTAATTTCCTCTGTTAGTCACCCCAATTTAGTGCACTTGTTGGGATGTTCCATTGAATATGGAGAACAAATCTTGGTGTATGAGTTCATGCCTAATGGAACACTAAGTCAACATTTGCAAAGAGAGAGAGGAAATGGACTTTCATGGCCGGTTAGACTCAAAATTGCAACAGAAACAGCACAAGCCATTGCACATCTTCATTCAGCAATTAGTCCACCTATTTACCATAGAGATATCAAATCAAGTAACATACTTTTGGACCGCAATTTCGGATCCAAAGTAGCAGATTTTGGCCTTTCTAGACTAGGAATAACAGAAATATCTCATGTTTCTCACGTTTCAACTGCGCCACAAGGAACCCCTGGCTATGTCGATCCACAATATCACCAAGACTTTCACCTTTCTGATAAAAGCGATGTATATAGCTTTGGTGTTGTTCTTGTTGAGATCATAACAGGACTAAAAGCAGTTGATTTTTCTCGTCCTCATAATGAAGTTAACTTGGCTTGTCTTGCTGTTGACAGGATCAGAAAAGGGCTATTAGTTGATATTATAGACCCAATAATATTTCTTGCGTCCCAAGCAAGCCATGACGGGTGGACACTTTCCTCCATACACAAGGTAGCCGAGGTGGCGTTTCGATGTCTTGCATTTCACAGGGATATGAGGCCTTGTATGACAGAAGTAGCAACTGAGTTAGAGCAACTGAGGTTGAATGAGAGGAACTCTTTTGAAGAAAACAACTCTATTATAGCTTCAATAGATCACATATCTTCATGCTCTTCTTCTTCTAGCGAAAGTGAGAAACCTTTGAGCACCACTATATTGAAGAACACCACGCCTAAGGATAAAGGTCATCTTAAGCTCGAGACTAAGCCCGTTTCTTTTAAGTCAGTTGAAAGGCTCAATAGCAGTTCACCGGTTTCGGTTCAAGACCCAGACCTATGGTTTAGTGAGCAGAGTTCTCCTTCGAGTAATTTCCCCAGCAAGTCATTTGATCATGGATCAGACTCATATGGTCAACAAGCTAGTTTGTAGTTTATTGTAACTGCCTATAAGTTTATCTCCCTGTATAATAGTTTTTATGATATGTAACATTAAACAATGTCTGAATTTTTAACTTAGTCATTTTAAAATCTTATAAACCTACAAAAGACATTGAGAAGGATTTTCACATGTCCAAAGGGTATACCATATCATAAGTTATACTGGAGGCTTCAGTTGTTCAAATTTTGAGATGAGAAAGCACAAAAAGAATAAGAACATGCATAACTGAAACCTTCACTAGCATCTCCCATGAAAATATATGGCAAAATGGATGCAAGAGAAGAAATAGTTAAGAAGAATAGTGAATGGACTTAGTTTGGGATTTGAGAATCTCAATGATAAGGTTTTTATTTTTTGCCTTGTTTTATGTTTGATTTAAACTAAAACAAAATGAAAACAACAATTAAGTGTCGCATTATTTAATTTTGCCACATCTGCAATTTAATGTTTGTATATGTCAAGGTTTATTACTCATGGAGAGGGAACACAACAACTAGAAACTAATAGTGAATGTTAATATAATTGAGCTTACAGACACTATATTGGATCTTTGAGATCTTTAAGGGGATAATTTCTATGTGGCCTACTTCTAATTTTATAAGTGTTCTGGACTGGACCAATGGCTAGACATGACTCAATCCACTTCTGCTCGCAGAACGACCCAATTGTCTAATTCCAATCCACAAAGGGGCAAAAGTGACATTTCTGCCCCTCAAATCGGGCAAGGCCTGCACAGCTCCTCCCCGGAAATGCTGCCCGTTCCGCACGGCGTCTTCACTCCCCGAACAGCTAAGGGCATGTGCCCGAAACCACGCCTATGCCCGACATAATGGTTAGTTTTGGGCACCCTGCCCGACATAATGGCTAGTTTGGGCAATTACCTATTCTTTGGGAAAACGGTTATTTCGCCCCGAAAATAGGACCGTTGGCCACGCGCTGGGGTCACTATATAAACCCTCTCTCTTGAGAGGGTCAGGTATCAAATATTCATCCTACGAACTAATACTTTGTACTTTCCCCTTTTCTCTGACCTTTTCTTACTTGAGCATCGGAGTGCCTTGCAGGTACACCCCTTCCTCCTCTCCATACGCCCAACATCTCAGACGTACTTGGTGGCCCACTTCAACAGGATCTGATCAAGCCTTCACGATCAGTGGCGAAGTCTGTGGGAATCTTGTTCTCCCCTTCTTTCTTTCCCCGGAAACCAAAGATCAAAGCGAATTTTCAAGATCATCATTATGGCCTCTCAAGATCACGCCAAAGGTGCTCTCCAACCCGCTGTCCTCCCCGTTGTAATACCCCAAAATTTGCTCTCCCTCTTTGTCATCATAGCATGGCATTATCATTTATCATATCATATCCACCTCATTAACATTACATTGCATTTAACATAGAAAAATGAAGCATGGCATCCTTCTTACCATCAGGGCATGTGATCAGGTGGAAGGTGGACAATCAAGGGATCATTCAAAGCACAAAAGGTCAATCAAGTGCCCTCAAGGCAAGCCAAGAGTCTCTCATGTCTCATACCATCTCAATTGATCATCCACAATCTCAAGGAAGTGAGATCCAATGGGAGATTGAAGCAATACATACTTCAACATGCAAGAGGTTCAAAAACTGAAGGAAAACCCTCAAAAGAGATAGCTCATTGATTCAAAGTCATTCTCAAGTGGCATTTCTCATCATCCTTTAAGAGGATACACAACATGCTCTGAGGAATTTGAAATTGAAGACTGCACTTTTTCCTCCTAACCAGAAGGGGCTGAAATTAGGGTTTCCAATTAAATCAGGGTATCTCTGATTTTTTGGACAAAACTTGTTGTCATGGTATTCCATATGTCCCTAAGTGTATGTATGTGGAAAATTGCATCTCAATTGGTTTTAGAAGTGGTTCAATTGGAAGAAAGATCAAGAATCAGAGAAATTGGGGCAAAGTCAAATAATCAGAGGAAAAAGTCAACTCTTGACTTTTTGAGGCCAAGTTCATGAAATTCATGTTACATATGTCCAATGTACAAAATTTGATCAAGAAACTCCAAAGGAATCATGAAAAAATCAAGATGTAAAAAGTTGCCATTTTTGGATGAAGTAGGGTTGCTAAAAATAGCAAGTTTTGGCCATTTTGCATCAGAGTTTGAACCAAGGCCATTTAAATTTGGAGCACCAAATGAAAAATCCACTCTGCCTCAATGAAAGATCTTGTTTTAAGCTTCAAATCCATGTGTAGAACATCTCCATTGGATAAAAATTGAGAGAGATATGATTGATCAAAGTTGGAGGAAAGTAGGCCAAAAACCATGCCATGACCAGGTTTGGCCAAGCTCGCGCGCAGTCATTTTCACAAACAGATGGTGGGCCAAATGTACACTCATTTTTCTATTGGTCAGAGACGTCAAATGAAAAATCTTTCAACATGAAAGTTGCTCCCCTATGTGAGAGCTTCAAGAGTGATGTTTATGTTTTTTTCATTTGATCAATGTATGGAGAGTTATGATGGTCCAAACATGAGGGTGTTACACTGAATTTCCATAGGCACCAAGGCCTTGCCTGTAGACCAATTCACACGTCCATGCACCAGTTGGTTTTCCTTCTGTTTCGAGCCATTTTTGATCATGTTCCAAGCCTCAATTCTATCTAATTTCAACATCAACAATGTCCTATAGTGTGTCCTCTCTCCAATGGCATCAAAATTTCGTCATTTCATGCAATGCACCTAGAGAAATTCATCCTCAAACAGCCATGGTTTCATTGGTGTGAGGCTGCCAAGGATGAATGTTGACATTGTGGTTTTTGATCCAGTTTGCATGCAGGCTATTACATCATCCACATTGCTTCATTTGGACAAACAACAATATCTTACACTCATGCCATGCCATGCTCTCATACACCAAAGAGGAAAAAACAAAAACTTGTGGTGCAAGCTTGCTGTTACACAACATACGTCACTACCATCCCTTCTAATCACCACCATACCACATCATGAGCTCACTCTCACCTGAACAAAACCTTAACCCGTGCCAATAACTAACAGGACTCAGTTAGTTAACTCAAACTCAGTTAACTAACTCAGTTAACTTGAGTTCTAACCATCAACCACACCAGTTAACTCCTAACCACAACTATATAAGCTAAACTCTGCACAATTAGAAGGGGATTCTCATTTTTCACTCTCACTCCAAATTGCTCTCACTTTTCTCTCAGAGTTCTCTCCATTCTCTCTCTGATTTCACACGAGTTCTTCACACGTTCTCACCTTGATCTTCATCAATTGTTCATCATCAAGCATTTCTGATCAAGAACAAGCTGAAGTAAGAGCAAGCTATCGAGAGCAGCAACTTCTCCAATTGGAATCTCAGTTCATTGTCTTCAAAATCCAAAGGTTCAGAGCATTTATTTTGCTCTTAGGAAGCTCAAGATCAATCTCTCATCTCTGGTTTTCTGTTGATTCAAGAGTTCGCCAATTTCAGGTTTCAAAATTTCTCAAACTTTAATTGCACGATTTTATCCTGTTTTGACTTGTTGATGTGTTGTTTGAGCTTATTAGAAGCTATGTGAAGCTGGCTAGTTGATAGAGCTCCTTAGGAGTTTAGAACTGAAACTTAGGGCAAAGTTTCTCTTCTTCGATTCTCTTTATTCATGCTTGATCTGTGAATTTTGTTGCTGAATTTGTGTTCCTCATGAGATTAGCTTTCGTTTGATACCTAGTTTGTTGATTTCTGGAAGCATGTGATATTTACAGTGCCGGAGAGTGGCCGGAGAAGGTGACCGGAGGTCCCTCTCCGGCCGGTGAGGTTACATTAGGGTTTTGCATGCCAGATTAAGTCACAGCCGTTGATTTCGTTTGATCTAATGCTCACAATGGTGACAACACATAAAAACGCACATGCCTCTCACATGCTCATTCTGATTTTATTTTTAAACTTTGTGTAACGCAGTACACCGTAGGTAACGTGTTCCCTCACGCGTGTGTGTTGATTTCAATTACTTTGACTTTGGTTTGACTTGGACTTGATCTGATGGTTGGGAGTGAGTCAAGATTGTTGACTGAGGGTTCATGTTTGTTAGTGTGTTATGCGCGTAGCTGGACCTAAGCCAGATTGATATCCACACCCCCTTGGTTAAGGCCCAATGTAATTTGAACTGAATAGTTACTAGGCATGCACCCCCATTCACATTTACATTCCATTTTATTTTTTCCATTTTGCTACACGTTTCATAATTATTTTTTTAAAATACCAAAACATATTGGAAAATTCTACAAAAATTCATGTGAATTCTCAAGACATTTAGGAAATTTTTCATGATTTTATTTTCTGATTTTAAGACCTTTTTGCCCCTGTTCCATAATTTTCTTTGAATTTCCATTTAGATGCATTCTAAGCATGATACATGAATTTGTTTAATTTTGTTCTTGCTCATTACCAACTATTTTGACATGATTCTTTTTGCATTGATTCACTAATACATTGAAGCATGTTAGATGATTTTTGTTTGTTTTTTAGGTCACTTTATTACATGTTTTGATGCCTATATTTGCACCACTTTGCATGATGTTTCAATTTGACCTAATTGCATGGTTTGAAGTCATTTTTGCTTTGAATTTTTACATGCTATCTTGATGTATGATGCATTTCTGACCTAGGCACTCCAATACCATGTTTTCATAATTTTCATGAGGCCATTTGATTTTTGTTTGATGCATTACCTTTGAAGTATAATACATGTCATGTCATTTTAACTTTAGTGCATGTTTGCATGATTTCTTTTGTACATACTTGCATGATCATTTGCCTACTTTGTGAACTACTCACTTGACATTATAGGTCATTGGTACATATTACATGTCATCCTTGCATGTTGATTTTTATTTGAACTTTGTGCATCATTAACATGTATTGTTTGCACTTTCTTTTTGAACTTTCATTTCAATTCTCCTTATATTATTTCTTGAATGTCTTGAAGTTGATTCATAAATACTTTTGAGATGTTCATAAACCATTTTCCATTTAGTTTCAATTCTGGTTGTTGATTTACATGTTCCATTTATGCATGTCCTCTTCATTTCTTTCCATCTTTCATCTACCCTTTCTTCTTGTAACATGTTTAAATGCTAATGGATGATGCTTGTTGCCTATTCACTTGTACTTGTATGATGATATTCATTTGTTGACCATATGATGCCCATTCTGGTTGTGGTTCTAGGATTTGTTTTCTCATTTAATTCTTTTGAGTTTTATGATGCATTACATGTTCTTTTACTTCTTATACTTCTTATACATGTTTACTAACCATGTAGGGGCTTTGGTAAGTTTCAATTGAGTGTGGATAAGGAATCCACATTCAACTTCTATCCTTTCTCTTTTACAATTCCATTTTGTGTTTTGTTAAGCACTTATGTGTTTTCTTTTAATAACTCATCACTTTCCCTTTGTGAATTACAATTCATCTTCTACTTTGGAAGTGAATTGTTTAATTCTTTCTTTCTTTAGACTTTAGGTTGAAACCTCACAAACCTTTAGGATCACTCTCTTTAATCTTCAATTAGGATTGAGTCTTAGTCCATATAGGTTTTACCTTTTCTCCTCCCTTGAGTCTCTTTTCTCATCTCAAAGAAAATTCAAAACATATAATAAAGGTAGGCATTTATTGCATTTAGGCCTTTCATATAAAGAAAAGATTATAAGGGGTCTTCTCTTGTAATCTTAAAATGTATAGCATATAGCCCATCTTGGGTCAATGTGTTAAACATTTGATCTTGTATGAGGGACTTAAATGCAATACTTGTTGAAAATACAAATAAATAAAAAACACTTCTTCATTTCTTAATCAACAAAAACACTTAATAAATACAAGTATGCTAGTGTGTTTGAACCTTGATAATTGGAACTAAGTGTGAGGGTCTTCTTCACCCTTAGTGTGCTTTCTTACCCATTCCATCTTGGAATGTGAGAAGGTACACATTCCAATGACTAAGATCCAGGTACACTGTCGTATGCAAACAAATCCAAGACACCTCCTTCTAAAGGACAAAAACAAACAATAACGTCTTTCCTTCGGGAATTCTTTTCTCATCTCATTCATTCTCAACGCACTAACGCGCTTCTACTCGTTCTCTTGCAAGATGGTAACGCACTCGGACCAGCGAGCCTGCAACACCTGAGCTAGAACGTGAGCCGTTCTCTAAAAAACACAATTCATCCCCGGTGAGGGGAACTACGTCGCTCTGATTCTCATGTTCCCGATGAGATACGTAGGCAGTGGGGTAGGGCCCATGCGAGCACTTCTTTTATTTTCCCTACATTTGTTTCTTTTTCTTTCCATTTCTTTCTTTCAGTTCCTTTTCCAGTATCCTTTCTTTACACCCTTTGATCGAAACAGCAAGCGTGGATCCCATCGGGTACGATGGACGCGTGGGGGTGCTAATACCTTCCTCTCGCGTAACCGACTCCCGAACCCATTTCTCTTGGTCGCGAGACCATGCTCTTTCCTTCTCTTCAGGTTTACGCGGTGTTTCCTTTCCCTCTCTTGGGATAAATACACATTGCTGGCGACTCTGTTCGGTGCCACTTTCGCGTTTGTACTAGGATGAAAATCCCGGGAGCGACAGCTGGCGACTCTGCTGGGGATCGAACCCAGAATCTCTGGTTTCCTTAGCGAGTCAATCCTAGCGCTTGTTTGTTTTTCTTTCGTTGGGTGTTTACTGTTGTGCTGTATTTACTGTTTTATTGTATGGTTATTTACTGCTTTACTGAACATTACTGTATTTACCGCATTTTAGCATTTTCATTTCACATGATATATTATGCTATACTGGACTGTGTTGTTTTCTGTTTGGCGGGATGGGTGTTCTGAGAGATAAGCCCACTACCAAGGCTTGAGTACATACATAGGTATTAGAGTGGATAGTCATGACGCTTGTGTGGTGGTGACCACGTATTGTTGTTCATGAGACCCACAACCAGACGAGGTTCTATCAGGAGCTTTCTGCTACTGCATGTTATGCAGGCCAGTGGTTATTCTCTTGAGGAACTGTCGACTCTGGTAACCATTCCCGAGGACTCAGTTGCGGCACTCCTCCCGAGTTGTGACAGTGGCAGACCACATTCCGTGGCAAACCCATTGCACATTCTCGATCCGAGGACCCAATGCTGGGAACTTGCTATAGGACATCCCTTTTTGAAAGAGAATCAGCGGAGGCACTCCTCGATTGGCGATAGTACTGTACCCTGAGGGATGAATGTACTATTGCTTCTCGACCTCAGTGCCAGAAGCTGAGGACCTTTTTGTTTTGGAGAATCAGTTGAGGCCTCCTCGATTGATGATGATGCCAAACCAGAAATGGTGAACGTATCATCATTTCTCGACCTGAGAGCCCGGGATACTGAACATCCTAGTACCCACATGTGAGAAGGGCGGGTTGTTTACAGGTTTGCAGGTAACCATGACCTCCTACATACCCGGTTTTCTATCATCATTGCACAAAAAGGAAGTTTCATCCTATTGTATTCAGATGGTTCTTATCTATGGTTCTATATTAGTCGCAGAGCTACACTGACACCGTTCACAGTTCAGCACAGACACCTGATTACCTGATCACATTGCCCTTTGCATTGCATTATCATATCCTAACATACATGTTTGTTCATTTCCAGGTGCATATATTACCCTTGATTCCAGTCATCAGGTCCCTGCAAAGATGAACACTAAAGAGAGGAAGAATATCATCAGCTATAAGTTCCTTACGCCTACTTTGGGCCCTATTGTTGTGCTGAAGGGAATGGCGAGTCCTGCAGTACGAGAAGCTTTTGAAGAGAAATATGGGTGGATTTTATCTATGGTTCGTAATGTCAGTGATTATGAAGCCAGAGGTCTCCATACGTTGATGCAGTTCTATGATCCGCCTCTGAGATGTTTTGTATTTCCAGACTATGTGTTGGTTCCTACCCTGGAGGAGTATTCCAACATGTTGGGGATTGCTATCAAGGAGGAGCCCCCTTTCTTTGGATCGGTGGGGGATCTTGACTTTGGGAAGTTGGCTGGTGCTCTTTATTTGAGCAAATCAGAGTTAAGTGACAATGTCTCCAACAAAGGAAAGTTTCGTGGTTACAAGCTGGAATATCTGATTAAGAAGGCCCAGGAAGCAGCTAAAGGCGAGAATTGGCTTGTTTTTAATGCTTTGTTAGCCCTTTGTATATACGGCATAGTGTTGTTTCCCAACGAGCCGGATTTCATTGATACGGACGCTATACGAATATTCATGATGAAGAACCCGGTGCCAACGCTACTGGGAGATCTTCACTACTCATTGTACAACCGAAATGAAAAGAAAAGAGGAGGGATAATTCGTTGTTGTGCACCCTTGTTCTATAAGTGGTTTGCGGGCCGTTTACCACAATCAGGGGCTTTTGTGGATTCCAAAGATTCTCTAGAGTGGAAACAGCGTTTAATGGGATTGGTGGCCAAGGACATCGTATGGGTAGATCATGGGCTGATTGGCAAGAATATTATCCACAGCTGTGGTAAGTTCCCTAACGTTCCACTGATAGGAAGACTGGGTGGGATTAACTACAATCCTTCTTTGGCCATTCGACAATTTGGGTATGCCCTGACAGGTCCGCCTATTAAGAGAGATGTGGAGGAGTCCCTCTATTTTCATACATCAGATGGTTGGGAAGCAGCACAGAAAGCTTCTGAAAGCTGGAGTAGCGTACTGAAAAAGGGGAAAGTTACTCTAGGAAAGCCTAACAACCGGGTTTATCCAGCATATGAAGAGTGGGTGAAGAAAAGAGTTGAAGATTTTCTCTTGCCTTTTGGTAAGGCACCCCTTTTGTATCCAGAGAATGAGAAAGCAAGAAGCACTGCTACTGTGGAAGAAGTTGACAAGTTGCAAGCCTTGGTGAAAAAGCTCCAAGGAGAGAATTCCAAGTTGAGTAGCCGTCTTCAGAATGCTCTACATGCCAACAAAGAGCTGGAGCGGAAAGCCCAAGATGCTGAACAAATCCTAACTGCAAAAGAAAAAGACTTTGCTGGAAGAGCCCAACATTTCCGGAAGATTAGTAAAGGTGCTGATGATGCTACTCAAGCCCACAAGCAAACCAAACAGGCGTTAGCACAGACCAAAGAAAAGTTAACAAAATTTCAGCACGCTTGGGACGAAGTTAGGATAGAGAATGCTGAATTACAGGAACAGTTGCAGATTAAGGACGAAGAGCTTGAAAAGGCGCATGAGCAGAGGAGAAAGTATCGGGAAAGCCTCGGTAAGAGTCAAGAACAGCTAGAAGAAGCTAGAGGTGAGCTGAGGAATACCAAGAAAGAGCTTGAAGAAGTCATGATAGAAAGGGAGATACTCAAGACGCAAGCCGGCATAAAGAGACACAAAGGAGTGTGTGATGACGAGGCTCTGATGCTGCACATGGGTTCTTTAACTGAAGCTCTTGAAAAAAGGGATGTCTTGATCAAAGAAATGATTGAAAAGCCGAATCACCAGCGTACCCGTATACTTTTTGAGGAGATCAAGTATTCAAGTGATAAGCTGAAGGATGTGGAATTGTCAGATTGATGTTCTTTTCCCTGTATTTTGTTGTTAATGGCTACCATCAGGCTTGTTGATGGATCCATTTTTTCCTTGTATTGCATTTGCGGTTGAACCTTTCTTAAATGTACTTGAATATTTTGTTGAATGAGTATGAGCAGTTTTATTCAGAATTATTCTTTATCAGATAGCTGCGCACAAGCACATGACCACGACACGTCTCTTTATATCACAATTTCTGGTCTTCAGATTTCTGTGGTCGGATTGGAATCAGGGTATAAAGCACCTAGGAAATGACAAACATAGCATTGCATGGCATTGCATATCATTTTGCATTTTGTTACTTGCTTTTCAGGTACTCGTTGCGGGGTCTCTAACCTTTATTTGGTTTCAGGCAGTATAGCGGAGAGTCATATTCACCGATATTCGACGCGAAGGAATCAAGTAAGAATCATGGATCAAGTGCAAAGTGATTTGGCGGAAATGAGGGCGCGTATGGACCAGTTCATGACCCTCATGACTGGCATGGCGCAAAATCAGGAGAGACTGAGGCTTCTGGTAGAGCGTCCCGACAATGGGCCCGAAGGTGATCATCATGACAATTCACAGGGACACGGCATCCCTCCTCCCGGTGGCAACCCTCCTCCTGGTGGTAACAATCGGGGTAATGGAAATGGTAGGCATGCTGGTGTTACTCTTGAAGATACTCTGGAAGACCAATTTACTCTACTAGACGCTGATGTGGGTAATCAAGGGGATCGAAGGTATGATGAGTTAGCAGAGAAGATCAGGGCCATAGAATGCAAGAACTCTATGGGTATTGATGTTACCAGCTTGGGGCTGGTCTCAGGAGTCAGAATTCCCCCTAAATTCAAACCTCCCACTTTTGATAAGTATCACGGCAATGCGTGTCCCCAAACGCATCTTCAAGCTTACTTTGGGAAGATTTCAGCCCATACGGATGACGAGAAGCTATGGATGCACTATTTTCAGGACAGTCTGGCTGGGGCATCCTTGACCTGGTACATGAAGTTGAATAGAGCTGCTGTGAAGAATTGGAAAGATCTGGCAGAAGCGTTCCTGAAGCAATACCAGTATAATATCGACATGGCGCCCAACCGCACCCAATTGCAGGGATTGTCCCAGAATGCCAAGGAGAGTTTCAAAGAATATGCACAGAGGTGGAGGGAAATGGCTGCCCAGGTCCAACCTCCCTTGTCAGACAGAGAAATGGCAGATATGTTCATGGGCACCTTGCAAGGGGCCTATCTGGATAGATTAGCTGCTTGTCCGTCAACTGGATTTGCTGATATTGTGATTGCGGGAGAAAGAATAGAAAGTCTGTTAAAGCTTGGAAAGATCCAGGATGTGAGTGGGGCTGGCTCTTCGGGGACGAAGAAACCATTTGCTAGTAACCAGAAAAGACGAGAAGGTGATACGAATGCTGTGTTTAGAGGACGAGGCAGAGGGCGTTCTCGAGCTTATTATCAGGTAGATGCTGTAACAATCCCCACACCGTCTGTTCAGAAACAACAACCCCAACAACAAGTTCAACAGCAACAACCTTTTTTCCAGCAAAGGTCTAGACAGAGGGATCGTAAGATGGATCCTCTCCCTATGACTTATGCCGCGCTGTTGCCCCGGCTACTCGAGTTAAAGTTGGTAGAACTCCGTACTATGAAAGCTCCGGTTGCTGGAAACCTGCCACCTAACTTCGATGCTAATGCTCGTTGTGAGTTCCACTCAGGTGCTCAGGGGCACTCCATTGAAAAATGCTGGGCTTTCCATCATAAAGTACAAGATTTGATTGATGCTAAAGCCATCAATTTCTCTCCCGCTCCGAATATTACTCAGCATCCCATGCCTGATCATAGTGCAGCAAATGTGTACGCTATTGAAGATGGGAGGAGATTGAATCTGGTGTTAGACGTTCATCAAGTGAAAACTTCTTTGTTGGTTGTAAAAAATCGTTTATTGAAGGGACAGGTGTTCCCGGGTTGTAATCAAGATTGCTCTGAGTGCATGAATCAGGAGAACGGCTGTGATAAGTTGAAGATGGGTTTACAGAATCTGATCGATGAAGGATGTCTACAGTTCGACAGAGTCGTGAAAGACACTGATGAGATATCAACCGTGACCATCTATTACACTCCCGCTGAGATTCAAATACCGGTCAATGCAGTTCCCGTGGCGAGTGTTGCGCCAGAAGGGCCCAGTCCTGTCACTATCACGGTGCCAGGACCAATTCCGTTCATGTCTACGAAAGCTATCCCATGGCACTATGGGGCAGATGTATATTACGAAGGTAAAAAACAGGAAGTTGAGTCATCAGTCAGCCCAAATGTTGATAACGTAGGGGGTGTAGGGGGCTTTACAAGGAGTGGAAGGTTGTTCGCTCCCCAAACCTGGAGAAGTGATAAGGAGGTAGAAGCTGCAGCAAAGGCTAAGGGTAAACAGGTGGTTGAAAGTGCGCCTACACCTGAAGCAGAGACAAAGATTACTTTTGATAAGGAAATGGAAGAATTTATGAAAATAATCAAGAAAAGCGATTATAAGATCGTGGACCAACTGAATCAGACCCCTTCAAAGATTTCAATTTTGTCACTATTGATGTGCTCTGATGCGCACCGGCAGGCGTTGTTGAAAGTGTTGAAGAGTGCGTACGTGCCACAAGAAATTACTGTTAATCAGCTCGAGGGCGTAATCTCCAATGTTAATGTTAGCCATGGCTTGGGCTTTACAAGTAGAGATCTGACGGTTGAAGGAAGAAACCATAATAAGGCTTTGCATATCACGATGGAGTGTAAGGGCGCAGTGTTATCTCATGTACTGGTAGACACTGGTTCATCACTCAATGTCTTGCCCAAGAAGGCATTAATGAAGCTGGAAGTTGACGGTTTGATCTTAAGGCCTAGTGAATTGGTGGTTAGAGCATTCGATGGAACTAGACGATCTGTGTTTGGTGAGGTGGAATTGCCCGTACAAATTGGACCACAGGTATTCAAATCCACGTTCCATGTAATGGACATACAACCTGCATATAGCTGCCTATTGGGACGCCCTTGGATTCACGGAGCCGGGGCTGTTACTTCTACTCTACATCAAAAGCTGAAGTATGAGTTTGAAGGGCAGGTTGTGACAGTGTGTGGGGAAGAAGACATCTTTGTGAGTCACCTGTCCACGTTCAAGTACATTGAAATGGATGGGGAAATTCATGAGATGCTGTGCCAATCATTTGAAGCAGTCAACATTGACGATGCACCTGAGTCTTCTTCTGTACCAGTTGGGGCTGGTACCTCCATTTCATCTTACAAACAAGCTGTCGAAGTCGTCAGGGCAGGCAACGCCCAAGGTTGGGGCAGGTTGATAGAGACCCCAATGAAGGAAGACAAATTTGGTATTGGTTATCATCCCTCTACAACTTCAGATGCGGGGAGCAGAGGACCCATTACTTTCAATAGTGGGGGAATTATCTACACGGACCAGTCTTGTGCAGCCACAGAGGATAGTGTTGACAGTGATTGTGATCTGGACAACTGGGTACGCCCTCATGTTCCGGGACAACAAGTGCAGAACTGGTTCGTTGAAGAAGTCATCCGGGTTACTCTTCAGACAGAGTAATTTTTCTTTGTTTTTTCTAACCATAATGCATGACAAAATCTTGCGCTCTGCCCAAGGCGTATAGATTCATTTGTAGGGCCACCATGGTTGCATTTGCAATGTTTAATCGTTAATAAAGGACGTTTTGCAATCAAATTTTGTTCTCTGTCTTTCAGTTTTTAGTTTTGCACAAAAAAAAATGGCAATGTTTCATTTTCTTTTGTTTTGCTTAAAAATAAATTCTAAAATAAGGCATGAACCCGTTCATGCAGACTTGATCCTCCGGATACCACTAATAACGATTTTGATATGGCCATGTATGACTTTGACAATCCGATTTATCAAGCCGAAGAAGGGGATGAGAAAGATTGTGAACTTTCTGAAGAACTGGCCAGATTGTTGAAACAAGAGGAAAGGGTCATCCAGCCTCATCAGGAGACTGTAGAAATCATCAATATTGGTACTAAGGACGCCAAGAAAGAGATCAGGATTGGTGCCAGCTTGCAAGCAGATGTGAAGCAAACTTTGACGGAAATGTTGCGCGAGTATGTTGACATCTTCGCCTGGTCGTATCAAGACATGCCGGGGTTGGATACGGATATTGTCGTGCACAGGCTACCATTGAGAGAAGAATGTCCGCCAGTCAAGCAGAAACTTCGTCGGACTCACCCCGACATGGCCTTAAAGATTAAGGAGGAAGTCCAGAAGCAGTGGGACGCTGGTTTTCTTGCTGTGACAAAGTATCCCCCATGGGTAGCCAACATCGTGCCAGTACCGAAGAAAGATGGAAAAGTGAGAATGTGTGTGGATTATCGAGATCTCAATAAAGCTAGCCCGAAAGATGATTTTCCACTACCTCATATTGATGTGCTGGTCGATAATACAGCTCAGTTTTCAGTGTTCTCATTTATGGACGGTTTCTCCGGGTACAACCAGATCAAGATGGCACCTGAAGACATGGAGAAGACCACGTTCATTACTCCGTGGGGTACATATTGTTATAAAGTAATGCCTTTTGGGTTGAAAAACGCAGGGGCAACGTACCAGCGGGCGATGGTGACATTGTTTCATGACTTGATTCATAAGGAGATCGAATGTTATGTAGATGATATGATTGCCAAGTCGAGAACAGAAGAGGAACATCTGGTTAACCTGAAAAAGCTGTTTGAAAGGTTGAGAAAGTTCCGTCTAAGATTGAACCCAAACAAGTGCACGTTTGGGGTACGTTCTGGAAAATTGCTAGGGTTCATTGTGAGCGAAAGAGGAATCGAGGTTGATCCTGCCAAGGTGAAAGCAATACAAGAAATGCCTGAACCGAGAACAGAAAAAGAGGTTCGTGGTTTCTTGGGTAGATTGAACTACATTGCAAGGTTCATATCTCACCTAACAGCCACATGTGAACCAATATTTAAATTGTTAAGGAAAGATCAAACGGTCAGGTGGAATGACGATTGCCAATTGGCATTCGATAAGATAAAAGAATACTTGCAGGAACCTCCGATTCTAATGCCTCCAGTTGAAGGCAGACCGCTGATAATGTATCTGACAGTGCTTGAAGGTTCCATGGGTTGTGTTCTCGGTCAACATGACGAAACAGGTAGGAAGGAGCATGCTATTTACTACCTGAGCAAAAAGTTCAATGATTGTGAGTCCCGATACTCAATGCTTGAAAAGACATGCTGTGCGCTTGCATGGGCCGCTAAGCGATTGAGGCAATATATGGTTAGGCACACGACCTTGTTGATTTCAAAAATGGATCCTATCAAGTATATTTTCGAGAAACCAGCATTGACAGGCAGAGTTGCACGGTGGCAAATGGTCTTGACAGAGTATGACATTCAGTACACTTCACAAAAAGCCATCAAAGGAAGTATCTTGTCTGACTATCTTGCGCAACAGCCGATTGATGATTACCAACCCATGAAATTTGACTTCCCTGATGAGGACATCATGTTTCTCAAAGCTAAAGACTGCGAGGAACCACTTCCGGAGGAGGGGCCAGACCCTGAATCCAAATGGAGTCTGATGTTTGATGGGGCTGTCAATATGAATGGGTGCGGAGTTGGAGCAGTCCTTATCACGCCGGAAGGTGTTCATATGCCTTTCACTTCCCGAATAACTTTCGGGTGCACCAACAATGAAGCAGAGTACGAAGCTTGTATAATGGGGATCGAGGAGGCGATTAATCTACGGATTAAAACCCTTGATATATTTGGTGATTCAGCCTTGGTAATCAACCAAGTGAAAGGGAGTTGGTACACGCACCAAGCAAATCTAGTGCCGTATAGAGATTATACGAGGAGATTGCTGACATTTTTCACAACAGTGAAACTGTACCATATTCCTCGAGATGAGAATAGGTTCGCTGATGCCTTGGCCACTTTGTCTTCCATGATCAAAGTGCAAGGATGGAACCATGTACCTAAGATTGAGGTATCCCGCCTTGACAGACCAGCATTTGTGTTTGCGGTAGATGCAACGTCTGATGACAAGCCATGGTTTCATGACATTAAGTGTTTCTTGAAAAGTCAAGAGTACCCGTCCGGAGCATCGTCCAAAGACAGGAAGACGTTGAGAAGGTTAGCTGGTAGTTTCTTCTTGAACAAAGATGGCGTGCTGTATAAAAGAAATTTTGACACGGTCCTGCTTAGATGTGTGGATAGACATGAAGCAGACTTGTTGATGATTGAAGTGCACGAAGGCTCCTTCGGTACTCACGCCGGAGGGCATGCAATGGCTAAAAAGTTGTTAAGGTCGGGATATTATTGGTTGACTATGGAGTCAGATTGTTGCAAATATGCCCGCAAATGCCATAAATGCCAGATCTATGCAGACAAGGTGCATGTGCCTCCAAATCCGTTGAGTATCATGTCGTCGCCTTGGCCGTTTGCCATGTGGGGCATTGATATGATCGGAAAGATTGAGCCTACAGCTTCCAATGGTCATCGTTTCATCTTGGTGGCAATTGATTACTTCACCAAGTGGGTTGAAGCCGCATCCTATGCCAATGTTACAAAACAAGTGGTCGCCCGTTTCTTAAAACGGGATATCATTTGCTGATATGGAGTTCCCGAAAGAATCATTACTGATAATGGTTCTAATTTGAACAATAAGATGATGGCTGAGTTATGCCGGGACTTCAAAATCGGGCATCACAATTCTTCTCCGTACCGCCCAAAGATGAATGGCGCGGTCGAAGCGGCCAACAAAAATATCAAGAAGATTGTACAGAAGATGGTTGTCACGTACAAAGATTGGCATGAGATGTTGCCATTTGCTTTGCATGGGTATCGAACGTCGGTACGCACGTCCACTGGGGCAACCCCATTCTCACTTGTATATGGTATGGAGGCAGTGCTACCGGTTGAAGTAGAGATTCCGTCCCTCAGAGTTATGATGGATGTTAAGCTAGATGAAGCTGAATGGGTACGAGCCAGATTTGATCAGTTGAGCCTTATTGAGGAAAAGCGATTGGCGGCTGTATGTCATGGGCAACTATATCAGCGCAGAATGAAACAGGCATTTGACCAAAAGGTGCGTCCTCGGGTTTATAAAGTCGGAGATGTGGTACTCAAAAGGATCCTTCCTCCCAATACAGATCACAGGGGCAAATGGACTCCTAATTATGAAGGTTCATTCGTGGTTAAAAAGGTCTTTTCGGGCGGAGCTTTATTGCTTACAACCATGGATGGCGAAGACTTTTCATCCCCTGTCAACTCGGACGTAGTCAAAAAATACTTCGCATGAATAGACCCGCTGGATAATAAAAATAAAAAAATCCAGGCAAAAAAGGGCATCCCGGCGAACCAAAAACAGAATAAGGTTCGGGCAAAAATTAGGGATATAATTAAAAAAAATTTTGTACACCCGGTAAGTTGAAAACCCGAAAGGGCAATTTAGGCAAAAAAGGGTATCCTGGTGGATCGAAAACCTGAAAGGGCGGTCCACACAAAAGAGGGATTTAAGCGAATGACTACGGTTTGAGTTATCTGTACCCTGTCACCGTTTGAACAACTGACGTTCTGAAGGATAGGAATCGGTCTGATCATTCCTCAGAAGGCAAGGTCGGGGAGTTTTGAAGACATACTGGTCATAACAGAATGGAAACTCAGTGGAATTCCGTTTTCACATTGCCATTAGGATAGTTTCTTTTCTCAATTTTCAGCGATCACCTCTTTCCAGGGATTGCTTCCAGATGTAATTGCCTATTCTGGGCTCTCAGTCAATAAATTGAATTTCAGTAAAAAGCTTTCTATTTTTGTTTTATTGCTTTGTTTGCAAAAACGTCCTAATTTTTGATAAAACATTGCATTTGAAAACATGGCAGCCTTGCAATAACATGCGCAGAAAAAATATTTGAAATTACTTCGAATGTTGAATACTCCCGGATGGTGGATTCTAGCCACGCAATATTCGGGGCATGTGGGCATATTCTTTTGTTGCAGGTAGCAGGTGCAGATGATTTTAAGCACAAGACCAGCAATAAATCACCCCACGCAAAAGACGGGGGCAATTATGGGTAAGGAGATCGGCGTTCATCGTTCGGTCGACGATTGTTCATAACGGGTCGATATCAGTGAATTAAGTTCAACTGGGTACCGTTGCATCTTATTAAGTCGATTCTCTCATTCAGTACTTCCAACAGTTACAAGCTTTTCTATATCGATAACGGTCACAGGTTCCCCAAAAGAGTGGTCTCGTCGACACCGAAACTGATGGTCATTATCCCCAGCGAAGTCACAAGAGTTTGAAGAGGCTAGATCTTCTGTAAAATCCTCTTATGACATCCTTTGCGGGGACGAATTGTTGTGTTGTCCAAGCATGGGGCATGTTTGTTTCCCCAGCATGAAGTGTTGATCACCCCCAGTAGAGTTTGAGGACAGTTGGTCTTCTGTAAAATTCTCTCAAAAGGCATTCCCCAACACGAGACGCTTTAAAGCAGTTTTCTCCAGCAGAGTTTGTTATAAACTCGTCATCCCCAACGGAATTGTCCAAAGGGAAAGCTCGCCTAACATGGGGCATTGTGGTACTCATCCTAAGCTTGACAGTCATATTCTTCAGCAGACTACTGTGGATTTGCTTTGGGTTTCCCCAACAGATCTCTAAGGACTCTTTCTAGCAAGTTGCAGTAGAATGTTCTAACCAGGATTTGCATATCCCTGGCAGAGTAGCCCTGATACCCAGCAAGATCGTATCTCTGGTCATGGTATCCCCACAGAGGTCAGCATCGAATCTTGTCAGCAATACTCCCCAGCTGAGTTGTCGTTCTCTCCGCAGAGGTTTATCAGATCGACAGAATCTATTCCTCAACAAGGATGGTACAGCCTTTCCCTAGCCGGGTCAGAAGGTTGATAATCCCTATAAAGGATCTTGGGTTGAATAAATCCCCAAGCAGAGTTTTAATGGCTCATTTCCCCAGCAGGACGTCATTTAAAAATTCTCATCCCCAGCGGAGTTGCTGTGACCAGAATCCAGCCCCAAACAGATGGAATAATTCCTGCCAGAGTCGTCATTCCCTCATTTCTTAAAGTCCAATTTATTTTTGGCAAGCTTGACAATTCGAAGCAGACGGATTGTTCATCCATTCGCCAGCAGAGATATTATCCTTTTAGGAGTCTCCGAGATTAAATCATTGATTGTGGTTCCTCAGCAGAGTCGGCAGAGATGTCTGACGCAGATGCAGAGAGTAATTCAATTTTGAAATTCTCAAAGTCCAACAGTGGATTGGCAAAAGTCCGTCTTCGGGTGGCAAAAGTCCAACAGTGGATTGGCAAAAGTCCGTCTTCGGGTGGCAAAAGTCCAACAGTGGATTGGCGAAAGGTCCATCTAAGGGTGGCATATTCTCAAAGTCCAACAGTGGATTGGCAAAAGTCCGTCTTCGGGTGGCAAAAGTCCAACAGTGGATTGGCAAAAGTCCGTCTTCGGGTGGCAAAAGTCCAACAGTGGATTGGCAAAAGTCCGTCTTCGGGTGGCAAAAGTCCAACAGTGGATGGGCGAAAAGTCCATCTAAGGGTGGCATATTCTCAAAGTCCAACAGTGGATTGGCAAAAGTCCGTCTTCGGGTGGCAAAAGTCCAACAGTGGATTGGCGAAAGGTCCATCTAAGGGTGGCATATTCTCAAAGTCCAACAGTGGATTGGCAAAAGTCCGTCTTCGGGTGGCGAAAGTCCAACAGTGGATTGGCAAAAGTCCATCTTCGGGTGGCACGAAGCTGCAAAGTCCACCAGTAGTGTGGCAGGCCAGTAGTCGTCTGGAGTTGCATAAAAGACATTATCAAAGTCCACCAGTAGTGTGGCAGGCCAGTAGTCGTCTGGAATTGCATAAAAGACAGTATTAAAGTCCACCAGTAGCGTGGCAAGCCAGTAGTCGTCTGGCGTCGTTCAAAAGACAGATCTCTCCGACGTTTCATCGAAGATTCAATCCAGCAGTCTCGTTGGGTTTATATCCCTGTTATTCTTCATCATCCAGAGCAAATTTTTGGTTATATTTGGTATTCAATCACTATATACCTTGAAAGTCCGAAAGCAATTGCTTTCAGGCATTCAGGTCTACAGCGCTTGAATAGGGGCAGCTGTAATACCCCAAAATTTGCTCTCCCTCTTTGTCATCATAGCATGGCATTATCATTTATCATATCATATCCACCTCATTAACATTACATTGCATTTAACATAGAAAAATGAAGCATGGCATCCTTCTTACCATCAGGGCATGTGATCAGGTGGAAGGTGGACAATCAAGGGATCATTCAAAGCACAAAAGGTCAATCAAGTGCCCTCAAGGCAAGCCAAGAGTCTCTCATGTCTCATACCATCTCAATTGATCATCCACAATCTCAAGGAAGTGAGATCCAATGGGAGATTGAAGCAATACATACTTCAACATGCAAGAGGTTCAAAAACTGAAGGAAAACCCTCAAAAGAGATAGCTCATTGATTCAAAGTCATTCTCAA
The DNA here is from genome assembly GCA_022829125.1 of Lathyrus tuberosus. Lineage (NCBI taxonomy): Eukaryota > Viridiplantae > Streptophyta > Magnoliopsida > Fabales > Fabaceae > Lathyrus > Lathyrus tuberosus. The sequence continues at coordinate 3,635,941 of JALAZF010000261.1, read as the reverse complement.
GTGGCATTTCTCATCATCCTTTAAGAGGATACACAACATGCTCTGAGGAATTTGAAATTGAAGACTGCACTTTTTCCTCCTAACCAGAAGGGGCTGAAATTAGGGTTTCCAATTAAATCAGGGTATCTCTGATTTTTTGGACAAAACTTGTTGTCATGGTATTCCATATGTCCCTAAGTGTATGTATGTGGAAAATTGCATCTCAATTGGTTTTAGAAGTGGTTCAATTGGAAGAAAGATCAAGAATCAGAGAAATTGGGGCAAAGTCAAATAATCAGAGGAAAAAGTCAACTCTTGACTTTTTGAGGCCAAGTTCATGAAATTCATGTTACATATGTCCAATGTACAAAATTTGATCAAGAAACTCCAAAGGAATCATGAAAAAATCAAGATGTAAAAAGTTGCCATTTTTGGATGAAGTAGGGTTGCTAAAAATAGCAAGTTTTGGCCATTTTGCATCAGAGTTTGAACCAAGGCCATTTAAATTTGGAGCACCAAATGAAAAATCCACTCTGCCTCAATGAAAGATCTTGTTTTAAGCTTCAAATCCATGTGTAGAACATCTCCATTGGATAAAAATTGAGAGAGATATGATTGATCAAAGTTGGAGGAAAGTAGGCCAAAAACCATGCCATGACCAGGTTTGGCCAAGCTCGCGCGCAGTCATTTTCACAAACAGATGGTGGGCCAAATGTACACTCATTTTTCTATTGGTCAGAGACGTCAAATGAAAAATCTTTCAACATGAAAGTTGCTCCCCTATGTGAGAGCTTCAAGAGTGATGTTTATGTTTTTTTCATTTGATCAATGTATGGAGAGTTATGATGGTCCAAACATGAGGGTGTTACACTGAATTTCCATAGGCACCAAGGCCTTGCCTGTAGACCAATTCACACGTCCATGCACCAGTTGGTTTTCCTTCTGTTTCGAGCCATTTTTGATCATGTTCCAAGCCTCAATTCTATCTAATTTCAACATCAACAATGTCCTATAGTGTGTCCTCTCTCCAATGGCATCAAAATTTCGTCATTTCATGCAATGCACCTAGAGAAATTCATCCTCAAACAGCCATGGTTTCATTGGTGTGAGGCTGCCAAGGATGAATGTTGACATTGTGGTTTTTGATCCAGTTTGCATGCAGGCTATTACATCATCCACATTGCTTCATTTGGACAAACAACAATATCTTACACTCATGCCATGCCATGCTCTCATACACCAAAGAGGAAAAAACAAAAACTTGTGGTGCAAGCTTGCTGTTACACAACATACGTCACTACCATCCCTTCTAATCACCACCATACCACATCATGAGCTCACTCTCACCTGAACAAAACCTTAACCCGTGCCAATAACTAACAGGACTCAGTTAGTTAACTCAAACTCAGTTAACTAACTCAGTTAACTTGAGTTCTAACCATCAACCACACCAGTTAACTCCTAACCACAACTATATAAGCTAAACTCTGCACAATTAGAAGGGGATTCTCATTTTTCACTCTCACTCCAAATTGCTCTCACTTTTCTCTCAGAGTTCTCTCCATTCTCTCTCTGATTTCACACGAGTTCTTCACACGTTCTCACCTTGATCTTCATCAATTGTTCATCATCAAGCATTTCTGATCAAGAACAAGCTGAAGTAAGAGCAAGCTATCGAGAGCAGCAACTTCTCCAATTGGAATCTCAGTTCATTGTCTTCAAAATCCAAAGGTTCAGAGCATTTATTTTGCTCTTAGGAAGCTCAAGATCAATCTCTCATCTCTGGTTTTCTGTTGATTCAAGAGTTCGCCAATTTCAGGTTTCAAAATTTCTCAAACTTTAATTGCACGATTTTATCCTGTTTTGACTTGTTGATGTGTTGTTTGAGCTTATTAGAAGCTATGTGAAGCTGGCTAGTTGATAGAGCTCCTTAGGAGTTTAGAACTGAAACTTAGGGCAAAGTTTCTCTTCTTCGATTCTCTTTATTCATGCTTGATCTGTGAATTTTGTTGCTGAATTTGTGTTCCTCATGAGATTAGCTTTCGTTTGATACCTAGTTTGTTGATTTCTGGAAGCATGTGATATTTACAGTGCCGGAGAGTGGCCGGAGAAGGTGACCGGAGGTCCCTCTCCGGCCGGTGAGGTTACATTAGGGTTTTGCATGCCAGATTAAGTCACAGCCGTTGATTTCGTTTGATCTAATGCTCACAATGGTGACAACACATAAAAACGCACATGCCTCTCACATGCTCATTCTGATTTTATTTTTAAACTTTGTGTAACGCAGTACACCGTAGGTAACGTGTTCCCTCACGCGTGTGTGTTGATTTCAATTACTTTGACTTTGGTTTGACTTGGACTTGATCTGATGGTTGGGAGTGAGTCAAGATTGTTGACTGAGGGTTCATGTTTGTTAGTGTGTTATGCGCGTAGCTGGACCTAAGCCAGATTGATATCCACACCCCCTTGGTTAAGGCCCAATGTAATTTGAACTGAATAGTTACTAGGCATGCACCCCCATTCACATTTACATTCCATTTTATTTTTTCCATTTTGCTACACGTTTCATAATTATTTTTTTAAAATACCAAAACATATTGGAAAATTCTACAAAAATTCATGTGAATTCTCAAGACATTTAGGAAATTTTTCATGATTTTATTTTCTGATTTTAAGACCTTTTTGCCCCTGTTCCATAATTTTCTTTGAATTTCCATTTAGATGCATTCTAAGCATGATACATGAATTTGTTTAATTTTGTTCTTGCTCATTACCAACTATTTTGACATGATTCTTTTTGCATTGATTCACTAATACATTGAAGCATGTTAGATGATTTTTGTTTGTTTTTTAGGTCACTTTATTACATGTTTTGATGCCTATATTTGCACCACTTTGCATGATGTTTCAATTTGACCTAATTGCATGGTTTGAAGTCATTTTTGCTTTGAATTTTTACATGCTATCTTGATGTATGATGCATTTCTGACCTAGGCACTCCAATACCATGTTTTCATAATTTTCATGAGGCCATTTGATTTTTGTTTGATGCATTACCTTTGAAGTATAATACATGTCATGTCATTTTAACTTTAGTGCATGTTTGCATGATTTCTTTTGTACATACTTGCATGATCATTTGCCTACTTTGTGAACTACTCACTTGACATTATAGGTCATTGGTACATATTACATGTCATCCTTGCATGTTGATTTTTATTTGAACTTTGTGCATCATTAACATGTATTGTTTGCACTTTCTTTTTGAACTTTCATTTCAATTCTCCTTATATTATTTCTTGAATGTCTTGAAGTTGATTCATAAATACTTTTGAGATGTTCATAAACCATTTTCCATTTAGTTTCAATTCTGGTTGTTGATTTACATGTTCCATTTATGCATGTCCTCTTCATTTCTTTCCATCTTTCATCTACCCTTTCTTCTTGTAACATGTTTAAATGCTAATGGATGATGCTTGTTGCCTATTCACTTGTACTTGTATGATGATATTCATTTGTTGACCATATGATGCCCATTCTGGTTGTGGTTCTAGGATTTGTTTTCTCATTTAATTCTTTTGAGTTTTATGATGCATTACATGTTCTTTTACTTCTTATACTTCTTATACATGTTTACTAACCATGTAGGGGCTTTGGTAAGTTTCAATTGAGTGTGGATAAGGAATCCACATTCAACTTCTATCCTTTCTCTTTTACAATTCCATTTTGTGTTTTGTTAAGCACTTATGTGTTTTCTTTTAATAACTCATCACTTTCCCTTTGTGAATTACAATTCATCTTCTACTTTGGAAGTGAATTGTTTAATTCTTTCTTTCTTTAGACTTTAGGTTGAAACCTCACAAACCTTTAGGATCACTCTCTTTAATCTTCAATTAGGATTGAGTCTTAGTCCATATAGGTTTTACCTTTTCTCCTCCCTTGAGTCTCTTTTCTCATCTCAAAGAAAATTCAAAACATATAATAAAGGTAGGCATTTATTGCATTTAGGCCTTTCATATAAAGAAAAGATTATAAGGGGTCTTCTCTTGTAATCTTAAAATGTATAGCATATAGCCCATCTTGGGTCAATGTGTTAAACATTTGATCTTGTATGAGGGACTTAAATGCAATACTTGTTGAAAATACAAATAAATAAAAAACACTTCTTCATTTCTTAATCAACAAAAACACTTAATAAATACAAGTATGCTAGTGTGTTTGAACCTTGATAATTGGAACTAAGTGTGAGGGTCTTCTTCACCCTTAGTGTGCTTTCTTACCCATTCCATCTTGGAATGTGAGAAGGTACACATTCCAATGACTAAGATCCAGGTACACTGTCGTATGCAAACAAATCCAAGACACCTCCTTCTAAAGGACAAAAACAAACAATAACGTCTTTCCTTCGGGAATTCTTTTCTCATCTCATTCATTCTCAACGCACTAACGCGCTTCTACTCGTTCTCTTGCAAGATGGTAACGCACTCGGACCAGCGAGCCTGCAACACCTGAGCTAGAACGTGAGCCGTTCTCTAAAAAACACAATTCATCCCCGGTGAGGGGAACTACGTCGCTCTGATTCTCATGTTCCCGATGAGATACGTAGGCAGTGGGGTAGGGCCCATGCGAGCACTTCTTTTATTTTCCCTACATTTGTTTCTTTTTCTTTCCATTTCTTTCTTTCAGTTCCTTTTCCAGTATCCTTTCTTTACACCCTTTGATCGAAACAGCAAGCGTGGATCCCATCGGGTACGATGGACGCGTGGGGGTGCTAATACCTTCCTCTCGCGTAACCGACTCCCGAACCCATTTCTCTTGGTCGCGAGACCATGCTCTTTCCTTCTCTTCAGGTTTACGCGGTGTTTCCTTTCCCTCTCTTGGGATAAATACACATTGCTGGCGACTCTGTTCGGTGCCACTTTCGCGTTTGTACTAGGATGAAAATCCCGGGAGCGACACCCGTCAACAAGACTGACGTTGACGGTCCATCTTCTCTCCTCGAAGATCCCCGTTTTCTGAGAGACGGGGCCATAGCCTCTCCTTCCCCTATTCTTGCCGATCGCGAAGACGACCAGCTCTCGCTAGCCATCCTCCCGTTCCTGCCCCGCCCAACATCGATCCGATCGTGGTGGCCCTTCTGGAGGCGATCAACAAAACCAACCTCCCGATCCTTCAGCAAAACGAAAGGATCGGAGCCTTGGAGGAATCTGCTCGACCAAGATCTTCCCCTCCTCCGAGGAAGAACCATCGACGATCCAAGAGCCCGCAACCTCGACGAGAAGTCGACCGAAGGCTGCGCCAGGAGCCAGAATTTCACGTTGTCCGAAAATGCGACCAGGTTTCCCCGCAGAACCAACACTCTCCCGGCCACAAGAGGACCCGAAGAGACAAGCAGTCACCTCCGGTCAGGTCAAAGGACCGGACCCGTCCACCTTCTCCTCGAAGGGGTCGCCGTCACGAGCGAGTCGTCCGGTCCCTGTCACTAACCAGTTCCAGCAGCGATGATGAGCCTCACGACCCATTATCCCAAGAAATCTTGGAAACACGCCTGCCCAAGGGCTTGGAGAAGCCCCCAGCACTGGGCACGTACGACGGTACGACTGACCCCGACGAGCACATCGAAAACATCGATGCGTTGTTAGATTACCGTGGCGTCCGGGGCGCCATCAAGTGCCACCTATTTCCAACCACGCTCCGAAAAGGGGCAATGACTTGGTACAAGCAGCTGCCCGAAGAGTCCATCACGTCGTGGAAGCAACTGGGCAGAATGTTCTCCCGACATTTCACAGCGTCGCGGCGCCACCCCAAGACTGAAGCTTCCCTTGGGGCCATAATCCAAGGAAAGGACGAACCTCTCTAGACATACATCGAGAGGTTCAACAAAGAAGCGGTATAGATCCCTACAACGGACGAGATGAAACAAATTCTTGCTCGAGCAAGGACTCCGCCCAGGCTCAGAATTCTCTAAAGTCGTTGGCCTCGCACCTCCGAGGAACCTGGATGCCCTCCTCCTCAAGGCACAGCCGCACATTCAGTACGAGGAGAAGGAAGCGGCCAACTCCGTCCGAGCTTCCCGCCACCAAGAGAACGCTCGGGCCTCCAGAGGCGAAGAAGCCTCGACGTCCCGTCGAGGAGAAAGGAAGCGCGAAGATCGTCCACGGGACTCCCGCGACAGCAAGGGACCCTTCGGACGATTCCACGACTATACCCCCTAACCGTTTCAAGGGAAAAGATACTATCTGAATGCACGAATTCAGAATTCAAGCAAGCAGGGGTACGTTTCCCCAAGAAAATATCGGCCAAACCCAACGCCAACAAATCGAAGTACTGTCGTTTCCATAAGAGTCATGGCCACACTACCAAAGACTGCATCCATTTGAAGGATGCTATCGAGATACTGATCAGGAATGGCCACCTGAAACAGTTCATTAAGAAGAAAGATGCTCCCCGGCAGGACGCCCAGGAGTCCAAAAAGGTAGAGGAAGAGGTGCCTTCCTCGGAAGAGGCCAACATCCAGGTCGCCATGTCCGTATCACGGCCAGAGGACTTCTATGTCCCATATTGCCTACTTCGCGGCCCACAGCCCGTGGGAAACATTCCCCTCCGCCATGGTCATCTCGGGCGGGGGCTTCAATAAAGTCACGGTGGGCTCCCTGAAAAGGAAATTCGAGCACCTAATCAAAACGAGGTCCAGCAAGATAACCACGCTCGACCAAGCCCAGAAGGGCTCCGTCCCCATCTCCTTCTACAGGGAAGAGCTCCTCGGAGGGTCGCCGAACTCGAACATACCCTTACTCGTCAGAGCTCGAATGGTGAACTTCGATGTTCGCAGAATCCTCGTCGACCAAGGCAGCTCGGTCGACATTATGTACTCCCATCTGTTTTCAACGCTTCAGTTGGGCGAATCACACCTCACCCCCTATGTGGGGTCTGATTTGCAAGGATTCAACGGATCAGTGACCAAACCTTGGGGGTACGTTTAACTGATCGTAACCTTTGGATCGGCAGAAATGGCCAAGTCCTTCAAAGTACAGTTTCTGGTGATAGATTGCCCATCACTGTACCAGTGTATCTTCGGAAGACCAACATTGGCTGAGTTGGTAGTTGTGCCTTCAACCGTCCACCTCAAGATGAAGTATTTCACCTCAAAGGGGATGGTCGCCACCCTCCACGGCGACATCGAAGTCGCACGACGATGTTTCCAAGCAGCCACGAAGGGACTCAACGCCATCACCTTCAAGCCAAAGGCACGAGCAAGCCAGCCCTGCCCAGCAGTTCCGAGGAAGCCAAGCCTCTGCCTCAGGTCGACTCCATTAACCTCGACAGTCGCTTCCCTGAAGAGGACCAGCAGGAGGACCAAGCAGCTTCAACAAGCTCGTCTACCCTGTCCAGCAGCAGCTCCCATCCGATGCGCCCAATCTGGGATGGCAACTTTAAGCTCGTTTTGTTCGGTGACGACCCCCGGCGGGGAGTAAAGATTGGAGTGGACCTCCCCGACACCGCGAGGAAGCAACTCAAGACCTGCCTTCATGAGAACGCCGACCTCTTCTCCTGGAACGCCGCCGAGATGTCCGACTTGGACCCGTCTGTCACCTGCCATCAACTCACGATTGACCCGGCCGCCAAAGCAGTAGCACAACGTAGGAGAAAGCAGTCTCCGGAGAAAACGGAGGCTGTAGAAAAAGCTGTAAAGGATCTCCTCGAGGCCAAATTCATCTCGGAGGCCAAGTACACCACTTGGCTCTCCAACGTTGTACTTGTGAAAAAATATAATGGCAAATGGTGAATGTGCATTTACTATACCGATCTTAATAAGGCATGCCCGAAGGATGCCTACCCTCTCCCCAATATTGATAAACTTGTTGATAATTCTGCCGGTTTTAAACTTTTATTATTCATGGACGCCTATTCGGGCTATAATCAAATTCCAATGGCAATGAGCGATAAAAAATACACGCCTTCATGACCGAATCGGGCAACTATTACTACAACATAATGCCCTTCGGCCTGAAGAACGTCGGTGCGACCTATCAAAGAATGATGAACAAAGTCTTCCGGGGAGAGATAGGCGACATGCTCGAAATCTATATGGACGACATGATCGTTAAATCCCACGAGGAGGCCTATCATACTGTCCATCTGAGGAAGGTCTTCGAACAGGCCAGGAAGTACAAGATGCGTTTCAACCCGGAGAAATGCACGTTCAGTGTCCGGGCAGGCAAATTCCTCGGCTTCTACTTAACAGGAGGAGGAATAGAGGTCAATCCCGATAAGTGTCGGGCGTTCTCCGAGTTTCCAACGCCCAAGTCGAAGAAGTTTATCCAATCCCTCAACAGGATGCTTGCGTCATTATCCCGCTTCGTGGCCAAATCTGCCCAGTACGCCCTGCCATTCTTCAAACTCCTCCGCAAGGAGGCAGCGTTCGAATGGATCGAGGAATGCGACCAAGCTCTCCTCCACCTAACGGGCACTTTCAGAACCACCAGTCCTCTCACGCCCAGACAACGGCGAAACTTTGTACCTGTATCTCGTTGTAGCAACCGAGGCAGTAAGCGCCGCTCTCATCCGCGAGACACCTGACGGGCAGAAGCCCATATACTTCACGAGCAAAGCACTGCAAGGACCAGAGTTGAGATACCAATAGATTGAAAAAGTGGCAGTGGCCCTCATCAACGTAGCTAGAATACGTAGACACTACTTTCTAGCCCACACGATTGTGGTTCGAACAGATCAACCCATAAAGCAGCTACTAGGACGACCAGACATGGCCGGTAGGATGCTCAAATGGTCGCTCGAGCTGTCCGAATTCGACATCTAGTACGAGAGCAGGAAATCCCTCAAGGCCCAAGCTTTGGCCGACTTCGTCGCAGAGATGACGTTCGCAGACTACCCCACCTGCGGAGCATGCAAATGGACCATTTTCATAGACGGGGCCTCCAGTTCGGCGGGAAGCGGGGCAGGCATCATAGTGGAAAGCGACGAGGGAATCATTGTTGATGTATCACTCACCCTGTCCTTCCCCACCTCTAACAACTAGGCTGAGTGTGAAGCCTTCCTCGTCGGGTTACGCTTGGCCGAGGACCTTGGCGCGGAAGAAGTCGTCATTTGCACAGATTCACAACTCGTGGCCCTTTAAGTCCGAAGGGAATATCAAGCCAAAAATGACAACCTAACCGAATACTTAGCCCTGGTCAAGAAAAAGATGATGAAGTTCGCAGCGGTGGAAGTAAAACATGTTCCCCGCGAACACAATGTCCGGGCAGACGTTTTGTCCAAACTAGCCAGCACAAAGAAGAAAGGCGGAAACAAGTCTATCATACAAGAAGTACTTCCTCGACCCAACATTGAGAAAGCTTCCCCGACCGTCGATGTACAAGTGGTCGGCGACAGCCATTGCTGGATGACCCCCGTTTACAACTACCTCGCTAGAGACGAACTCCCGTCCGACCCTAAAGAGGCCAGCGTAGTTAGGAGAAGGGTCTGCTCCTATGTCCTGATCTAAGATAAACTCTACCGGCAAGGATTCTCCATCCCGCTGCTCAAGTGTGTCGAGGAAGAAATGGTCGCCCATATCTTGCGCGAAATCCACGAAGGAATCAACGCCCAACATCTCGGAGGAAGGTCCCTTGCCCGAAAGGTCATCCGAGCAGGATATTACTGGCCAACCATGCAACCTGACGCTAGAGAACATGTGAAGAAATGCGATAAATGCCAACGGCACTGGGACATGCACCTAGCTCCACCTAACGAGCTCAAATATATGTCCTCCCCGTGGCCATTCGCCTGGTGGGGCCTGGACATCCTGGGACCATTCGTGGTAGGATCAAACCAGAACAAATACTTAATAGTAGGCGTGGACTACTTCACAAAATGGATAGAAGCGGAGGCGCTAGCCAAGATAACTGCCCTCAACATACTATGTTTCTATAAACGAAACATCCTCGTACGTTTTGGCATCCCCCAAGCGATAGTCACAAACAATGGGACACAGATCACTGACAGGAAGTTCCAAGACTTCGTCGCCCAGTTGGGCACGAAGCAACACTTCGCATCCGTCGAACATCCCCAAAAAAATGGGCAAGCTGAAGCGGCGAACCGAGTCATCCTTCGGGGCCTCAAACGAAGGCTGGACGAAACGAAGAAAGCTTGGGTCGAGGAGCTGCACAGTGTCTTATGGGCATATTTCACAACTCCACACTCTTCAACCGGGGAGATACCCTTTCGCCTGGCTTATGGGACCGAAGTTGTGATCCCCATCGAAGTTCACGTACCCTCCAAGCGGACAGAGTCGCCCTTATTCGAGGAGATGAATGACGAATCATTAAGTGAGGAACTCGACCTCGTCGAGGAAGTCCGGTCTGGGGCAGCCCTCCGCAAAGCCTCGTTAAAACAAAAAATTATCATCAGGCATAATGCCAAGGTGATACGACGAGAGTTCGACGTGGGAAGCCTTGTCCTAAGGAAAAACCATAAGGACTTTCGCGAAGGCAAACTAGCCGCTAACTGTGAAGGACCCTATCGTGTCCAAGCAAACATGGAGAATGGGGCCTATTACCTAGAACATCTCAATGGGGAAGAACTTGCTCGACCATGGAACGCCAAAAAGCTGAAGCAATATTACAACTAAGGCCTTAACTGTCGGTTTGATCCGTCACAACGATGAGCATCTCACACCGACCATGATGCGCGCCTAAGTACAAGCTTCGCACGCCAGAAAAGAAGAACCCCGCTCAGGAATGAGCCAGGTCTCTGCTCGACAGTGGTCCCTCAATCGAGCACCGCCGTCGTCAAAGTACCACGACGGGCAGAACACCCAGCTCGCGATGGGAGGTCCACGCCGTGAACTCGGGCCTCAAACGCGACCTGAGCTCCGCTCTCTCGCCCGGACATTCCCTGGCCGTTCGACCAGTACCCCTCACTGACGAACACATCTACAACGAGCAATTCCCCAAAACTTAAAGCAAAAGAAAACTAATCCCTAGTACGGACATACACGCATGGCGAGCATATATACAAACACTTAGCAGAATTAAAAGTGGATAAAACCATGCAAATCACGAAACCGGCCACGAGGACCGGACACATACATAATTAAAAATAATAAGTGGCCAGAAGGACACATTTGTGCTTGTTACATAAACAGGGGGCCACGCCCCCATCCAAAATAAGTTACAACAATTACACGACACGCAGGCCGGACAAAATTACAACAACAAACAAAAATCTTCATTCATCCATCTGGTCAGTCTGCTTGGCGTTAGGCTGAGGCTCCTGGCTCTCCACGGGCTGAACCTCAGCATGCTCTTCGAGGAGGGCGTCCGGTCTGATTATCCAGTCGTCTTCAATGTGCACCAGATAGTGGTTACCCTCGGTGGAAAATTCAAGTTCGGGGTTCACCACCCGCAATTGAGACACGACGTTCCTAAAGGATTCGTCTGTGATAACGATGTTGTCGTCCTCGGCCGCCAACATACGGGCAACTAGCTCAGACCTTATCTTAATCTCCTTCACGTCCTCGAGTTCATCTTCGCCCAGAGCATTAGCTGACCTCAGCTGCTCGACCAGTTCCTCTGCCGCTTTCTTCTCCACGGCCAGCGTGGAGTTCTCCTTCTTCAACCTGGACACCTCCTCGTCCGCCTTCTTTCGGGCATCATTAGAACTCCTAGCCTCCTCCTTGGCCTTCCTCGCTGTCTCCTCAAGGGATGCTATGGTAGCCCGAGCAGTTCTCAGTTCAGACTCAGTTGCAGAGTCCCCTTCAGCATAAACGGCCGCCATCTCCAACATTCTGACTAGCGCAGAAGAATCTTGGGCCACCAGCACCCTCTTGCTCGGGCGATCCATGCCTTTCAGCAGGAGAGATTCTGCCCGCGACACAACCAAGGACGTTCCCTCAAAGAACCGTCTGTCATGAATGCACGGAGGGAGTTCGAACTTCCCTTTTTCAGGGGCCCGAGTGAGATCTACCCCTTCGGTGGCCCTGAACCGCTTGGACTGTGAAGCCAGAGGCAAGGGATATCCCTGGGGGGCAGGAGTGGGAAAAGAGACCTCCGCAGCAGGATGAGGAGGAGTGGGGGCACGATGGGAGAATCGGGTCTTGGGAGAAGCCGCCCCGGACTTGTTCCTCGCTAAAGCATTCTTTACCATCCTTTCGTGAGCAAGAGGTATCTCACCTGCACAAACAAAATACGAACATGTTAGACGAGGAAGGAAACATAAGTCGGATAATTAAAACAACTAAAACTACCGAGCAGCTTGTGAACTTCCGCAGAGGTCTTGCACTTCAGGAGTGCCTTGGTGTTAATGAAGCGATATTCAACCCTCTGGCTGCCATCCTCCTCGAAGATCGGGGAACCCTTCTTCGTTCAGCATTCAGTGAGGCGGAAGGAGTTAACATACTTTACCAGCGTCTCGTAAGCAGCGGCATCCTGCCCATCTAGGTTGTGCGGCTGGAGGACATATTCGTTAGGCTCCTTGGTAAAGTGGCCAGGTCCCCAATGAAAGGGGAACTTAAACCGTCTCTCCCCGATAAACCTCCCAGCCTCATCGCACAGGTCGTTACCCTCCTCGTCATCTTCGATCTCCCAGACATACGTGTTATCCTGGGCAGCTTCCGATACGGGCTCTATGATGTAAAACCTCTCCTTGAACATCTGTATCGATTCTAAAAAGGGCTTAAACAGCTTGCGAGGCTGTTTCAACGAAACCCAATTGTACCTCTTCCCCGTCAGCTGCCATTGAAGATGAAATACAGTGAAAAATAAGCGGAGAGTAGCCCCTATCCTCAAGTACTCGCACACTAGCTCAAATGCCCGAATGAAGGCCAGCGAGTTCGGATGCAGCTGCGTCGGGGCCAAATCCAGATGCACGAACACTGACTACTGGAAATCAGTGAACGACAACCTCAGTCCCAGTTCCTTGAAAGCGTACTCGTACATAGCGAAACGCTCCCCGAAATTTGTGCAGACCCTATCGTCCTCGGAGGGAAAGTGCACCTTCCACTCCCCCTCTGGCCCGACGACCGCGAAGACATCCCCCAGATACATCGCGAAGGTAGATACATGCTCGGCTGGCTCAGCCACCATCCACTCCTCTTTGGAGCCTTCAATAGTATCCTCTTCCATATCTTCTTCCTCCCCGGCTGTGCAGGGGACACTCGAGGATTCCGAACTACTACTTTCCGAGGAGGTCGCTTCCTCCTCGGACGAATCTATTATAATCTCCCCGTATGGCCCTGTCGCCATGTCAATCACCTGAAAAGCAGAGAAAAAAGTGAATTCGACGAAAGATCAAATCCACCCTTCCACCGCTAGTCAAGTGAAAGGGCGCGCGAAGGGCTGAGGATGACGTCCCCGGCCTAAGCCCTAACATCAAAGTGAAAATTCAAGAGCCTCCCCGCGAGGAGACGGTCGAGACAAACCACTATTGGACGAGGAACTTCCCCGAGTTTATTCCCAGTTTCCGTTTGAAGCTCCGTCGGAAACTGCAAAGCTTCACCAAAAACTGCAAATGCTTAACCGAAAAATTCATCGTCACCCCAGAATATGAACGACCACGGCGGTTTCACATGCATCGTCATCGCGACGAGGCAGGGAACCGCCCTCCTCACCAGAATGTCCTAGAAACCCAGCGACACATCAGCGAAGGAAAATGGCATAACCACCGTCCACCACCAACAACCACCGAAAATAGAGCAAATCGTCCTCTAAACCTAGTCCTAACCGCATGCAATCCACTAGTAATCATCAAAAAGGGATGAAAAAAAACACAAAATCAGCAAACTTACTTGGACTAAGACGACGAAAAATGGTTGCCCGGAGTTGACACGGTGGCCGGAACAGTTGACGGTATAAACGGGCAAGAACTCTGAAGGAGACGAAGAGAAACGAGAGCGAAAAGTTCAAAATGAAACGGGTCTCCCCCTTTTATACTGAGGGGCACGTGCGGAGGCACGCCCTCGTAGATCATGATGGCTATTAACTAGCCATCATTGCCTAGTAACTGCTGCACAAGGCTCGAGACACACATGGCGCCCTAACATTTCAATTCTTCCTAACCGTTAGTCTCCCCGCACGACGGGCAGTCCAGACACGGACATGAATATCACAAAAACCAGGGAGTCACGGGCACCACGAGGCAACTTTATCCGTCTCCGCACAACGACTTTACGCTAACTCCCCGGAGCCGCGAGTTATCCTTAAATCATCACTCCCATGCTCAGGAGCAACGACTTGGGGGCTCATGTTCTGGATTGGACCAATGGCTAGACATGGCCCAATCCACTTCTGCTCCCAGAACGGACCAATTGCCTAAGTCCAATCCACAAAGGGGCAAAAGTGACATTTTTGCCCCTCAAACCGGGCAAGGACTGCACAGCTCCTCCCCGGAAATGTTGCCCATTCCGCACGGCGTCTTCACTCCCCGAACAACTAAGGGCATGTGCCCGAAACCACGCCTATGCCCGACATAACGGCTAGTCTTGGGCGCCCTGCCCGACATAACGGCTAGTTTGGGCAGTTACCTATTCTTTGGGAAAACAGTTATTTCGTCCCGAAAATAGGACTGTTGGCCACGCGCTGGGGGCACTATATAAACCCTCTCTCTTGAAAGGGTCAGGTGTCAAATATTCACCCTACGAATTAATAGTTTGTACTTGCCCCTTTTCTCTGACCTTTTCTTACTTGAGCGTCGGAGTGCCTTGCAGGTACACCCCCTCCTCCTCTCCATACGCCCAGTATCTCAGACGTACTTGGTGGGCCACTTCAACAGGATCTGATCCAGCCTTCACGATCAATAAGCTACCATGTAACTCTTGTTTATTTTGAGAGAATTTTTTGATGCACCCTACGTGCTACTTATGCAACATGCAAAAATATTAAAATGTCTTTTAAATTTTGGAGATGCATCTCCGGACACATTATGCACAAACTTTATGACGTACTAAATGAGTGACACCCTAGATGAGTATTAAAAAAAACTCCGGAGATACATCTCTAGAATTTTCAATAAATATTTTGATAGTCTATCAGGCCAGAGATTATTTCGGAGATGCATCTTCGAAAGTTTGAGCGAGATTTTAAAATTTGTTATCACCTTTGAATGTCAGATATTTTTGGAGATGCATTTGCTGAACTGCTTGATCACACAACTATACTTGTTTTCCCACTCAAAACTAGCAATTATTCTTGTTTTATGACTAAAAACTAGCATTTATTCTGGAGATACATTTCTGGAACGAGTATGAACTTACCCAGAAATGCATTTTCGGTATTTATCTGTGTTCATTTTTCAGCTTTGTTTACAACATTAGCGCTAATTTAAATTTATGTGTAATCGTTTTCATTAGATATGGTGCACCCCGATGTTTTCCCCAAACAAGTTGTATCTTCCACTGTTAAAGGTGTTGCTATGAAGACGGTAGATGTTGGCAACCAATTTAAAAATGAACAGGAGTTTGAATCTTGTGATCACATGCTCCAATGTATTTATACGGAGGCCCCCAAAACTGGGATTTAGTGTGGTTATCGGAAGGGTCGATAACGGTTGGATATAAGATGTGTTTTTGTGACAATGACGTGCAAAAGAAGCGGGAAATATAGACCTCATTTCTAAAATTTTAAACAAGATGACACTGATTAAAGAAAATGTAAGTGTCCCTTTAAGGTGCGTGGTTATATGTTAACAAACAATAACTAGAGAATTATTGTCATATGTGGTTTTCATAACCATGATTTGTGTGAAAAATTAGTCGGCTATCCAATTGTCTGATATCTCATGCCGGAAGAGAAGGAATGTGTTGCTGACATGACATTGAATTTGGTTCAACCAAAAAATGTAATTGCAACTTTGAAACATAAATAACCGAAAAATATCTCAAATATTAAGCAAGTGTACAATATTTGGAACCAAATTAACAAGGCGCTTAGGGGGATAGAACTAAAATGCAACAACTCTTGAAACTGTTGGATGATAACAGGTATGTGTCTAGGTACCGAACATGCGAGGATGGAGTTATCGTTAGAGATATATTTTTGAATCATCCTGATTCCATCAAGTTGTTTAACATGTTTACCATTGTGCTCATACTTGATTCAACGTACAAGACCAACAAGTATAAACTTCCATTATTGGAGATGGTTAATGTTACCTATATTGAGAAGACTTATTCTGTTGAGTTTGCATTTCTAGAGAGCGAAAAAAAGAGGATAATGTTACTTGGGCCTTAGAGGTGTTTCAGACAATGTTGAAGGACCAAGAAGAGATGCCTAAAGTGATTGTTGAAGGTGAGAAAAATATACAAGAATAGGGGGTTGGGTTGTGTTATCCGTTTTTACTTTGCTTTTGAACAGAGTTCAGATTCTGATTAATAAGTTGCAGCAAAATAATAACAGAAGCAAATAAATAACAACAAAACACATAAAGATTTATCCTGGTTCCTTCAAAACTGAGAGTAGTCGAATCCCCTTGTAGCACAAGATAAAGGTGTCAGAAAAAACACAATAAAGGAGGGTTTGAATTGGGTTTTAAAAAATGAAAGCTTTTTGTGAAACTCAAACAAATATCACAAAGATACTAAAAAGAGAGAAAGACACACGATATATCCTGGTTCACTTGAAAACTATCAAGCTAATCCAGTCCACCAGCCAAGGTGATTTCGCCTTATACACAAGGACTTAATCCACTATAATCAACTGATTACAATTTGCACTAGCAACTGCTGGTGACTAACAATTTCAAAGACTAATTATTTCTTCTTAAGGATACTGACCTAACTGGTCCCTTAAGGAATTACAAACAACTGTTTGAAAAATTAAATGTTTACAAAGAGATGCTTCTACACAAGCATATATAAACACAATGAAAAGCTCAGAATAACTTAAAGAAAATGTTGCACAGTATGAACAATGTTCTTGCGTTGTGTTGTAGTGCTTCACTATTGTTCTTTTTTTCATCAAGTAATCAAGTTCTTATATAGCCAATAAAAGATCTGTTGGAGGGCAGATCAGTAATAACCTTTAAGAGAGGTGGTGACTTGAAAGAATGTCTTATGTAGGGATGAAAATCGTACACAAAAGTTGTCCTTTGTACCTCCAAATCAGGGTAGTGGAATGGAACATTTTTTATACGTACTATGTACTATTTTCCCTTGTAAACTTTTGATCTTATCTTCTGTACATCAGAGGCTTCTGAATAGAGATTATTGAAGCGTACGTATAAGAGTTGATCACTGGTGTAGTACCCCAAAATTTGCCCTACCTTTTTCTAACTTTTTCTGGCTTTTGTTTCGCATCCATCTGCATATCCGTTAGGTCATAACTCGTTCGTAAATCATACACCTCATTGGTTTTCCTAAGACATGGGATCACTGTGTTCTTTAAATACGGGATTCTATGATATCTATCAGAGCACGGAGTAGAGAATCTAAACCGGAGCCACAACATCATTTTTCAAGCAAAGTGGGCAATTTTTGGCCTGGTTAACCGGTTAACATGTTATAATTTTGCGTATTTGGTATGATTTTGAACTGTGTAACCGGTTAGCAGTTATGCTGTAACTGGTTAAAATAGACATATTTTGCATATTCTGCTACTTTTTCAGGACATCACCATTGCACACTTGGGTCTTTGATTCTACAACATTCTAGCAGCAAGTGGAACATTCTAGACATCTCTAGACATTTCAATTCAATCCAATTACAAGGGCATATGTTCTAATGCTTCATTTCACTTTGAGTGCACCATGTTCCTTGTTTTCCAAGCATCTCCACCTTTGGATGTTGAAGTTCACCTTGAGATTGTTACCGAGTTGGTTCTAACTAACCGAGTTAACCACCTTGACTCGGTGAGTCAAGTCCAACTAACTCCGACCCTAGATCCAAACCCAAAGCTAAGTCCAAAGTTAATCCCGAACCTCCCACACTCCAAACCAAAAATCTATATAAGAAACCCTTCACTCATTTTTCAAGAGAGGAACCATTCTACATCATTTCTCACACTTCTCACTCTCAATTCTCTCATTTTTTCTCTGAACTTTTTGCTACTTCTACATCTTCATCTCAATTCTCTCTTCCAAACTCTTACAAAAAGCTCTTATTTCTTGAAGGATAATCACTTTTCACATTGAAAAGTGATTAATTCTTGAGCTCAAACTTCATCATTTGGCTATCTTTGGTTGGATTTCTGGAACTTCAGCTTATTCTACTTCAATACAAGGGTTTCATACCATTTATTTTGGCGCAAGTTCGATCTTGGTGATTTTTCGCGATTTTGCTCGGTTTCGACGCGTTTTGGCTACTAATAGAGGAATCTCTGGTTTTCTTTAATTTTCTGCACCAAGATCACTTTGCAACAATCACCAAAGCAATCCTCAGCTTTGTAGGTTGGTTTTCCTTAGATCTATGCTTGTTTTAACTTATTTACAACTTATTCAATGTAGATCTTTGGTGATTTTTTATTTGGATCCATTTGCTTGAAATTGATTCTTGATGTTGATGATTATTGGATTCAATTGATGTTTGATTGATGTTATTCGACTTGAATTTTGTGATTAAGTGATTACATGATCATTGGAGTTGTTTGAATAAGTCATTTGCTGTTGAAAAGTGCTTTTGGAGCTGTTTTTTTTTTATTTTGTTGTTGTGTAACCGGTTAGCAGTTATGCTGTAACCGGTTAACATGTTGTTTTCTGCGTGTTTTTGGTTGTTTTGAACTGTGTAACCGGTTAGCAGTTATGCTGTAACCGGTTACCACTGCTGCAGAATGTGATTTTCTTGCATTTTCTTGTTCTTTTGAGATCCGTTGCATGCTTAAACTTCAGGGATCAATATGTTGATGATTGGTGGATTATTCTTGAGTTATTTTACTTCATGCCATGGCATGAGCATGATTTTCCGACACGCGATTCTTAGTTTTTAATCGATGAATGTTTATGTTTGTGTTGTTGATTAATTGATGTAATGATCACATAATGTACACACATCGAGCTTGTTAATTGTTAAGTGATGCTTGTGTTGCTGGAATTGTTATGTGCAAGTTCATTTGCTTTCTATTTCAAGAGGTGCACATTTGTTTTAACTTGTTCACATGCTTAATAACGTGCTTTATTCTTTGATGATTTCAAGAATTGTTTACCATGATTTATGGTATGATTGTGATCATGTCTGATTGAAGAATGTGTAAGGCTTGATGCATGATTGTTATTTCTATGAGTGAATCATTTGTGAATGCATGCTGCCTTGATGTACCACTGCTATCTATGTGCACACATGCTGTTATACGTGCTGCTGTTTGACTTTTTATAACTCATTTTGTGCTGAATCATGTGCTGTTATAAGCTGTCTTGCTTATGTGCCACTTTTTACTGCTGTATGGATGTTGTAGCGCTGTTATAGCCGCTGTTTTTCTTGTTTATTCTCTTTCTCTTTTTATGGATTACATGATATAATGCTTGATTGTGTAGAACTTTCTCACGTCCCTTAAGGATCCTAGCTCATCCTTAATTTTTTATTAAGGTGAGGTAGGATAAGCATTAGATAGTGCTATCCCTCTCTTCTTTTAGACTTAGGTGGTTCCTATTACCTCACATAACCCTAGGATCTCCATGCATGATAACTTTAGGATAACTAGTCCCCCCACTTAGGCTTTTTCCTCTCTTAAACACCTTTGAGTCTCTTTCTCATCTCAAAACAAAAAGCAAAAGCATCTAATAAAGGATTACCATGTATGCCTTGAGCCTTAGTACATGGGAAATGGAAGGAGAAGGGTTTCCCTTCGCCTTTCTAGAGTGTTTAGCATACGTCCTGTTAGGATGACCATGCGACGCATTCGTTCCTATGTCATAGACTTTAGTGCAATACTTGTTATAAACACAAAATAATCAAAACACTTCTTCTTAAAAGACAAAAATAAACAATTATCTTCTTATCTCTTCACTCCATTCATTAAGGATGTGTCACTTCCGTTCTACCGCAAACAGGTAAATGCCTAAGACTCCGTACAACGAGCTGCGACACCTAACTGCTGGAACGCGAACCTTGACGTACTCCATTAAAAAATACAAACAAAGCAAATCCATCCCTAGTGAGGGGAACTACGTCGCTCTGATTCTTGCGTGTGGGAGGGATACATAGGCAGGAGATCGTGCGAGATCTCTCCGAGCACCATCCTTCTCTTTTCCCCCAAACCGTAGTCTGAACTACGTTGACTCTGACATTCCCATTGCACGAAGGGAATACGTAGGCCTAGGACGCGACGTCCTATTGAGTCACTTCTTTTTCTCTTCTTCCTCGTTCCTTCGTTCTTTTCCGTCCCTGTTCTTTTGCCTTTCCAGTAGCTGTGGAGCTCCAGACGACGACACCCTTTGATCGAGACAAGCAAGCGTGGATCCCATCGGGTACGATGGACGCGAGGGGGTGCTAATACCTTCCTCTCGCGTAACCGACTCCCGAACCCAGTTCTCTTGGTCGCAAGACCGTGCTCTTTCCTTTCTCTCAGGTTTACGCAGTGTTTCCTTTCCCTCTCTTGGGATAAATACACATTGCTGGCGACTCTGTTTCAGCGCCACTTTCACGTTTGTACTTGGATGAAAATCCCGGGAGCGACAGTTGGCGAATCTGCTGGGGATCTGGTTCCCTAAGCGAGTCAATCCTAGCGCTTAGTTGTTTCTTTTCATTGGGTGTTTATCTGTGGTGCTTTATTTTACAGTATTACTGTTTACTGTATTCTTGCTTTACTGTACTACTGTTTTACCGCATTTATTGCATTGCATTTCATTATTATGTTGAACCGTGTTGTGCTTTGCTGGATTTTTCTGTTTGGTGGGCAGGGTGTTCTGAGAGATAAGCCCACTACCCAGGCTTGAGCATACACATAGGTATTAGCGTGGGCAGGCGTGTCGCTCCCGTGGTGTTTTGCCACGTGTGGGTGTTCACGAGACCTACAGCTATACGAGGTTGTATCCGGAGCTATCTGTTACTGTATGCTCGATACAGGCCAGTAGATATTCTCTGGAGGAATTGTCGACTCTGGTGACCATTCCCGAGAACTCAGTAATGGCATTCCCCCGAGTTGTGATAATGGCAAACCATAAATGGCAAACCCATTACATATTCTCGATCCGAGGACCCAATGCTGGGAACTTGCTATAGGATATCCTTTTTAGGGGGAATCAATGGACGACCTCTTTGTTTGGCGATAGTATTGTACCCCGAGGGATGAATGTACTATTGCTTCTCAAATCGAGAATTCGAAACTGAGGATCCTGACTTTTTAGTACCCACATGTGAGAGGGGCGGGTTGTCTACAGGTTTGTAGGTAACCTTGACTTTCAACATACCTGATACTTTGGATTTCTTATCAGTACAGATTTATCAGTGTGGACTCATCAGCCTGTTATTCTGGTATTCTAATTATTCAGATATTTTGGTATTCCGGTATTCTGTTCAGAGCAGACCTATGAACTTATTCAGCCATCAGCACAACATTTATTCGGACTATACGGAAGCTTTGATCCCATGTCTTATTGCATTCGTAACATTGCATTGCATTTGCATCTTGCATCATTTTGCATATCCTTTCTCCAGGCCATCAGTGAACTCATCCATCCTTTGTCTCGACCTGCAGTTGGTTTCCCGATTTTCGTATTGGACTTGAATCAGCTTCTGGAAAGATCATGAACTCAGGAAAGCAAAATCAGATTGTGACTAGGGCCGATGTTGATTTGATGAAGAATCAGTTGGACCAACTTATGGAAGCTATGGCCGCCATGACAAGGGGAGAAGCCAATGTTCAAAGAAATGAGAATGTTATTCCACCTCCGGTGAACAATGTTGCCCAAGCTCAACCGGTGCAAATCCCTGTTGAGGATCCTGTTATGCCAGAGCATCCCATTATCTGAGGTGGACATTCATCTTCTCTTGATGCCACTGATTATCACAGTTTTGCATTTTCTGTGCCAGATGTCCAAGGGTTAGTTCCAAAGATGATACCTAATGACCCACGATCTGTTGATGATGAAAGATAACGTGTGTTGGACGAGAAAATTAAAGCCCTGGAGAGGCGTGATACTCTTGATTTGAATGCTTCGAGCATGTGTCTGGTACCTGGCCTTGTGTTGCCACCAAAGTTTAAGATGCCAAAGT
This sequence comes from Lathyrus tuberosus, assembly GCA_022829125.1. Taxonomy (NCBI): domain Eukaryota; kingdom Viridiplantae; phylum Streptophyta; class Magnoliopsida; order Fabales; family Fabaceae; genus Lathyrus; species Lathyrus tuberosus. The sequence goes on along the minus strand of JALAZF010000261.1, from coordinate 3,613,827 downwards.
TTGAGCAATACAAAGGGGATAGCTGCCCAAAACTACATTTGGTGATGTTTTTCCGAAGAATGACTTCACATGCCCACAATGACAAGCTCATGATCCACTGTTTCCAAGACAGTCTGAGTGGGGCATCTTTGTATTGGTATATGCAGTTACAGAGTGGTAGCATCCAATCATGGTCAGATCTAGCAAACGCTTTTGTGAAGCAATACAATTACAATCTTGACATGGCTCCCAGTCGAATGCATTTGCAAGACTTGTCTCAAGCAGATAATGAGTCATTTCGAGGGTATGCTCAGAGATGGAGAGAGTTTGCCGCTCGTGTTCAACCGCCACTTTTGGATAGAGAATTGGTTGATTTGTTCATGGATACCTTGCAAGGGCCGTACTTGGAAAAGATGATTGTCAATGGGGCAGCAAAATTTTCTGACCTGGTGATGGTGGGAAAACGTATCGAGAGCCTGCTCAAGTGTGGAAAGCTCCAAGGCGTCTCGAACTTCCAAGTTAATGAAAAAGAATCAGTTGTTAGTTCTCAAGAAGAATTCGAGGAAGAAAATAGTTCCATCCAGGAATTTTCACTACCTCATTCTCAGCATTCAAGCATATCAACTGTTCACAGTCAGCAATATTCTGAGTCTCCTTATCAAGGACAATATCTTTCTCCGAGTCAGGGACCTCCTCAACGTCAACGGTCATATCACCGTCATCCGCGTCAGCCCACCCGACAAAGGCCAAGGAAGCCAGAGAGGCATTTCAATCAGTTGCCAATGTCGTATGGTCAGATGTTGCTAGATTTGATTAGAGGTGGATTAATAGTGCCGAAGGAATTGAAGCTAGTGCCTTTTCCATACCCACCAGGTTTTGATGTTAACGCCCGTTGTGACTACCATGCTGGGGCACATGGGCATTCAACTGAAGATTGTAAAGTGCTCAGGAGTAAGATTTAGACACTGTTTGACTCTAATATGTTCTGATTCATGCCTCAGGTTATTCAGATCAACAATTCTCCTTCCTCCAGTCAGGTGGGTTCATCAGTTCAGGTTATGGAAGAAGTTACTGGGAGCAGTGGTGCAAATGATTATCAGACTGACTTTGACGAGCAATACTGAAGATGGCTAGCTCATTAAGAAATCAAGCTTAGAAGGCCCAGTTCCTCGAAGCTGGCGACCATTTATATCATGTCATTTCTTTGTATTTGTAGTTTCTTTTCTGTTAAAGTGCAAACTCTTTTGTAAAACTCGTCTGTTTTTAATTGATAATGATAATGAAATGAATATGCATGCTTTGATTAAATCCAGTCGTGTTCACTCATACTTTTCATCGATATCATATGCTTGTTTAAGCAGGATCCTAGGGAGGATGACAAAATTGAAAGGCACAAAACTTCCCATTGTATGCTTTTAAACAAAAACCCTGTTAATGATGTACAGGCATTGTTTCAAATTCCTAAACACCGGAGACATAAGGAAGATAATCCCTTGCAAACCCTGTTGAGCCTAGTAGTAGGAGTTTATTTCTGAAAATGAAAAACCCTCAATCTTAACCCGGGGCAGGGTAGGTGTCAGCTAATTTGACTGTGCGTTCAAATTTCAAAAGGAGTGTTCCGTTCGAGGATCAATTACATCTATGGTTATCCCTCACCAACCGAAGAGTGAGACGGTCGCAACCCTTTACAAGTCAAGACAAACCTGTGTCACACGATTAGTTCAAAAAAAAAAGAAAAAAGGAAAAATCCCGCTAAGTCAAGACTTGAAAACAAGTGACTTAGACAAAAGTTAGGGCATCCCGCTGGACTTCAAAATTGAAAAATTCAAAAGAATCAGTCCAGGCAAAAATCAGGGAAATCAAAAAGCAAAAGAACGAAAAACGAAAAGGATTACAAAAAGAAAAATCCTTGAGCAAGAACAAGTCGTGTGAATACATACACAAAGACAAAAGGGATGATTGTCACTCCGAAAACCGTGTGGGATCCTTCTATCCTCATACCATTCATTAACCTTTTTGAAAGGTGAGCGCTTGTGTCGAATTAGCTGAACTTAGGACTGGAGAGTGTCAAGGAGAATGGGTGTTTACGAATAAAACTTTGAGCCTTATATCCTTTCTTTCTCAAACCGTGAACCAGGCCACGTTACAACCTTCAAAAGACCTAATTGAAGCAGGGTTGTTTCGAAAGCATACTTCGGTTAAAATCGCGTCAGTTCTGACTCCCGAAAGAACTTTCTTACCATTCATGTTGGTATCGATGTGACATTCTAATAAGTGATTCGTTCACTACAGGCCACAAAATTTTTCCAGTGAACAAACTTGGATTTCAAAACTGTCATATGCATTGCATCAAAATTATCTTTTCAAAAAAAATTATTTTACTTGCGAGTTAGTACTCGACATCAGGAAAGTTTCTACAATGGAAAAATTGATTAATCTAAGGTGCAAAGTGCCCGAGTACTCCGTTGAGCCAGGGGCAGGGCATATCAAATGGGTAATACATTCCAAGATTCAGCCAATCTGGGGCAATCAAGTCGAGATTCAACAAATCTCTCAAAGGTCAGTTAAAGGTGCTCCCTCACAGATAAATCAGTCAGGGGCAAAATCACTTCAAAGCTGGGGCAGGCCACCCCAAAGACCAGGAGGTTATTCTCTCCGGAGGACGGTTAATCAATAGCCATGGAGCAATATATGTCGGATCTTCACGAGGCATCCTGAAGACATGTTCATTTACAGGTTATGCTGCATCGGGGCACCTCTTTTGGTTATATCACATCTACAGGGTTCATGTTGATAGTTAACACGTGACGTCCCCAGTAGAGTTTCTCGCCTCGGCAGAGATGGTTAAAGTTTTATCATTCAGCAGAGTATTATGAAGATTGTGAATCATTCTCTCTAGCAAGAATTCAGGGGTTCGCTCTCCCCTAGCCAGCTTGGCGAAGTTTATTGCTCTTCAGCAAGAGTCCATATTCCTGTACAGAGTGTTGGGTTTATGCTTCACCAGTTTGTGGTAAAGTTGTTTCCGTCTCCCCAACGGAGTAAGGGTAGAAGGTAGATTCCCAATAGAGGACCAAGTTTGATCTTGTTCCCTAGCATAGCTGATATCATCAACCATTGTCCCCAAGCATATTTTTGGGTGGTGGTTAGCTTTCCCCAGCAAGTCAAAGGTCAATTGTCATTGGCACTTTTCTTCAGCAGATTCCTGGGATGTTTCTCCAGCAGACGTTTGTTGTTCATACTTTCCTGCAGAATGAAGGTTTAATCGGGATCTCGAGCAGTTATGACACCGAAGGTGATTCAGTTTGTTATCCCCAGTGGAGTTAGCCTTGTCTCTTCAGCATTTATTTTGCTGGAGTGCTCCTGTTGCATATCATAAACATCATAGCATAATCATTACCACGCATATCATTCGTATAGCATTGCATGAAGCCTTATAAAACCGAACAAAAAATCTAAAGCCCAACCTTGCTCGGTATCCTTCCACAGCCCACTTTGCTGGCATCTTTCAAAAACCTGAAGCCCTATCCATATTGGCGTCTCCTTCAAAGAAAAAGTCTAATCTCTATTGGCACTGCATTCAAAATCCAATCCCCATTGGTACCCAGAAAGATTTCGCCTTTGAAAAAACAATCACCATCAGTTTTCACCTGTCCTTGCCAGCAAAGTCCAATCATGCTTGGCACATCCTTCTTTTCCCGGTAGCCCGAGCATACGTCAGCATTTTTGCATATAGTAATCATTGCATCCTCAAAATGCGTAGCATTCCCATTTGAGATGGAGCATTACGCCATGGAAAAATTCAAACATATGCATGTGAAGCATAAGTCAGATTTAGTACCTTGCGCGACAGCCCGAATCCATTTTCAATCAAGACGGTGACATATCCCCAGTAGACATTTCAATCAACCCCTCTGCTTACCTTTCTTCAGGGTCGTAGGTCATACGTCGATCTTACCCTCGACCAGTCGTTGTCCATCAACCCTTTGATGACGACATTCCAAAAACAAGTTTCCTTTTCATCATTTCTATGACGATGTGTTATCTTCGTTCAGGTTTCCTTTTCGTCATTTCTATAATGATGTGTTATCTTCATTAGGTTTCCTTTTTGTCATCCCTATGACAATGTGTTGCCTTCAGTCAGGTCTTCTTTCTGTCATCCCCATGGCGATGTGTTTCCTTTGGTCAAGTCTTCTTTTTGTCATCCCTATGACGATGTGTTATCCTTTGGTCGAGTCTTCTTTCTGTCATCCAAATGACAATGTGTTCCTTCAATTTAGTCTTCCTACCATCAAATTACTTTGATGATGTATCCCTTCGATCGGGTTTCCATCTTCTTTCTGTCATCCTTATGACAATGTGTTGTCTTCGGTTAGGCCTTCTTTCTGTCATCCCCATGACAATGTGTTGCCTTTGGTCGAGTCTTCTTTCTGTCATCCCTATGACAAAGTGTTCCTTAAGTTGAGTCTTCCTGCCATCAAATTACTTTGATGATGTGTCCCTTTGGTCGGGTTTCTATCTTCTTTCCGTTAAACCCCTTTGACGATGTGGTTCACTGGGTATGTTGTCTTTCCGTCAGATTCCTTTGACGAAGTGTGACTGGGCTCCAGTTTACATTTTCGCTCCTCACATTAGCAAATTTTACGGTCCTTTTTGTATTTAATCACCTTTGACCTTGAACGTCTGAAAGTCGTTGCTATCATCCTTTCAGGTCTAAGTCGTCGCATCCATCTGCATATCCGTTAGGTCATAACTCATTCGTAAATCATACACCTCATTGGTTTTCCTAAGACATGGGATCACGGTGTTCTTTAAACAGGGGATTCTATGGATATCTATAAGAGCACGGAGTAGAGAATCGAAACCGGAGCCACAACATCATTTTTAGCGCAAAGTGGGCAATTTTTGGCCTGGTTAACCGGTTAACACAATTACAGTGCAATTATGTTAACCGGTTAACATGTTATAATTTTGCGTATTTGGTCTGATTTTGAACTGTGTAACCGGTTAGCAGTTATGCTGTAACCGGTTAACACAGGCATATTTTGCATATTCTGCTGCTTTTCAGGACATCACCATTGCACACTTGGGTCTTTGATTCTACAGCATTCTAGCAGCAAGTGGAACATTCTAGACATCTCTCGACATTTTAATTCAATCTAATTACAAGGGCATATGTTCTAATGCTTCATTTCACTTTGAGTGCACCATGTTCCTTGTTTTCCAAGCATCTCCACCTTTGGATGTTGAAGTTCACCTTGAGATTGTTACCGAGTTAGTTCTAACTAACCGAGTTAACCACCTTGACTCGGTGAGTCAACTCCAACTAACTCCGACCCTAGATCCAAACCCAAAGCTAAGTCCAAAGCTAATCCCGAACCTCCCACACTTCAAACCAAAAATCTATATAAGAAACCCTTCACTCATTTTTCAAGAGAGGAACCATTCTACATCATTTCTCACACTTCTCACTCTCAATTCTCTCATTTTCTCTCTGAACTTTTTGCTACTTCTACATCTTCATCTCAATTCTCTCTTCCAAACCCTCACAAAAAGCTCTTATTTCTTGAAGGATAATCACTTTTCATATTGAAAAGTGATTAATTCTTGAGCTCAAACTCCATCATTTGGCTATCTTTGGTTGGATTTCTGGAACTTCAGCTTATTCAACTTCAATACAAGGGTTTCACACCATTTATTTTGGTGCAAGTTCGGTCTTGGTGATTTTTCGCGATTTTGCTCGGTTTCGACGCGTTTCGGCTACTAATCGAGGAATCTCTGGTTTTCTTTAATTTTCTGCACCAATATCACTTTGCAACAATCACCAAAGCAAATCTCAGCTTTGTAGGTTGGTTTTCCTTAGATCTATGCTTGTTTTAGCTTATTTACAACTTATTCGATGTAGATCTTTGGTGATTTTTTATTTGGATCCATTTGCTTGAAATTGATTCTTGATGTTAATGATTATTGGATTCAATTGATGTTTGATTGATGTTATTCGATGTGAATTTCGTGATTAAGTGATTACATGATCATTGGAGTTGTTTGAATAATTCATTTGCTGCTGAAAAGTGCTTTTGGAGCTGTTTTTTTTTTTAATTTTGTTGCTGTGTATCCGGTTAGCAGTTATGTTGTAACCAGTTAACATGTTGTTTTCTGCGCATTTTTGGTTGTTTTGAACTGTGTAACCGGTTAGCAGTTATGTTGTAACCGGTTACCACTGCTGCAGAATGTGATTTTCTTGCATTTTCTTCTTCTTTTGAGATCCGTTGCATGCCCAAACTTCAGAGATCAATATGTTGATGATTGGTGGATTATTCTTGAGTTAGTTTACTTCATACCATGGCATGAGCATGATTTTCTGACACGCGATTCTTGGTTTTTAATCGATGAATGTTTATGTTTGCGTTGTTGATTAATTGATGTAATGATCACATAATGTACACACATCGAGCTTGTTAATTGTTAAGTGATGCTTGTGTTGCTGGAATTGTTATGTGCAAGTTCATTTGCTTTCTATTTCAAGAGGTGCATATTTGTTTTAACTTGTTCACATGCTTAATAATGTGCTTTATTCTTTGATGATTTCAAGAATTGTTTACCATGATTTATGGTATGATTGTGATTATGTCTGATTGAAGAATGTCTAAGGCTTGATGCATGATTGTTATTTCTATGAGTGAATCATTTGTGAATGCATGCTGCCTTGATGTTCCACTACTATCTATGTGCACATATGCTGTTATACGTGCTGCTGTTTGACTTTTTATAGCTCTTTTTGTGCTGAATCATGTGCTGTTATAAGGTGTATTGCTTATGTGCCACTTTTTACTGCTGTATGGATGTTGTAGCGCTGTTATAGTCGCTGTTTTTCTTGTTTATTCTCTTTCTCTTTTTATGGATTACATGATATAATGCTTGATTGTGTAGAACTTTCTCACATCCCTTAGGGATCCTAGCTTATCCTTAATTTTTGATTAAGGTGAGGTTGGATAAGCATTAGATAGTGTTATCCCTCTCTTCTTTTAGACTTAGGTGGTTCCTATTACCTCACATAACCCTAGGATCTCCATGCATGATAACTTTAGGATAACTAGTCCCCCACTTAGACTTTTTACTTTCTTAAACACCTTTGAGTCTCTTTCTCATCTCAAAACAAAAAGCAAAAGCATATAATAAAGGATTACCATGTATGCCATGAGCCTTAGTACATGGGAAATGGAAGGAGAAGGGTTTCCCTTCGCCTTTCTAGAGTGTTTAGCATACGTCCTGTTAGGACGACCATGCGACGCATTCGTTCCTATGTCATAGACTTTAGTGCAATACTTGTTATAAACACAAAATAATCAAAACACTTCTTCTTAAAAGACAAAAAACAAACAATTCTCTTCTCATCTCTTCACTCCATTCGTTAAGGATGCGTCACTTCCGTTCTACCGCAAACAGGTAAATGCCTAAGACTTCGTACAACGAGCTGCGACACCTAAGTGCTGGAACGCGAACCTTGACATACTCCACTAAAAAACACAAACAAAGAAAATCCATCCCTAGTGAGGGGATCTACGTCGCTCTGATTCTCGTGTTCGAGCGGGATATGTAGGCAGGAGATCATGCGAGATCTCTCCGAGCAACATCCTTCTCTTTTCCCTCAAACCGTAGTCCGAACTACGTTGACTCTGACTTTCGCATTGCACGAAGGGAATACGTAGGCCTAGGACGCGACGTCCTATCGAGTCACTTCTTTTTCTCTTCTTCCTCGTTCCTTCGTTCTTTTCCGTCCCTGTTCTTTCGCCTTTCCAGTAGCAGTGGAGCTCCAGACGACGACACCCTTTGATCGAGATAAGCAAGCGTGGATCCCATCGGGTACGATGGACGCGAGGGGGTGCTAATACGTTCCTCTCGCGTAACCGACTCCCGAACCCAGTTCTCTTGGTCTCAAGACCTTGCTATTTCCTTTCTCTCAGGTTTACGCAGTGTTTCCTTTCCCTTTCTTGGGATAAATACACATTGCTGGCGACTCTGTTTCAGCGTCACTTTCGCGTTTGTACTTGGATGAAAATCTCGGGAGCGACAACTGGGTCTTCAGAGTCTTAAGCCTTCAGAGTCTTCAGAACTTATTCACCAGAACCCTGTCTTCAGAATCTTTAGCACTTAGGTCTTCAGAGCCCTTAGTCTTCAGAAACTTAAGTCTTCAGAGTCTTCAGAATTTTGTTCAGCAGAACCTTGTGTTTAGAGTCTTCAGCACTTAGTCTTTAGAAACTCAAGTCTTTAGAATCTTCAGAACTTTGTTCAGCAGAACCTTGTCTTCAGAGGCTTCAGCACTTAGTCTTCAGAAGATAACGAATTCAGAAGCTTGGAAAGCCTTCAGAAGTAAATCACCAGAGTCACGCTCAGAAGCAGAATCCAAGAGAGTATTGCAGCAGCAACATATTGTCTTCTTATAGTCTTTCTGAATGTGAGTATATCAGAAGCAGACTTGCTTCTTTGGTGCAGAAGAGACTTTTGGTCAAACCAGATTGACATTGCACATGGTCTCTATCAGAGACAGAGCCTTCTCTATCAAAGTCAGAGCCTGTTTGTTAAAACTTCAGAATAACAAACAATAGAGTACCAAAATTGTTCTCACACAAATACTACTTTGTTATTATCAAAACTTAGAGATATCCAGCAGAACTAAATCTTGTTCTAACAATCTCCTCCTTTTTTATAAAGACAAAAAAATGTATTTTGGTGAAACAATTTTGTACATAAATAATCAATAGGTAATGACAGAGATAAGTTTAGAAATAATTTCCCTTTATCAAGCTCCCCCTAAATCTAAGACTTATAAAAATCTTAGACTTATAAAAATCTAAGACTTATAAAAATCATATTTGGGATAACAGAGCCTGATTATAAAGATCTTATCAGATTCAGAATAACAGAGCTTGATTATTGTCGCACCTCGAAAAAAATCGCTTAATCGAAGACACGACCCTTTACGCGAAAGGCGCGGAAAACGGTTCGACAGAGTCGCCACCGAACTTTATTTATCCCAAAAGAGGGAAAGGAAAATATCAAGAAAACCTTTAAGGAGGGATAAGAACATGGTCGTCGCAACCACATTTCGGGTTCGGGATTTGGTTACGTGAGGGGAAGGTACGTGCACCCCCTCACGTCTGTTGTACTCAACGGGAACCTCTTGATTCGAATCGCGATACTCATTAGCTAAGCTTGTCTATTTCTTCTCTAAAATAAATGCGGAAATGTAAAGGGAAATGATGCTAAAAGGGGGAATGGGTGGTTTTAGGATAGGGTGCTCGGCAAGGTCATCGCGACCTCGGGCCTATGTATGCTCATTCGGACGAGAATGAGGAATCAGAGCAATCGTAGTTCGACTACGGGGTTTTGACGGAAAAAGATGGTAGGTAGAAATGGGGAAAAAGAAAAAGTGTGGGCGCAAACGGGAGAAAAAGAAAAAGTGTGCTCGCCAAGATCATCGCAATCTTGTGCCTACGTACCTTTACTCGGATGAGAATAAAGAATCAGAGCAGTCGTAGTTCGTGGTACGCCCACGAAACAAGGGAGTTGGTTGATTTTTAAAAGAGGCGCCAATTGCTCACACACGAGTAAGAGAACTCGCACCCAAACAATCGAAGAGAGATCAAAGACTTGAACCCCCATTTTTCACCTTGGAAAAGTTTCGATAGTTGTTAGTCGTTTTGAGGTTTGATTATGAAAGTCTAATTGACGTGGGATCAAGGGTTTATTGTATGCGCTTGGTTATTTTGAAAAGGATTTGATTTGTTAAAAGAAGAGGCATCAATTGCTCACACACGAGTAAGAGAACTCGCACCCAAACAATCGAAGGAAGATCAAAGACTTGAACCCCCATTTTTCACCTTAAAAGAGTTGTGATAGTTGTTAGTTGTTTTCAAATTTTATTATGAAAATCCGCTTGACGTTGGATCAAGGGTTTATTTGTTATGAAAAGAGTTTGATTTGGAAAAGGATTGGTTTAGAGGTTGATTTGAAAATGGCTCGACGACGAGTCGAGGGTTTGGCTGAAAAGGGTTTGTTTGAAAATGGCTCGACGACAAATCGAGAATTTGGTTGAAAACGGGTGTGTTTGAAAATGGCTCGACGACGAATTGAGAATTAGTTTGAAAATGGGTTGTCTATGCTAGTCCCTAGGGGTGCTCCTAGTAAACAAACCATAATCAAAAGAAGATTAAATGCGTACATCGAAATGGGAGAGGGGTACATGTAAATTACAAGGGATGACATGAAATAAAGGGTCTCGTTGTAAGGTAGCCCAAGAGAAAGCTGTGTGTGTGCGAAGTGTCCTAAACTAAGCCTTGATCGAAAATCGCCAAGCAACTAACAGACCATCAATTATTGTTTTAGGGTTTCGATATTTTTAGTGTTTTTTTATTAATGGTGAACAAATGAAAAATGGTTAGATAAAAATGAATATGGTATGGACAATATGATAAGAGTATGAATAATATAATCAAGATAATATGAACAAGGTATAATATTGACATAAAATAAAATTGGTCTCGTCTTAATCGGATTTAATCAAGAAATCGATAATCAACGATTTTTGACTTTCATCGACCAAAAGTGAAAATAAAAGAATATGAATCGAAATAGAAATAAAAATCGGAAAACTAAGAAAAGTCTCATCTTTACTAAGATTTTAAATCGAAAAATCGATAATCTTTAGTATTTGATTTTCATTGACCCAAAAATGAATAAAAATGAAACAGAAAGGATAGAAATGAAATAAAATCGAAAATGACAAGAAAAAGAATAAAGGTCTCACCTTTATCAAGATTTAAAATCGATAAATCGATAAATCTCGATATTTGGCTTTCATTGACCCAAAATGAATAGAAATAAAAAGAAATCGAAATAAAGAATAAATAAATAGTAGGCCTCACATGAATCAAGATTTGGTACCGATTTTAAAAATCACCTAATATCAAGATGTTTTTTATATCATTGGCCCAAATTGAAAATCAAAAGCAAAATAAAATTGAAATGAAAATGGAATAAAACTAAAATCAATTAAATGATAAAACTTGTTATTTAAAAAAACAAAATGAATTATTAAACATTAAAATTTTAAAAAACATAGAAGAGAAAAACAAATTTAAAAAAAAAACAGGGTGGGGGTGTGCCGAACCAGGTTACGTGTGTAAAGAGTGTGGGATTGTACAAGAATCATCATGGGTCGTGAGGCCCATTCATCTCCTTCAAAAAGGTACACATAGAAAACAACAAGGGTGGAGAAAGGCAAACGAGTGGGTGCAGAGAAAATGACACGGGCTTTCTATAAAGCCATATCCAACCAAAAAAAGAAACACGATTTTTCAAGGTACATCAGGCAATTTAAAAAAAAACGAAAATAGGGTAATGCTACGCATCAACATCATCAAAACATAAAAAAATCAGTAAGGCACGGTCAAATGCTTCAACACGGTTTTGAAAACATCATCACTTCATAACAGCAACCGATTCTCGAATCAAATCGAAACAATGTCACGGTGAAGAAAGGAAACGCGGTCCAACCTTCTTCTACCTCCGTTTCTGGGTTGTGTTGATTTTGTGAATTGTGTTTCAACCACCCTCCTTCTTCTTCTGATTCAGTTCGGGTTCTTTTTCTGGTTTGGTGGGTTCGTTGTTATTGAGAATTGTTGAGGCAGTTGCAGAGGGTTATTTGTTGGATTTGAGAAGGTTTTAGGTTGTGGTTGAAGGTTGTTTTGGATTGGGTTTGCGAAATGCGAAGATTTGAAGTGGTTTGTGGTTGAAGGAGGTTTCGAAGAGGTTGGGTTATCTGGAGATTGAGGGAGATGTGGTTTGAGATGAAGGATGGTGGTACGGCGAAAGATGAAGGGTGGATGAAGGGGGTTAAGGGCGGATTGGTAGAGTTAGCCCAGTTATTTTAGGTTTGAAGGAAGAAGATGGTGAAGAGGGATTAAAAGTTTGGATAAGTTGTTTACTGCAGGTTTGTGAAGGTGAGCCCTTTCTTTCGGTTTTCCTCCCCCCTTCTTTTATCCTACCAACAAACTTGTTTCCTAAGTTTTATGCTACCCCATTTTTGTCTGGTATGGTTGTGTGATGTTGTTTTCACTGCTGGCTCTGATGTTGTTGTTGGTTTTGCACAGTGAGTTGTCGTTGTTGCTTGTGTACAGGTATGTGCAGACTTTGGACGATTGTGTCGTGGCGTGGCTTCGGTTTACTCGTACGATTTTTGATAGTGGTAGCAGACTCGGTTGAGGTTCGTACGAGTTGAAAGTTGAGGTGCTGCAACAAACTTGTTGGAAGCTGATGAATGTGTGTTGGCGTGAAGAGTGTTTTTTTTTTTGGATTTTTTTGTACATTATTTTTGTAGGACCATTTTTTGGTATTTATGGGTTTTGTAATTGTAAATGGGCTTTATTATGGACTTTTTGATGGACTTTGGATTATGACATTATTTGTAACATAGAAATGTATTTGGTTTTAGAAATTTAGAACTAGATGTTGAAATATGGATTGTAATGGATAATGGCTATAAAAAGTGGTTATTTGGTTATTGGTAAAATGGATAATAGATTTATGGATTAAAAGAAAGATTAATGGATAATGGATATGGTTAAAAATTGGAAAAGGATGGTTAATGGGTTTGTAAAATGGATATGGATAAATATATGTTGAACTGGATATTTAATTGGATGAATTATAAAAAATGGTTAAAAACTAGATATGACTTAAAATAAAAATGGATAATAAATAAAAGGAGAGATGAAGTTGAATACAACATATTTTTTTGAATTTTTGAATAAGAATTAGCAGATGGAAATTATATACAGGTAGGACAAATTTGGGGTATGACAATTATATAACAAAGCTCGATTGGTCTAATCAGAGCCTGACTGCCAAAATATCAATATTGTTTCTGAAAAACATTCTAAGAAAAATTGTGTGCATTTAAAATGTTAGAATGTCAGAATTATGATTCAGAGACAAGATATTTTTATCAAAATAATTTTTCCATTAATACTCCCCCTTTTTGTCATAATCAAAAAGGTAATCAGAATAAAATAAACACAAAAAGACAAAGAAAAATAACTAAGGTAGCCTAAAAAGTGTCTAATGTTGAGGAGGAGGGAGCCTCTGAAGGATCTGAGCGAGCGCATTCTCAATGCTGGATGTGACTTCATCTTGTTTATCCATTCTGGTTCTGAACAACTCTTGTTCCTTCTAAATGCTTTCCAGAGTCTTTAACACCAGATCAGAGGTAAAGTTTTTAGCACGTTCAGCAGCTTTCAGAGTATCTTCTTGATTCTTCAGTTCAGCTTCTCTCTCAGCTAAATCGTGAGCTTCCTTAGCTTTCCTTTCAACTTCTCTATCAAGAGCTTCCTTAGCTAGTCGCTCTGCTAATTCCCTTTCAGCAGCTAGCTTTCCTTCAGCTTTCCTCGTAGCTTCCAATCTTTCTTTAGCTTGTTGGACAAAGTACTCATTTGTCTGAACAGAGAGAATTTTTATCTTCTGAAACTCCACTGACATCCATCTATTGAATCGATTCCATGGAGCACCCAAAGCAGAATGGTCATCTCTAGAACTTGATTCATCAAAAAGTTTCTTGAATCTCCTAACTACATTGTCTTTAAAAATAGAAATGACTTCATCAAGGTTAGGAGGGGGAAGATCAGAAGGTTTATTTTTAGGGAGTGGTTGGGTTTCTTCATTTTCAGGATATGTTTTTGGTGAAGAGGGTTCAGAATTATCTGATAGAGTTACTGCGTTTATTTGTGGAGAGGTTAATGATGTGGGTGATTGAGGGTTGGTGGTTTGAATAGGTTCATTGGTAACTTCTACAGAATTGGTTGTAGGAATAGGTTTTGTGGGAGGTTCTTCAGAAATAGGTTGAGTGGTGATGGTGGAAGTTAAGGGTAAAGAGAAGGTGGGAGTTGGTTGAGGAATGATAGGGTTTGGTTGTATAGATATGGTAGAAGATAGTTGATTATAAGTGGTTTGAATTATCTGATATGATGGTGGTTCAGAAGATGGGATTATCTGAGATAATGGTGATGGTTCAGAGATATGGATGGGTGAAGTTGTCACTATTGTTGAAAAAATTGGTGGTGTTGAAAATAGTGGAGGTGGTGTTGGAAGAGATAAAGATGCATTTCTGTTAGTAATAACATATGCAGTAACAGAAGAATCAGAAGACTTACTTATCTGTTCTGAATAGGATGCCAGTGAAATATTCTTTGTGCTGGCTTTACCTAGACCTTTCTTCTGCTTCTTTGCAGTCTTCTTCTGAGGAGTCGTGTTGTGGGTCTCTTCTTCTTCATCAGATCAGGGGGATTATCTAGTAGATCTTTAAATCTGAATCTAGACATATCAAATCCTTCAGCTTCTGGTAGCTTTATGTATTCCTCTATAACCTCTGGATTGTCATGCTTGGTGAAAAGAGGAAATCCATTTATAATCATCCTTCTTGACATCAAGTTGTTCCAATCTGTAGCCATGCTTGGTTCAACTCTGATTTCATTTATAATTTGCATCCTTTTCAGATTTTTTCTGTTCAGAGGAGTTCCAGTTAAGATGGCTAATTCATCTTTGACATTCAACTTTTTCAGATGATCAATCATCCTACTCTCAATGAAAATATTTGATATCAATCGACTAAGAGGAATGTAGTTTTTCAGCTTTTTTGAATCATTTCTTGTTTCTCTTACAGAATTTCTGAGGTATCTGAAGAGAATTAAAGGGAGCCAGATCTTCTCTCCTTTCATCAGATAATACTTCATGTATTCCTGATCAGTATTGATAAAATCAGAAGAACTTGAAGCAGGTCTGTGATAGATGCATCCCAGAATAATTCTGATCCAGACGCAAAGCTCTTTAGATAAAGCCTGACCTTGAAGGGTGGTTTACCATCAGATGATTGTGTGAAGATTGCTAGATTTATCACACTAGATAGAAACTTTGATTTTGAACTCATCTTGTAAATACGCTTTCCACCAGATTTTTCCATTCCAAGTAATATAGCTATGGATTTCTCCGTGATGATGAACTTGTTTCCCAAAATACGTGACACGATGAAGTGTTCATCAACGTCAGCGAATCTCCAGAATTCCTTGATAAGATTAAGAAAAATGGGACCATAGAGATTATCAAAGTAGTTTTTCGATCCTTGAGCATCTAGTTCCTTGAACAAGTCTATTCCATTCTCAAGCAAGTTATCAAAATCAACTAACCATTTACACAGAACTTCCAGTTCTAAAAAAGGAGTAGCAAGATGAATATGAGCTGGATGATCCACAATATGAACTTCAGTTGGTTTCTGGAATGTGGATAGCGATTTATGTAGTGAAGATGAAGCAGTTTGAACAGTTGTTGAAACCATTTGAGACGATTCAACAAGTGATTGTTGAGAGAATTCATATACACTTTGTTGTTGAGGATACATTAAAGAAGATGATGGAGTTTATAGACAACAAAGGTTTTAGTGTTTTAGGGTTTCTAAGAGAAAGTTTGGGAAGTGAAGAGTAGCGTAGTGTGTGAAAGTGAGAGGGTGGGTATTTAAAGAGAAAAATTGATGATTATGAAGAATAGGGAGTAATAGGGAGCAATTATTTGAAACCTAGTCTCACGAAATCACAATGCTCGAGGTGACTCTTCAACAGTAAGATATGATTTGGTATAGGACATGTGTCACAAGAAAATCATAGCCGTCAATTTAAGAGAACACGTTTGATGTTCCCAAAGTCAAGAATACCAAGAGGTATCTGACTATACAAGTTTCTGATCAAGACATCTTCTAACATGTAGAAGTATTGTTAATCAGAAAGACAAATAAATAAATCAGAAATATTTGCTTAACGTCAGAATCTCATTTTACAGAAGGAGATTAAACACGTTCTGATAAAACTTATTCTAGACAAAGGTCCATATTTAAGTTTTTCTGAATAAACTGAAATCATCTTCAGCTAAGGGTTTTGTAAAGATATCATCCCACTGATGGTCGGTATCTATAAATTTAAGAGTTAAAATCCCTTTTTGAACATAGTCTCTGATGAAATGATGTTTTTCAATGTGTTTAGCCCTAGAATGAAAAATAGGATTCTTACTTAGGCAAATATCAGCTGTGTTATCACAGAAGATAGGAATCGTGTATCTGAAAATCTTCTAGTTGATTCTTCATCCAAATTATCTGAGTACTACACAGTGACGCTGAGATGTATTTTGTTTCTGCAGTTGATAGTGAAATAGTTTATTGTCATTTTCTTGCCTAAGAAACGAGGTTGTTATCCAGAAACTGGCAGTTTCCAGAAGTACTCTTCCTTTCTAATCTGTCTCCAGCATAATCTGCATCACAATAACCAGAAAGTTTGTACTTTGATGTTCTCTTATATATCAAGCCAAGGTTAGTTGTTCCCTTTAGATACCTTAGGATTCTCTTAATAGTTGTTAAGTGAGTTTCCCTTGGATCTGATTCGAAACGAGAACAAAGACATACACTAAACAGAATATCTAGACGAGAAGTAGTCAAATACATACGAGACCTATCATACCATGATAGAGCTTCTGAAAAACCTTTTTACTTACTTTTTCTTTCTCTAGAATGCAAGTAGGATGCATGGGAGTCTCTACAGGTTTACTCTCTGACATCTCAAACTTCTTCAGAAGTTCTCGTGCATATTTTCTCTGATGAATATACGTTCCTTCTGGACGTTGATCAATCTGAATTCCCATAAAGAATCTGAGTTCTCCCATCAGACTCATTTCAAATTTTGCCTGCATTAGCTTAGAAAATTCCTCGCACAAGGAAGTATTAGCAGAACCAAATATAATATCATCAACGTAAATTTTCACAACCAGAATGTCATTCTTAAAGGTTTTGCAAAAGAGTGTAGTGTCCACTTTTCCTCTAGTAAAGTTATTTTCCAAAAGAAAGTTACTTAGCCTTTCATACTATGCTCTAGGAGCTTGTTTCAGACCATATATTAATTTTTTAAGTTTGAAAACGAAATATGGGTTTTCAGAACTTTCCAAACCAGGAGGTTGAATCACATATACTTCTTCAGAAATATACCCGTTTAAGAATGCACTCTTTACATCCATTTGAAATAAAGTGATGTCATGATTTACAACAAAGGAAACTAAGAGACAAATAGATTCTAACCTAGCAACTGGTGCAAAGGTTTCTGTATAGTCTATTCTTTCTTGCTAACTATAACCTTGCGCAGCCAATCGAGCTTTGTTTCTTACGATCTCACCTTTCTCATTAAGCTTGTTTCTGAATACCCACTTTGTTCCAATGACGTGGACACCTTTTGGTTTCTGAACAAGATCCCAAACATCGTTTCTAGTGAATTGATTTAGATCTTCTTGCATGGCCAGAATCCACTCATTCTCCATAAGAGCTTCATCAACTGATGTTGGCTCTATAAGTGACACTAAACCCATAAGAGTTTCTTCAGAAGATTTAATGATGAGCGAGTTCTGTCTGGATTAACTTTGTCTCACATAATCAATTCTTTAGAATGAGAAGTCTTTAGTCTATTCTTCTTCTGATGAGATGGACTATTCTTTGTTTCTGGTGAGGTTGTATCTGATTCTGTAGTTTTTACAGCTTTGTCTCCTTCTTAAGAATCTTCCTCCTTGGATTCTAATAAAGTAATATTCAAATCTACAAACTTTTCAACTAGCTTTGACTTTTCAGGGTCAAGCTTATCATTGAATTTAACATGAATTGATTCCTCAACAATCTGTATTTCTGTGTTATAGATTATGTAGCCTTTAGAGTGTTCAGAGTATCCTAACAACAAACACTTTTGAGCTTTAGAGTCAAACTTGCCAAGATTCTCTTTAGTGTTCAACATAAAACAAATACTGCCAAGAGGATGAAAATAAGAGATGTTGGGTTTTCTATTCTTCCATAATTCATAAGGAGTCTTACCCAAAATAGGCCTGATAGAGATCCTATTCTGAATATAACATGTTCTATTTACTGCCTCTGCCCATAAGTGCTTAGCCATGTTAGTTTCTTTCATCATGGCACGAGCCATTTTTTTCAATATCCTATTCTTCCTTTCCACTACTCCATTCTGTTGTGGAGTTCTGGGACAGGAGAAATTATGGGAAATTCCATGGGAATCAAAAATGATTCTCAAAGTATCTGTTCTCAAATTCTCCATCATGATCACTTTTGACTCTGAGTATTTTGCAATCCTTCTTTGTTTGCACTTGAGAGCAAAAGAAAGAGAACAAAGAATGTGACTCATCCTTGTGTTTCAAGAATTTTACCCATGTCCAACAACTATAGTCATCTACAATGACTAATCCATATTTCTTCCCATTGATAGAGGTCGTTTTCACTGGACCAAAAAGATCAATGTGAAGAAGTTCTAATGGTCTAGAGGTAGAAACAACATTTTTAGCTTTAAAAGAGGTTTTTGAAAACTTGCATTTCTGACATGCTTCACAAAGAGCATCTGAAGAATACTTCATATTAGGTAAGTTTCTGACTAATCCAAGCTTATTTAGCTGAGAAATCTTTCTCATGCTAACATGGCCCAAACGTCTATGCCATACCCATTGCTCTTCATTTACAGACATTAGACATTTAACATTCTAGTCCTTAAGATCAGAAAGTCTGATTTGGTAAATGTTTTTTTCCTCTTTCCATTAAAAAGTATTGAGTCATCCTTCTGACTAATAGCCTTACATGACTTTTGATTTAAAATGATATCATAACCATTGTCACTAAGTTGGCTAATTGACAATAAGTTATGCATCAAACCATTGACCAGAAGAACATCAGTAATAGAAGGAAGTTTACCATTACCAATAGTTCCAGAGCCAATGATCTTACCCTTCTGGTTTCTTCTGAAACCAACAAAACCTCCAGGCTTAAGTTCCAAATTTGGAACATATGCCTTTTTCCCGTCATGTGTCGTGAGCAACCACTGTCCAGGTACCATGATTGGTGTTTCAACTGAGCTACTAAGGATATCTGCAACATAGATTATCTTATCCTTAGGTACCCACTTTTTGGGTCCTCTTTTGTTAGTTTTCCCAGAGTTTTTCACAACTTTGGTTTTCTGTGCAACAGGATAATCAAGTGGAATTTGTGCATGATACTTAGGTTTAAGATTAGATTTCTGTGTCTGTGAAGGTGCTTGCACAAGCTCAGAACAATCAAGCTTAATACCAGAAGGCACGAAATGATCATAGAGAGGTTTTGGTTTTAAAGGCTGACTTTCGTCAATTTTAGATGTTTTTGTACACCCCAAACCTTTCATGCCATTTCTGCTAACTCCATAGATCATGGAAACTATCTTGCTTCTATCTATGCTTTTAGCCAAAAAGTGCTGGAATGCTCTATCATATTTGTTGACACAATTACTGTCAGAGATATTAGAGACTAATTCTTCTTCTAGTTTAGAAATTTTGCTTTTCAAAGCAATGTTACTATTTTTTAAAGAAAAAATATTTTCATTCAGAGAAGAATTATTATACTTAAGCTTATCTCTAGCTTCAGAAATAATTACATGGGATTTTTTAAGATCCTTGTATTTACTTTGAAGATTTTGATATCTTTCTAGCATTTCTAAAAGACACGATTCTAATTCACAACGAGAGAGATCAGATAATACCTCTGAGTCTGAGTCTGACTTTGGTTCTGATAGCATTTTGTCTTCTGGTTCTCCAGAGACTTCAGCATCGATTATTGTTGCCACTAGCGCAATATTTGCCTGTTCTTCATCAGAATCTTCTTCTTCAGAATCAGAGTCATCCCAAGTTGCCATGAGTCCCTTCTTGGCTTTGGTGAAATTCTTCTTAGGCTTCTTGTCTTTCTTAAGCTTTGGACACTCGTTCTTGTAATGACCTGGCTCATTACACTCATAGCAGATGACTTCTTTTCCAGAACTCTTCTTCTTTTGTCCAGATGTTGAGTCAGCACGACCTTTGTTCCTTCTTGATCCTCTGAGCTTCCCTTGCCTATGTTTCCATAGTTTGTTGATCCTTCTGGAGATAAGTGACAGCTCATCTTCTGAGTCTTCATCAGAATCTTCTAATTCTTCCTCAGCTTGATAAGCCTTTTCCTTTTCAGGTTTATACTTAAGAGCAGTAGATTTACTCTTCTTCCGAGGTTCATCTTCCTCCAGCTCTATCTCATGACTTCTTAAAGAACTAACAAGTTCTTCAAGACTGATACTATTTAGATCTTTAGATAGTTTCAAGGTAGTTACCATAGGTCTCCACTTCTTGGAAGGCTTCTGATGATCTTTTTGACATGGTCAGCAATTGAGTATCCTTTGTCCAGAACCTTGAGTCCCGCGACTAGCATTTGAAACGTTGAAAACATAATTTCAACTGTTTCATCATCCTCCATTCTGAATGCCTCATATTTCTGGATTAGGGCAAGCGCCTTTGTCTCCTTAACTTGATATTTCCTTCATGAGTCATTCTTAGAGAATCAAAAATGGATTTGGCAGTATCTCTGTTTGTTATCTTCTCATACTCAGTATAAGAGATAGCAGTTAGCAGTATAGTTCTTGCCTTGTGATGATTTTTGTATTCTTTCTTTTGTTTATTTGTCATAGCACTTCTTGACACTTTTACTCCTGCAACATCAACTGGGTGAGTGTAGCCATCAACTACAAGATCCCAAAGATCTACGTCGTAAACAAGAAAGAAACTTTCAATTCTATCTTTCCAGTAGTCAAAAATTTCACCATCAAAGACTGGTGGTTTGGCACTGTAGTGATCTTTCTCTTCTGGAATAGGATTTACGTTAGGAGCAGCCATGAAATCTCACACAAATACTGGATCGGTATTGAACACGGTGATGTGTTGATAAAACTTTTATCACAATCAGAAACGTAGCTCTGATGCTAATTGAAGGTGTGAGAAAAACACAAGAAATGGGGGTTTGAATTGGGTTTTCAAAAATGAAATCTATTTGTGAAACTCAAACAAAGATCACAAAGATACTAACAAGAGAGAAAGACATGTGATATATCCTGGTTCACTTGAAAACTATCAAGCTAATCCAGTCCACCCGCCAAGGTGATTTCGCCTTATACACAAGGACTTAATCCACTATAAACAACTGATTACAATTTGCACTAGCAACTGCTGGTGTCTAACAATCTCAAAGACTAACTGTCTCTTCTTAAGGATTCTGACCTAACTGGTCCTTTAAGGAATTACAAACAATTATTTGAAAAGTTAAATGTTTACAAAGAGATGCTTTTATACAAGCAGATATAAACACAATGAAAAGTTCAAAATAACTTAAAGAAAATGTTGTGTGTTGTAGTGCTTCACTATTGTTCTTTTTTTCTTCAAGTAATCAAGTCCTTATATAGCCAGTAGAAGATCCGTTGGAGGGCAGATCAGGAATAACCTTTAAGAGAGCTGGCGACTTGAAAGAATGTCGTTACATAGGGATGAAAATCGTACACAAAAGTTGTCCTTTGTACCTGTTGACTAGAAGATTTTGACTGAGCAGGGAGAAAGAAGAGATGATGAGATGGCCAACATGCGGGTCGACATCAGTAGAAGGCATTTCGGAAGTCGACCCAGCATGCTACGCTATCAAAAGGTTTCAACGGATTTCCAACAGAACCGACACAAAGCTAAAAAAACTTGGGCGGGAAGAGATTTGAAATGTTGAGAACTTGGGGGAAGTTATGAAGATGGTGGGGCGACACGTGTCACATCCAGAGCCAACACTGAGAGAAAAATAGTTATTTTACTTCCCTATTTAAGCAATGTCCATTTTTATTTGAAGGGGTCACATTTGTAACATTGTCAAAGGGATACACTCGAAGTACTTAGCGTTAAGAGAAAAGAGTTCATTTCCGCAAGATGTATGATAGCATCCACATTTCCTTTTAAGTAATTTACATTACCAAGTTTCAATATTTCTTGTCATTTACTTATTTACTTGTTTATTTATCAATTCGCATACACCTTTTCTGCAAGTTTTTTTCCAACTTCCTCTAAATCAGAACCATCCTACCAACATCACATATACTCCAACCGTTTGTCCTGGAACTTCGTGGCCGGTCCCGCAAGTTAAACTGCGACAGGAGGCCAGAGGTTGTTCGCGCAAAAACCACGTGCGAACAAATTGGCACACCCAGTGGGACCTGTTGAGTTGAGTGTATGCATTTACATAGTGGTAAGATGGTGACACCACATCTGAATGAAGAACCGTCTTCGGCGGAAAGTACGGTTGTGACGCAAACAACTGATGTTGGCTCCGGCGCTGTGTCTGCGGCTTCGACCGTTCATAGTGGACCAGCCACAACACCACGTCGGTCTGAACCTAGGCCGATAATGGCAGGGACTGCGGGGCAGCATGTGCCTAGTTTCACAATATCCATGCCTCGAGCTTTTGGGATGCCAACAGAGTTCATGTCGAGTCTACATTCTAGTGGTCCGATGTTTGGGAAAAGTTCGTCGCCAGCTTTCTCACCGTACCAAGGATTAGGACCTTTTACAAACCAAGTTAATTGACTGCCAAGGTTCAGTCTTCTATCTCAATCAGTTCCAACTTTCACCTCAAGTTCTATCACAGTTATGAGACAACAGATGGATAAGAGTAATCACAAAACAGTTCACATGTTGACTCAGTAAATGGGCACCATATTAAGACCCATTAATACAAGATTCGACCCAGAGTTACCAATAATTGGCAACTCAGATGACACAGATAGGTGATTTCATAAGGGCTCCTAGGACACCGGGTCGACAAACTCCTCCACCTCGACTGGAGACACCAGTTTGACAAGAAGAAGTCTTTGGCGAAACAATTGACCAGCAACCCCAGGAGTTTGAACACACACCTAAGGTGGCCCAAAGGCCTCCCGTTGTGTTAGTTTATAGAAACCAAGATCCAGACTACATGGTCATACAAGTTCGACACGATGCCATGGCTGGCGAACCAAACTTAGAAGCTATGGTTGAACGAATCATGGTGTGGAACGGAGCGAACCCAGGCCTGCGACGGCCGACGTATACGTGCCCACTACCAGATTTTGTTTTGCAAACAGAATTGCCTAGGGGATGGAAGATCCCAAAGTTTACCAAATTCACCGGAGAGACTAAAGAGTCCACCATCGAACACGTTGCTAGATATCATACTGAGGCTGGTGACATAGCGAATAATGAGGACTTGAAAACGAAATACTTTCCAAGTTCCCTCACAAAGAATGTGTTTACTTGGTTCACCACGTTACCTCCACAGTCTGTCCATACATGGGCACAATTAGAAAGATTGTTTCATGAATAGTTTACATGGGACAATCGAAAATTAGCCTGAAAGAATTAGCTGGTGTCAAACGGAAGGCCACAGAGTCGGTGGACCAATATCTCAACAGGTTTAGACTCTTGAAAGCACGATGCTTCACTCAAGTCCCTGAACATGAAATGGTCGAGATGGCTGCTGGCGGCCTAGATTATTCGATCAAGAAAAAGTTAGACACACAATATCTCAGAGATATAGCGCAGTTAGCTGATAGGGTCCGACAGGTCGAACGCTTGAAAGCAGAGAAAACCAAAACTAGTAGATACCATAAGAAAGAGAAAGTTTCATACGTAGCCGCTGATGAATACTCTTCTGACGATGAAGAGCTCACCGACAAAAGTGGGGTTAACGCGGCTGAACTCAAGCTAGGGCCTCCATACACATGTAAATTATTAAAACCATCGAACGGGAAAAATCTCATCGAAACTGAAAAAACAGACAAATATGTTGCAAAAACTTATACTTTTAATGTATCTAAGTATGACGAAATATTTGATTTATTAGTTAAAGATGGTTAGATTATTATCCCTCCTGGTTTGAAAGATCCCCCATTAGAGCAAAAGAAGAAAAAGGGATTTCGTAAGTTTTATAATTTCATTGGTCATAAGACATCTCAATGTGTTCTTTTCAGGGATTTGGTGCAGAAAGCTTTGAAGGAATGTCGGCTTTAATTTGGCGAAAGACCAAAGATGCAAGTTGACACGGACCCTCTGAAGGTCGAAGAAGCCTTGTACTCTGAGTTATATGACTGCATGATGGTTGAGACTACTGAAGGTCTCACCAAACATTTAACAAGTGAATCTTTTGAATGCATGATGGTCGAGACTACTGATGGTTCGGACAGAAAGGCTGAAGAAGAACTAAAGGCAGTGTACCCTCAAGATGGCGAAAGCCTGGCAGATTTCAAAGAGAAATGCAGGGTGAGTGGGTTGAAGGTTGTGTTATGCCCAAGGTGCATTGGCGTTTTTGACAAAAAGGCTGTTGAGAAATACAAAGCTGGCGAGAAAGAGGCACCACGAGATGATAGGCTGCCTGCCCCAAGATTTGTGTTCGACCAAAGCGGTGCCCCTCGTCGAAACGAGGAGTATAGGAAGGTGTTCCAGAAAACACGACCCAAGACCTTTGTGCCACCATCAGACACTCCACAAGAAAAGTGGGTGGAACCCGTGAGTCAAAAGGGGAGCAATAGGCCGAAATGGAAGGTGTTGGATCTTGAGAAGGTGGCTAAGATCTCTGACAAAAGGGTCGAACCCAGGGGCTATGTGGTGTCTCCCAATTACAAAGGGAAGAATCCTATGACAAAGACTCAATGGAGGCGTTATCAGCGAAATAAAAAGGCTGGGAAAGAAGCTTCGACTTCACAGTTGAAGCCTGTCGAAACTTTTGGACAGAAAAGACAATGCCCAAAAGGAAGGTGGGTCGAAAAGGAAAAAATCACGATGAATCAAACAATGGCAGTGACTGTTGAAGCTTCAGGAGAAAAGGGGGATAGTATCAACCCAAAGCTCGAAGTGCACATCTTTGGTCGAGAGCAAGAAAGAGCCAGAGTACACTCCCCAGTCAGATGAGGAAGAACCAAAGTATTCTCCCCAATCAGATGAAGAATATACCCCGTCACCAGAAGGCAACTTTGACGAAGACATGTATGATGATACCAATGATGACATGTACGGTGAAGATTTCGTCATAAACTGTGGTATTGTGTCGATATTTCCAGTGGAGTATGATATGGTGTCGGAAGTCTTTGAAGCAGACGAAGATTTCGTGCCAGATGAAACTGAGGAAGACAAACTGCTATGTTACTATGTTATGAACAGTGGTGTGGTAGAAGAGCAGAGGGCCGTGTTTGAGAAGCCTAGTCCCGGAATGATGTACCATTTGAAACCATTATTTATAAAAGCAAAGGTCGACGGAGTGGCAGTCAACAAATTGTTCGTGGATGGAGGGGCAGCTATCAATTTAATGCCTCATACCTTATTTAAGAAGATTGGGAGAACTGAGGCTGACCTCCGACAATATAATATGGTTTTATCTAATTATGAAGGGAAAACTAGCAACACTCTTGGGGTTGTCCAAGTTGACCTAGCCGTGGGTACAACTACTAGATCAACGCTCTTCATGGTTATAAACTCAAAGGCCAATTTCAACTTGCTGTTGGGTCGAGAGTGGATCCATGGGATAAGGGCAGTGCCTTTGACTTTACATCAGAGATTGAGTATTTGGAGGAAAGATGGCATTGTCGAAAATATTGAGGTTGATCAGAGTTATTACATGATTGACGAAGCGAAGGGTACGAAGAAATCTTTTGATCAGCACCTGGCTAATTTGGCACCTTGTGACGATGGGTCGGGGTCTTACACCTCTGTCGATACGGGTCGCGTCTTGAATTTGGATCCTAATTATGGTTTTATTTGGGATGCTGCTGATGAAACAATGGAGCCTACAGAAGAAAATTCACCTGCTGGATGGCCAGTAGTCAATGAAAATGACTACTGAGTCAGAAAGTTTGACTCGAATTTTGGCCTATTTGGCTGAAAACAAAAGAAAGTCGGCACTAGAAGTAGAGAAGTGATAAATTTTAGTTAGTGAAGCCGACATCAACGCACATGTAAATGGCCAACAAGGCCAAACAACAACCTCAGAAAGTCAGAGGCTTGATTGCATCTACGACAGTGAGCCTTTGGGGTTTGAGAAAGACCCATCTAATGAGCTGCAGAGAATGCAAGCGCAAGACCCACTCGAGGAGATAGAACTAGGAGATGAGATTACAAAAAGACCCACCTACGTAAGCTCTAAAATTGGGTCAAAGATGAAAGCTAAGCTGATCGGGGTATTGAAATAATACAAGGATTGCTTCGCCTGGGATTATGGCAAAATTCCTGGTTTGAGTTGAAGTGTAGTGGATCATCGACTGCCAATTCAGCCAGGGAAAAGGCCAGTAAAGCATCAGCCTCGACGATTCGCTCCAGAAATTACTCTAAATATTAAGCAGGAGATCGAAAGACTGCTCAAAAGCCGGTTCATCAGAACTGCGAGGTACGTCAAATGGATAGCGAACGTAGTACTTGTTATCAAGAAAAATGGAACCCTTCGAGTCTGTATAGATTTTAGGGACCTGAGCAACGCTACCCCAAAAGCCTAGTATTCGATGCCTATGGCAGAAATGCTAGTCGACTCAGCTGTAGGTTTCAAATATTTGAGTATGCTCGACGGTTATTCTGGCTATAATCAAATTCTCATAGCCAAAGATGATGTCCCCAAAACTGTGTTCCGATGCCCTGGGGCTTTAGGAACATACGAATGGGTTGTGATGTCGTTTGGGTTAAGAACGTTGGGGAAACCTATCAAAGAGACATGAACGCTATATTCTACGATTTTATTAAGAAATTTATGCAGGTGTATATTGATGACATTGTAATAAAATCCTCATCGGAGAATGGTCACTTAGACCACCTTCGACATTCATTTGAAAGAATGAGAAAATATGGATTAAAAATGAAGCCACTAAAATATGCTTTTGGTGTTCACGCAGGAGACTTCCTGGGATTTGTGGTTCACAAAAAAGGCATCGAGATAAACCAAAACAAGACAAAGGTAATTTTAGATCTCAAGCTTCCTTCGATAAAGAAATAACTCAAATCTTTGTTGGGGAAGATAGAATTCTTGAGAAGGTTTATATCAAATCTAAGTGGCAAGATGAAGGTGTTCTCGCCATTGCTCAAGGTCAAGAAGGAAAGTGATTTTCCCTGGGAACGGGAGCAGCAAGAGGCTTTCTACGCCATTAAAGAATAGCTCACAAGGCCTCCCATTTTATTGCCACCTAGTATGAATAAGAGTATAAAGTTGTATATTGCTACGTTGGACACGACCATAGGAAACATGTTAGCACAAGAGGATAACAGTGGCGTTGAAAGACCCATTTATTACCTTAGTTGAAAGTTAATAGATGCTGAAACTAGGTACACTATGATTGAAAAGTTGTTCTTATGCTTGTACTTCTCATGTATGAAATTAAAGCAATATATCAAACTAGTTGATGTTTATGTTTCGTCGTATTTTGATGTTATTAAACATATGTTGTCTAAACCCATTATGCACAGTCGAATTGGGAAATGGGCACTGGCATTAACTGAATTTTCTTTGGCATATGTCCCTCTAAGGGCTATGAAAGGTCAAATAGTGGCAGACTTTATTGTCGATCACGCAGTGGTTGAACCGTCGCTATGTATGGTCGACGTTAACCTTTTGAAGTTATACTTCGATGGGTCGAGCCATAAAAATGGGACAGGTATTGGAATCTTAATAATGTCCCCGCAGGTCATTCCGACTAAATTCAAGTGCAAGGTCGACAAAAAATGTTCCAATAACGAAGCAGAATATGAAGCCTTGATCACTGGCCTCAAAATACTCAAGGATTTAGGGGCCAGGAAAGTTCAAATAAAGGGCGATTCTGAACTGGTGATTAAACAGATCACGAGAGAATATAAATGCATCAAAGAACATCTTTTGATGTACTTCGCAATGGCGAAGCGACTGTTGGAACGCTTCAAGGTCGTCAGCATTACGCACGTGCCCAGAATAGAAAATTAAGAGGCAAATGATTTAGCACAGATTGCCTCCGGATACAAAGTGTCGGAAGAGAAGTTGAAAGACTTCATTGAGATTATGGAGAAGATGGTGTCAAACGTGCTACCATCAAGTATTTGGAGAATCCGATGGGAAGTGCTGATAGGAAGACTAAATACAGATCTCTAAGTTACGTTCTAATGAGAAATGAGTTGTTAAAAAAGACTCCAGAAGGAGTGTTGCTCAAGTGTCTAGGAGACACAGATGCATACCTAGCAATTTCTGAAGTCCATAGCGGGACATGTGGAGCTCACCAAGCTGTCCATAAGATGAAATGGTTGTTATTTTGACAAGGTGTCTATTGGCCAAGCATGCTCAAGGATTTCATGGGCTTTGCAAAAGGATGCCAAGACTGTCAAAAACATGCAAACATTCAGCATGTATCAGCCAGCGAATTACATGCAATTATCAAGCCATGGACCTTTCGAGGATATGCATTGGATGTCATAGGCAAAATTCGACCAGCCTCGTCGAAACAACTGAAATTTATCCTTGTGGGTATAGACTACTTCACAAAATGGATAGAGGTTGTACCTCTAGTAAAAGTGGACCAGGAAGTTGTGATCGAATTCATCCAGAATCATACTTTGTATAGGTTCGGGATCCTTGAAACCATCAATATAGATCAAGGTTCCGTATTTGTTGGCCAGAAAATGCGAGAATTTTCAGCCTAAACAGGTTTCAAGTTAATTACTTTAACACCGTATTATGCTCAAGCAAACAGTCAGGTCGAAGCAACCAACATAGTGATTGGACTCATCAAGAAACACGTTGCCAGGAAACCTAAAAATTGGCACGAGACATTAGATCAAATTTTATGGGCTTATCGAACATCCCCTAAGGAATCAACTAACTCGACACTATTTTGTTTGACATTCGGTCACGATGTTGTATTGCCAGCAGAAATTTGTCTACAGTCAATTAGGGTGCAACGTCAGAATAAGATTCCGTCGGAGCAATACTGGAGCATGATGCTAGACGAAACCGTAGACTTGGACGAAGAAAGGATGACAACGTTAAATGTATTACTACGCCAGAAGGCACGAGTTGCCAGAGCGTATAACAAGAAGGTTAGAGAAAAGACTTTCATAGTTAATGATTATGTATGGAAAGTAGTGTTGCCCATGGATTGAAGGGATCAAATGTTAGGAAAATGGTCTCTAAATTGGGAGGGACCATTCCAAGTAATCCAAGTGTTCAGTGACAACGCGTACGAGATTCAAGAAATAGGTATGGACCAACGAATCTTAGGAGTAAATGGGAAATATTTGAAAAAATATAAACCTATGTTACAAGAGATTCAAGTCAAATGGTAACTTTCCATTGCTAATTAGCCAAAATGGACTAAGGGCCAAGATGGCTTACAAAATTCTCTAAACGGAGTTACAAAAGTTCGATGACCGAAAATGTAAATTAAAATTAAACAGGGAATCGGGATTTGAAGTCTTCAAAAAGAGTCTTTTCATAAGCAATCTTGCTGTCGAGGAGGGTCTTCTTTTTCTGCATTTGGCTGATCGTATCCTTTAGTGCAAGGGTCATTTCGACATGAGTGGTTCCTTGGGTGACTTCTTGATCAATCACTTCTTGAGCAGGAAGAGGTTCCGTAGAATCCAGAGAGGCTTTTTGTTTCTCGACCTCAGCAATTTTCCTAGTAAGTTCTTCTATTTGAGCCTGATAGTCAAAAATCTACTGGTCAAAGGCACGGTGCTTATCAGAACGCTCCTGTTTTTTGGCCTCAAAATCCCCAAGTTTCTTTTCACAAAGTGAACTGAGGTACCACTCACGTTTCATTTCATTGGTCTTCGTCTTGATATGAGCGGCTGCCTGTCGACAAATAGTAAGATCCTTAGCAATTTAGGTAAACAAGGTCTCGAATTCGATCAAGTACTTGGCCATAGAAGTAGGGACTTGGAACTGGTAAAGTTCATCAAGTAGCTTGAAGATCTCACAATCTACAGTTGGTTCTTCTGCGATGACAGCCAAAATTTCATCCTCAAACAGGTAAGTTTTTAACTGTTGGAGTTTGAGAGCGAAAGAAGCATCCACTTCTGGATCAGGAATGGTCGTCGAGCTAACGGGTTGAACGTCCATAGACTCCTGGCGAAGCTTGTGCAATGCCTTCAGGGTTTTTGCTGGATTCGTCTGCTTCGTCGCCAAAATCTCCTTCAGAGTAAGAGTTTTGTTGGCATTTTGCATAGGCGTGTTGGAGCCACCTTCAATAGAAGCTTGAGGATTCAAGTTATCCTCAGTAGCAGTAGCAACAGTCGAATGGTTTTCACCACCACTGGTGGTTGCACCACCCTTGCCAGCCTCAATTGAGGTGTTTTGAGTTTGAGGTGTCTTCGCCGCAGGATCATCTTCTGTCAACGCTCCTTGGAACTCATTAACTTTTTGGGGACTAAAAAGGGTTGCCATCTCATGCGAATTTCTAGCATTAGCCGTTGCGCCATTATCATCCTCAGTGATGGTCGAATCAGCCATAGTTTCCTACAAAAGGAGGTTCATTAAAATAATGCCCAAAAGTAAAATATGAGCCAAAAGAACAAGGACGACTAATACCTCAGTAGTGTGTTTTGGAGGCGGTGCCTCAGAGCCAACAGGTTTGAAGACCTCAGTAAGATTTCCAGGAACATTGGGTTTCACGGTCAAAGTGACAGTTTTAGAGGGCGTCTTCTTGGTAGGGATTCTTCTTTTCTTTGCCAACGGAGTAGCTAGAGTGGATGTTGAGACCTCAGGAGATGATGCTTTTTCAGAGGCCTAACAAACAACAGAGTAAGATAACAGTAGAAACAAGTGCAAAAAAAGTCAAAAACACATTATACCTGTGGTTTCAGGACCTTCGGCTTCTTTGTAATCTTCGTTGAGGCCGATGCAGCATCTAGGTCCCCTTTCTGATTCTGGGAAACAAGCGCAAACGATTAGTTGATGAGAATTAATGAAATAAAAAGTGAAGAGTTTAGGAGTTACCTTCTTTGGTGGGTCTTCTTTGGCATCAGCCCCCTGGTTGTTCTCGACAGGGACAACAACTGTCGGAGTAGGAGCTTCGCCAGCAAGGGCAGCAAAGGCATCAACCATGTTTTCCAAAAAGAGGTCACGTTGAAAACATTGATTTTGATATTCTGACCCCCAGACATCAAAGTCTTTTGTAGTGAAGAAGGATGGTTGGAACGAAAAAACATGCAACTCAAGGCGTTGAGTCGACTTTGAAAATTTAAGGCAATTTTTGTGACCTATCAGGTTCAGCCGTCGACCAGCCCAAACAATATCAGAAGAATGCCACACTAAGGACTTATGCAACATCTGGCTTAGGCCAAATTGACAGGCCACCAAGTTGGGTTGGTAGTTTATAAACCTGTAACCCGTACTCTCCGTCTCAATTCGGAAAGATAACATGGTGAGAGTTAGAAACGGCATCCATATAGAATTCGACAGTGCTGCTGTTTTGGGAGAAGCACTAGGAAATAGATTTCTGAACCACGTTGGACCAAACTTTTGATCCACGAAGGGTGCCATACTTGGGACAAACGACGTAGTTTCCACGAACATGTTGAGGTACTTAATGAAGAGAGTCTTATTAGGAGTTTCCTGAGTAGTCATCAAGGCAAGTCGAACACCTTCTATGGGATGTTCTTCATTTAAGCGTTGTATTTTTGCAGATACAGGATAACCCAGCTGGTATTCGAATGTGGCATTAAGCCAATATTGCAACAACTACATAGGCCCTGAAATATTCAAGGCCTTGGGAGTCTCATGGAGGAGTTTCAGTCTCAGGGCTGATAGCCCAAGAGAGTGATAGAGGAAGGCTAACAAGAGCTTACCCAAAGATACTTGTCGACCCTCATGAATTTGGATCACCAGGTTGATGTAGCTTTTAGCTATTTATAGAGAGCTAGGACAAAAGAGACAGTATGACAGCCAAAGAGTTAGAAAAGTAATGTGTTCTTCGTCCGACACTTCGGCAGAATCCTGATCATGATGTTCTTCGATATAATTTTGAAAGCTGGCACGGTCGAAGTCGAAGGTGTTGATTGTGTCAAGAGTTGGGTTGAAAGTTTCACCCAAAGGTGAGAGGCAAGTTATGGCCACCACATCGATGGGTGTCGGCATCAATATACCACAGGGTAGGTGGAATGTGTTGGTCGACCCCTCCCAAAAATACATCGATGCCAGCAACAGACAGAGGTTAACCTTGTGAGTGTTCCTAGAGAGTTGGATGGCGTCGAAGATGCCAGCTGTTTTCCATTTCTCTTAACATTTACCTTGGACTTTGTTAACCCAAGCGATGTAGTCCTTGTTGCTATGTGTGGGTATCGACCGAAAGACCCTGGCCTTAGGCCCCATGAACATGAGGTCAAAGGTGCCACCTTTCTCGAAAGCAGGTGGAATGGTAGGAGCGTAATAAGGAAAGAACAACTGGAGCTCTTGGTGGTTTGGTTTAGTATCAGGATATGGCCCGTGTAAAGCATGAAGTTTGTCAGCCACCACGAAGGGGACGACCATCTGGCATTGCCAAGTTATTATCACCGCGTCATCAGCAGATGTTAATTGAGGAAGGGGTTTAAGAGACTCACTTTTAGAAAGGACGTAAGCGATCGGGTTGTTTCCAGTTTGGTGAGTACCAGAACTGGTGAGAGTTGCAGAAGAAGACATTGTAATGGAAACTTTGGAGTAAGAGAGTTTGTAAAGAAGATGAAAGTGTGAGAAAAGAAACCAGCCGTTTGAGGAGAGTATTTATAGGCACATTCATGCAACCTAAAGGTCAAGGAAGCAATTGTTTCGATTCTTCAGTTAGTGGGAGTGGTTTAAAGCCCATAACTTAGGATGGGACTAGCCATGATGACATTTCTTGGAAATCGTGGCGCAGAAAGGTGCCATCATTACGTCAGACATCTTGTGATGCGTGGTTGAGATTCGATAGAAGAAAAAACGATTAAGTTACTAAGTCAAAACGAAGTTGCAGTCGAAATATCGCAGGGAAAACAAAATGCCATGTTTCTCTGTCGACATAGTGCTCAGTCGAAACTGGCCTTTTGGGGGGCAATTTGTTGACTAGAAGATTTTAACTGAGCAGGGAGAAAGAAGAGATGATGAGAAGGCCAACATGCAGGTCGACATCATCAGAAGGCGTGTCGGAAGTCGACCCAGCATGCTACGTTGTCGAAGGGTTTCGACGGATTGCCAACAGAACCGACACAAAGCTGAAAAATCTTGGGCGGAAAGAGATTTGAAATGCTGAGAATGTGGGGGAAGTTACGAAGACGGTGAGGCGACATGTGTCATATCCAGAGCCAACACTGAGAGAAAAACAATTATTTTATTTCCCTATTTAAGCAATGTCCATTTTCATTTGAAGGGGTCGCATTTGTAACATTGTCAAAGGAATACATTCGAAGTACCTAGCGTTACGAGAAAAGAGTTCATTTCTGCAAGTTGTATGATAGCGTCCACATTTCCTTTTAAGCAATTTACATTACCAAGTTTCAATATTTCTTGTCATTTACTTATTTACTTGTTTATTTATCAATTCACATACACCTTTTCTGCAAGTTTTTCCAACTTCCTTTAAATCAGAATCTTCCTAACAACATCATATATACTCCAACCATTTGTCCTGGGACTTCGTGGCCAGTCCCGTAAGTAAACGTGCAACAGGAGGACAGAGGTTGTTCACCTGAAAACCGCGTGCGAACAGTACCACCAAATCAGGGTAGCGAATGGTAGTGGAATGGAACGTTTTTGATACGTACTATGTACTATTTTCCCTCGTAAACTTTTGATCTTATCTTCTATACATCAGAGGCTTCTGAATAGAGATGATTGAAGCATGCGTACAAGAGTTGATCACTAGGTCTTCGGAGTCTTAAGTCTTCAGAGTCTTTAGAACTTGTTCACCAGAACCTTATCTTTAGAATCTTTAGGACTTAGTTTTCAGAACCCTTAGTCTTCAGAAACTTAAGTCTTCAGAGTCTTCAGAATGTTGTTCAGCAGAACCTTGTTTTTAGAGTCTTCAGAATCTTCAGAACTTTGTTCAACAAAACCTTGTCTTCAGAAGATAACGACTTCAGAAGCTTGGAAAGCCTTCAGAAGTAAATCATTAGAGTCACACTCAGAGGCACAATCCAAGATAGCACTGCAGCAACAACATATTGTCTTCTTAGAGTCTTTATGAATGTGAGTAGATCAGAAGCAAACTTGCTTCTTTGGCGCATAAACGACTTTTAGTCAAACCAGATCGACGTTGCACATGGTCTCTATCAGTGTCAGAGCCTTCTCTATCAGAGTCAGAGCCTGTTTGTTAAAACTTCAGAATAATAAACATTAGAGTACCAAAATTATTCTCACACAAATACTACTTTGTTATTATCAAAACTTAGAGATATCCCGCAGAACCAAATCTTGTTCTAACACAAGATATTTTTCACTATAATTAAATCATGATTACAATTGCTTATGCCTTAAATCATAAGACTTTTCTGCTCAGACCCTCAGCCCGAGACTTCCTGCTTAAACCCCTCAGGTTCAAGACTTCTTCTCAGACCCACAGTTCAAGACTTCCCTGTTCAAATCCCACGGATTCAAAACTTCTGCTCAAACCCTTCAGGTTTAAAACTTTTACTCAGACCCACGGTCCAAGACTTCCCTGTTTAAATTCTACGGATTCAAGACTTCTACTTAGACCTATAGTCCAAGACTTCCTTGTTCAATCAATAACTGATCAAAACTTCAATGCTTAAGCACATAGCAAGAGAATTACTTGGCTCAAGCTCACGAGATACTTTGATGCTCAAGCACATAACAAGAGACTTTCTTTCTAAACTACTAAACAATCTGTTTAGCAGAATAGACAACAAGGTGTACTTGATATTCAATCAAAGGTACAGGGTAAATAACCATAATATAAATCACAACACTTAAAATTTCTAATATATTCAATGTTTAAGAAATCTTAATGCTTTGTACAATTTACAACATATAAAAGAAATTTTTCATACTCGATTGTGTTGCCATTGTTGATCTTGTTATTCTTCCATTCTGATAGAAGTGTGGAACACTTCTTTTATTCTTAGCTCTATTTCTTTATTTTCCTTGTTGTTGATTCTATATTGAATCTTCAGTTACTTATATAGCACTTGTAGAAGGATAGTCGTTGGAAGAGATAACTTGTATAAGTGTCTTTGTTACTCCACAGTATTAAGAGACGTTGAATATAGATACACCAAAAGATCTTTATCCATTGTGTAACATGTTTAACTAAAGAGTCTTCCTTGTGATCTTGTACTATAGATCCGTTGAGAGTAGATATCTGTAAAGCACGTCAACTTTTCTTAAGCCATGTGAGCACAGACTCTAGCTGACAAACTGATTTGACATTGTAGCTTACTTTTTACAATACGGATAACTTAGCTCAGTTCATGGTTCTAAGTATAGAGACAATATATTGCACTTCTAATTATGATACATTCAGCTTTAGAGTCTATGAAAATTTCATCAAACTTGACATAATAATGTGCATCAGTTCTGAGCCATCAGAAGCCAGTAACTCAGCTTCTCTCAAATGTGTTCTTCTATCAGATTTTGAATGGTTTCTTCTTAAGCTTTAGAACCTGCATACTTAGAACACGCATTAGATAACACCATTATTCTTTCAACACTTTGTTATCATCATAACCCAAAGGATATATGTCATGAGAAAATCTTGTTCTAACAATCTCCCCCTTTTTGATGATGATAAACATAAGTATGTAAAGAACAATGTTGAGCTATTTTAATTTTATTGGCAACATCAGAGTCTGGGGTTTGTAAGCTCCCCCTAAGTCTAATAGTCCAAAGGTTGACGTTTGTAAGCTCCCTCTAAGATCTATATTTAAGAAAACTAAAATATATATTTTAATTTACTTAGCCACATCAGAGTGTGAGGTTTGTAAGCTCCCCCAAAGTCTAATAGTCTAAAGGTAAAGGTTTGTAGGCTCTCCCTAAGTTCTATATTCAAGAAAACTAAAATATATTTCCCAAGTAAAATAAATAATCGAAATAACAAAAATTTAAAATATTATAAATGAACAATATTTAAAATCTTAAGGGCTTATATTCTTATTAAATACTTTTATATTTTTCTCCCCCTTTTGTCACATAAAAAAAAACAAAAAGAAATACTTTCATAAATGCAAAGTAGATCATCATTACCAGGGCCGACCTTAGGGGTAGGCCACCAAAGCTACCGCCTAAGGCCTCATTTTTTTATTTATATTTATATATAATTTTATTTAATAATTTTTATTTATAAAAAAAACTTTAAATTATATTATATACCAATTAAATAATAACATCTATTTAGAAAATATAATAATATGTATTATTTGATTTATTAATTTGAAAATTATATGTATAAATAATAAAATTTTGAATTTTTTAATATAGTAGGAGACTTGATATCTATTTTTTTATATTGTTTTTCAATTATGATTTTTTAAATAATGAAAAGAGTATTTAGATGAATTAATTTTATTATCAACTAAATAAAATATTAAATAAAATTATTTATAATAATTTAATAATTTCACATTCTAAAATATCTAAAATATATTAATTTTAAAAAATATATTTTTATTATATTAAAAATATTAAATATTAAATTTCGCCTCAAACCTTGAGATGTGTTGGGCCGTCCCTGATCATTACATGATCGGTTCCCAAGGAATAGAAAATAATTCAAGTAATAGAGAGCAATAAAAGCGTGTACAGTGCATCTTTAATAGTTATTGGTCGTAGTACTTCCAAAGATCAAGAAAACGATTTTATTCAACCGGTTGAGTTACCCAGACTCCACTATAAAAGTAACCAAATTATAGGTCATTTTCATCAACATCCTTCAGAGCAACATGGAAGCAACATCTGAGAGTACCAACATATCTATCATTACAGAGGTTTCAGAGGATGCAAAGAATCTGGAGACACAAAGTACTCAGAAACCAGCAAGCTCTGAAGCTTCTGAAACTGGATCTTCGTCTAATGTACTGAAATCTTCTGAAGCAGATTCTTCATCAGCTGTAGTGAAACCTTCCGAAGCAGGTTCATCAACAGCGGTTTTAAAGCCTAGGAAGAAGTCAATGAAGAAGAAGAACAACAAATATAAGATGGTGTGTTAGATTGTCATCTCCGACTGTGAGGATGATGATGAACCAGACTTCACTTGGGAATACTGAATGGGTAGTAGGGCTTTAGAAGACTTAGTCTGATGTTATCTTAATGTTTTTATTATTATTGTAATCTTTTCCTTCTATTAATGAAAGTTTTTTGTTGACCTCTATTATTTTGCATAAGTACGGTCTTTTATTTTTCCCTTTTATTTTGATTTTATGATGAATGCATAAACAAAGTAAAAAGAAGAAAAGATGGAAAACTTAAAACCAACAGATAGTTGTTAAAGTGACATTTACAATTGTCTTAAGAGAATATTTATTAGGACTACATACTAGACATCATTTCCCAAGAGTCGAACATTAAAAGATTGATTTGACTAATCAATATTGAAACTCTAAGCACTTAAGGTAACAGATGAATAGACTCTATATAATTCTTAACAAACTATCTTTCCAAATCACTTAATCTTTAGAACACAAACATGTATAAGCAAAAACAAATCTGGGTTTCAAAGAGAGATTTCATAAGGGCAACAACTCAAGCAAATGAGAAGAATACAGCAACTGAAGAATCTTTAAGCAAGCAGAATTCTTCAGAGGCACGCACATCTACAACAACCTTTGTTGAGCCATAGAGAAGAAAAATAACTTCTAGGTTAAAACGCTGAAATCTTTAGAGGAAGGAAGCTGCTGAGTTTGCAAAGGAAGATTGAGAGGATTATTTGAATAATTTAGATATGTCACATGAGCCTAGGGAGTACCTTAGAACAGATCCAAATGTCTATAAAGTTCTTGATAATATGTAATAGCTACCAATCTTTCAATGAGAATGTTGCAAGATTTTAAAGAGTTTTAATCCTAATTTTTATCTCGAAACAACATAAGAAATGCATATATAATAGCTAAGACACACAAGAACATGAACAAGAGCAATTTTTAACAACAAGATTGCTTAATACAAGATATTTAATTGTTACAAGGCATATATTTTCAGAAATCCAATATTAGAATCTCTCATAGATAAATCCAAGCTTCTCTCTCCAGATTTTGGAAGAATCGTCCTTTGATCTTATGACAACTCCCTATTGGATCAGTAGTTCAGAAAGTACTCATCCATAAGGAATGAAAAATTTCTTTCCCTTGTGAAAAGATGAAAGAGTCCTTTTTATATGGTCAAGCATAATTTGAGGAAGATCAATCTGTAAGTATGAATTGAGAAGAAGTATCAAATATTTTTTCAGTAGAATCCACAAGGTGTAGATCCTTATCCTTAGGTAGCAAGTTTGAGTTCATAATCTGATTCTAAACAATTGCATCAGACAAAGATTTGATACCTGAGAGAGGTTTGATGGATTTACAAGAGTACGCCAAGTAGGAAGATAGTATTCCTAAATAAGAGTACCTGGGATTTCTCCAATCTTCTCACAGTTGATTACATTAGCAATCGTCTTAGAGGTTACTCTTATAGAAACACCAGAAACCTTGGAAAGAATGGCATACTCATGAATTAGCTCAACAATGTATGCATTAACCTAAAATTATTTGACAAGATTTGGATAATTAAAACCACAAAACATTTCAAAGTATCCATTTCAACCTTGTTCAGAGACAGTCTTACAGAAGTTAAAACCTAGCTTAAACAACTCTTCAAAATCCACAAAATTTTCATTGATGACAACTAGTTGATTCAATGGAGAATTGACTAGAGAATTCATCTCAAGTTTGGTTTGATCAACACAGATGAAAATAATAAAAGGAAAAGAATTGAATAAGACTCTAAAGGAATAAGAATCTTGTGAGAAGAACAAAAAAGGCGACAAGAAATGATGCTTCACAAAGACAAGGGATAAAGACCATAGATGTATATAAATGAAAACATCATTACCCTAGGGTCTTTACTCGACAGATTTCTTGAACACACTAAATGATTTTCAACTTTATGGAATTTGAAGTAAGACAAGGATTTTAAAATAATTTTTACTTAAACTGCTTTATGAGAAGTAAAGATTCCTTTTTTGAATCTCAGAGACTAACAATTTTCAGAAGCTATCTGTCATCAGAGTCTAGTAGGATTAGACTTCGAGTGAGACATTTTCTGTTAGTCATCAGTCTTTGATATTCGATTATGAGTCAAGTATTTTCTCTTGAAACCAGAGTCATGTTTGATTTATGAATATTGAATTGGTTTTTTTGACTACTAACTAGCAGCAATATTATCACAAAAGGTGAGAATATTGTTTCCATAAATATGATCATCATCTAGTTAATGACATATTCCGTATAATCAAATACAACATAGTTTCTTTTCAAAGATTTCTGAAGATTATTTTGTTGTCAACAAAAAGAATTTATCTAGAGATCTAACAGAGACTTTGTATTTACTCATACTTAAATAGTTCACTTAGTTGAAAAATTTGCAAGAGTAAAGAACTGAACATACCTTTTTTTTGTTTTTCTTACTCAAGCTTCAGATGAGTATTCAGATTTGACCACAGAATCTTAATTCTATCTTAAGTGGATTATGAGTCAATGGCATTTAAACCAATGATTCCACTTTCTTCTCCAAACTCCACATTTTTGCATCCTTCAGCTTTTAAGTTTGGTATATAGGCTTTTCTTCCATCAAATGTTGTAAACAACCTTTGATAAAGTATCATGGAAGATGCCTTGTTCCTTTCTTCTGTGATATCTACAACAAATACAATTTTAGATATTGGTACCCATATTTCTGTGAGTCCAAAAATGTTAGTCCTGACAGACTTTCCTTTACTTCATGCTTTATTTTGATAGTAGTACTTAGATTTATTCCAGTCTTTGAGTCTAGGATGATTCATGGTCTAATAGAATCTTGTTCTTAGCAGAGTCTTTGTTTTCATTGTCTTGGATTAAATCTTTTGAATTTATAATCCTTGATTTTGAAATTTTTTACTAGCATAGATTCAGATAGTGTTTGCTATCAGAGGTTAGCATGAAATAAGTTTTCAACACTGTCATAGTATTGCCAGAAAAAAAAAAGAAGAAATGAAAGGTTTCTCACAAAATTGTCCTTTAACACAGACTCTATGATAGCCTTCAATTTCCTTAGGAGCAATGGAGTCACTTAAGATTTTATCTTGAGAAGCAAACTCCTTATTATCAATATTGAAGCAAGATAAATTAGAAGTTACCTCTTTTTCTTCAATGTTTGATTATTTCTAGATTCAAGTGCTTCTTCAGAAGATGTAATGACCAGTTGTGCCAGATTACACTTTTTATCTTTGTTATGAATCCTCAACTTTGTCAGCTTCATTATGATATGCTTTGAAGCTCTCTGACATTTTCTTTTTGTGTTTTCTGTCTGGTAGCTTTTCACCTTGTTCTTAAGATTGGGATAATCAGTTGAAATATAAATATTTAAGAAGCTTCTGAAGTTACTCTTAAACCAACACATATCTCATTCCTTTTAGCCAACTGAAAGAGTCTTTTGATAAGGAAGATCAATTCCTCATCACCAGATATTCCATAGGAATTTTCTTTAACAACTTTGAGGAAGATTGATCTCTTTGACAGATTTTCTTCTAATAATTTCATTTCTTTACTTCGAAAATTGTTTATCAAACTTTCAAGACTCAACATACTCAAGTTTTTGACTTCTTGAATAGTTGTGACTTTTGGTCTGAATCTAGCAGGCAAACTTTTAAGAATTTTATTGGAAAAATTAGATGAAGTGTAACTTGTTAAGATTCTAATTGATTCCCTTCAAATTTTAGAACACAAGGATTCAAAAATAGACTTTGCAGTAGACATATCAATGATGTTGATATACTCCGAATAAGGTAGAGCATTTACTAAAATGCTTCTAACTTCATGATTTCTGTAAAGCTTCTTCTGAGCTGGTGTGAGAGATTTTCTATCTTAGATCATCTCTACACCATCAACTTCTATAGCAATACCTTTCTCAAGGGTATTCCATAGATCTTCATCAAAACCCTTTTATCAAGACCAATGATATAAGAATATATTTTGTTTTTTCATCATTTAAATTCAACGGAGTCACCACTGAATATGGGAGGATTGGAAAAGTAATATTATTAATATGGTACTCGATTCCTTCTTGAAAGAAAGTTTTTAGCAGACATATTTTTTTCATTGGATCATTATCTGCACCACTGGTAAGTGTTATGCACAAACCGTGCTCCGATGCCAACTGAAGGTGAGAAAAATACACAAAAAGGAGGAGTTGAACTGTGTTATCCGTTTTACTTTGCTTCTAAATAGAGTTCAAATTCCAAACAAATGTTTAAATTTTGATTAATAAGTTATACCGAAATAATAACAAGAGCAAATAAATAACAAGAAAACAGACAAAGATTTATCCTGGTTCCTCCAAAACTGAGAGTATTCCAGATCCCTTGCAACACAAGAGATTTTTTTTTTACTATAATCAAATCATGATTACAATTTCTTATGCCCTCAAGCATAAGACTTTTCTGCTCAGACCCTTAGCCCGAGACTTCCTATTTAAACCCCTCAGGTTCAAGACTTCCTGCTTAGACCCTCATCCCAAGACTTCCTACTTAAATTCCACGAATCCAAGACTTCCTGCTTAAACCCTCTGGTTCAAAACTTCTACTCAGACCCAGGGTCCATGACTTCCTTGCTAAAATCCCACAGATTCAAGACTTCTGCTCAAACCTCTGAGGTTCAAGACTTCTGCTCAGACCCACGGTCCAAGACTTCCTGCTCAAATCTCACGGATTCAAGAATTTTGCTTAAATTTACAGTCCAAGACTTCCTTGCTCAATCAAAAACTGATCAAGACTTCAATGCTCAAGCACATAGCAAGAGACTTACTTGGCTCGAGCTCACAGCAAGAGAGTTTGATGCTCAAGTACATAGCAAGAGACTTTCTTTCTAAACTACTATAAAATCTGTTTAATAGAATAGACAACAAGGTGTACTTGATATTCAATCAGAGATACAGGGTAAATAGCCATAATAGAGATCAAAACACTTAAGATTTCTAAGATATTCAATATTTAAGAAATCTTAAGGCTTTGTACAATTTACAGCATATAACAGAAATTCTGCATACTCGATTGTGTTGCCATTGTTGATCTTGTTCTTCTTCCATTCTGATAGAAGCGTGAAACACTTTTTTTCTTCTTGACTCTCTTTATTATTTTCCTTGTTGTTGATTCCAGATTGAATCTTCGTGGGAAGAGATAACTTGTTCAAGTGTCTTTGTTACTCCATAGTGTAATATATATATATATATATATATATATTTGAGAGTTAATAAAATTTGTTTTCTCATATCGTGGAAATTATTTGAAACGGTAAAAATAAAACTATTGATTCAATTATTGTTATAAACGAAAACAACATTATTATTGATTCAAATATTTTATAAATATTTTCTAAACAAAAATAATATTTATATACGAGAAAAATACATTATTGATTCAAATATTTTTATACACGGGAACAACTTTACTATTGATTGAAATATTTTTATAAATAATATTAAAACAAAAATAATATTTATATATGAGAAAAAATGCATTGCTGATTAAAATATTTTTATATACGAGAAAAAATATTGTTGTTATAAACGGAAACAATTTAACTTCTTATTCAAATATTGAATAATGGAAATTTATCGACAATTTTTTTCAAATATGTGAAAAATATTAAGAGAACTTATTAAAAAAATTGAATAAATATTTAAAAATTGTATTCTTTCTTATAAAATAATATCTTATTTGTAAAAAACTAAAACGATAATTTATCTAATTGAAGTTTCAATAGTTTTTATTTTTAATCATATTATTCTTGATATTGTTGTTTAACTTTTAATTTCTACATTTGTTACTATTTCAACTTAAATTTACTATTATTTTTAATTTTTTTTTCTTTTTTTAACTTTCAATTTTTGTAACAATTTAAAAAAAATACGCATCCAAAACAAAAAAAAAGTATCTCGTATGTACTCACATGTTTGTTATTACTTTTAAATAAAATAAAATATTTCATCTAGGAATGCTCGCTACAATGGTGTAACCATGAGAAGAAAATTAGAAGGTGATGAGAGAAATAATTTTTTATAATAAAAATTATATATATATATATATATATATATATATATATATATATATATATATATATATATATATATATAAATAAGATAAGATCTTTCGTTAGTATAAAAATCACGTGATTAAAATTATAAAATTGAGTTGATACATATCAATATGTTTATAAAATAAAAAATAGATTCGTTAATCATCAAAACGTATCTCGTATTTCATTCTCTATAAATGTGAGAAACAACAAAATTCCAATTAGAAACTAAATTTATACAATTTAACCATCTATTCTTATTTCCTAATCACCCAAGACACACAAAAAGGAGATTGAAAGCTCTAACCACCGCTATCGAGTCCGATTTCAACCAAATATTACTCCAATTCTTCTCATTAGCGAACTCTATTGCTAACATAGCACCCGAGAGTTCGACAATGAGAGAATCTGCGACACCTAAGTGAGACGCAAAAGCACGCAAAAAAGAGTCATCATTATCTCTAGCAATGCC
This sequence comes from Lathyrus tuberosus, assembly GCA_022829125.1. Classification (NCBI taxonomy): domain Eukaryota; kingdom Viridiplantae; phylum Streptophyta; class Magnoliopsida; order Fabales; family Fabaceae; genus Lathyrus; species Lathyrus tuberosus. Next base: position 3,570,206 of record JALAZF010000261.1, on the reverse strand, counting down.
ACCACAAGCAGAAATACCCGACGAGAATTTGGACGCACCATCATAATTCAACGTAATCCAATTCCAAGAAGGGGGTTCCCAAAACACCTCCAATATGTTTGGAACACAGGGTGGCCGAATGGTAACCTTAAACCTCTTATGAATCTCGAAGTCGTGCATAGAAAGGTGATGACCAACAACACTAGCATTGCTCGCAATGGAAACGGTGGTCGTAATAAAAGAAAAAAATAGAAGAAAGAGAAGTAATAGTATCATTAAATCTCACCTAGTTGTGGGCCCTCCAAATCGAGTTAATCACAAAGATGATGGCAACTGTACAAATCATCCTTCTATGTTCATTGCTCGCCGACCCGATAATACACCAAATATCCAACCAACCATGAACAAAGTAATTGAGATTAAGCATTTGAATAAACTAAACCCAAATCTTTGAGGCAATCCTCTTTTCAATTGGGCATCAGTAGGCAACTGATTGTGAAGTATCCTCCACACCGTGAAAGACTTAGACAGAGGTATAGATTTGCTGCAAATCCATTTCCAACAATCCTTAGAAATTCCTCTATTTCTCTTGAACTCATAAGCAATCTTGAGAGAAAAATCACCATGTGAAGAGTGGTTCAAGTATCTCGTATTTGGTTGATTATCGAAATGGAGATGACAATTAATAATGCGCCTCTGAATAGACATCAGAAGTTGATGGAAGACCGAGAACAGTCTCACTGCCCATTAACAATGATATCATCAACCTCCGATCATCCATCAAAATCGGAGCAGCCTCGCCCAAACACAGCGGGGAACCCCACCAAGAATCGTACCATAAACTAATGGACATGCCATTTCCAATACACCAAGAAGAGTTATCCAAAACAATAGTCATTTCTTCTTGTTTTTTTTCACTAAACCAAATCAAAGAGGAAACATGGTGATTAATGAAATTATTCTTACGCTTGACCTGACCACGAAGAAGACTAGCCTAGTTGGCCATGGAGTTAAGAAAATCCCAAGCAAGCTTCAGATTGAAAGCTTCATCAAGCCTGCATAGAGACCGAATACCAAGATCACCTTCAGGACAAGGCCGACAGATGTTGGACCAAGCCATTGTAACAAGCTTATTTTTTGAAGTGTCGCCACACCAAATAAATCTTAGAACCACCCTCTCAAGACCCCGAAGAAGCGACAATGGGCAATCATATATGGACATACTATGATGAAGCATACCAAGAGGACCAATCTCCTGTCTCCACCCTACCGGTAAAAGAGAGTAACAAACCCTTCCACGACACCAATTTGTTAGTAATCCTATCTGCAATAGGCTGCAGATATATCTTTTTAGGCTTACCAACGAATAACGGCACACCAAGATAAACAAAAGAAAAAGAACCTTTTTGAAAACCTGTAAGATCTTCCAGAATATTCAACCTGGAATTAGACAACGAACTTCCATAAATAAAAGATTTTGAGCAGTTAACTTCCTGCCCCGACACTGCAACGTACGCTTGAAAGGTATTGATGAGAGTATTAATGTCTGACAGCTTGCCTTTGCAGAAAATAAACACATTATCTGCGTACAAGATATGTTTCGGGCCAGAAATCAGGTCGAGTTTATTAGAGGAAACTAATTGCAGTAGTTTTCTACTGAGGACATCCTCTTCGAGACAGAAAATAAGCCGTAAAAGCAGGTCACCCTGACGAACACCACGAGAACAAGAAAAAAGCCTTGCAGAACCCCGTTAACGTTAACAGACAAAAAAAGCAGAGTGTAGAATCGAGCTAATCCACGAGCAGAATTTATCATTAAAACCAAAATTCCTAAGAACTTTCATCAAGAAATTCCAGTTAAGGGTGTCAAAAGCTTTCTTAATATCGACCTTGATAGCAACATTACCACACCAAGCTTTAGACTCCAACATATTAACCGCCTCCGAAGCAAGACCAATACAGTCACGAATGTGCCTGCCCTGTATGAAACCGCGCTGCTCTTGCGAAACTAGAAAAGGCATTAAAGTCGATAGTTGGTCTGCAATCCTTTTAGATATCAACTTGAACTAGAAATTTAATATGGCAATGGAACGAAAAGAATCTAAAGCAGCAACACCCTTAACCTTAGGAAGTAACATAACATAATTAGAAACGTAGCCAGGCAGAATCCATCCATTTATAAAGAAATTTGTGACTGCATTTGACACGTCCACTTTCACGATATCCCAATATAACTGATAAAAAACAGCTCCAAAGCCATTGGGATCCGGAGCACCGTATTTGTAAAGAGCAAAAATAGCCGCATAAATCTCTTCCAATGACGGTAATCGCGTGAGAATGACATTCATATTATTGTCAAACAACCGGGATATAGTCTCATCCACCATGCTCATATCCTGCAAAAAAAAGAGTTAGTGTAAAACAGGTTTCAAAAGTATTGCACAGTGTAGTCTGCAATCTCTTAAGGATCAGTTAACACTTTGTTGTCATGATTCAGCAAGGAAATGAGCTTAAGCTTGGTTTTAATTTTTGTCATTTGGTGGAAGAAAGTCGTATTTCGATCCCCCTCCAAATGCCAATTGGTTCTGGATTTTTCCTTCCAAAAGCACTCTTCCATGTCGAGAGCCATCGAAAGAGGTTTTTGCATATCAATTCTTGCTGCTTGAGGCTGTCATTAATGCCTTCAATCTGGATTTGATGTTGAATTCTGCCAAGAACTCTTCAACACTCTTAACATTAGATGTAACATTTCCAAAGAAATTTGTATTCCACTCTTTAAGCTTATTTTTCAGCAGCTGCAACTTCTTATTAAGACTATACACATGACAACCGGTAACTTCTGTAGCCCAAACTGATTCTATCAACTTCCTACACTCATTATTTGAGGAATTTGAACCGAGAAACCACACGAGTAGGGTTAACATGAAATTCGAAAAGCAGCGGAAAATGATCAGATCTAATTCTGATGAGAGTAGAAACAAATATTTGATTGTAAACATCAAACCAAAAGAGATTGCCAATAGACCTGTCTAGCCACCTCTCAACGGAATAAGGTAAATCACGCCTGTTATACCAAGTAAAAGCAGCTTCACTAGTGGGAAAGTGAATAAGGTTATTAGCATCAGACCAATTCTTAAAATATGTCATTAGAGTGCGGGCCGAAGAGTTCCTAGCACGATGCTCATGGGCACCAATAATATCATTAAAATCTCCCACGAAAGACCACGAGATCGAATGCGAAGAAAAGATCTAGTTAAGGTCATTCCAAAGATCTTTCCTTTTAATGAGATTGGTGGAGGCATACACTGTAGCACAAGCTAACAAATGGTTATCCAATACAAAACTAAAAGCAGCAAACTCATCCGAGAAAGATATGATGACAAGAGAAACATCATTGATGCAAAACACCATAAAGACGGCTGAACCTTATTGTTGAAAGCAAAAAGCTTGAAACCTAAAAGAGTAAACCAGTTGATAGAGAACTTAGCATAATCCAATTTGGGCTCTGCTATAAAAATGAAATAAGGATGATGAATCTTAATAAGTCTCTTAAGTGTTAATCTAGAAGGAGCATTAGCAACTCCATGAATTTTCCAATAAAGGCACTTCATGATGTAAGGTGTTTAAGTTCTGCTTGAGACCTTGTTGAATATTGTTGTTTTTGCCTAGCCGGTTGTTTCTTTTTGAGATTGTTTAGAGCCGAAGAAAAAACACCTTCACTCTGATTTAGTTTATTCCCAATTGCTTCCAGAACAACCCACAAATTATTCAAGAAAACTGCATATGCAGTAGGTGTATCAGTCACTGGATCTGCTTGGGTAGCTTCCACAAAAGTAGATAATTAAGACTCCAACTCCACCAAAGGTTGCGAGACAAATTTTTGCAAATTTTGAATAATTAAATTCTTCTCCATAATAGGCAGAATCAAATCAGCCTCTTGGTTGATATCCAAGTCCTGACCTTCCTCTCTCATATCGTTTCTATTAGAATTGAGAACAACATCATCACCAATGATGTTTGGCCTCAATGTTTCATCTCGTAGAGTAGAAGCGGATTCTGTAACATAAGTCGCCTTAGCTTTTTGAATCGGTTGAAAAATTGGTTTCTTCAATTGTTTGCAGTGTTGCACATCATGCCCTGTTTTCTTGCAATGGGGAAAAAATCAGGTAGATTTTTGTACTCAATATCAGAGAAAAAAGAAAAGCTCTCCCTTTCGACGAGAATGTTGTGATTGATAGGCTTAGTAAGATTCATATCTATCAATACTCGGACAAATTGACTAAAAGTTCGGTCAAATCTAAATTTGGAAGGTGTCACATCAATGCAGATGTGCGTTCCAACACAGCTGGCAATGGAGAAAAAGATACGAGGCCTCCAATATTCCTGAGATAAGCCATAAAAACGAACCCAAACCTGCGCATAAGCGTTATGTTATGAAGATGGGTTGAAATATTTCGACCAAGCAAAGAGCTTCAAAGAACCTGGACGTAAACTAATCGATCCCTTTGCTTTGACTCGTCTCATATCTTTAACATTTGAAAATGTGAATTCATAGTATCCCTTTCCAAGTGACAATACTCCCCAATTTTTGAAGTCCGGCCAAATTTAAGAGAGTTTCAGCGAAGCGCTGCAACTGTAAGAGGTGTTGAACCCTTAGGCCAGAGAACCCGCCCATGTAGATTGTTCATGCATTCATTGAGTCCTGCAAAATATTTGCCTTTTGGAATCGTAATGGAGGGTTGATCCCTTTTAATGACAGGCAGAGGTAGTTGTGAAGTCGGAATGTTGCAGACACCCTTAAAAACTTAGGCGAATGATTTTGGAGGTAGTGGTGTGATTGTGGAAGCAACATGGATGGATGATGGTTTAACAAAAGGAACTGAGATGGTTTCAGGGAAAAGAACAACAACTTCCATGAGTATGATAGTCAAAAAATTATTCTATCAGAGTGAGAAAAGAGATAAGCCGACGGTGAAAAATAGGGTTCCAGCGAGTTGAGTTTTTAATCCGTTCAACACATTGTCAAATCGTCCAGTTCATTTTAACAAAGCAAGATCGATATACATATTAAGAACAGAGAGCGTTTGGGGACAGAAGCACACTAGCATTCAGGAGACAAAAGCTCCCGAGCGTTTAACGTTCAGGTGAAGTAGAAGATAAAGATGAACTAGTCGGGTTTAGTGTGAGTACTTTTTTCTCATTGTGTGGTATAATTATTTTCATTTAAAAAAATCATCTTTTAGAGAATTTTTAGCATAAAACAAGGGTAGAAATTTAACATGAGCTATTGCTACAAAAGATAAAAAAATAATATTGTATTAATTAAAATATTTAAAAATGGTTAGTTAGCAGGGTAATTATGAAAGAATCAATATTTTATTAATAAAAATAAAAATAGCTAGTTGTAAAAATAAATAGATAAAAACTCCTTTTGATCCTTTTTAAGTGTCATTTTTTTGGATAATTTTTTTGTTCTTTTTAAATGTTACTTGAAAAATTCGAATGTAATAAATAATTAGGGGTATTATAGGTAAAAATAAAATTATTGTATGAAAAGTAACAATATTGATTAACTTTTTTGATATGTGTAAAAAATCAAAAAGTGACACTTAAAAAGAAACTAAGAAAGTAATTAATAATAATAATAATAATAATTGTTCTAGCCAAAAATGGTTAGATACACCAAAAGTGCTAGTTCCCCTTGTCCTGGACAAAAAGAACTACGCTATCTATCTTGTGAGGGATATTTGGGGATTTGAGAGCTATACTTGTGCTGTGTATTGTCTCAAGATGATTATGTCTTGCTTAACCCTCGTGTGGGAGCCCCTTGGTATGTACTATGCATCTCCCCCCTCTTTGTTCCTCTTCCAAGACCCTTTTTATAGGTAAGCCTTGGTCTAATGGTCATTAAGACATTTAATAATGTTTGTAACCGCCAACCATTAATTTAGTAACAACCTCTATTTAACCAAGTGTAACTGTCCCATCAACGGTTCGTAACCGACGTCTATTGAGTTCTGAATCGGATAACCAACCAACCCGTCCAATATAACTCGGTCATGCACAACTCGGCCAGGTACACAACTCGGCCAGATAGCTAGGCTAGATATCTAACTCGGTCAGATAGCTAGGCCAGGTACCCAACTCGGCCAGATAGATAGGTCAGGTACTCAACTCGGCCAGATAGCTAGACCAGGTACTCAACTAGATTTATACCCGGTCTTGGTCGACTATACAGCTCGACTAGGAAAATATATTTGGCATGTACATAAGCCCCCCAAATAGGAATTCTGATCTAGGAATGTAGTATTTGGTCATCGGGAAATTCCGGATATATTTAAAATGTGTCGTGCTGTAACCCAGTCTTCTTCCCATACCCTTACGTGGTAAAAGTTTTTTGTATTCCCATAGTTATTCACTTATGGCCTCATGCGAGTTTAGTACCTTATAGGTATGCATTATGCCCAAATCGAAGGCATGTCTTACCCAACTTTTATATATGTAAAGGATCCGATTACCCTGATTATACTTATGCTTACCGAGGTCTTTCATTCTGTTTGGTCAGTCATTGACTACATTATTTTCGGTAGTATCATAAAGTAGTGAGATTAATGTTTGTTTATCCTTGACTTTTGAGTCGATTAGTCAGAGGTTTTCGTTTTAACCCGAAAATCTACCAGACTTTAGAATTTTTCAATAGGTATCTAGAGCCCCATGGGGCTTAACCTGAGTTTACATCCTGGTTTAGACAAAATATCCAGGGGTGTTTATCTCCGGATATAGGCGGAGCCTTCCGGGTACAAAGTTCACTAAAGTGAAGTACTTTTGTCTGGGTTGTGACATAACAGGGAGAATCCGTCTGCTGATTTCTCGGCTTTTACTTATTTGTTATTTGTCATAAGCGCCTGAATACTTGTGACGTGATTTATTCCCAAGCTGGGTCTCCTGGGCACGAAATCCACAAGAGTAAGTGTTCGGATATAAGATATCTAGCTTTACATCACCTTTGGCTAATTTATGGAATCAGCAATGATGATTCTTTTAAGTGCCCCATGCCTATCTGAGGTTGGACGATCATTCACTTATTCATATCTTCGAGCTAATGAGCCCCAAGAAAACTTTGTTGAGTCTGGCAGTTACCGCAATGGGTTTTATCCGTTTGGTTTAAAATACTCTCTGTCATTAAGGTGGGTATTCTTTCACTGGTGATCAAATAAAAGCCCCATATGTTATTAGATAATGGTCAAAGGTTTATTAACTTGACCGGGCCCAAAGCATACCAGCATAGCCAAGGATCCTCGGTATTTTACCGTTTTGTAGAACTCGACTCATGTATAAGGAGTGTTAATTCATGGTACTCGTCCCTTACATGAGGAGTGTCATTAGTGTTGGATAGAGGCCCTAAGGCGTATGACTATGACTTTTGCCTGCGGGCTTTGTACTTTGTGGCCTTTATAATCGTATTGTCATTTTGCTTTGACTTTTCAGCTTTACCATAACTAAAAATGGTCCTGCAAAATAATCCTGTGCATATATCCTAGCCCCTCAGACACTAAATGTTCCAGCAAAAAATGGTTAGATACACCAAAAGTGCTAGTTCCGCTTGTCCTGGACAAGAAGAACTACATTGTCTATCTTGTGAGGGATATTTGGGGATTTGAGAGCTATACTTGTGTTGTGTATTATCTCAAGATGACTGTGTCTTGCTTAACCCTCGTGTGGGAGCCCTTGGTATGTACTGTGTATCTCCCCCTCTTTGTTCCTCTTCCAAGACCCTTTTTATAGGTAATCCTTGGTCTAATGGTCATTAAAACATTTAATAACGTTTGTAACCGCCAACCATTAATTTAGTAACAACCTCTATTTAACCAAGTGTAACTGTCTCATCAATGGTTTGTAACCGACGTCTATTGTGTTCTGAACAGGATAACCAACCAACCCGTCTAACACAACTCAGCCAGGTACAACTCGGCCAGGTACACAACTCGGCCAAATGGCTAGGCCAGGTACCCAACTCGGCCAGATAGCTAGGCCAGGTACTCAACTCGGCCAGATAGCTAGGTCAGATACTTAACTAGATTTATACCCGGTCTTGGTCGACTATACAGCTCGACTAGAAAAATATATTTGAATAATAATAATAATAATAATATAGAAATGAAAAATTACAAATATATCTTAAATTTTAAAGTCAAAATTGCTAAGTGATTTAATAGCTTTTAACTTTTATATATAAGATTTAGATGATTTTTTTTTTACTTTTATATATAAGATTTAGATGATTTTTATTATAAAACACTGGTAGAAATTTAACATGAGTTATTGCTTTCAAAAGATAAAACGAAAACTATTAATTAAAATATAAAAAAAAAATAGTTAGCGGGATAATTATCAAAGAATTGATATTTTATTAATTAAAAATAAAAAATAGGTAATAAGTGAAATAAATAATAATAGTAATTAAAAGTTACAAAAATTTTGACTTCAAAACTACTGAGTGTTAATAGCTTTTATATATTAAATTAGTATTATTTATTTCATTTAAAAAAGATAATTTTTTGAAGAATTTTTAATATCAAACAATGGTAAAAATTTAACATGAGTTATTGCTAACAAAAGATTAAAAAACAATATTTTATTAACTAAAAAAAATACTTAAGTTAACGGGATAATTATATTAAAAAACTAATATTTTATTAATTAAAATAAAACAAAATATTTAGTTAATAAAATAAATAATATTAATAGTAAGTATAAATTATAAAAAAATATAAAATTATATAAGATTATATGATTACTGCTTAGATCTAGAATTGTAATTCACCGCTATCTTTTAAAATAGAAATCTTAATTGAAAGAGACTTGCCACTGCGTTTTCTTAATAACTATTTTTCAGGACAAGTTATTTTTGGACGGTAGGAATGATTTATTGTAGTATCTAGAATATAAGAAAAATTGGTCCCCAAAAGATATAAACACGTTGGTTACCATCAAAATATCTCCAATTTTGTGTGGTCTGTGTTATTTTTCTAGGGAAGTAGGTGGGTACATGCACATGCACATGTTGTGATTGACATACTAAGGAATAAATTATAATATTAAGTCGAATTCTCTAATTATAATTTTTTAAATATTTTTTAACCGTAAATCTGTACCTTTTTTGAGGGATGAAATATCGAAAAATATGTTGATTGACATATCGTATGAAAAATATGTTGATCGGCATATTTTATACTCTACTTTTATAATTAATGAAGGATTCTGAAAAAGATGTTGTTCTAACACAATACAAACGATTCACTGGATTATTGAGATATCTCTGCCACACAAGGTCTGATCTAACATATAGTGTAGATATGGTGAGTAGGTTCATGCAAAAATAAAAGGTATTTCATCTTGCAACCACAAGGAAGATTCTAAGGCACCTCAAAGGAATACTGGATTATGGTATTTTGTTTCTTTTAGAAGATGAAGGAAATGAATGCAAACTTGTGAGATACACTGACTTAAGTTAGTGTGGTCATGTTGAGGAAGGAAATTCCACAGCTGGTTATATGTTTATGCTAGGTGGTGCACCACTTGCTTGGAGCTCAAGAGAAGAACAAGTTATCATCATGTAAGACTGAGTACATAACTTCCTCTCTTTGTGTGTGTCGAGCAACATGTATGGTGAAACTTATTGAGGAGATTGTAGGTAAGAATCATGGAGCAATGATCATGAAGATTAATAACATGTCTGCTATCAATTTGGTTAAGAATGCAATAGTACGTGGAGGAAGCAAACACATTGAGATTAGATTCCATTAACTTATAGAGCAAGTAACAAATGGGAAATTGAACTTATAATACTGTAAAATTGAGAATCAGATTGCAGACATCATGACCAAGGCTGTGCAGGTGGAATTGTTCAAAAGATTGAGAACCACGATAAATGTAGATAGTTTAGACACAATGAATTAGATGGTGTGTAAAACATGTAATTCTTTGTTTTAAGCATGTTCGTAGATATAGGTTCCAACAATGGAAGCTGCATGTATTCGACACAGGCAAATATAACTTGTAGTAGTCGAAGTTGCATGTATTCGATAGAGTCAAATACAATTATCGAAGTTAGTTAGTTAGTTATTTTGAGATTGTTTGATGTGCAAGTAATTATATTGACTTTTTTACTGTTCTGCCCCTTTTTCAAATGTTATATACCATAATACCCTACCCTGAAAAAAAAAATTCAAAATACCCCATAATCTGAGGGTGCTCGCCATTTGAAGTTACGAGCAAGTGAAGATAATAAAAGGCAGTAGGTGCTCGCCATCTCAAGTGGCGAGCATGTGAAGGAGTTTTTTTTTTCGTTTTTTAATTATTTAATAGTTTATATTATAATTTTAATGATTTAAAATATTATATATTAAAAGAATAATATTAAAATAATTAATTAAATTTTTTTATGCAATATTAAAATAAAATGCAATAACATAATACATTAATAAAATACATACAGTAAAACAATAATTTTTCTATTCAAGACTTAGAAACGTTACATCAATAATGGCCGCCTGTCCCACACCTAGTGCCCCGTTTTTGTCGATGTCCCCTACCCATAAGTTCATTTGCATTCTCTGGAGGTGATTGAGAAGAATCGGAAGACATGTCTTCACCGTGATGTGTCGTTGAAGGCTCTGGTCGCTGTGAAGGGGGATCCGCTTGTGTCGTTACTTGCTCCCCAAGAATGTCATCAATGTTTAAGTCAGGCATTTGCATTAATTGTTCCTCCGTCAGTAGAAAATGTTGGAATGAATGTGGTGGTTGTGGTGGTTGGGTGTAGGTACTGGGTTGGGTACTTTGGAGGGTTGGGATGTAGACATCGTCAGGCGTGAAGGTGGAGGTGGGTTGAGAGAATGAGGTGTTGAATGTGTGTTGTGGAAATTGGGGGTTTGATTGGTCGAAATTTGGCGGTGGTACCGGTGTGAACTGTAAGGGTGGTCGATGGGTGGTTAGGTGTTGATATTGTTGGCTGTAGTTGTATTGGTAGTTTTGTTGAGGGATTTGAGTGTAGGGAGTTTGGTCGATGGGTGAGTAGAACGTGTGTTGTTCGGTGGTTTGTGTGCGTTGGTATGTGTGCTGAGCGAAGGAAGATGCATGTCCCCCAAATTGGGATGTGTACACTGATGGTGCATCCTGAGTCATTGTAGCGGCAGTTGGTCATGTTGAAGACGAAGCTTGCGTACGAGGGTCGTTCAAAAATTGGTTTGGTGCGATGTCCACATAAGGAATTGCACGAAACCAGTTTAAATACTCCAGGCTTGGCTTGCGTTCACCAACTACCGAAACCCCCTGCAAAACCAAATATCTCCTGTGTTTCCATTCGTTAACCTCTTCCTTGTTGAATTCGCGCCAATGAACCTTTTGGGCCTTTTTCATTGTTATTTCGCGGTGTTCCTTTAGACACCTTGGGAGGGGAGGGATATCTTGTTCGAAACCAAACTGGAGTTTTACTCTATCTGTTTGATGCATTTCAATAATATAGAAACAGATAACATAAATTGTAGAACTCCAGATTCTGCTGTCTCTTTGATCGGGCACTGGAAATTCAATGTACGGCCTCCATATAAACTGCAACAAATAAAACAATTAGAATACAAAGAAGATGTATATAGCAACATGTAGAGAAAATAAATCATAACGATGGTCGTCCCACAGGTACTTTCGGCGTTGACCTAAAGAATCGGTGGTGTGACTGTGGGAAATTTCAGGTGTTTCACTTACCTTGCTCCCACGTTATCGCATCATGTTCTAGTATACGTCAAGACTACTCCATTTACATCCCAGAAGTTTTCACAGTTCTCAACGTATTCAAAGTCTACCAGGAGAGCTTCTTGGGACTACCCCACGAAGACAACTGGCCAAAATATGAAGGAGTTACACTTTGCCACGACGATTCCATGAGAAGAAATAAGAAGGGACGTCCAACTAGTAGTAGGATTAGAACCGAAATGGACGACGTTGAAAAGGAAAAGAGAAGGTGTGGGATTTGCAGAGAAATAGGACATATGCGTCGAAAATGTCCTAATGTTGTCGGCCCGTCAAACCGACCGACTAGATAATATTATTTGTTATCCAAGTTTCTAAATTAGTAAAGTATGTAGCTTGAACTTGCTTTCTCTGTAATTTAGCACAAATTTATATTTCAAGACAACGTTTTCAAACAATTACACACTAGGACTTGTTCATAAAACAACAACACAATGCTTGATTTAAATAATTCAACTAATCAACAACAACATTAGAAGATTACGAACTCAACAACCAAACATACAAGCTAATCCACAACAACAATCAACACAAGTGGATCTTCGACTCCTGTATTAACTTCTCCACTATGTGCTGAAAACATACATTGTACATCTTCATCATTTTCTATACGATCCATGTAATACATGTACGTACCCTCCAGGCTTGCATCAGTCAGCGTTATATACGGACAACGATACTCCATTTTTCTCACCTTCATGCGACGGCCACCCAACTGGCGAAATCCTGTGTTAATTGCTGCAACCACGGTTCTGAAGTTTTACAATGGATCTAGGTAAACACTCATTTTTTTTTCTTGCCCATAAAACACAAGAGCTTTGACCGACATTTTTTAATACGCAAATACCTCCCAGGAATGATTAATGTTGATACACAACGACGTTTATTTATAGAAAAATTTTACATTTCTGCTCGCCAACTCATTCGACGAGTATCACTCATATTTAAATAATATTTTTTTAATTATTATATTATTGTTTAATTAATTTATATTATTTTAATTAATTAAATAATTTTTTTAAAACATATAAACTATTGAAAAATTAATAATTGCCTTCACATCACTCATTTTTAAAACATTTTTTAAAAATATTAATTTTCTGAAAAAAATAATATTTTTTTTATTATTATATTAATATTTAATTAATTAATATTATTAAAACTAACTAAATAATTTTATTAAAACATATAAAATATTAAAAAATTAAAAAAACGAAAAAAAAATAACCCTTCACATGCTCGCCACTTGAGATGGCGAGCACCTACTGTATTATTTTCTCTTCATCTGCTCGTAACTTCAAATGGCGAGCACCCTCAGATTATGGTGTATCTTGGAATTTTTTTTTCAGGGTAGGATATTGATCGTACCTGGATCAGACAGTTACTGGTGGCCAACGACGTCCATTGAGCTCCGGCTCCGGTGAGGTTGAAGGACGGCGGGGGGGAGGGGGGTGTACCTGCAAGGTACTCCGACGCTAAAGTTAGGGAGTGCACAGAGTAACAGCAAATACAAGAAGAGTGAGAAAAGTGACTTAACCTGACCCTCTCAAGTGAGAGGGTATGACGGACATGGCCTCGCTGGGAGGAGCCATGTCTGTCGAGGAGTGATGTGCGGTATTCTCACGGGGAGAAGCTGGTATGTCGGGGATGTACCTATCCGCCGGGGTGCGAGGTCCTCCTGCCCTGTTGGCCCAAGTGCCCGACACTGTAAAGTGCTCGGGGGAAACGTTGGTATGCTTGCAGCAGTCAAGTGCCCCACAGAGGGGTCTTATTGGGCCTCCCCATGCTATATGGGTTGGGCCTGCTCGACTGTTGGGTAGCCTCGGCCCAGTCCAGAACAGGAGCCCCCCAAGTCGTTGCTCTGAGGTGTCAGAGTAATGACTTAAGGGTTATTGGCATGTCGAGGATACGCTAAGAGGGGAACCGAGGAGGTCGTTCATATGCACGAAATTCCTTCGGCCGGATGAGAGTCGGGCATCGATGCAGTTGTGTCTGATCGTATGGTCGGGGATATGAAGGGTTTTGGACTCGAAGCGTTGGGGAAAACCGAAGCAACACGCGTGGGGAGATGGGCGGCTGCATGTGTGCCACGTGTCGCCTGCCATAATTACCTAGGGAGGCTAGGGCGGCTGGCTAGGGTAGCACACTCGAGTGCCCTATGCCCCTCGAGTCTCGCGAGGACCGCTTATAAAAGCTGTTCCCCTCGCTCATTTTTCACTTTTCCACTTCTCTCTCAAGAATCCCCTCCTTCTCTCTCTACTCTCTTCCACCGTAGCTGGCAGCCGTCATCCGCCGGATGTTCCTTGCCGGAGACCCTTTTCTCCTCAACAACCGTCGTTCACCGTCGTGAAACCGCCGGAGACTCCGTGCCGAAACCCTAATTCGCCGTTTAACAGGTACTTGTTCCAAACTTGATCTTTATTTTGTGTTTTTCTTCAATTTCAACTAGTGTAGGACGTTTCCTTGGTGAATTGATGATATTCCCATGAGAAACGAGAACATTCCTGGCGAATACGGTGGGAATCTTTAGTTGTTGAGGGAGAGAGTGCGGAGAACTTCGCTCTCTTTTGATGAATATCTCGGGGATCAGGGACGAACACGTCGGGGACCCGTTGAATGTCTCGGGGTCCCCAATAATCAGTATATCTGTTAGTGCCATGGGGACACGGGGCAGAACCTTCCGGGGAGGCGATGAATTCCCCGGTGGACAAGTTGATCCTCGAACGATCGTGTCGGGGAGTTGAGAAAGTCTCGCCCTTTCTTCGCACGTTCGCTTGAACATCAGTGGAGGGGTGAATTTGATACGACCAATCGAATTCACCGTTTCCTTCTGCTTTTCAGGTAAATGGACGATTTGGCTGCGGAGGTGGCCGTAGGATATTTCGAGGAAAACGACGACCAATCCGGCTCCCCCATGGCTCACATGGCCTTTGCGCAAGAGAGGCCGCTCGAGGATTGGGTCTGCGACGAGGCCCTGGAGATGTCGTCCATCTTCGTCTACCCAGATGAGGACGACGCTTTCTGTACCGTCGAGCACAGATTAATCGGATCTGGCAAGTCTTGGAAGGTTTTTCGTCCCGAGGAGAGTCATCGGATATGCTCTTCTTACCGGGGAATGCGCATCCCCTTGTACGAGTTTATGTTCGAGAAGGCGGGGTGGAGGCTTCCCTTCACAGACTTACAAGAGGGGATCTTAACCTGGTTGCAGCTGGCGCCCTCTCAAATTCATCCGAACTCGCTAGCGTTTATTCGGGCCTTCGAGCTCGTTTGTAAATATTTAAAAATTGTGTCGACCGTTCGCCTCTTCTTCCGTATATTCCACCTTCAACGATCGTCGGCCGGTGGTCGACACGGCTGGGTGTCTTTCAAGCAGAGCAAGGCACTGTTCCACACTTACTTGGATTCCATACGGGATTTCAAGTTCCGCTACTATTTTGTGAAACCGGTCACCCTAGAGGCCATCTATTCGTTGTACCGGAAAGTCACCCGCGAGGTCGACGGTCGTCCCGAGGAGGTGCTGGAGCCCAAGTTTCCTCTGTACTGGACGGAGGAACACTTTAAGAAGGGAGTCGATAAATACAAGTTGAAGCATGTTCAGATGGATGCCTACGAGCGGGAAGCCTATGATAAAATCGTCGCTTTCGTCGAAAGCTTCACCGAAGCTCAGCACGAGACGCTGGACGGTCAGCCGATAGTGGGTGCAGACGGGCAAGTGAAAAAGGAGCGTCGCCTGATAAATACCCGCGTTCTGCTCGCGACCTTCTCCGACGAGGAAGCAATCGAGTTGTTAGGTGGTAAAAACGTCCTCGCTTTAGGTCTTCCTCGCATCTGTGTTTCTCGCTTTACTAACGTTTTCTTTCCTTTTGCAGGAACAATGGCCGGAGCCGAGGAGAGGTTGAAGAAGCTGAAAGCGAAGAGGGCCCGGGAAGCGCAGGCCCGGGGGGAGACGTCGCGCTCCAAGGACCAAGAGGTTGCTCCTTTTGGGGTCCCGCCCGAGGGTGTTTCCTCGGCTGCCATGCCCGAAGGTTCAAGTCTGACTCAGCCTGCTGCCACCGTGTCGGGGAATGAAGGTGGGCGCACAACTCCTGTGGGCAGCCAGTCCCCGGCTACCCAAGGGACTCCGAAGCGGCAACGGGTTGCGGAGGTCGTCAACCTGGGTGGTGAAGACAGCCCCCCGGTTCTTTCCAGCTTTGACCTTCCACCCTGTCACCAAAAACCTCGTTTCTTTTCCAAGGTCACTTATCCTCGCGTCCCTCCCACCGAGGTCTAAACTGTGTTGGGGATGCTACTGAAGTAAGGAGGAGGATGATTTTTGAGGATCTGTCGGCCGTCATGCGCCTCTGCTCGACTGCCATCATCCTCAATGACGAGACCCGCCCTGCTGCCTAGCTTGCCCGCTTGCAAGAAAAGCTGGAGACCTTGGGCGCTGAGATGGTCGGTATGCGCAAGGAATTGAAAGAGTGCCGAGACCTGAACAAGGAACAAAGCGAGCAGCAGCAGCGGGTCTAGGACAAGCTTAAGAAAGTCGAGGAAAGGGAGACAGGCCACCTTGCCCGAATCGCCGATCTGGAGGCGGAGGAGAAGCAGCTTAAGGAAAGGATTGCTGAGCTGGAAGATGCTGTGCGGCCAGCCGAAGGGGAAATTGAGGAGGACAAGCTCCTAACCACTCGTGCGGCGTTTGTGGCGAGCTCCGGAAGCTTGAGCAGGATCTCCGGGTGTCCGAGGATGATTCTATTGAAACCGCGGGTATAGGATTCCACAGTGCCGTGGCGCAGCTTCGGGTTCTCAACCCCGACCTCGTCACTGAAGGGATTGACCCCGATGCTGAGGTGGTGGATGGCCAGATCGTGCATCCTCTGTGGGAGAATGACATTCATGTGCACGAGGATCCTGACGGGACCGCAGCCGAGTAGGTTTTTTATCGTTGTTTTGGCCGGCCTGCGAGCCGTTTTATTTGTAATGATTTGTGCCCGGCCCGTGCGCCAGGGGCTTTTTTGATGTACTATTTGCACAATGGTTATTTTTGCCCGGCTTGTGGGCTTATATTTGTAACTTTTTGTACTAAGGGTTTTGCCCGATATTCGTACTTTGAAATACCCCTTTATTAATTTTGCTTGTGTGTGATGTGGTATTTGCTATACTTTATTTTTGCCTAAGTAGTAGGGCTTTGGGATTTGCTCGACCTTGATAATTCCTGGCCGCGTGGAGAGCCGATCGGGCGGTCGGAGGTGTGCCCCGACCTTCAACGAAGCTAAGATTTCGATTGACGTCCTAGCCTCGTGGCATGAACTTCCCATCGCGAGCTGGGTGTTATGTCCGGTTGGTACGACGACGGTTGGCCTCGATTGAGGGATCCCCGCCGGATCAGAGGTCCTCGCGCACACACAACGCGGTCTCTGATCGTCGTGTTCTGTATAGGGGTGTCGCGCTTGTACCCTAGTGCGCCCCCGTAATCGCGGTGCTAGTAACCCGCGGGCAGTGTTTAACTGTAGTATTGTTTTAGCTTTTCAGTGTTCCATGGTCGAGCAAGTTCTTCCCCGTGCAGATTTTTGAGGAAATAGGCTCCTGTCCCCGTTTTCGCACGGACGCGGTACGGGCCCTCCCAGTTCGCGGCGAGTTTGCCCTCTCGCGAGTCTTTCTGGTTCCTTCGTAGGACGAGGGTGCCCACCTGAAAATCACGTTTAATGACTTTGTCGTTATAACGTAGTGTTATTTTTTGTTTAAGTGACGCCTCTCGGAGAGAGGCGCCCGAGCGTGTTTCCTCGACGAAGTCAAGTTCTTCCCTCAAGGCTTCATCGTTCGCGTCCCCGTCGAGGGGGGCTTCCGTCCTCCTCGAGGGTTCCCTGATCTCCACGGGGATCACTGCCTCCATTCCATATGTCAAACGGAAAGGGGTCTCCCCGGTCGTGGAGTGTGGGGTTGTCCGGTAGGCCCAGATGACGTTGTGTAGCTCCTCGACCCACCGTTGTTTGGCATCGCCCAGCCGTCGTCTTAATCCTCGAAGGATAAATCTGTTCGCGGCCTCAGCCTTTCCGTTCGTTTGAGGGTGCTCGACCGACGTGAAGTGCTGCTTCGTGCCTAGTTTTGATACGAAGTCTTGGAAGTTCCTGTCGGTGAACTGGGTTCCGTTGTCGGTGACGATGGCTTGAGGCACTCCGAACCGGGCGAGGATATTTCTTTTGTAGAAGCGTAGTATGTTGAAGGCAGTGATTTTGGCCAATGCTTCTGCTTCAATCCACTTCGTGAAGTAATCTACCCCGACGATGAGGTATTTGTTTTGATACGACCCCTGGACGAAAGGTCCGAGGATATCCATCCCCCACCATGCGAACGGCCACGGGGAGGATAGCGACGTGAGCTCGCTGGGAGGAGCGAGGTGCATGTCCCCGTGCCGTTGGCATTTATCGCACTTTTTGACGTGCTCCTTGGCGTCTTGTTGCATGGTGGGCCAGTAATATCCTGCCCGGAGTGCTTTACGAGCTAGCGATCGTCCGCCGAGGTGCTGCGCATTGATTCCCTCATGGATCTCCTGGAGTATGCCGGGGACCTTGGTATCCTCGACACATCTAAGGAGGGGAATAGATAATCCTCGCCGGTATAGCTTATCCTCGACTATAGTGTACGAGCACGCCCGCCTCTTGACCATTCCTGCTTCTTTGGGATCTTCGGGTAGTTTGCCCGTCATGAGGTATTCGTATACCGGGGTCATCCAGCAATCGCTGTCCCCGATGGCGTTGATGTCTGAAACCATGCCTGGTTTGTCAATGCTCGGGCGGGAAAGCACCTCTTGTATGACGGATTTGTTCCCGCCTTTCTTCTTTGTGCTCGCCAATTTGGACAAGACATCTGCTCGGGCATTGTGCTCGCGGGGAATGTGAGTTACGTCCGCGAAGGTGAACTTTTTCATCTTCTCTTTCACTAATGCTAAGTATTCTATGAGGTTGTCGTTCTTGGCTTGGTACTCTCCTCGGACTTGCGAGGCTACGAGCTGAGAGTCGGTGTATAGTTTGACCTCTTTGGCGCCAAGGTCCTCGGCCAGTCTGAGTCCCACGAGGAAGGCCTCGTATTCGGCTTGGTTGTTCGAAGTCGGAAAAGACAGTTCCAGGGACACCTCGATGAGGATGCCTTCCTCGTTTTCGAGGATAATTCCCGCCCCGCTTCCCTTCGGGCTGGATGCTCCGTCGACATAGATTTTCCACTTTTGTGACCCGTTGGTCGAGGGTTCCGGGACGGTCATCTCTGCTACAAAGTCGGCCAGTACCTGTGCCTTCAGGGCTTTCCTCCCTTCATATCGGATGTTGAATTCGGCCAGCTCGAGTGACCACCTGAGCATCCTCCCCGCCATATCCGGTCGTCTGAGGAGTTCCCTGATAGGCTGGTCGGTCATCACGATGATGGTATGGGCGAGGAAGTAGTGGCGTAGTCTTCTGGCCGCGGTGACGAGGCCCAGTGCGACTTTCTCGATCTGCTGATACCTGAGCTCGGGGCCTTGGAGAGCTTTGCTCGTGAAGTAAACTGGCTTCTGTCCGTCCGGGGTTTCCCGAATGAGGACGGCGCTGACCGCTTCGCTCGTGATCGCAAGATATAAGAAGAGTGTTTCCCCGTTCTCGGTGTAATACCCCAAATTTTGACCACTTAGATTTCCCATCATTGTGAAAATCATCATCACAATATGGATGTACCTTTATGCTTCATCAGTCTCCCCAAAGATGGGTGAGCATCCAATACAATCAAAATTAGGGTTTCAAGCCCTCTCTTAGTGCTTAGACAAAGGATCAATCAAGAAATGACATGATCTTCAACTTGTCTAATCTCTCAAACATCCACAATGGATCAAAAAGGACTCCCACTTCAAGGATTAAGCACAAGGCTGCTCCCTTCTAGGTGGATCAAGTCTCAAGATCGACAGTGTCACCAAATTAGGGTTTTGGTCAACCAGGGCCTCCAGATGGAAATTTTCATCTGGGCATAAGGCAATGATCCAAAACATAACCTAATATGCTTCATGGAACCTCATGAACCCATGCATCAAGTCAATTTTTCCTCAGGGGATGCATTCATCAAAAATCAGGAATTAGGGTTTCTTGACCTAATTCACCCCTAAGTTGACTTTTGGGATAAACCATGAGCCAAGACCTCAAGACATGATTTGAGGGTCTCTAATACACCATATTGATCCATTTGGAACAATGGATTGATCCAAGAAGCTTGAGCAACAAGTTTCATTTTCATCTGCACCACAATTAGGGTTTTAAGGGAAAAGTCAACTGTAACTTTGACTTTTGACCAAGACATGCTCCCAAACCCTAATACATGATTGAATATACCCTATGACACCCATGGAACATGTCCATCAAGTTTGATTTAGGTCATGGACATGATTTCCTGAAGAATTGCACAGTTTGGAATTCATCTGATAAAAAGTCAACTGTGCACAAAAGTCAACTTTGACTTTTTGAGATTTTTCACCAAAATGGATTTTTAACCCTAAAATGATGTTAATGTATGATTTGAATCATCATTCATCAAGAAAAATCAAGAAAAGTGAGATAACTTGTAAAAGGGGTAACCATAAAACTTAGAAATTTTTCTAAGTTAAAAATAAAGTGACAAAGGTACCAACTTTGGAGGACCATAACTCCTAAACCACAAGGCCAATTTTTTCCATCCAAAGCTTGATTTGTAGATCTCACTGCCCTCTACAAAAACTTCAACTAGGCCTAACTCCAATTCCTTATGGATTTTGAGCTATGAGTGAGCCAAAGTGGCTGAAAATGTGAAAAAATACCATTTTCCAACACTTAGAAAAATTCTGCCTAAAACATAATTTTGTTGAAACACCAAAACTTGTGGGATTTTTGCACATAGATTCAAGCTGAATCAGTCCCAAAGTTAAACATCAATGTTGTTGCATATGTTGCTAAGAATTCAAAGGGCTCAACAGCATGAATTGATTCAACTCAAGCCATGAGAAATCCATGCCCAAAGTCATGCTGCTGCAAGCTGTTTTGGAAAAATCAGTTTGCATGTTTGCTTATCTCACATGATTTTGAGCCAAAGACTGAGGATCAGCATGCCACTTGTGTTCAAACCAATCACATTGCATCTAATCCAACTGATAAATCTGAGTCAAAAAGCCAAAGAACCTTCCAACTTGAAATTCATCCACTTTGGCACTTTTTGCCTTGAATTCAAAATGCATTTATGTGGAATAGTGCATTGTCAAGATTCTCACTCTCCTCAGTCAAGTTCTCTGATTAAACAACATTAAAAACATCTGAAGAATGTGATTTCAGTCAAGGCATAGTTGATCTATTTGGAGCAGCTGTTATGCCTAGTGCAAGAGGCATTTATGCCAAGCCAATCCAAGCAAATGTGATTTGATCCAGCTGTCATTCACTATTCCTCCAAGACAAGAGTTGATCACCTATAAATAGAGGTCTCAATGGATCACTCAACTCACCCCAAAGCCAGTTACAGCACTGCTTTCTCTTATTCTTTCTTGAACTTCAAGTTTTCTTGTTTTTGAGTAACCACTATCGGGTTTTGAGTTGCAGCCATAAGCAATCAATTCCAATTGCTCAAACACATCACATATGATGTATTTGAGGTGTCCAAGTTCTTAAACAACATCTGTAACACTCCCAGCTCAAAATCACTCTTCAACCAAGCCATTTTGCTTCAGTTTTGCAGGTGGAGGTCTCCAGCTTGATCCAGAGAATTTCAAAGTTTTCTAAAGCTTGCAACACACTCCATAACATCCATTGAAGCTGTAGGGATCATCAATTCACGACTGGAACACCATCTGGGCAAAGTTCCATTTCAGCTTGCATCAAGGTGAGCTTCAAACTCAAACTCCATGATCCATGCATATTTCCTCGCATGATAATTTTGCCATTTGATTACCATCATATGCTGATTGTTTTGCCTCAATAAATTTGATCATAGACCTCATAACCATGCTTGCACGATTGCTTTTGCAAATTAGGGTTCATCTGTGTTCATCATGATTATTTCACTCCACACTGAAAATGAATAAAATTGGGTATTGCCATCTTGTTCCTTGTGAAAAAACGCACGAGTTTGGTGTTTGAATCATGTCCAATGGTTGAGAGATGAGTGAGATAGGGTGCTTCATGCACGAGCTCGGGGAAGGAGATGGCCATGGCGCCATTTTCAGAAAACCAACCAAGTTCTCTATATAATTTTCACTTGCCATATATTTAATGAATTGGCATTGCGCCCCAGCGGTTCATCAGCTGGTTTTGTGAGTATTAGCAAGCGAGAGGTCTGGGGTTCGAATCCCCCTCGCCCCAGACTTCTTTTTATCACTTTTTTATTTTATTATTTTTCATACTATTATTTTTAATGATTTGAAAAATTAATAACTCCTTCAATTTTTATCATTTTTGATTGGTTCTTTTTGCAATAATTCACAAAAATGTTAAAATATTTTATTTTACCAAAAAATCCCAAAAATATTATTTATTTTATATAATTGATATTTTTGCAAAGAATTAATATTTTAATTGTTTTTAACATTTGAAATATTATTTCCACAATGATTTTGCAACTTTTAATGCTTTCTATTTGTTTTGTAGGTCAATACTTAATTTTTGAAGCATTAATCCAAGATCACAATTTGTTTCCCATGTGTAAAACAATTTTTGATCAATTTAATTGAATTTTTATTCAATTAAATACATTTTTTGGAAACAAATTAGGGTTTTGGATTAATTCAACCCTCATAAATCATTTTCAAAACACTCTGGGCCTCTATTAGAGTGTAAGACCCAATCTCCCTTTTAACCAAAACATTTTTGGGCCTCACTTATTGTATAAGTCCCTCTGCGTTAAAAGAAAACCTCGGCGCGATCGCCATTTTTAAACGAAAAATCATTTGGCCCTACCCTCGTGTTATAAGCCCCACTCTTTTTCTTTAAACCTTTTTGGGCCTCTTGAGAGAGTGTAAGACCCATCCCTTTGTACAGAAAACCTTTTTGGGCCCCAGTCACTTGTATAAGTCCCTCTGTACAAATTCAAACAGCGCGCTCACTGATAAAACCCTGGGCCTCTCCTTGAGCTGTAAGCCCCAAATCTTTCTTTTTCAAAGCACTTTCTACTTTGATTTTGAATATACTGTTGTTTTTAATCTTTCTTTGTTGAACAACTAACCAAACAGCATGGAAGCACTACAACCGAGTAAGTGGTTATCGCTTTCATTTACTGCTTTCATATTATAAACTGTATTGTGGGGCTGCTCACTGTAAGTCTCCTTTCATAAACTCATATCTACTGTGTAATAGTAGTATAGATATTTCGAGTTTCCCCGGCAACGACGTCTAGAACTAAGTGACGCCGTTTCATTTATTCGTAGAAATAGACGCCTAGATCCCCAATAGGAGCACCAGATACAGTCTTCTCTTCGGCTGTCCTCCTTAGGAATCGTCAAGAAGCTCTACTCCCCAAGATGAATGTATTCTCCGTGAATGGCATCTTTGAGTTTCTTCCCAATTCTCGAACTTTCCTGACTTGATCTATTCCTTGTGGATAGCTTGCCTTGAATGTCTCGGGGTTTGGGTACCCACTACTGTCATAATCTTGGACCTTAACTAAGGAACCCTCTTTAAAAGCTAAAAGTCGCTGGATAGTAAACCTCGCACGTTTACCAGTGGTTTTCATCTTTAAAAGAGTTATCTCTCCTAATGGAAAGGAGATTATAGACCCACGGGCTTCTTAAAAGCATCGGCCTCCTCTTGGGCATTATCCAAGGACCCTACGGCTTCTTAGAAGTATTCACAGCCTCCTCTTAGGCTTCGTATAATGATCTCTTCCTTCGGGAATGATAGCCTCCTTTTGGGCTTCGTACAAGGACCTGTCGGCTTCTTAAAAGATTCCAGCCTCCTCTTGGGCTTCGTACAAATTGTCCCGACGACCTCCTAGAGGTATAGGAACAGAACCTAGTCATCCTCATAGAACAGTCCTTTCATAGAGTCTACTACTGTTTCCCAAAGCATAGTACGAAAGATAAAACTCTAGACTTGGACAGTCTAACTTCCTTGAGTCTCAAAGACATTCTCAAGCACCCTTCGTTAAATAGGAAGGAAACCCGCAGACTCGGATAGTCTCAATACCCTTTGGATTTCCCGTTTCCTCAAAGAGAAGGAAATATCCCTGATCCTCAAATTAAATCCCTGAGTACAGTGTTACTCATATAAGAACTGATTTTCTCTTTTAAATCAGTATATTGGATCTGTCACTCAACTGAAACAGTTACAATAGCCTCCATCTCAGGCTTCGTACGAG
This sequence comes from Lathyrus tuberosus, assembly GCA_022829125.1. NCBI lineage: Eukaryota > Viridiplantae > Streptophyta > Magnoliopsida > Fabales > Fabaceae > Lathyrus > Lathyrus tuberosus. The sequence goes on along the minus strand of JALAZF010000261.1, from coordinate 3,546,113 downwards.
ATACCAAAATTCTCCCCAGTGGAGTCAAAACAACCTTTTAGCCTCTCTCTCAGGCTTTGTATGAGACACAAAAGATTCCCTCGTTGAGTCAATCACCCCTTTTTTTGCCTCCATCTCGGGCCTCGTACGAGATATAAATCCCTTAAGCAAGAGTCGAACTCTTTGCTAGCCTCCTCTTAGGTTTTGTATAACGATATGCCCCACTGGGTCAAAAACCTTTAGTCTCTCTCTCGGGCTTTGTACGAGACACAAAATAGCCTCCTCTTAGGCTTTGTATAATGATTTTCCTAGCGGAAATTAGCCTCCTCTTAGGCTTTGTATAAGAAAACCACTGGTTGATCCAATCGACCTTTTAGCATCAAAGTTGTGCCTCGTTCACAGTATACAAACATCAACAACTCCTTTCCCTTCATCTAATCGCTGTAAGCGGCAAGCCTCTGGATCATCTACATCCATGCCACTGTCCCTCTTTTAGCATGAGAAATTCCTAAGGAAAGATGGCATTGCTCTACACTGAGTTAAAGTCTTCTCCTTCAGGTTAAAACCCTTTCTTCGGAAATTATGGCATTGCTCGGATCCGCGTATCCCAGTTAAAGTAATTCTCCTTCTCCCCTCTTTAGAGATGACAAATTCTCTCTAAAGTCGAGGTCTTTTAGCTTCACATCTTGGGCTTTGAACAAGATATAAACCACCTTTTGCTTCACGTCTTGGGCTTTGAACAAGACACCAAAAACCAATTTCCTCCCATAGAATAGGAGGAACTACGAACGCTCTGATTTTCCTGTTTTGGTAAACGGGAATACGTAGGCATAAGATCGAAAGAAAAGATCTTAGCGAGCGCAATCAACAAAAAACCCAAATCCCATATCTCCATCAATTAAAAGCAGTAATTCAAAAGCATCAGTCCTAACATCCCAATCCTTATTCCCCGCCAGAAACCCTTTGCCTAGAAAAAAGAAAGAAAGAACCGTATTGGCGAAATACGAATAACCAGTACAAAGGCCCCCCACATTGATAGCATCCGTAACCTAACAGACCGCTGTTTAAACTCAGTATGCAAGCAGGGTTAATTGGAGACATCTATTTCCCTTCCTTATTCAGCTCACAATAGGATAAAAAATGAATCGACCTGTAGTTTTAAGCTCAACCGCAGAGAGCGACCAGCGCTTAAGAACCGCGTCCAAAGTCGCTCGCTACAGAAAAGTGGCGCCCACCGTGGGGCCGTTCATAGTTAGATCTAGGCACGGTCGTCCCCATTTTTCACAGAAAAGTGGCGCCCACCGTGGGGCCCGTTCTTTTCTTTCTACTTCTCTTGTGTGAAAATTTACACAAATGGCGACTCTGCTGGGGAGTCTCCTTTTCTGCCTTAGGGCATCATCCCCATTTTCTACGGAAAATGGGAACTCTACCGAAGAGAAAGATTGACCTATGTTGGTCCATCTCTTAGGCAGAGAACCACAGATTGGGGCTTCCACCGGGGAACCCATTTCTGTCAGGAACTTAAGATTCATAGCTTTATAAGTCTAGGATGTTTAGGACAAATATATATACCGCTTTTCCTAATTGCCATACGTGTTTATTTTTCTGCTACTGGGAATGCGTGTGATGCCGCATGTGGTGAGATTGAGTATACACTTAAGAAAAGCCAACCTTTTTCGTAGTGCGGAAGCTATCGGAAATAGCTGTTACGCAATACTACCCTCATTTGAGGCTGGTGATCTATTCTCGGTGAATGGCACTTACTCTAAGATTGCACACAACTCGCTGGCGATCCGCTTGTTGTCTTGCTTTCCTGGGAGGAGCTGATGATAATGAGTACAGGTACAAAAATCACCCTAGTATAAACCGTTGGGGATGGGTAGAGCCTTGACTTCATGACAACGACCCTCTGACCCCATGTTTTTTCTATGTTTTTGTGTGCTGCATTCATGCATTCATTTAATAAAACATTTAAACATTCAAAAAAATTTCTCTTCTAGTCTCTCTGTTTTTCAAATTAAACTAAGACTGTGATTGCAAATATCAGAGAAAAATATTGCATTAATGGATTTCGGTAGAAGGAGAACTCACCAGTATACCTTCAAGGTTCCAAAACTAGGGGATTTGAGAAAGTTAGCGAGGATGATCGTTAACCCAGAGGCTTTCAGAGCCAAGCACGGTGGTTTGCTACCACTGTTAAGAGTCCATGTGATTAAGGGGATTGAAATTCTGGTACCAGACGTGTGATGTTAAGGTGCGATGTCACAACAACACACTCTGCAATAATGGACAGAATAAGCAACAGGAAAAACACAAGGAATTGTTCACCCAGTTCGGTCTAACTACCTACGTCTGGGGGCTACCAAGCCAGGGATGAAATTCACTACTTGTAGATATAATTTACAGACTCAACACACCAGTTGACAATCTCCTAAACTTATACTCTACTAGTGACTTTCTACCTAAGAAACCACTTAGATATGAGAACACTACTCAATCCCCTAAAGCACTCACAGAACAACCTCTTTGAGATCCCTTGATCTTGCTTCCTAGCTTCAATCAATCAACAACTCTCTATTGCTTCACAGCTTCTAGAGAGGACAGAAAATTCAACACCTATTCAAACCTAGAATAGTGTGATTACAAGTACTCTAAACAAACCCTAGACTCTAAGCCTCCAGCTCTTGATCTTCAATCTGTTTTCTGTACCTTCTTCCTTGGTCTTGTGCGCTTTATATAGCTCCTTGAATTTGGATTGGATTTGTCACAATATTTGATCAGATTTGTTAATTAAAAACTGAATCTTTTAAAACAGATTTTATCCCCAAAATCTTTTTAAATCTTCCACCTTTTAATTCTCCAACAAACCTGCAATCAAATCTCCCATGTAACAGAAAATATCTAGCCCAAGATATTCTCATCCAACGAGTCAACACTCTCCACAATTCCAGCTAATACGCGACCCTAATAACAACAAGCCCATGCTGTCATTAGCTTCAGTTCTGCAGGTCTGATGTTACAACATCACCTATGTGACATCAGACATCCACTTCAGCAACTAGCAACCTTAACACAGCCCAGTGTTAAGTGAAATGTTATGACATCAAGCCCATGACATCAAACATAGTTAACCTTCACAACTTAGTACAGCCCAGTACTAAGACTCAATGCTGCAACATCAACACCATGACATCAGCATTGAACACCTTGTTGTTTTACCAAAATTCCAGCCAATCCAGGAACTTACAGGGATCATGGACGCGCTCATTCAGTTCTACGATCCGGTTTATCATTGTTTCACATTCCCGGATTACCAGCTGGCACCAACGCTGGAGGAGTATTCTCATCTGACTGATTTACATATCACTGATCGAGCTCCATTTTCTGGACTGGAAGAAATTCCAAAGAATCAGACAATTGCAATAGCAATTCATTTGGACGAGTCTGAGGTCAGGACTCACATGACCACTAAGGGTGGCATCCAAGGTTTGCCAGCCCAGTTCTTGACAAAAAAGGCTCTATACTTCGCTAGTATAGGGAACGGGACTGCTTTTGAATGCATCTTTGTCTTGCTCACCTACGGGTTATTTTTGTTTCCCAACATCAATAACTTCGTCGATATCAATGCTATTAAGGTTTTTCTCATTGGAAACCCTGTGCCGACTTTGCTCGCAGATGCGTATCATTCTGTACACTTGGGAAATTTGTACAGCGGAGGGGAGATGACATGCTGTGTACCTTTGCTCTATAAATGGTTTATCTCTCACTTGCCCAAGTCTGCTGCTTTTTGGGATTGCAAGAGTGTCTTACGTTGGTCGCAGAAGATCATGTCTCTCACCAATTCTGATATAGATTGGTGTAATAGGATTTATGAGGGAATCAGAATCATTGACCGTTGTGGAAACTTCCCCAGCGTACCCCTCATAGGAACTAAAGCAGGAATCAACTATCATCCGATATTAGTTCTTCGTCAATTTGGATACCCGATGAGACACATCCCACTGGGTGTTCATCTGGAAGGTTTTTTCTTCAAAGAAGGAGAAAATGACATAGCACTAAAGATGGAAATAGTGCAAGCTTGGAAACATGTTCATAAGAAAGGACGAGAGTCTCTGGGAAAACCGGACTGTGTCTCGGTGGAGCCTTATCTCCATTGGGTACAAACTAGAGCTCTCAAGCTAAAGATGCCTTATCCTCGTTACGGAATTCTTCCGCCGAGGGAAATTGTCATGTACTTCATGACGGAAATTGAAAAGCTTCAAGTTACTCTCAATAAAGTTCAAAAGGAAAGAAGGTCTTGGAAGAACAAGTATCGCACCCTCGACGTAGAGTGTATCCAAATACAGCAACTACTAAAAGAGAAAGATGCTCTGATTGAAATTTTAGAGCAGCATGCTGTAGAGAATCAAGATGACCAAAGGAATTTGCTCACTCCTTTCACTTGGCAAAGGAATGACAACCCGACAACGGCCCAAGAGCCCCGGTCGAAGAAAAGGAAGATACCAGAGTCAGCACCCGGTTTCTCCTCAGAGAGGACTCGGGACCCATTAGTTTAGGTTTCTGTTTCTGCACCTTGTAATCTACTGTATTTCCATTTCTGTAATCCTTTAAATTTCAATAAAAAGGGGTTTCCCCACTGTTTGATATTTGCAATCTAATTGTCGAAGTTTATTTTAATTAAACCTAAAAACAATTAATATAATCATTGCATTCATCATTCTCACATCGCGTATTCTCCTTACCTACGAATCTCACGTTTGTGTCTCGATTCTAGAGTCAAACTGTCTCATTCGTATAATACTCGGGCCAATCGTCAGAAAAAGATGGATGATCTTGAGGAAGAAAACAGAGAGTTGAAAGAAGAGATCGACACTCTGAGAGAGGATATGAGAAAGCTTCGTAACGACATGCAAGCCATGGCAGAAGCTCAGCTACAAAGAACTGTGATCTCAGAGATCGCCTCAACGCCCATCATAGAAAAGTATGGTCCTAGGTATCAGATGCCGAAAGATCGTCCTTGGGGCATGCCTGTTAACTATATCCCGGGAGGATATGTTCCGCCGATCACTGAAGATCAGGGAATCGCAACAGAAGCCGTTGGGCCTGAAGGTTACAAACTTCGGGAAAGCGAAGATGCTAGGGGCATACTCAAGACTCCTGAAGGTTACAAACTTCGGGAGGCACCAAGACTTACTGCTGTAGTCACGGTACCACCCCCTGTGGTGCACACTGTCCCGGAAGGACAGATTCCACCAACACCTTCTGGTAAGAAGGAAACTATGTTTGACAGAATGGATGAATTCCAGGAACAGTTCTTGGAAATGCAGAAAGAGCTGCAAGCCATTCGCGGTCAGGATCTATTTGGAAAGGACGCCGCAGACCTCTGCTTGGTCCCAAATGTGAAAGTCCCGCACAAGTTCCAAGTGCCCGACTTTGAAAAATACAAGGGTAGCTCTTGCCCTCAGAGCCATCTGGTGATGTACGCTCGGTGGATGTCAGCTCAGACGGAGAATCAGGACCTGCTGATTCACTACTTCCAGGATAGTTTAACCGGTGCCGCACTCAAATGGTACATGGGTTTAAACTGTGCCACGATCAGTACTTTCAGAGATCTTGGCACTGCCTTCATCCAACAATACAAATACAATTTGGACATGGCACCCGACAGAGATCAACTCAGATCAATGTCGCATAAGGACAAGGAAACCTTTAAGGAGTATGCTCAAAGGTGGCGTGAAATTGCCGCTCAAATTTGTCCACCTCTTGAGGAAAAAGAGATGACAAAGATCTTCTTAAAGACCTTAAGCTCATTTTACTATGACCGAATGATTGCCAGTGCGCCCATTGATTTCACCGAAATGGTCGGCATGGGTGTACGTCTTGAGGAAGCCGTCCGAGAAGGACGTTTGGTAAAAGACACTGGATCAACGAGCGGTACTAAAAAATACGGTAGTGCTCTCCCTAAGAAAAAAGAGCAAGATATTGGGAATATCTCTCTCAGAAAGCAAAGGCGTCGTTATCAGCCAGTAGCAGCTGTTACTCCTGCTATCGGCCCCGCGCCCGTTCCTATGTATCAACCTCAGGTTGCGCAGAGCCAACCTGACCAACAAAGGACACAACAGCCTCTTCAGCAGGCTCGTCCTCCATACAACAACAACCGTACAACACGGCCACCAGGATTTGATCCTATACCTGTAACGTACGCAGAACTGTTTCCGTTACTGCTGGCTAAGGGGCACATTCAGACTAAGTCTCCCCTTTCAGTTCCGGAAAATCCGCCTTTTTGGTTTAAAGCGGATCAAACATGCCTTTATCATCAAGGAGGTTCAGGGCATAACATTGAGACTTGTCTCAATTTCAAATCCGACGTGCAAAAGCTTGTTAGGAGCGGGGTCTTATCTTTCAAAGATACGAATCCTAACGTTCTTACGAACCCGCTGCCTCAACATGAGAAAGCTGCAGTCAATCTGATTGAGAAAGAGACTAACAATGTCTATCAAATTCACGATGTACTCTTATTGGGGACCAATCTAGTCAAGATGCATTGTAGACAGAGTAGATATGGCCATGTGCCACCTCATAATTATCACCAGTGTGATTTCTGCTCTAAAGATAACCAAGGATGTTCTGTAGTGCAAGCAGCTCTACAGGAACAAATGGATCTTGGATGGATCCAAGAGCACCGAGTTCGTGGAGTTAACATGGTTTACATGAATTCCAACGTCATTCAAAACCACGACATCCGTGCGATGAATGTCAACTTAGTGGCGATGCACTCGAGGCAAAGCCAGTATCATAATCTGCCGCGGCACGATTACAGTTCCTGTCTGATTTGCTCGGTAAACAAACAGGGATGCTCTTTCATACAAGAGGCCCTCCAGCGTCAGATGGATCTTGGATGGATCCAAGACTACCATGATAGGAACTCCTATCAAATCAACATGGTTCAGATCTTTGACATTCGCGTGATGAATACCAATCTGGTAGAGTTACATGCTGAGCAGGTCCGACTCGGATTCTTAATATCACATGATTACCAAAACTGTAAAGCAGGTTGCGAAAACGATCGAGGTTGTACCCTTGTCCAAGAGGCACTTCAGCACTTGTTAAATCACTGGTGGATGCCAATCTATATGGACGAAGATACTCAGCAGATTAGTATCAATAACAGGAATCCTACTCGTCGTCAAAGTCAGGATGTCCGATCAATGGAAGATAACCTAGTAAGGTTGCATTGCATTCAAAGTAGGCGTGGCCAGGTGCCACCACACAACTATGACAGTTGTAGCGTCTGTTCGGAAAGTAACCAAGGGTGTTACCTTGTGAGAGCAGCTCTTCAGGGTCAGATCGATCATGGAGAAATTCGTCCATATCCGGGTTCTGGACCCATCATTTGGTCGCCGAACTACCTTGCCGATCAAGTTGAGGATGTTGTCACGATCTCTGGTCATCACCAGATCAGGGATGTTTTTGCCATCATTCCTCTACTTGACGAATCTAGAGTTCCCAGCCGGGAACGGATCAAGGTTGCTCATGATGGTCAGAAAAATCAGAAGGTTCCCATAGTCATCAATCTACCGGGACCACTACCGTATGAATCAGCTAAGGCAATCCCTTACAAATACGGTGCAACAATAATCGAGAATGGAAAGGAAATTCCATTACCCTCCGTCGTGAATATTGCAGACATCAGTCGTGTAACACGGAGCGGTCGAATCTTCAACCGAGGGGTTGGAGAGTCCAACAATGAAAAGGAACTTCAGGCGGAAATTCCTGATCCACCAGTCGGTCAATCTGGTAATCTCGACTGTTCAAAAGACAGAGATGAGATGCTAAAGCTCATCCAAAGGAGTGAATATAACATTGTTGATCAACTGTTACAGACTCCTTCAAAGATCTCAGTATTATCACTGTTACTCAGTTCAGAAGCACACAGAGAGGCTCTACAGAAAGTCTTGGAGCAAGCCTTTGTGGAACAGGATGTAACAATCAGACAATTCGGTAGCATTGTCTCTAACATCACTTCCTGCAATAATTTGGGATTTAGTGATGAGGAATTACCTGAAGAGGGTCGCCGTCATAACATGGCGCTCAACATTACAGTTAACTGCCAGGGCGATGCTTTAGCCAACGTACTGGTAGACACAGGGTCAGCCCTGAATGTTATGACGAAGTCCACTTTGACGCAATTATCATTTAAGGGCCCTCCGATGGGAGTCAGCGAGGTCGTCGTCAAAGCATTCGACGGATCCAGAAAAACAGTTATCGGCGAAGTTGATCTTCCCATAACTATTGGTCCTCACACTTTCCAAATCACTTTCCAGGTCATGGACATCCGGGAAACATACAGTTGTTTATTAGGAAGACCTTGGATACATCAGGCTGGAGCGGTTACTTCAACCCTCCACCAAAAGCTAAAGTTCGTCAAGAACGATCAACTTGTCACGGTTTGTGGGGAACAAGCCTTGCTTGTGAGTAACCTATCATCATCTGCTTGTGTAGAACCCGAGGAGGTTATTGGAACTCAGTTCCAAGCACTATCAGTGAGCAAGAATGATCAATTCAAAGAAGAAACTTCAATTTCTTCATACAAAGATGCTATCAAAGCGGTCGAGAGTACCGATACGACAGGATGGGGACGGCTTGTCATTCCTATTGACAATAAAACAAAGAAGGGTCTTGGTTTTTCTGCAACCTGTACCCAGACAGCTGTTAACGATGAAAGTCTTCATCCCCTTCAAAACTTCTTCCACAGTGGAGGTTTTCATCACCCAGTGTCTCAGACAGTTCATGCTATCAATGAGGAAGATCCCTCTGACACAGATGAAGAATGAAAGTCCTACCTTAACAAGGATGGCTATATGTCTCAGGAAGAGGTGCCTATGCCTTTTTGCTTTCCTACAGAAAGTCTGAGATTTATACCAAGATCAGATGTCGAAATGATCTACGGAGATTGTGATCCGGAAGGATGCCGTGCTCCGCCAAATTCATTAGAGGAAGACACTCTGATGAAAGACAATTTTGACTACACCTACTATGGCCCAATGGATGGTCTGCCAATGTGGCAACCTTACCCAGGAAACTTGGGGCAAGAAAGTCAGTCGAGTAATGAAACTCAGCTGACCATCATTGAACAGAATACCTGTGTCCCCGCCATGTCATGGGATCAACACTCAGGTCATTCAGAGACTACTCAACATGAAGATGAATTCGCAACATTCGCAGGACTTGAATTCATCAACTATGCTTTTCCTGAGGTCAACGTCATCGAAAGGGATGATTTCTCCAGTTCCAAAGAAGTTTGGGACACTTTGGGACAACCAAGTGGAAAATACGACTTTATGGTCAAGTACACTGCTCCCGAAAGCTCTCGTATCAGGCTCGAAGATATCCAGCCAACTGGATGGGGAGATGCAGCTGAGAGCACCAATGCTATGCAAAATGCAACAGAGGAATCCTCCTACGACAACTCTGCTTGGGAGACAGATTCTAATGATCCTGCTCCACCAGAAATCAGCGTCATTTCTGAATACAAATCAAGGAAGGTGCCAGACTTTGTGATTCACCGAGGAGTTCGCCGCCAATGGGTTACCGCCGAGGTTCCGAAGGTCGTTCATCAGTCAAAGTAATTGCCATCTTTAACCTTTCACCCTGACCAGGTGAAACAGATGTTTTGATAGGGCTCGCTTTCTGTAAATTTCCCTCTTCGCTTTGCCTAAAGCGACAGAGTTTTGTTTTATAAGGCTGTAGTTTCAAGATTCGACTTGTTCATTAATAAAATAACGTCGTTCTGTAATTTCCGCATTAATTGTTGTTTTCTCTTTTGCTTTTTCAGAAAATGGTAATCCTAAAAAACATAAAAATAAAAACAAGCAGTAAAATCAAAACACTGCACACACTTACATTTTCTCTATCTCTTCTAAACACGAATCATCACGTCATGCAGATTGCTTATTTTATACCCCGTTGAAACATACGATCCGATGCCTTCTCCCAACTTTGAGTTCCCGGTATTTGGGGCTGAAGAAGAAAATGACAACGAAATTCCAGAAGAGATCTCCCGACTACTCAGACAAGAGGAAAGGTCCATTGAACCTCACAAAGAACCGTTGGAAACGGTAAACTTGGGTTCAGAAAAAGAGAGAAAAGAAATCAGGATCGGAGCACTGCTCAGTCCAACTGTCAAAGAAAGTTTGATAAAGCTTCTCAAAGAATTCCCCGATGTATTCGCTTGGTCCTATCAGGATATGCCAGGGTTGGATACCAGCATCGTGGAACATCATTTACCGTTAAGATCGGAATGTCCGCCAGTAAAGTAAAGGTTAAGACGCACTCACCCGGACATGGCCATCAAAATCAAGGAGGAGGTACAGAAACAGATCGACGCGAGTTTCCTCGCTACATCTGAATATCCTCAATGGTTAGCCAACATCGTACCCGTTCCCAAAAAGGACGGAAGGGTCAGAATGTGTGTTGATTACAGAGATCTAAACAAGGCAAGTCCAAAGGACGACTTTCCTTTACCACACATTGACATGCTGGTTGACAGCACAACAAAGTTCAAAGTATTCTCCTTCATGGATGGATTCTCGGGCTATAATCAGATCAAAATGGCGCCGAAAGACATGGAGAAAACTTCGTTCATTACCCCATGGGGTACCTTTTGTTACAAGGTAATGCCGTTCGGTTTGAAGAACGTCGGGGCAACCTATCAAAGGGCCATGACTACTCTGTTTCATGACATGATACACAAAGAAATCGAGGTATATGTCAATGATTTGATTGCAAAATCAAGAACAGAGGATGAGCACGTTGAACATCTGTCAAAATTGTTCGAACGTCTAAGAAAATTCAAGCTCCGCTTGAATCCCAACAAGTGCACCTTCGGTGTCCGTTCGGGGAAATTACTAGGGTTCATCGTCAGCCAGAAAGGAATTGAAGTTGATCCTGACAAGGTCAAGGCCATTCAAGAAATGCCTTCTCCGAAAACTGAAAAACAAGTCAGAGGATTCCTGGGACGTTTGAACTACATCTCCAGATTCATATTCCTTATGACCGCCGCTTGTGCGCCGATTTTCAAATTACTCAAAAAGAACCAGGATTGCGTTTGGTCAGAAGATTGCCAAACCGCCTTCGACAGTATCAAGGAATACCTGTTGAATCTGCCGATTCTATCACCTCCAGTGGAAGGAAGACCACTGATCATTTACCTCACAGTCCTAGAGGACTCGATGGGATGTGTACTTGGCCAACAAGACGAAACTAAAAGGAAAGAGTATGCCATTTACTATCTAAGCAAGAAATTCACCGACTGCGAGACTCGGTACACAATGCTTGAGAAAACTTGTTGCGCTTTGGCTTGGGCAACCAAACGTCTTCGCCAGTACATGATTCGTCATACTACTTGGTTGGTCTCCGAAATGGATCCACTCAAGTACGTTTTCGAAAAACCTGCTCTCACGGGAAGGATTGCCCGTTGGCAGATGTTCCTTTCAGAATATGACATAGAGTACCACGCTCAGAAAGCCGTTAAAGGAAGTATTTTAGCCGATCATTTGGCTCATCAACCGATTGACGATCAAGAATCAATCGGGTTTGACTTCCCAGACGAAGATGTCATGTATCTAAAAATGAAAGATTGCGATGAACCGCTACCCAGTGAAGGGCCAGAACCAGGTTCCCAGTGGGGACTCATCTTTGACGGGGCAGTTAATCATTATGGAAACGGAATTGGGGTAATCATTGTTACCCCTCAGGGTTCCCACATTCCTTTCACTGCCAGACTTACGTTCAAATGTACGAACAACGAGGCTGAATACGAAGCATGTATTATGGGTCTCGAAGAAGCGATTGATTTAAGGATCAAAAACTTGGACGTATACGGCGATTCAGCCCTGGTTATTAACCAGATAAAAGGAGATTGGAACACATACCAATCAGGATTGATTCCTTACAAAGACTATGCAAGAAGGTTGTTACCTTTCTTTAACAGAGTCGACTTTCATCACATCCCTCGTGATGAGAATCACATGGCTGATGCATTAGCCACTCTCTCTTCCATGATTAGTGTAGGTCGATGGAATGACATACCTAAGATCGACATCATGCGCCTTGAACGGCCCGCTTACATCTTCATGATTGAAGCAGTCATAGACGACAGACCTTGGTATCACGATATCAAATGCTTCCTTCAGAAACAAGAGTACCCATCTGGGGCACTCAGAAAAGACAGGAAAACCCTCAGAAGATTGGCTGGAAACTTCTTCCTGAGCGGTGACACTCTTTATAAGAGAAATTTTGACATGGTTTTGCTCCGATGTGTCGACAGACCAGAAGCAGACATGCTCATGAAAGAAATTCATGAAGGATCCTTTGGCACTCATGCCAACAGACACACAATGGCGAGAAAAATTCTCAGGGCCGGGTATTATTGGTTGACCATGGAATCCGACCGCTACAAGTACATGAGGAGGTGTCACAAGTGTCAGATATACTCCGACAAAATTCATGTGCTGCCATCACATCTCAAAGTTCTTTCTTCCCCATGGCCATTTTCCATATGGGGAATCGATATGATTAGTATGATTGAGCCCAAGGCTTCAAACGGACATCGGTTCATCCTGGTGGCCATTGACTATTTCACCAAGTGGGTCGAAGCAGCGTCATTCGCCAATGTGACCCGACAAGTGGTGGTCCGATTTATCAAAAACAATATCATCTGCCGTTATGGTGTTCCAAGCGAGATCATTACTGATAATGGATCTAACTTGAACAATAAGATGATGAAAGAGTTGTGTGCAGAGTTCAAGATCGAACACCATAACTCATCTCCCTACCGACCCAAGATGAGCGGAGCGGTAGAAGCGGCTAACAAGAACATTAAGAAGATCGTTCAAAAGATGGTTGTAACCTATAAAGACTGGCACGAGATGTTACCTTTTGCTCTTCATGGTTATCGCACAGCTGTCCGTACTTCAACAGGGGCTACCCCTTTCTCTCTAGTATATGGCATGGAGGCAGTGCTTCCCATAGAAGTAGAGATCCCGTCAATCAGGGTATTGATGGAAGCTCAGCTCACCGAAGCTGAATGGTGTCAAAGTCGACACGACGAACTGAACCTGATCGAAGAGAAAAGAATCACGGCACTATGCCACGGTCAGTTGTATCAATAGAGAATGAAAAGGGCGTTCGACAAAAAAGTCCGACCTCGTGTCTTCAGAAAAGGAGACCTCGTGCTCAAGAAGATACAATCATTTCTCACTGACTCTCGGGGCAAATGGACCCCGAATTATGATGGCCCCTATGTGGTCACGAAAGCTTTCTCAGGCGGTGCCTTGAGACTTGCAACCATGGACGGAGAGGAATTTGCCTACCCCACGAATGTTGATGTAGTCAAGAAATACTTCGCCTAGACTAAAAAAAAAAACGTCTCGGTGGATTGAAAACCCGAAAGGGCGGTCCAGGCAAAAGTTAGAGACATGAAAAAAAAAAGAATCATCCCGATGGATTGGAAATCTCATAGTACAATCCAGGCAAAAATTAGGGATAATGGCAAGTAACTATGTTCAACAGAGGCAAGTCCCTCAGTAGCAGTTACAGCATCATCTATCGGAGGAAATCTCCAGTCAAAGGTCATCTTCGACGGAAGCTCAGGATGCCCCGAATTCAAAGTTGATAGAAGGATAGTGGTCGTTATGTTTCAACGTAGCCCTTTTCCCTGTAAATTACCATTTTCTAACTTTGTATATACTCTTTGGAATCACGCGTTTGGCTGATCTCCATCTTATCAATAAAATTTGAGCCTTTGTGCTTTTGTTTGTAATTCTTAACTTGCTTTAGCTTTACAGAACGACGTTGTTTAAACTTAATCAGCGATTCTTGAAATAAAACAAAAATGAATTTACTTGTTAAAACTTTTTCTGCTTTTAAATTAAAGATGGCATTTCTTTTGACTGTTGAACATCAGAAGAACATCGATTGCTTCTCCCGAAGTAAGCGAATTTCAAAGTGCAGAATCAAAGTACTCCTTCTAAGCCAGTATGCCTGAATGAAGGGATCAACTGTGTCAGAGACCTTGTTTCGTCTGACACGCCTCGGCCGAGTTCTCATCTCCTAAGCCCGATCAACATAGCTCCCCGCGTGGACTATCTCTCCTAAGCAAGGTGGAATTGCTATTTTGAATCAACGGTACTTCTTCGCCCCGTGATGGCCGAGTATCCAATTGTGTTCATCCATTAGTCTGTATGTCGCGTCTGTTTTGTCAGCATAAACATACATACTTCATGCATTTTATTTGCGTTCGCATTTCGTATTGCATCACTATCACTTGAGTCGGTCTTGTCCCCTAGTGATAAACAGTTTTCTCAATCGAGTTTGTCAGTTCTTTCCTCGTCAGGAAGTGTTGCGTCTGCACAATCTCGCCACCAGTGTATCTTTAGATCAGAGTCGGCACTTGGCCACTTTGATAACTTGAACCTCTAAAAGATCAGAGAACCTTCAAAAAATGTCACTCTTCGCCATTGAAGATGATATCCTCGCTTTCCCGGATTAAGGAAAATCCACAGAGAAAGCCTTGTGATCAGAGATTCGGCAGCATGCCAGTTTTGCTCCGAAAGGACCGCTGATGAAAAGGTCATCGGCCCCACAAAATTGGACCCCATCATATGGCGTTTCTCCGGGAAGATCCTGAGAAAAGTATGATGAAAGATCCCAAACGAAAACAGTCTCTCAAGAGAATCGTTTTCCCCAGTAGAAACAAATGGCGTCTCCAACGGAGAAGTTTATACAACTTTACAACTCAGACGACTGGGTTCCCCAGCAAGTCTGACATCAAAACTTTTTCCACTCAAATGGCATCTCTCCAGGAAAATTCGGCGAGAAGTTTGAAGGAAAGCCGCTACGAATAGCGTCCCTTGTCAGTAAAGTTTATTGACCAAAAGAAACCAAGACCAGTTCCTTGGTAAGAAACCAGGATCGAGGGGAAGTTCAAATCAGAAACTAAGACCAGTTCCTTGGTAAGAAACCAGGATCGAGGGGAAGTTTAAATCAGAAACTAAGACCAGTTCCTTGGTAGGAAACCAAGAACGAGGGGAGGTTTATTTCAAAAGAAAACTGAGACCAGTTCCTTGGCTGAAAACCAGGATCGAGGGGAAGTTTACCTTTTCTAAGCATCATTGCTTAGTTAAAGAAGATGAATGTGTAAACTACCATTCATAACCACCATCAAAATTTCGGATATTCCGATATTTAATCCTCTTGCACCCCGAATGCTCGAACACTAACGTCATTCATACCTTCGGGTCCAAGAAGATTAAATAGGGGCATCTGTAATACCCCAAATTTTGACCACTTAGATTTCCCATCATTGTGAAAATCATCATTACAATATGGATGTACCTTTATGCTTCATCAGTCTCCCCAAAGATGGGTGAGCATCCAATACAATCAAAATTAGGGTTTCAAGCCCTCTCTGAGTGCTTAGACAAAGGATCAATCAAGAAATGACATGATCTTCAACTTGTCTAATCTCTCAAACATCCACAATGGATCAAAAAGGACTCCCACTTCAAGGATTAAGCACAAGGCTGCTCCCTTCTAGGTGGATCAAGTCTCAAGATCGACAGTGTCACCAAATTTGGGTTTTGGTCAACCAGGGCCTCCAGATGGAAATTTTCATCTGGGCATAAGGCAATGATCCAAAACATAACCTAATATGCTTCATGGAACCTCATGAACCCATGCATCAAGTCAATTTTGCCTCAGGGGATGCATTCATCAAAAATCAGGAATTAGGGTTTCTTGACCTAATTCACCCCTAAGTTGACTTTTGGGACAAACCATGAGCCAAGACCTCAAGACATGATTTGAGGGTCTCTAATACACCATATTGATCCATTTGGAACAATGGATTGATCCAAGAAGCTTGAGCAACAAGTTTCATTTTCATCTGCACCACAATTAGGGTTTTAAGGGAAAAGTCAACTGTAACTTTGACTTTTGACCAAGACATGCTCCCAAACCCTAATACATGATTGAATATACCCTATGACACCCATGGTACATGTCTATCAAGTTTGATTTAGGTCAAGGACATGATTTCCTGAAGAATTGCACTGTTTGGAATTCATCTGATAAAAAGTCAACTGTGCACAAAAGTCAACTTTGACTTTTTGAGATTTTTCACCAAAATGGATTTTTAACCCTAAAATGATGTTAATGTATGATTTGAATCATCATTCATCAAGAAAAATCAAGAAAAGTGAGATAACTTGTAAAAGGGGTAACCATAAAACTTAGAAATTTTTCTAAGTTAAAAATAAAGTGACAAAGGTACCAACTTTGGAGGACCATAACTCCTAAACCACAAGGCCAATTTTTTCCATCCAAAGCTTGATTTGTATATCTCACTGCCCTCTACAAAAACTTCAACTAGGCCTAACTCCAATTCCTTATGGATTTTGAGCTATGAGTGAGCCAAAGTGGCTGAAAATGTGAAAAAATACCATTTTCCAACACTTAGAAAAATTCTGCCTAAAACAGAATTTTGTTGAAACACCAAAACTTGTGGGATTTTTGCACATAGATGCAAGCTGAATCAGTCCCAAAGTTAAACATCAATGTTGTTGCATATGTTGCTAAGAATTCAAAGGGCTCAACAGCATGAATTGATTCAACTCAAGCCATGAGAAATCCATGCCCAAAGTCATGCTGCTGCAAGCTGTTTTGGAAAAATCAGTTTGCATGTTTGCTTATCTCACACGATTTTGAGCCAAAGACTGAGGATCAGCATGCCACTTGTGTTCAAACCAATCACATTGCATCTAATCCAACTGATAAATCTGAGTCAAAAAGCCAAAGAACCTTCCAACTTGAAATTCATCCACTTTGGCACTTTTTGCCTTGAATTCAAAATGCATTTATGTGGAATAGTGCATTGTCAAGATTCTCACTCTCCTCAGTCAAGTTCTCTGATTAAACAACATTAAAAACATCTGAAGAATGTGATTTCAGTCAAGGCATAGCTGATCTATTTGGAGCAGCTGTTATGCCTAGTGCAAGAGGCATTTATGCCAAGCCAATCCAAGCAAATGTGATTTGATCCAGCTGTCATTCACTATTCCTCCAAGACAAGAGTTGATCACCTATAAATAGAGGTCTCAATGGATCACTCAACTCACCCCAAAGCCAGTTACAGCACTGCTTTCTCTCATTCTTTCTTGAACTTCAAGTTTTCTTGTTTTTGAGTAACCACTATCGGGTTTTGAGTTGCAGCCATAAGCAATCAATTCCAATTGCTCAAACACATCACATATGATGTATTTGAGGTGTCCAAGTGCTTAAACAACATCTGTAACACTCCTAGCTCAAAATCACTCTTCAACCAAGCCATTTTGCTTCAGTTTTGCAAGTGGAGGTCTCCAGCTTGATCCAGAGAATTTCAAAGTTTTCCAAAGCTTGCAACACACTCCATAACATCCATTGAAGCTGTAGGGATCATCAATTCACGACTGGAACACCATCTGGGCAAAGTTCCATTTCAGCTTGCATCAAGGTGAGCTTCAAACTCAAACTCCATGATCCATGCATATTTCCTCGCATGATAATTTTGCCATTTGATTACCATCATATGCTGATTGTTTTGCCTCAATAAATTTGATCATAGACCTCATAACCATGCTTGCACGATTGCTTTTGCAAATTAGGGTTCATCTGTGTTCATCGTGATTATTTCACTCCACACTGAAAATGAATAAAATTGGGTATTGCCATCTTGTTCCTTGTGAAAAAACGCACGAGTTTGGTGTTTGAATCATGTCCAATGGTTGAGAGATGAGTGAGATAGGGTGCTTCATGCACGAGCTCGGGGAAGGAGATGGCCATGGCGCCATTTTCAGAAAACCAACCAAGTTCTCTATATAATTTTCACTTGCCATATATTTAATGAATTGGCATTGCGCCCCAGCGGTTCATCAGCTGGTTTTGTGAGTATTAGCAAGCGAGAGGTCTGGGGTTCGAATCCCCCTCGCCCCAGACTTCTTTTTATCACTTTTTTATTTTATTATTTTTCATACTATTATTTTTAATGATTTGAAAAATTAATAACTCCTTCAATTTTTATCATTTTTGATTGGTTCTTTTTGCAATAATTCACAAAAATGTTAAAATATTTTATTTTACCAAAAAATCCCAAAAATATTATTTATTTTATATAATTGATATTTTTGCAAAGAATTAATATTTTAATTGTTTTTAACATTTGAAATATTATTTCCACAATGATTTTGCAACTTTTAATGCTTTCTATTTGTTTTGTAGGTCAATACTTAATTTTTGAAGCATTAATCCAAGATCACAATTTGTTTCCCATGTGTAAAACAATTTTTGATCAATTTAATTGAAATTTTATTCAATTAAATACATTTTTTGGAAACAAATTAGGGTTTTGGATTAATTCAACCCTCATAAATCATTTTCAAAACACTCTGGGCCTCTATTAAAGTGTAAGACCCAATCTCCCTTTTAACCAAAACATTTTTGGGCCTCACTTATTGTATAAGTCCCTCTGCGTTAAAAGAAAACCTCGGCGCGATCGCCATTTTTAAACGAAAAATCATTTGGGCCTACCCTCGTGTTATAAGCCCCACTCTTTTTCTTTAAACCTTTTTGGGCCTCTTGAGAGAGTGTAAGACCCATCCCTTTGTACAGAAAACCTTTTTGGGCCCCAGTCACTTGTATAAGTCCCTTTGTACAAATTCAAATAGTGCGCTCACTGATAAAACCCTGGGCCTCTCCTTGAGCTGTAAGCCCCAAATTTTTCTTTTTCAAAGCACTTTCTACTTTGATTTTGAATATACTGTTGTTTTTAATCTTTCTTTGTTGAACAACTAACCAAACAGCATGGAAGCACTACAACCGAGTAAGTGGTTATCGCTTTCATTTACTGCTTTCATATTATAAACTGTATTGTGGGGCTGCTCACTGTAAGTCTCCTTTCATAAACTCATATCTACTGTGTAATAGTAGTATATATATTTCGAGTTTCCCCGGCAACTACGTCTAGAACTAAGTGACGCCGTTTCATTTATTCGTAGAAATAGACGCCTAGATCCCCAATAGGAGCACCAGATACAGTCTTCTCTTCGGCTGTCCTCCTTAGGAATCGTCAAGAAGCTCTACTCCCCAAGATGAATGTATTCTCCGTGAATGGCATCTTTGAGTTTCTTCCCAATTCTCGAACTTTCCTGACTTGATCTATTCCTTGTGGATAGCTTGCCTTGAATGTCTCGGGGTTTGGGTACCCACTACGGTCATAATCTTGGACCTTAACTAAGGAACCCTCTTTAAAAGCTAAAAGTCGCTGGATAGTAAACCTCGCACGTTTACCAGTGGTTTTCATCTTTAAAAGAGTTATCTCTCCTAATGGAAAGGAGATGATAGACCCACGGGCTTCTTAAAAGCATCGGCCTCCTCTTGGGCATTATCCAAGGACCCTACGGCTTCTTAGAAGTATTCACAGCCTCCTCTTAGGCTTCGTATAATGATCTCTTCCTTCGGGAATGATAGCCTCCTTTTGGGCTTCGTACAAGGACCTGTCGGCTTCTTAAAAGATTCCAGCCTCCTCTTGGGCTTCGTACAAATTGTCCCGACGACCTCCTAGAGGTATAGGAACAGAACCTAGTCATCCTCATAGAACAGTCCTTTCATAGAGTCTACTACTGTTTCCCAAAGCATAGTACGAAAGATAAAACTCTAGACTTGGACAGTCTAACTTCCTTGAGTCTCAAAGACATTCTCAAGCACCCTTCGTTAAATAGGAAGGAAACCCGCAGACTCGGATAGTCTCAATACCCTTTGGATTTCCAGTTTCCTCAAAGAGAAGAAAATATCCCTGATCCTCAAATTAAATCCCTGAGTACAGTGTTACTCATATAAGAACTGATTTTCTCTTTTAAATCAGAATATTGGATCTGTCACTCAACTGAAACAGTTACAATAGCCTCCATCTCGGGCTTCGTACGAGATACCAAAATTCTCCCCAGTGGAGTCAAAACAACCTTTTAGCCTCTCTCTCAGGCTTTGTATGAGACACAAAAGATTCCCTCGTTGAGTCAATCACCCCTTTTTTTGCCTCCATCTCGGGCCTCGTACGAGATATAAATCCCTTAAGCAAGAGTCGAACTCTTTGCTAGCCTCCTCTTAGGCTTTGTATAACGATATGCCCCACTGGGTCAAAAACCTTTAGCCTCTCTCTCGGGCTTTGTACGAGACACAAAATAGCCTCCTCTTAGGCTTTGTATAATGATTTTCCTAGCGGAAATTAGCCTCCTCTTAGGCTTTGTATAAGAAAACCACTGGTTGATCCAATCGACCTTTTAGCATCAAAGTTGTGCCTCATTCACAGTATACAAACATCAACAACTCCTTTCCCTTCATCTAATCGCTGTAAGCGGCAAGCCTCTGGATCATCTACATCCATGCCACTGTCCCTCTTTTAGCATGAGAAATTCCTAAGGAAAGATGGTATTGCTCTACACTGAGTTAAAGTCTTCTCCTTCAGGTTAAAACCCTTTCTTCAGAAATTATGGCATTGCTCGGATCCGCGTATCCCAGTTAAAGTAATTCTCCTTCTCCCCTCTTTAGAGATGACAAATTCTCTCTAAAGTCGAGGTCTTTTAGCTTCACATCTTGGGCTTTGAACAAGATACAAACCACCTTTCGCTTCACGTCTTGGGCTTTGAACAAGACACCAAAAACCAATTTCCTCCCATAGAATAGGAGGAACTACGAACGCTCTGATTTCCCTGTTTCGGTAAACGGGAATACGTAGGCATAAGATCGAAAGAAAAGATCTTAGCGAGCGCAATCAACAAAAAACCCAAATCCCATATCTCCATCAATTAAAAGCAGTAATTCAAAAGCATCAGTCCTAACATCCTAATCCTTATTCCCCGCCAGAAACCCTTTGCCTAGAAAAAAGAAAGAAAGAACCGTATTGGCGAAATACGAATAACCAGTACAAAGGCCCCCCACATTGATAGCATCCGTAACCTAACAGACCGCTGTTTAAACTCAGTATGCAAGCAGGGTTAATTGGAGACATCTATTTCCCTTCCTTATTCAGCTCACAATAGGATAAAAAATGAATCGACCTGTAGTTTTAAGCTCAACCGCAAAGAGCGACCAGCGCTTAAGAACCGCGTCCAAAATCGCTCGCTACACTCGGGTCGCGAGAGGACCGGGGGTTGCAATAGGACTTGTTTCAAGTGTGCGAGTGCTTGCTCGCATTCCTCGCGCCACTCAAACTCCGCTTTTTGCCGGAGAAGTTTGAAAAAGGGGAGTGCGTACTGTGCGGATTTGGCGACGAACCGGGAAAGGGTGGTGAGCATCCCGTTCAACGATTGTATCGACTTCTTCGAGTCTGGAGTGGGGAGCTCAGAGAAGGCCCTACACTTGTCGGGGTTTGCCTCGATTCCTCGTTCCGTGAGGTAAAATCCAAGGAACTTCCCTGCCCGAACGCCGAAGGTGCATTTGTCGGGCTTAAACCTCATGCGGCACCTCCTCGCCATGTCGAACACCTTCTTGAGGTGCGCGGCGTAGTTGACTTCTTCTGCAGACTTGACGATCATGTCGTCCATGTAAACTTCGAGCATGTCACCGATTTCAGTCCAGAAGACCTTGTTCATCATCCGTTGGTAGGTCGCACCGGCATTCTTCAGACCGAAGGGCATTACGTTATAATAGTAGTTGCCCGACGCGGTCATGAAGGCCATGTGTTGTGCTTGTCAACCTTGTCCATGGGAATTTGGTTATATCCTGAATAGGCGTCCATGAAAGACAGTGGTTTGTAACCTGTAGAATTGTCGACCAGTTGGTCGATGTTAGGCAAGGGATAACAGTCTTTCGGGCAAGCCCGGTTGAGATCAGTATAATCAACGCACATTCTCCATTTTCCATTATTTTTCTTAACAAGTACAACGTTGGACAACCATGTCGTGTATTTGGCTTCCGAAATAAAATTTGCCTCTAAGAGGTCTTTTACAGCTTTCTCAGCAGCCTCTGCTTTCTCGGGAGACTGCTTACGTCTACGTTGTGCTATGGCCCTAGTGGCCGGATCTACCGCGAGCTGATGGCAAGCCACCTCGGGGTCGAGGCCAGGCATCTCGGATGCGCTCCACGCGAAGAGGTCAGCATTCTCCCTCAGACATGCTTTCAGCTGCTCTTTGGCTAGGTCGGGGATCCCGGCGCCGATCTTCACGTTGCGATCTAGGTAATCTCCGAGGGCCACGAGCTCGAAATCTCCATCTGGGATGGGGCGCGCTGGGTGGAGAGGCTGCCCGTTGTTTTCCGCCTGGTGGTCGGGGTCTTCGACTCTGTCTTCGTCGGGCTCGCCGGAGAACCTGCTGTCGAGGTCGACCGCGTTGACGTGCGGGAGAGGTACCTGTCCGACGTCCGGGGGTGGTTTGGCCACGGCCTTAGGTTTGGGACCAATGGAACTTAGGCCCTTGACGGCGGCGTCGAAGCATCTTCTGGCCGCGTCGATGTCCCCGTGCATCGTCACTACTCGTCCCCTCCTCGTGTAGTACTTCATTTTGAGGTGGACCGTCGACGGGACCGCCGTGAGTTCAGCAAGGGTGGTCTTTCCGAGGATGCAGTTGTAAAGGGATGGGCATTCAACCACCAGGAAATGGATCTTCACCTGTCGGGCCGTGTCTTCGGCCCCGAACGTAACCATTAGCTCCACGTAACCCCATGGTCTGATGGTGGTTCCATTGAACCCCTGTAGATCTGACCCGACGTACGGGGTCAAATGCCTCTCGTCCAGCTGAAGGGTCCCGAACAAATGAGAGTACATGATGTCGACCGAGCTCCCCTGGTCGACTAGGATTCTTCGGACATCGAAGTTCGCCATTTGCGCCCTGACCAGGAGGGGAATAGTGGCGTTCGGGGCTCCCCCGGGGAGTTCCTCGAGGTAGAAGGTGATGGGATTGGAATCTCCCCGCACTTTCTCGAGGGTGGTCATTTTCGCGGATGTCGCGGATTCCAGTTCGTCAAACTTTCGTTTGATCGATCCCACCGAGACTTTCCCGGGTTCGCCTCCGGAGATGACCATCACTTTGAGGAAGCCTTCCCAGGTGCTGCGGGCAGTGACGAGGTCCTCGTCGGGGAAGGTCGCCCACATGTTACGGATTGCCTCTTCGCCCTCGATGATTGGGGGGACGACAAAGTCCTCGGGACGGGTGACGCTGAGGGCGACCTGAAGCTGGTTGTCGCCGGGAGGAGGTGTCGTCTCCTCGACGTTCTGTGCTTCCTTTGAGCTGGGACGAGGAGGGTCATTCTGTTGGGCATACTTCTTCAAGTGCCCTTCTTTGATGAGAATCTCAATGGCATCCTTGAGGTGGATGCAATCTTTGGTCACGTGCCCGTGGCTTCGGTGGAACCTGCAGTACTTAGATTTGTCAACGTTTGGTTTGGGAGCAGCGGGCTTCGGGAAGCGAACTCCTCCTTTCACAAACTCAGAATTCTGGCAGTCTGAGAGGATCCGAGACCGGGTAGTGTTGAGCAGCGTGTACTCCGTGAATCGGCCAACTGGCCCGCGCTGTTCCCGGGGATCTAGATTGCGGTTTTCTTTCTTCTTTTCTCCTCCCCGTCGGGGAGAAGCATCATCGTCTTTGTGGCCGCGGGGGCCTTCCCTACGTCTCGTCTCAAGAGCGATCTGGGCTGCTTCCGTCACTTCGAGTTCGAAGTACTTCTGGGCTCGAGCGAGAAGGTCCTCGAGACGCCGGGGTCTCCGGAGGCCAATGGATTTGGCAAAGTCCGACCCGGCACGAAGTCCGTGGATAATTAAGTATTTCTTAATGTCGTCGGTCGTATGGACCTCTACGGCTTCCTTGTTAAACCTCTCGATGTAGTTTCGGAGGGATTCGTTCCTCCCTTGGAAGATCTTTTCTAAGGCAGCCTCTGTCTTCGGGTGTCGACGAGACGCGGTGAAGTGTTTGGTGAAGCGTTGCTTCAGTTGTTTCCATGACGTGATCGAACCAGGTTCCAGACCCTTGTACCATGTCATGGCTCCCTTCCGCAAGGTAGTGGGGAATAGCCTGCACCTGATGGCTCCCCTGACGTTTCGAAAGTCGAGCATCGCTTCGAAACTCTCCACGTGATCGTCGGGGTCGGTCAGCCCGTCGTAGGTCCCCAATGGTGGAGGTTTCTCCATGCCTGGAGGGATTGGGGCGTCCATGATTTCCCACGACAAAGGGGTCCTTTGGTCCTCGTCGTCGCTACCAGCCGGGGATCTCGAAGGTGATCGATGGTGCCGTGGAGGGGAGTTCCTCGAACGGTTCTTTGGCCTCTCTTCAGTCTGCTTGGACTTCTTGGAGATGGTGGAGGCCCTGGGTTCCTTCCGAGGCGGGGAACGAGGACGTTTCTGGGTGATCGCCGGCTGGGGGCGCTCGAGACGCGGTCGTCGACCATGGCGTACGGGCGACGGGGTCCAGGAATCTTCGGAAGGGGTCCTTCGCGGGGAAGGAGAGCGGCGAGGTGACAGGAGACGACGACGTCTTCGCGGGGAAGATCGTTGTGCCCGTCCTTGCTCCAAGGCTTAGATTCTGGTGTTCTGCTGCGCGATCAGCTGATTGGTCTGGTTGATCAATACAAATAGGGCCACGGTGCTTGGGTCTGCGTTGGGCGGCGGAGCAACTGGCTGGAGAGTGGTTTGCTGGTCGTCCGTGCGGACGACGTTGTTGGTCGCATCCTGGGAGTTCGGGGAGGCGATCTGTCCGTCTCTTATGTCGCCTTCGCCGCCGTGGAGGATGATGGCGTCCTCACGGTGGCTCCCGTTCTCCAGTTGCGCGAGCACGGTGTCCAGATCCTGGTTGACGATCGGATTGACCATGTTGGTGATGAATAGAGGAAGCTTTGGTTTATCGAGGAGAAAACGGGGAAGCTTATAAATTTTCCCACAGACGGCGCCACTGATCGTACCTGGATCAGACAGTTACTGGTGGCCAACGACGTCCGTTGAGCTCCGGCTCCGGTGAGGTTGAAGGACGGCTGGGGGGGAGGGGGGTGTACCTGGGGGCGCTCGAGACGCGGTCGTCGACCATGGCGTACGGGCGACGGGGTCCAGGAATCTTCGGAAGGGGTCCTTCGCCGGGAAGGAGAGTGGCGAGGTGACGGGGGACGACGACGTCTTCGCGGGGAAGATCGTTGTGCCCGTCCTTGCTCCAAGGCTTCGATTCTGGTGTTCTGCTGCGCGATCAGCTGATTGGTCTGGTTGATCAATGCAAACAGGGCCACGGTGCTTGGGTCTGCGTTGGGCGGCGGAGCAACTGGCTGGAGAGTGGTTTGCTGGTCGTCCGTGCGGACGACGTTGTTGGTCGCATCCTGGGAGTCCGGGGAGGCGGTCTGTCCGTCTCTTATGTCGCCTTCGCCGCCGTGGAGGATGATGGCGTCCTCACGGTGGCTCCCGTTCTCCAGTTGCGCGAGCACGGTGTCCAGATCCTGGTTGACGATCGGATTGACCATGTTGGTGATGAATAGAGGAAGCTTTGGTTTATCGAGGAGAAAACGGGGAAGCTTATAAATTTTCCCACAGACGGCGCCACTGATCGTACCTGGATCAGACAGTTACTGGTGGCCAACGACGTCCGTTGAGCTCCGGCTCCGGTGAGGTTGAAGGACGGCGGGAGTGCACAAGTTAGGGAGTGCACAGAGTAACAGCAAATACAAGAAGAGTGAGAAAAGTGACTTAACCTAACCCTCTCAAGTGAGAGGGTATTTATAGAGAACCCCCAGCGCGGGGCCAACGGTTACTTGCATTGGGTTGGATTGTCAGGCCCAATCCAAGTAACTTCCAGGGCTTACGTGGCGTAGTGAAGACCAGCGCGTGGTCTTCGCCCTGGGGTAACCGCTCCTAGATTTCCGGGACTAGGGCAGGCCGAATCCTTCGGGAGTGGAGTGGTTACTTGGAACGTGTCTACGTGGTACGGACCGTTAGACACTCCTCGCTGGGGAGGAGCCTTCTGTGTCGAGGACCCGTCAAGCCGTATGACGGACATGGCCTCGCGGGGAGGAGCCATGTCTGTCGAGGAGTGATGTGGGGTATTCTCGCGGGGAGAAGCTGGTATGTCGGGGATGTACCTATCCGCCGGGGTGCGAGGTCCTCCTGCCCTGTTGGCCCAAGTGCCCGACACTGTAAAGTGCTCGGGGGAAACGTTGGTATGCTTGCAGCAGTCAAGTGCCCCGCAGAGGGGTCTTATTGGGCCTCCCCATGCTATATGGGTTGGGCCTGCTCGACTGTTGGGCAGCCTCGGCCTAGTCCAGAACAGATATTATGGTATATAACATTTGAAAAAGGGGCAGTACAGTAAAAAAGTCAATTATATTATAAATAAGAAGACACTTTGTATTTTGGGGGGGGGGGGGGGGGGGGTGTACCTGCAAGCTACTCCGACGCTCAAGTTAGGGAGTGCACAGAGTAACACCAAATACAAGAAGAGTGAGAAAAGTGACTTAACCTGACCCTCTCAAGTGAGAGGGTATTTATAGAGAACCCCCAGCGCGGGGCCAACGGTTACTTGCATTGGGTTGGATTGTCAGGCCCAATCCAAGTAACTGCCAGGGCTTACGTGGCGTAGTGAAGACCAGCGCGTGGTCTTCGCCCTGGGGTAACCGCTCCTAGATTTCCGGGACTAGGGCAGGCCGAATCCTTCGGGAGTGGAGTGGTTACTTGGAACGTGTCTACGTGGTACGGACCGTTAGACACTCCTCGCTGGGGAGGAGCCTTCTGTGTCGAGGACCCGTCAAGCCGTATGACGGACATGGCCTCGCGGGGAGGAGCCATGTCTGTCGAGGAGTGATGTGCGGTATTCTCGCGGGGAGAAGCTGGTATGTCGGGGATGTACCTATCCGCCGGAGTGCGAGGTCCTCCTGCCCTGTTGGCCCAAGTGCCCGACACTGTAAAGTGCTCGGGGGAAACGTTGGTATGCTTGCAGCAGTCAAGTGCCCCGCAGAGGGGTCTTATTGGGCCTCCCCATGCTATATGGGTTGGGCCTGCTCGACTGTTGGGCAGCCTCGGCCCAGTCCAGAACAGATATTATGGTATATAACATTTGAAAAAGGGGCAGTACAGTAAAAAAGTCAATTATATTATAAATAAGAAGACACTTTGTATTTGAAATAAAATAAAATCAATACATTCTTCCTTTCTCTTCCATCACCAATACTCTCTTCTCTCTCATAACTTCAATTTTTTTCTTTTTCAAATTATTGTGCGAAGAAATCATCTTACAACCAATAGCGTAATTAAATCACTCGAATGAAAAATGAAGAGTAAGATTCAATCAAAAAACGATTAATCTTGTTTTTTAAAGATTGATTCCAGCTATCCTCTATTTTTATAAGTTAGTTATAAATTTTAAAAATAGAATAGAAAAAAAAAGAGTTTTATATTGACAAAAACAAACAAAGAAAGAATGAGATATGCAATGAGAAGAATCATTATGGTAAAAAGTTAGACTTTAAATTATCTAACTTTTATCGTTAATAACAAATTAATTTTTAACTTTATTATAATTTAAAATTATTTTTAAATAATTTAAATATATATTTTTTATAAAAATAATGACTTATACTCGAATTTATCCAACTCATTTATGCCATTGTCTACTAAGAAATCTAACAAATCTACTAACAATTTTAAAAATAGAAAGATTAAAAACTAATCTAAATAAAAATAAAAGACTAAAATATATTCAAATATGATAATTAGTTAATCCAAACAATGTATTGTAATAAAACCCTTACATATCAACATGAGTTAGTAAAACTAAAAGGTTGCTTTCTTGAATGAGGTAATGGTAACAGACGATCCTGTTGCCCCCCTTTCAACTTCAACCTCAAAAGTATCATATCTCAGAAACAACTCCACCACCAAAAGTCTAGAAAACAACACAACAAAATCCTTCCCAGCACACTGTTTATTAGCAACATTTGTTTGTTCCGTTTCAGGACCATTAGACCAAAGCACATGTTTCAACAATTTCTCCCCTTCCCCCAGAAACCTATCCCCAACAAACTCATCAGCCCTATCAAATATCTTAGGATCCTTAGTCGCAAACGGTTGAAAACCAAACAGCATTTCACCTTCCTTCACTTGAAACGCATTCTCGTGATTCTCTATCACTAAATCACGTTTCGCTTTCGCGTACTGGAATGGCACCGGTGGATCGATTCTAAGGGTTTCATAAACCACTGATTTCATCAACGGCATTTGTTCCAATCCAGCCATCGTCACTTTTCCGCCGTTCGATTTAACAACCGATCTAATCTCTTCTGCTAACCTGTTGTGAAGATTAACCCCAGCTTCTCCGATATACCCCAACATACTTGGATACAAAATCTTCATTCCACCAAATGAATTAAAACAAGTGGCGAATATAAGATTGTGAACCGCTTCTTCTTTAGAAACCCCGAGTCGAACCGCTTCATCTAAAATCGGTCCAGAAGATGACTCGTAGAAAAACTCATATAGTCGTTGGTAATCTTTCTTCACTAAAGCGGGTGGAAGAAGAAACGTGTGAAGAATGGGTTCCTCGATTAGCCTCGGAAGACCTATAGTAAGAATTGGACCGAGCTGAAGCGCGGTCCATTTCGTTATTATACTCGGAGCATCCGTTCCGAGCCTTGTTTCGGTAGGGTTAACTCCGAAGTATGCTTTAGCAAGGTAGTTAAAAGCTGTTTGATCACTGGAATCACCGAAAGCCGCTTTTCCTTTTTTCGCAAGCTCTTTCTCTAAAGTTTCGAAGAGGTTTTTGTAAGATGAATGAAACTCAGGGATGAAATGGCTGCTTCGAGATTTGAGGAGGAAGAAGAGAAAGCGTTTGAGTTGGTCGTGTTTTGGTTCGGAAGGGTCGAGGTAAGAGAGGATTCGGTAACCGCCGGTGAGTTCTGTGGAAGGCATGTAAGTTCCGACGAAGAGGTCTCGTTTTTCTACTTTGGAAACGTCGAAGAGAATAGGGAAGGATTTACCGTCGAGTAAAAAGATGACGTTTGAGTTGGATGAAATGAATGGGCCAGGTGGCATATTGGCGCGAAAAACGGTTGAGTTGTATTTCTGGATTCTGTTTTTGAAGAAATTGGTTTGGCCTTCGTTGTAGAAATAGTCTTGCCGGTCTTTGATTGGTCCTATAAAAGGGAGGCCATAATCGCCTGGAATTTCTCGCATCGGTAATGCGGATGTGGTCGCGTCTGTTTCGGACACTGACACCGAGGCTTTTATTGGATTAAGAGGACATTTGGAGATAGGGGATTTTGTTGTTGATCTCTTTGATGGAATGTCCTTTTGCAGGAAAGTAGAAGATAAGGAGATAAGGGATGAAGATGATGATGATGATGATGCCATTTTTGTGTTTCTTTGAAATGGAAGAGGGGAGAAGTGATTGTTATGAACAGTTGGGGCTTCTATTTATAGAGACAAATATTGAAATTGAAATTTAAGACCGTTCTGACAATATCTAGATAGAAAAAACGTGTAAAATGAGCATTGGCTTGTTTTGTTTCTTTTCTTGCTAATGATATCCGTTTTAGATTTTGCTACGATGAGCAAAGCAGGAGAACCAAAGGATGCAGATATGTGGGGATAGTGTGTTATTTTTCTTGAGAAGCAGGTAGGCAGTAGCGTAATGGTTTTGAATGCAAACAAAAAAATGAAGAAACACTAAAACTTAACGTGATTTTCTTTTCTATTATTGGAATTTTAAGCAAAATATCTGATCATTTTTTCTTTTCTTTTTTGGTTTTTTAAAGAAAAAGTCGGATTCTATATGCAGTATACATAGTTGAAAATATAAGTTTAAGAAAATTCAACTTGGAGCCGTGGGACCAAGGCAACCTAAATTTAATAGTCCATTTTAGGGCGGTGAAAAATTGTATTCAAACAAAATATCTTTACATTTTCATATGCACGTGTGACGTGTCGTAGATTGACATATTATTATAATATTAAAATTTTAAGTCAAATTCTTTAATTATAATTTTTTTTAACCGTAATTTTGTACTCCCTCCGTCCCAAAATATAAGAGAAAAACTCAAAAATACACTTATTAAGAAAAATAAAAAACATAATAGTTTGACTAAGTTTTGTTGAAAAAATTTGTTTTAAAAGATGTAAAAACAATTCTTAATTGGTTGTTGTTTATAGAAAAGATGAGAGAGAAAGCAAATTAAATGAAACTTGCCTTTAATTTTACTTTGAAAATGATGAAAGTTGATTTTTTCTCTTATATTTTGGAACGGAGGGAGTATTTACTTAGGGATGTAATATTGAAAAAATATGTTAGATTGACAAATCGTATAAAAAATATGTTGATTGACATATCTTATGCTCTAATTTTATAAATATTTGATTAGTAAGTATTTATTCTGTGTGTATTTTAAACAAAAAAAATAATTATTATATATATATATATATATATATATATATATATATATATGGATTAAATAAGTAATAGGTTCTTGAAAATAATCCATCATTTAAGTTTGGTCCCTATAAATATTTTCTTCAAGGTTTGATCCTCCTAAAATTTTCCGTTTCTAACTGTAGTCCCTCTCGTTAGTTCTCACTAACGGAGGATGACTTGGCGTGCCATGTGGATATTTTTTGATGATGTGGCAGACATGTGAATATTTTTTTTATAATATTATCATATCTAAACCCAGAATAGCTCACAACTGTTAATTAGATCACGGTTTAATTTGTTGTACGTATGCATTACAGTTCTGTGTGATGTGTTTGGTTTATACATTCACTGTTAGTTATTTTTATTTGATGAATGTCGATCTCACTCATATTTGATTGCTTTTGCGCGTGTTGTTCAAAAGAGATTTGAATATTCTCTTCAGGATCTTGATTTGCTCTTTTACAGGATAATGTCAACATTTTTTTCCATTTAAGATCTTAAAGGAATGGTTTCATGCAAACGCGTTTCAATTTGACATAGCATCACTGCACTAAAATGTGTAATAGATGAGATTTTAAATTTAATTTGTGTATGATCGATCTCAGTATATAGTATGATATTCTTTAAAATAAGAATGCAATATAAAACTATGGAAAAATTGAACGCTGTAAATTCGTGTCAGTCATGTTTTTGTTTTCGTGACATTTTTGCAGGATGGGGAACGAATGAAGGCTTGATAATATCTATCCTGACTCATAGAAATGCAGCCCAGCGTAAGGCAATTCGTGAAACTTATGCTCAAACCCATGGAGAAGATCTTCTTAAAGATTTAGACAAAGAACTTTCAAGTGATTTTGAGGTCAGTTAATTTTTTTTTTTATCTCTAGCTTCTTTATGTGAATCTCAGTTTGACACTTTTCCTTTTCATTATCTGTTGTCGACTTTGGAATTTCGTAGTATTTAATTTCAGTATTTTGTATAGATAACCTTGACTAAGGGAAACATATGAAGTTTATATTCATGAATCATGTCCAATGTTTGATGTTTGATTTTTTGAATATAACATGGTTTGATCAAAATCAAATTCAATTCGAGTTACTTCAAAAGTTTTAAGATTTGATTTGAATTGATATGTTTAAATTAGTTAGGAATTAGCTGTAAATTAGCTGTAAATTAGCTAGGAATTAGCTACAGATTATTACTAATAGGATATGGTGTATTTAGATTAGCTAGGGATTAGTTAGGAAATAGCTACAAATTAGCTACCATTTCTGGGTTTAGATATGATAATATTATAAAAAAAATATCCACATGTCTGCCACATCATCAAAAAATATCCACATGGCACGCCAAGTCATCCTCCGTTAGTGAGAACTAACGAGAGGGACTACAGTTAGAAACGGAAAACTTTAGGAGGACCAAACCTTTAAGAAAATATTTATAGGGACCAAACTTGAATGATGGGTTATTTTCAGGGACCTATTACTTATTTAACCCTATATATATATATATATATATATATATATATATATATATATATATATATATATATATATATATATATATATATATATATATATATATATATATATATAGTTTATTTATGAAGGACAATATATTAACTAACATACTAATAAAAATATTGTATCATGTATCTAATATAGTTTCTTATAAAATTTTATAGGCAAAAAGACACCATGGGTCCTTTAAGTTATTTAATGCTACCACTTAGGTCCTTTATGTTTTTTTTGTAATGTTTAGGTCCTTTAAGTTTAAAACTGTTTGCAACGTTAGACTTTTTTGGAAATTCCGTTTAAAAAATGCACTGGTGGCAAAAATTGATCTGAGGTGGCTTATTTGGTTTGTTGACTGGGCAAATGTGCTGGCGTTTTAGAGTATTGAGTGATTTCAGACATAAATCCCCAAATCAACATACTTGAACCCTAAAACTGATAATACGCTGCAGCAATGGCCTCTCAAGGTGGTAGTTCAGCAAATCGTAGGTATATGAAGACTAATACCCGCGTTTCTCATGTATCTCAAACTGGAATGGAGAAGAAGTGTACGTGTGGATCGTCAGCCGTGCTACGAACTGTTAAGAAAAAAGGAAGAAATTTTGGGAAGCAATTTTGGGGATGTAGATTCTTTGAGATACGTATGAAGCTCAAACTATTCATCAAATTATGGTTTTGGTTTATGGTATTAATTTTCGTTTTGGTTTATGTAGAGTGAAGCTTATAATGTGGGTTGCAATTTCTTTGAATGGTATGAACACAATGTCAGTGATGAAGTCAATCCAGAGTTACATGCCCTACTTATTTCAAAATGTCCCAAATGTAAAGAAAAGGATGTTGAAATTAAGTTGCTCAGAAAGAACATTGATAATGAAGAGGGATACACTAAGGAGATTATGAAGATCATGGTGAAGATGTTGAAGATGTTAGGATATGTCATTGTGTTGTTAGGTCTTATTTTGTTAGTGTTATGTGTTATTCTGTTTTGGTTGATGTAATTTGTAACAAATAAAGGGATGTTGAGTGATTGCTATGTATCTTTTGTTGACAGCAATTAATGAAACTTCTTTGTGTTGCATTCTGTCAAATTGTTGCCTCTGTGTGTTTTGTTTTTAATTAAGTTCAGTTATTGTTAACAGGGAAGGGCTATGTTACATTTTAAAAACATATAGGACTAAGTTGTAACATTTTAAAAACATATGGAACTATATTGTTACATTTTAAAAACATGAAGGATGTGATTGTTACAAATTAAAATCGTGTAGGACCAATGTGTTACATTTTAAAACAAAACTAAAACTAATTGCAAACACAAATGTGAACATTAACATATTCCTGCATTGAGAATTACATAATCCAGAACTATTTCAAAACACAGTTGTCATTACAAAACACAATTGTCATTACAAAACACAATTGTCATTACTTCCCAAAACAATTGCAAAACATAATTGTCATTACATTCCAAAACAATTTCAAACCCCTTGACTTGAATATTCAGGGTCAGACAAACCCATTGGCACCTTCTTGGATTTATTTCTTGTCATGTCTCCATCCAAAATGACATATTCATCACTTATTGCCTCATCCTTTCTATTTTGGGCTGAACCTCCATCATCCACACCTTTTTTTCTTAGGTCTTCCCTTATACCTTTTGAAACTGAACTTTGCCTTATTCTTAGATGGTCGGCCTCCCTTCCTCTTTTTTGTTTCAATTGTATCATCACCTAGGATATCAACACTAGTTGTATCAGCAGGTAAGTCTTCTCCTACCAAGAGTTCAGAAAAACCATCATTCAATATCTCATCATCAGAGTCAACAAAGTCTACATCTGCTAGTGCACTATCATCACTTCCATCCTCAACTCCAGCCTCAACAGTTTCTGCCTCAACATTTTCTGCCTCAACATATTCTGACTCAATATTTTCTTCCTCCACATGGACCCCACCAGCCTCAACATTTTCTTTTTCATAGTGGTCCCCACCATCATTCACATGTGCTCCCTCCACATTCTCTTCTTCCACATGGTCCCCACCGTCACTCACATGTGTTCCCTCCACATTCTCTTCCTCCACATGGTCCCTACCATCATTAACAAATTCTTCCTCATTTTGGGCCTCACAATTAGTTTGGGATACGGGTAAAGCTACTATTTCATCGGGTTCTTCAACTGGGTGGACTATAAAGATGTCAACCTTTCCAATTGTCTTTGACCAATTCAAAGCTTCTATTGCCCCAAAATCATCTTCCAACGCCTTCAGGGTTCCAGCAAAGTCATACCACATCTCTTGCACTCCTCGATACTTCATCTCTTTAACAACCCCCAATATTTCAAAGTAACTCCACCTGTCACCATCACATTTCCAGTTTGAGACTTCACCCCCAATATATTTGTCACCTTCGAAATACCCTCCATGATGAAAGTCAACAAAAAATTCATCCATAACCATGTTGTTCCTGTTTAAATCACCTAAACCATAAGTAACCTATTTTCTATCTACTTACAGACATAACTATTTTAAAAACCGAAACAACAATGGCGAAGAAGCGTACGAACCTGATACAATGCTTTCTCCACCTTCAATGTAATTGCGTCCTGCAGAGAAGTTAAGAAATTTCACCGACAACAGATTAGATGGAGAAGATAAAACAAAAATTAGTTTTCGAGAAGAGAAGATGAGAATTAGGGTTGGAGAAAAGAATTAAGGTTGGAGAAGAAAAGACATAACTGTGAAAATACTAACCACAAAGCCTTGCATCTCACTTAACTGCCAACTCAGCACCGTCAAAGCCACATATACTTTTTCTAACGGAATTTCCAAAAAAGGTTAACTTTGCAAACCTTTTTAAAGTTAAAGGACCTAAACATTACAAAAAAAAAACGTAAAGGACCTAAGTGATAACATAAAATAACTTAAAGGACTAAAAGTGCCTTTTTGCCAAATTTTATATTAGTTTGGTCATATTTATTTATATAAAAAGTTATAATTTTTTAAAACACTTTAATTCTTATTTAAAATATTTTTCTTTTTAATATTAGTGACTTTATTTAATTTCTCACAAATTTTGTAAGTGTATGTGTGAATGTAATCAACATACTTTATCATATTATCTCGAATTAAAATGTTATTCAAATAATAAGAAAATCATTGTTGACTTAGATCTTTTGAGCTCTTCTTCAACCTTGTCATGACTACTTTGCTTCCTGAATCCTATTTCCAGAAACCAATGACCCAAGCAAGCTTTAAACCACACCCACTAAGCACATCTCAAATGTATCCATCAAAGAAATCAATCAAGTCAAAACTTTTGTGAATGTAGTTACAAATGATTGTAACATTTCTCAAAGTCGACTACATGTTCCCTGCCTCAAGGGAGATCGGTTGGTCATCACCTTCTCAAGAAAAGAATACAAACTAGGATTGGAAGCGTGCAAGCACAACCTCCATCTGAGAATATTATGGCCAACGGGCTTAACACCATTAACTATGGCATCTATCAGATCCAAACTGAATATTCAATGGACATTTATTGGGAAATGGAATATAACGTCCTTGGTGAAAAATTTTTATGAGTTCACTTTCTTTTGTCTTAAAGATCTGCAAAGATTCAGGTCGATTGCTTCTTGGAACTTCGCCCTAGGTGTTCTCAAACTATTCCATTGGTCCAAAGATTTTATTCCTTTAAATGTCAACCAAACTT
This sequence comes from Lathyrus tuberosus, assembly GCA_022829125.1. Lineage (NCBI taxonomy): Eukaryota > Viridiplantae > Streptophyta > Magnoliopsida > Fabales > Fabaceae > Lathyrus > Lathyrus tuberosus. The sequence goes on along the minus strand of JALAZF010000261.1, from coordinate 3,510,462 downwards.
CTACCCAGGTATGGGTTAAAATTCATGGGTTGTCCCAAGAATATTGGAGACCAAACCTCTGCTCGAGTTAGAACAATGTTTATAAAATTAATTTTTCTGAATTGGTTGACCAGAAGGTACTTTGGCTTCTATCTGTGAGTGATGAAAATTGGATCTGACACAGAAGGTTAGGCCATGCTAACTGGAGATTAATCTCTAAACTTAACAAGTTGAAACTTGTTAAAGGATTGTCAGATCTCAATTATCACTCATATGCTCTTTGTGGAGCGTGCCAAGTAGGAAAAATTGGCAAAATTTCTTTCAAATCTAAAAACATTGTCTCTACCTTTAGACCCTTAGAACTGCTTCACGTTGATTTCTTTAGTCATGTCAGTATTGCATCAATCAATGGAAAGAAATAGATCTAGTCATTATTGATGACTATAGCAGATGAACTTGAGTTAAATTCCTAAGAACCAAGGATGAATCATATGATGTGTTCACCATGTTCTGCATACTAGTACAAACTGAAAAAGAATCTAAAATTTTAAAGGTAAGAAGTGATCATGGTGGTGAATTTGAAAATGAGCCATTTGAATTATTTTGTGAAAAAACATGGTACTTTCCACGAGTTCTCATCTCCTAGAACTCCATAGCAAAATGGAGTTGTAGAGACAAAGAATAGATTTTTACAAGAAAAGGCCAGAACTATGATCCATGAGAACAACTTACCTAAGTACTTGTGGGAAGAAGCTGTAAACACAACATGTTATGTTCAGAATAGAATCTATATTAGACCTATTATGAACAAGACATCATATGAAATGTTCAAGGGAAGAAATATAAGCATTTATTATTTCCATCAGTTTGGATGTACCTATTACATTCTAGACAAAAAAAGCCTATACGAAGAAATTTGATGCTAAGGCTCAAAAGGGTATCTTTTTAGGATACTTTGAACGCTCTAAAGCATACATAGTGTATAACTTTGAAACCAATATGGTTAAAGATTCAATACACATTAAATTTGATAACAAAGAGCCCGACAGTAAATGCCAGAGCTAGTTCAAATTTTTTTAGAAATCTTTGTATCCAAAGACACATCAGGAGCTAAAGGTCAGAAATTTGGAAGTTCAGAAGTAATTTATTCATCTGAAGCTGAATGCTCAAAGGTCATCAGAATTCTAGAATTTAATGATTCATAAATTAAGCCTACCTTAGAAGCTCATCCTAACAATGAAGAATCTGAAGAAGCACAAGATGATTCTTTAGATGCATCACAATCCAAGAAGACCTTTATGTATAAGTCTTATAATCTAAAAGAGTTAATTCTTGGAAACAAAGATAGTCCTAGGAAGACAAGGTCTGTCTTTAGAGAAGAGCATTCAATGCTATGACTACTCTCCATAACTGAACCTTCTTCTATTGATGAAACACTTTTTGATGATGGTTGGATTGTAGCTATGCAAGAAGAGTTGAATTAGTTTTAAAGGAATGATGTCTGGAATCTTGTACCTAGACCTTCACAAAAGAACATTATTGGAACAAAATGGGTATTCAGAAACAAGTTCAACGAGCAAGGAAAAATGGTAAGAAATAAGGCTAAACTTGTAGCTCAAGGCTACATTCAACAAAAAAGGTATATATTTCTCTAAAACCTTCGCACCAATTGCAAGATTAAAGGAAATCATGTTACTTCTCTCTTATGCTATCTGAAAAACTCAAATGATTTGGACAAAATTTTGGTAAAACTCAATGCTGAAGAAGATGTTCCAATATGAAGACCAAAGCTGAAGAATTCTGCCAAAGAACAAAGATGTTGAAGAGATGTCGAAGAAGATGTCTCAACTTGAAGACTTGACATCCTGGACTGCTATAATAGATTTTGTTTAAATCTTTTTCAAATATGTTCCAAGATCCTAGGCGCGCTCAACAATGGATCAAGGAAAGATTTGAAGCCCAACTGAAGACTATAAAAGAAGACTTAGGGCTAGGGTTTATGTAAGTACCTTGAATATAACTATTGCAACCTAGTTATCTTGTGTAAAAATAAGGGTTTAGGGTTTTGAGAGTCGTTGGCTCTAGATTTGCAAGTCTCCCACTGTATCGGTTTGATACAGTGTGGAAGACATAGGTACTGTACAGATTCAGAAGCCTTTAGGTAATGTATCTTGTATTGTTCTTGGATGAAGCTTTGAAGCAAGTCCAAGATAATTTGTTGGTCAAGTATGCTTGACAGAATTCTGTATTGATAGGGAGTGTTTAGATATCACAGTTTGAGATTAGGGGAAGTGAGTAGTGATTCTCATATCAAAGAAGATGTCTTTGATAAATATTTCATTGGGTAGTGATTAGGAGATAAAGTTGTAAACAGGGGAGTTTAGCTTTATGGTAATATTACAGACAGTGGAGTCTTCTTCCTAGATTGGTATCCCCCAGAGTAGGTGAATTGCATCGAACTGGGTTAACATATTCTGTGTTCTTTTATCATTCTGCAGATTTGCTTATTCTATTAGTGTTCTTGATAAACATGTTGAAACAAATATCGAAACATTTGTGTTTATGCAGTTACCGACTTTCTTAAAATCAGTCTGCTATTCTGTTTTTGTTTAAATAATTATATAGAACAATGTCTTAACATGTGTTAGGACATCTGTTGTCTACTATGCCAGAATTTCAATTGGTATCAGAGCAGGCATCTTGTCTGTTTCTGGATGAGATCTTTGGGAGATACTTTCTAGCATTTAAACAAGGAGGAGTTTTGAAGATCAGATCAATCAACTCAGACATACTCAAGGGTATTAATGGATGGGATGGATGTTCTAGATCGAAGGTAACAACTTGTTGGTTGTTTATGTTGCTAAACAGGTTCTAAAATAACTGCAGGAGAAGTGGCTAGTTCTCTTATTAGGGTAAGCTGAATTTATTCCTTGGCGGTTCCACTGCATATGTTTATGATGGAAAAGCTCTGGAATTTATGGGGTTCTGGAGTTGTTACTAAAGACAGATGATGGAAGATCTCAATCGTCGACCTCTATATTTGAAGATATCCGCATCTTTTTATTCCAAATTCGGGAGCGATGAAATGGAGAGAGTTGTTGGAAGATGTCTGTTATGGTGACTTGGTACTTGGAAGCTTGGTTCCATGGTACAGTTTGAAGTCAGTTGAAGAGGAGGGGAGTTGGGAATAGGTTTATCAAGTTCATGCTCTAGGAGTTTGATAAATTATTGATCGGCTAAGTTGTCAAAGATACTTAGGAATTCTCTTAAGTCCACTCATAAAGGCATATCAGTCGTGCATCTCGAGTATTCTAGTTATTCTTCTGACTAGAGAGTGTTTTTGTGAAACATAAACCTGAAGAAAGTGGAGGTGATTTATTTTCATCATCCAAAACAGCAAGGAAGGATTGATCTCTCTCAATCCTAAGGGTGGATTCAATCTGAATGGAGATTTCAGAACTGTTGAGGTAAATAGGGTTCGTTCAGAGAGAATCTTAGTTACTTGAGTCAAGGGTGGCAGCCTTGGTATCTCAACACTTTGTTTGTCAAAGAAGATACTTGCAAAAGATTAAATACTTATTAAGTGTTCATGGAGTGATCTGTTGGAGTATAGTTTCAACAATGAAGCTGGATTATTGAACAAGGATTTAAGATCAATTTCTATTTGTGATGCTCACAAGTATTTAATTGGTTATCCTTGTATGTGAAGTTCAAGATTGCTGATGTTCAACACGATGTTGGAACATCTCTTCATATGTGAAATTCTGGTACCAGATATGTGATGTTACGTGTGATGTCACAACAACACACACTACAATGGACAATGTAAAACAACAGAAGAGAACACAAAGAATTGTTTGCCCAGTTCAGTTAAACAACTTACTCTGGGGGCTACCAAGCCAGGAAGGAATTTCACTATCAGTAGAATTAATTTACAGACTCAACAACCCAGTTGACATCTCCTAAACTTAATCTCTACCTAATGAACTTTCTACCTAAGAAACCATTTAGGTATGAGAACACTACTCACTTCCTAAAACACCTCAAAGATCACACTTTGAGAAACACCTTGATCCTGCTTACAAGCTTTGATCAAGGAACACCACTCTCTTGCTTCACAACTCTAAGAGAGTACACCTTACAATTCACCAATTCAACCTATAATGGTTTACAAAATACTCGTACAAAGACAATGATTGACACTCAGTCTATGCTCTCTCTCTTCTGTACTTTCTTCAAAGGTTTGATGCGCTTTATATAGCAATTTGATTTTGTCTTGGACCTACTACAATATCTGACCTGATTTGTTATTTAAAACTGAATCTTCAAAACATATTTTATCTCCCAAAATCTTCTTAAATCTTCAGCCTTTAAACACTCCTACAAATCTGCATCAAATTTGTTTGTAACAGAAAATATCTCCTCCAAGATATTCGCATCTAAAAACTCTAACATCTCTTCCAAAAGCCAGCTAATACGCTTAACCCTAAAAACATCTCAAACCTGATGTTTTACTGATCTGCATATTTGATGTCATGACATCGCTTGTGACATCAGACTTCAAAACTTCAACAACTTAAACAAATAACATCAACCAATGTTAAGACTCAATGTTAAGACATCACCCATGTGACATCAACAATGAACAATTTTGTTTTACAGAAATTCTAGCCAATCCAAGAGCTAACAATCTCCCCCTTTGGCTAATTTTGGCTAAAACAATCTCTGCAACATCAGAGACTACAGCAGCGGATTAAAATGTTAAAAAGATTAAAAACTCCTAGCAACATTCCTTCAAAACAGCTCCTACTACAAAATGCTGGACAAACTCCATCAGCTCAGCAAAGGGTCAAGCTCCCCCTCAATTCCAGAATCATCCTACAGCTGCAACAACTGCACAAACAAACTCCCCCTCAACTTCTGCAGCACATCAGAAACAGGATTCACATCCACACCTTGCCTAGGCTAACTCTCCCCCTTTTTAGCCATAATTGGACAAACACCTACTACCTACCAGTTAGTCCTAAGCTAGCTCTCATTGTCAGTCTAAAGTCAGCAAACAAGACAAGACAAATCATAGAACATAAAAAGTGCTTAAAAGCCACAATATCCAAATTACATAATTCAGTGCAGAATCAAAACAACAAAAAAAACTATTGTCTAGCAGAAACAACAAAAGAACTAATCTTCATCAGAGCTAGGTCCATCTTCACCATCCTCTTCATCTTCCTCAGAATTGACACCTTCAGCATTGACATCATCATTATCATCTTGATCCAAGGACTGGATCAGCTTCTCAATCTCATTCTTTCTAGTCATGCTGGTACTGATCACAACATCCAGATCCTTACAAGCAGCCTTCAATCCTGCAAGTAAATCAGCCTTGGTACTTTTCTTCTTGTTCCCAGCATCTGATGTTGAGACAATGTCTGGAACATGACTCCCAACAAACAATTTTGGATGTAGAGATAAAGTAGACTCCCTCTTGTAGGCTGTGTCTGAACTTGTCAATATGCCAGGATGTTGTTTCAGAATTACCCCACAAATAAGAGATGGAAATGCTATAGGCATTTTGATAACATTAGTGGTGGCATGTTTCACAGTCTGTTCAAAGATATATGATCCATAGTCAAATTTCTTCTTAGTGCCCACAGCATAAATGAACCTTCCTAATCCCACAGCTGTTGTGGTTTTATGATTAGTTGGCACCCAGTTTGCAGCTCTAATTCTGTGCAAGATAGCATACTTAACACTAAGTTTGCTAGTTGGCAGTTTTCCTTTCAAGGGCCACACCTTAACTTGACCAGTAGTTATTTCCTTGCAGACATCATTATCAGTGACTTCTAGCTCTGTAAACTCTTCTTCTTTTCTTCCTAGGTAATTGTTGATAACCTCAGGAGAGAATCCAATACATTTTCCTCTCACAAACACTTTCATGAAATCTCCACTCCTTTTGTCAGAGATATTTATAGGAATGTTAACCATGAATTCCTTAACCAGACTGTCATAACACTTGGAGAACCCACACACAGTCTTCATCAGTCCAGCAACCTTTATCACCTCTATGACTTCTTTAATTTCCATAGCCTCTTTGCCAATTTCTCTTTCAAGAGAAAGTCTTCTTTGACAAACAAATTTCCACATGGAAGCACTGCTTGCATAATGGAAAGAAATGTTGTCAACTGGAACATCAGGTATCTTGTCAGCAATTCTCTTCAAGATTGACTTTCTCATAGGAGTGATGTCTTGAACATCATCCTCAACATCATACTCTGATTCAGATTCTTCCACTAGCTTCCTCTTTTTGGGATTCAGATCAACTTTGCTCCATGTTTTTGTAGGACCAACAATAGAAGTCTTTTTCTTCTTTCCTTCAGCTGACTTCTTTGGAGAAGATTCCACATTCTTCCCTTTCCTTGTTTTCTGTCTCTTGGCTAGACTAGGAACAACATTCTCAATCACTTCATCATCAGACAGATCAACAACATTTACTACATATTCATTCTTCTTTCCACCAGGATTAGTATCAGCATTCCTTTCAGGCGATGTTCTGACATTTGTTTCAACATCAGCTTCCTCCTGAACACCTTCTTCTTCAACACCTACTTCAGCATCTTCAATGACAGACATAGCCAGTCTGTGAAGATTTGTAGCAACACTTTGCATGTCCTCCTTTTTAGCAGGCATTTGTCTAAGGGGAATAGAAATGCCTTTTACAGATAAACCCTTATCCAAAATCTTGGTGGCAATCTGATTAAGACTGCGATCAACATCAAACCTCTCCTCAACAGCTTGAGAGGTGGAAGACTTAGATGCAGATTTATCGCTAAAAAGTACACTAGTGACTAGCCTCTTAGTTTCATTATCATTAAATTTAGTTTCAGCCCTTTTGGGTTGAAGTTTGGAAGGTCTTGACTTACCAGATTCAGGAACCATCATGGAGATGGGTTCTATATTCAAAGCTTCTTCTGCAGAGCCCTCTTCTGTAGAAACCCTAGCTTTATCTCGCGATGAACTTTATGGGGCAGATTTCTTAGATGGAGATGATATATGTTTTGACATTGTTCCTGTGAAGCACTTTAGATTCAGAGATGAATGGCAATTTCTGTTGAAGGAGAAGGAGATGAACAGATTAGGAAAATGAAGTTTGATGAAGCGTGAGATGGCTATAATAGGAAATGATTGCCTAAAGTATGGAGCCTGATTTTGTGGGTCACTTAAACGCCAATCAATGATTTTCTCCCTCCAAAATAACTTTCCTTTTAAATTTTTACAAGGATTCACACCACAAGTTATTAACCCTAATTGACCTTTTAACATGCTCAGACTTCCACACTTAATGTTACAGTCTGATGTCACAACATCAACCTGAACATCACCAGATGAGCTGGCCTCTTGAGGTACCCATTGATAACAATTATCTCTGGATCTGACTCCTTTCATAACTACCTCATTTTCCTCATTAGTTATCAAACACTCATCTTTAGTGTAGCTGACCTTATATCCATCATCACAGAGCTGACTTATGCTAATCAAGTTAGCACTCAACCCTTTGACAAGAAGCACATTGTCAAGATCAGGTCCATCATGACACTTCACTTTTCCAACACCTTTTACCACCCCTTTCTCTCCATTTCCAAAAGTAACATCAATTGAGGAGCAAGAATTGACATCCACCAATTGGTTTTTGAATCCAGTCATGTGCTTTGAACATCCACTGTCAAAGTACCATCCATCCTTAGCAGAGTGTCTATCTGAAATGTGAGCCAATAGACATGTAACCTCAGCTTTAGGAACCCATTGTTTAACAACCTTCGGCCTGTTATCCTTTTGTCTAGGTTGAGGGACAGACTTGGGATAACCATGAAGATTGAAGCAAGAAAATTGCATATGGCCAAATCTTCCACAATAAAAACACCTTACTCTTTCTTCTCTGAAGTTGTTAAACTTCCTACCCCCTTGATGATGAAACTGCTATGGCTGCCATCCATAGTACTGGTGTTGTTTTCTTCCATAGTTTATCTGTCTCCTGTAGTGAGGATTCTGTCTCTTAGGATGTCTTCTATGATGATGTGGCTTCCTTCTTCCATAATGATGAGGCACATCATTCTTATATTCAAAACCATACATATTCCCCTGATGTTGAGACATCTGATGAAACATGTTTTGTTTAAACCTAGAAGCCTGCATGCTCTTATGGTATTGAGGAGGCATAAACTGCCTAGCTCCATAAGTATATACCTTCCCTTGATGAGGACCATGAGCATACCTTTTCCCAACATTTTGTGGCTGTTGGTGAGCAACCTGCATGGGTTTAGGATTATGTCTCTTTTTGTTATGGTGAGACATTGATTGAGACATGTCCTTTTTGGTTCCTGAAGTACTAGCTTCAGCAGAAACCTTCTCCTCAGCAACAAATCCTAATCCAGTCTTGTCTCCAGCTACCTTTTCTGCCTGAAGGATCTTATCAAGAGTATCAGATCCACTGTTCAACATTCTCACAGATTTTGTCATTTGATCAAGTTGAGATTTAACCAATAAGACTTCATTTTCAAGATCAGCTTTAACAGTTTCAAGCTGAACAATTTGTTTCTTTTGTTTTTCACTTTCTTGACAAACCTCTGCACTCTTCAGACATAACTCTTGATAGGAGGCTGCTAACTCCTCAAAAGTCAGTTCCTCATCACTTGATTCTCCATCAGAAACACAAGTTCTTCTTGTTAAAGGACTAACAACAAATTTGATTAGCATTAGTCAACTTTGTGATCAAGGATTCAAAGTAGACTTTACAAAGTCTGAATGTATTGTCAAAGATGATAAAGGAGAAGTTATTATGAAGAGAGCCAGGTCTAAGGACAATTGTTATCTTTGGGTGCCTCAAAACTCAAATTCTTCCACGTGTGTGCTTGCTAAAGAAGATGATGTCAAAATCTGGCATCAGAAGTTGGGACATCTTCACCTAAAGGGAATGAAGAGAATCATCTCCTCAGAAGCAGTCAGAGGAATTCCCAAACTTAGTATTGAGGAAGGAAAGGTGTGTGGAGACTGTCAAAAAGGGAAGCAGACAAAGATGTCTCATCTGAAGCTTCAACATGACACCACCTCCAAGGTATTGGAACTACTTCATATGGACTTGATGGGACCTATGCAGGTGGAAAGTCTGGGTGGAAAGAAATATGCTTATGTAGTTGTGGATGACTATTCAAGATACACCTGGGTGAGCTTCATCAAAGATAAATCAGAGGTGTTTGATGTCTCTAAAGAGCTTTGTCAAAGACTCCAAAGAGAAAAGGAGAGTTAGGTTATCAGAATAAGAAGTGATCATGGAAGAGAGTTTGAGAATAGAAAGTTTGAAGAATTTTGCTCTGCTGAAGGTATAAGTCATGAGTTTTCATCGCCTATTACTCCTCAGCAAAATGGAGTTGTTGAGAGGAAGAACAGAACTATCCAAGAGTCTGCTAGAGCAATGATCCATGCCAAGAAACTTCCTTATCATTTCTGGGCTGAAGCCATGAACACTGCCTGCTACATTCACAACAGGGTTACCCTGAGAAGAGGCACTTCATCCACTCTGTATGAACTATGGAAGGGAAGAAAACCTAATGTTAAGTACTTCCATGTTTTTGGAAGTAGATGTTATATTTTGGCTGATAGAGAGCAGAGAAGAAAATTGGATTCCAAAAGTGATGAAGGAATATTTTTGGGATACTCTACTAACAGCAGAGCATATAGGGTGTTCAACTCTAGAACCAAGGTGATGATGGAGTCAATCAATGTGGTGATTGATGACAGTGACAAGTAGGAAGATGATGATGTCCCAGATGTTGTTGAGACATCAGTTGGTGAAGTTTCACCAGAAGCTGAAGACAGAAGCCAAACTCCTAGTGTTGCTGCTGCTGAGCCTGAAGCTGAGCAACCTCATAAGGATCCCTCCATCAGAGTGTAGAAGGACCACCCAAAAGAGCTCATTATAGGTGATCCAAACTCTGGAGTAAGGACTAGGTCAAGAGATGTTATAGCAAGTTCATGATTTGTCTCCAAAATTGAGCCAAAGAATGTCAAGGAAGCATTGACTGATGAGTTTTGGATAAATGTAATGCATGAAGAGCTGGAGCAGTTCAAGAGGAATGAAGTATGGGAGCTTGTTCCTAGGCCTGATGGAGTTAATGTGATTGGCACCAAGTGGGTCTACAAGAATAAATCTGATGAACAAGGAGTGGTCACCAGAAACAAGGCCAGACTAGTTGCTCAGGGATACGCTCAGGTTGAAGGAATTGATTATGATGAAACCTTTGCTCCTATGGCAAAACTGGAGTCTATCAGATTGCTCTTAGGCGTGGCTTGTAATTTCAAATTCAAGCTCTTTCAGATGGATGTTAAAAGCGCCTTCTTGAATGGCTACTTGAATGAAGAAGTGTATGTTGATCAACCAAAAGGATTTATTGATCCAACATTTCCTGACCATGTGTACAAACTAAGGAAAGCTCTATATGGTTTGAAGCAAGCACCAAGAGCTTGGTATGAAAGACTCACTGAGTTCCTGGTTGTGAATGGCTACAGAAAAGGAGGGATTGACAAGACCTTGTTTGTTAAAGAGGAAGAAGGGAAACTGATGGTAGCTCAAATCTATGTTGATGACATAGTATTTGGTGGGATGTTAGATGCGATGGTTAAACAGTTTGTGGAACAGATGCAGTCAGAATTTGAAACGAGTCTTGTTGGTGAGCTAAACTATTTTCTTGGCCTACAAGTTAGACAAATTGAGGATTCCATATTTATTTCGCAGAGCAAGTATGCAAAGAACATAGTGAATAAGTTTGGTTTGGAGAATGTTAATCACAAGAGGACTCCTGCTCCTACTCATCTAAAATTATCCAAGGATAAACATGGTGTCAGTGTGGATCAAAGTTTATATAGAAGCATGATTGGGAGTTTATTGTATCTCACAGCTAGCAGACCTGACATTGCTTTTGCTATTGGAGTTTGTGCCAAATATCAATCTGAACCTAAGGCCAGTCACTTGAATCAAGTGAAAAGGATCTTGAAATATGTTAATGGCACCAGTGACTATGGGATGCTATATAGTCATAGATCTAGGATTGAGTTAAGGGGATATTGTGATGCTGACTGGGCTGGAAGTGCAGATGATAGGAAAAGCACGTCAGGAGGGTGTTTCTTCTTGGGGAATAATCTGATATCATGGTTTAGCAAGAAGCAGAATTGTGTGTCGCTCTCTACTGCTGAGGCAGAGTACATAGCAGCAGGAAGTAGTTGTTCTCAACTTGTTTGGATGAAGCAAATGCTGACTGAATATAATGTCAAGCAAGATGTCATGACATTGTACTGTGATAATTTGAGTACAATCAATATTTCTAAGAATCCTATTCAGCATAGCAGGACTAAACACATTGATATAAGGCATCATTTTATAAGAGAGTTGGTTGAAGACAAAGTTGTTGTCTTAGAACATGTAGCTACAGATAAGCAATTAGCAGATATTTTCACTAAAGCCTTAGATGCAAACCAATTTGAAAGTTTAAGAAGTAAATTGGGAATTTGCATTTATGAAGATTAAATGTGATGGAGAGTGTATTGTGCAGTTGTGTACTTTATTGAAAATTGATTCAACTGCTGAAAGCATACAAGATTGGAGTGCTAACAAAGAGTCTACAGGTTGTCAAATTGTGGCTAAAAAGGGGGAGAAGTAGCCAAGAAGTTAAAGGCCAAGGAGTTAAAGTTGTCAAATATTCTCTGTTGTCAAAGGAGTTGAAGGGTGTTGCTGCTGAGGATGTAGCTGATTGCTAAAGTTATAGTTGAGAAGTGCAGATATTAAGGGGGAGTAATTACTGAATTGCTGAACAGTTGCTATGCTGGCTGTTGCATTGAGGGGGAGTGCTCATTGCTGCTAGTGATGAAATATGGGCAGCTATTTGAAAATTTGTAACTGTTGAAAGTGGTGCTGCAACAGAGTTTTGTGAAGTGAAGTCTTTTTGTATTGAAGATGCTGCGGCTTGAAGTTTCAGAAATTATTCAAGTTTATTCCGCTGCTGAAGTCTCTGAAGGTGCAGAGATTGTTTTAGCCAAAATTAGCCAAAGGGGGAGATTGTTAGCTTCTTGGATTGGCTAGAATTTTGGTAAAACAAAGTTTGTTCAATGTTTGATGTCAGGGTGTTGATGTCACAACATTGAGTCTTAACACTGGGTTGTATTAAGTGTTTGTGTTACTGAAGTTGGATGTCTGATGTCACATGCGATGTTGTGACATCAGGTCTGCAGAATTAATAACATCAGGTTTAGTGATGTTGTTAGGGTTTGCGTTTTAGCTGGAATTGTGGAGAGCAGGTTGTCTCATTGGATGCGAATATCTTGGGATAGATATTTTCTGTTGCATAGAGATTTGATGCAGATTTGTAGGAGATTTAAAAGGTTGAAGATTTGAAAATATTTTAGGAGAAAATCTGTTTTGAAGATTCAGTTTTAAATAACAAATCAGGTCAGATATTGTAGCAGGTCCAAGTCCAATTCAAGGAGCTATATAAAGCGCACCAGTACTGAAGAAAAAGTAACAAAGAAAAAGAGCTAAAGACTGAATGTCATTTATGTCTTCGTGTATGATTTGTAAACTGTTCTGGACTGGGCCGGGGACTGCTACTCAGTCGAGCAGGCCCAACCCACATTCCCTGGGATGGCCCAATAAAGGCCTTTGGACCGATCAGTGTCGGGCACTTGCGCCTCCTCTGAGGCGTCGGGCGCACGCAGGACACTGAGCTTCGGGCAGGACGCTAGGCCTCCCCGGGATCGTCCCTCCTCGACACCCAGGGGTGCTCCTCCCCCGCGAGGAGCCTACCTTCTACACATAAGGGTCCTCCCCCGCGAGGACACGACTCTCCCCGACACGAGAGAGTCCTCCCCCGCGAGGACACGTTCTCACGTAACCGCTCCAGGAGATCTAGGAACGGTTACCCCAGGGCGAAGACCACGTGCTGGTCTTCACTACGCCACGTAAGCCCTGGCAGTTACTTGGATTGGGCCCAGTGATCCAACCCAATGCAAGTAACCGTTGGCCCCGCGCTGAGGGCTCTATAAATACCCTCTCACCTGAGAGGGTCAGGTTACACACTTTCTTACTCTCACTTCTGTACTTGCCTTTTCTCTGACAACCACCTTACTTGAGCGTCGGAGTGCCTTGCAGGTACCCCCCCCCCCCCTCCGCCGTCTTTCAACCTCACCGGAGCCAAAGTTCAACAGACGTCGTTGGCCACCAGAAACTGTCTGATCCAGGTACGATCATAAACCATTCGAGTGTGAATTGGTATTGTTGATTTGAGTTGTTCTTAATCAAAGCTGTGAAGTAGAATCAAGTAGTGTTGTTCAAAGTGTGTGATCTTTGAATTGTGTCACTGAAGTGTTTTAGGGATTGAGTAGTGTTATCATATCTAAGTGGTTTCTTAGGTAGAAAGTCACTAGTAGGAATTAAGTTTAGGAGATTGTCAACTGAGTTGTTGAGTCTGTAAATTAATTCTACAAGTAGTGAATTTCATCCCTGGCTTGGTAGCCCCCAGACGTAGGTAGTTAGACCGAACTGGGTGAATAATTTGGTGTGTTATTCTGCTGTTTATTTTGTCCATTGTGCAGAGTGTGTTATTGTGACATCACACTTAACATCACACGTCTGATACCAGAATTTCAGTTAATATTGGCAGATTACGGCGGTTTGAACCGCCATAATTTACTAGTCGCGGCGGTTTTGCTTCTGTCGCAAAAACGTGTGTCTCCAGACTATATCGCGACGGTTCCTAAAACCGCCACTCCAACCATCGTTCTATGTTGCGACGGGTAAGGAACTGTCGTAAATTGAAAATTGCGGCAGTTAAAACCGCCATAAATAATTATTTTTGTTATCCAAAAATAAAAACCATAGGTATTTCCAAAGGTAAATCCGCAGGAAATGTAAAATCCGCAGGTAATTCCACAGCTAATATATTTCTAAAATTAAAAAAAAAATCAAGCAGTCACTTTAGCATAACTTTTTTTTTTTTTTTGCAGTTAACCCTAAACTTAAGGTTGGAATTGATTGCAGCCTCTTATTTTACTAATCACAATATTACAACAGTGCGTGCTTGGAATAATTATTAATTACAACTTTTAGAATGTAACTTTGGTAAGCCAAACACAGAATCAAAACTACTTAATACATCAAGAAAAACAGAAGTCACAGTGTTGTACCCCAAATTTTTCCCTTAGATCCATTGATCTCTTGCATATCATTTTAGGTCAATCATGCTGCACAGCTAACCCTTTTTATCAGGTTTTTGTTTGTGTTTGTTTCTTTTTTTATCAGGTTTATCTTGAGGAGATTCAAGGAGTGATTGATCAAGATTTTTGGATGGAGCATTGAATCAAGCAAGTCTCTAAGAGATGCCTCCATAACCCTAACCCTTCCATAACCAAATTTCTATCCACTTTATCTACCCTCAATTGTCACCTTCATTTTCTAAACCTATTTCATTAACCTTTTCATTTAACCAATTTTATTCAATTTGTTCAATTTAATTCTCCTAAACCACATTTAATCCTAATAAATTGCCAAATCATCCATTATTATTTATTTTTCCTAATCACCTTTTTTTTTGCAACAAGAAGACAAAAACCATTCTTAATTTTATTTCCTAAGCCCAATTTGGTGAGCCCATCATGACCATGCTACAAGAACTTTGGATTTAATTTTTAATTTCATTGCCAATGACTAATAGAAATCAAGTATGGCTATGTTGACTTTTCAACTCATTTGCTAACCTATGGAGAAACGACATGTGGCGTATAACAAAACCAAATGAACCAAGTTGCTTCTCCTCCCTCGTCCTTACTCGTGAAACTCAGATTGGAAGGAAAACTCAAAGCATGAACATATCAATCGTTCAAATCATTTCAACCTCAAATTCTTGGCGCGTTGATTCATTTTGAATGTTCACAAATCACTTTCCCGTTTAAGCTTCCTTGTCTGGGTTCATCAAAAGGTGTTTTTGAAGGTTTACTCGTTTCAGCATTCATTCTGATATCACCTGCAAGATGCTTTTCTTTAATCCCCATCATTACCTCTTTCAATACCCTCTCGTATGACACCCAAAGAGAGATTCAGAAGCAACACATGAATTCAAGCATTTGACCCTGCGTCTCTGAGATTTTGGCACAGCCTAAACAGCGAATTTGTCTCCAAGAAAGTGGACCATTTTTTAATTTCAAAAGAGACGTTGGCTCCATTTCTTACTCAGCACTCCAAGTGCTTGATATTTGGACTCACCCAACCCTTTATTTTCTGCCTATAAAAGGGACTCGTCTCCACATCTCAAATCATCAAGAACTCTCTCAAAACACTTAAAATTTCCCTGAAGTTCCATAAGAGTTTCGAGCTAGCAACTTAGAGGTTGGCATTGGAGTTTGTTCTTGGAAGAGAAGGCATTCATCACACCTGAAGACAGTGGACTTTATTCCACTTGGTATTGTGTTCTTATCCCTTCGTTAATAATGCTCATTTGATGTAATCTCTACCATATGCATTTCATTGTTCTTGTATCTGCCTGAATATATGCTTAAATATGTTGTTATGGTTTGAATTTATAAAGTAAATGATGTTCTTCATTGGTGTGCTATACATGTATGTTGGTGATGAGTTACAATACCTCTGTTCTGACCATTACTTGGTTGCAATCATAAGTTCTTATTTTGGTTTAAACTGTCAAGGTTAATGTTTGATTTTGTTGACCTATTTTCATGTCGTATGTACCTAAATGTGATGTGACAAAACTCATGAACCCTTGTTCCCTTTTGAAGTTCTGGTGTATTCTTAGGTTGTAGAACATTTGAGCTTATCTATCTTGTTTGCTGTTGTAATGATTGTTGATGTTGTCAAACTATTCTTGTTTAAATGGCATGTATGTCTTTTCCTGTCACTAATATAAGAGCATGCTTATGTACTCAGTTTGGTTTTAACCTTGCCATTATGGATGTTGTAAAATTGTCAGTTTTGTACACACCTATATGCACCACTGTCCTTATCATTGGTTGATGTTTGACCCAATGCCTGAGGTTGGATGGTGTGACCTATAGCTTTTGACTTCGTACCCCCACCCTGTTGAAATGATTTTTGTGGCAATACATGTTTAAAATTTGAATGATGAATTGGTATGTCTTGCCTTGATATTGCTATTGTCATGTGCCTCATTGTTCTACAAGTTGCTATTTCATTCTTTAATGTGCTTAACATTCCATTTTGGGTGATAAAAATCATTCTGTCAAAGCTTTTAACCTCAGAGGTTATGCCCTTGCGATGTCTTGACTGCATACCTATATGTTTGATGGAGGTGCTTGTTTAATTATTGTCCCAATTTGGTTGTTTTACTAAGTTTATGCCACTGCCTATCTCTAAATGTTACCACTTGTCTGAATTTGATTGTCAAACTGTCCTGTAGCTTGTCCTATCCCTGCCTTTATGTGTTTGCTCTCCACCATCATGATTTTTGTATACTTGTCACCATGAATATGGTCAATCTGTGTCTGTACCACTTGGGTGAGTATGTTTTGTTGATTGTAATTCAGTCTGCTGTCTATCTCTGATTTGTGCTAAGCTATCCTTGATTTGAAATGTCACTATGCAGTTTGATATGCACCATGATTGATTGTCAGCATTGATGTTATTATCTGTCATTGTTTACTTTATGATATCATCCTATCATGTTGCCCTATCTAGCATGTTTTCTAACTGATCATTAATCTTGGATCCATGTTAGGGTATCTCCTAATTTTGTTTATACAAATAGATGTGCACCATATGTCTGCTGATTGGGTACATGTACTACCATGATTATTCCAAATTGTTTTTCTGTCAAGCATGCCTATCATAGTTCCACCAAAACTTTAAGTAGATGATATACCATGTTCAGTTATTGTTAGTATATGTATTTGGTGTTTTCATTATGTGTACCCTTCTATTTAGAGCTTAGATCTATGATAGTGTTGTTATCCTTTGGGTAGTGCTTTGAAATTTGTTTATTGAATTCCTGGCTTTCCTTATGGATTGTTCAAAAGCTGCTTTGGGTTTAGCTCTGATACATATATACTTTATAATCATTTGCTGGTTTGCTGTCTTAAATCATGTTTTTGTTTGAATAAATTGTTTCTTTATCCTACTGTATGTCACATGCCACATTCTTGTATGTGCTAATCTACCCTGCCATGCTGTTTTTAGACTAGTTTAATTATTGCATATTTGATGCATCCAACAAATGTGTAAGCTTTTGGTCCCCCAAAGTATTGTGTGATAAATACTAATTTGTTTGCCTGTCCTATAACTACTCAACTAATTGTTTGCATACATGTTTTAATCAATTTTCAGCATTAGGGAATCATCAATAAGTACTCTTGAAGGTTGTCTCTTATTTGTGTCAAATTATTAAATCTTGATTTCTTATTTGGACATGTAATTAAGTTCCCTCCTAAGTCAGAATCTGGTGTTAAGATCATACCCTGTCATTAGGCTCCCATAGCTCGACTTTTTCTCTCATTTGTTAAGTTATAGATAATTCCCTCTTGTTTGTATTGATAAATCAAAGGCGTTTTGTTTGTATGTCAACTCTCATTCTTTTTTTGAAACAATGTCTGTTATTATCAAGTGCTTGATCTGTTTATTATTTACTTAATGAAGTCCTGAGTTTGTGTAGTTTGGTTTGTTTTGTTAATTTAAAAAATGCACGCGCGCAAGACTTAAGTATTATTTGATTCATGTTACATACCGGATGTAACAGCCACCCCAGTGGCAAGCCCCTTTACCTTAACGCGCCTTGCCTAACCCTTAGGACTGGGGTTCGAATCCCCCTCGCCCCAGTCCTTTTATTTATTTTTCTGAATTTCGCTTGTCTTAAAATATATATTTGTGCGATCCTTCATATGTCAAGATGTGCGTGTTGGCCTGGTGGTAATAGTTTTAGGCTATATGCGAAATGACCTGAGTTCAAGTCCTAGAAATGCCATTTCCTAATTTTTTTATCACTTGTTGGCTTTATCTTTTTTTTTAAGATGCTTCAATTTTCAAAATGTCATAACTCACTTAATTTTCATCCTTTTTCTTCCCTTCTTTTTGCCATATTCTCCTTATTGAATCTATTTTTCAAATATAAAAAGAAATTAGTAAAAATATTAATTTTGAGGCCTTTATGCATGATTATATCATAAATGTTTATTAGGATTTTTGTTGCACTTTCTTATTCATCATGCCATGTTATGTCTATCTATCATGTTTTATCATTGTCTAATATGTATGATTCTACTTTGTATAATTTCATAAACTTTATTTCATATCATTATCTTGTCCATGTTTTCTTGCATCATCATGCTTGATTTATTAACTTGTTATCTTTTAGGATCTTTATAACTGTTATCTTTCCCCTCATTCCAAAGGGAGACCTCCTTAAATTGACTCTTGAAGTCACTAAACAACAACCTTTACCTTATCCTTCTAGGATCACCCTTATTTCTTGGCCTCATGAGAGCCAATGAAATCATAACTTAGAAGTAGGTTGGAGTTCTTAAACTCCAAGTGATTCTCATCATCATGAGAACTCACTTTCCCCTATAACGTAGACTTAGAGAGTTATCGTGAACTCTAAAATGAGCTCATACTCATTTCCCCTTGGAACTTTGGCCATAGTCAATGGTTCCTATCCTTCACCCTTAGATTGGTGAACTACGGATACTCTGATTCCACTCCCGTAAGGATATGTAGGCGCAAAGTGCGATGCTTTGTCGAGTATACTTAGATATAAACCCCTAGGGCTTTCAACCTTTTGTGAAGTCAAGCTTCTCTATGGTTAAAAATTGTTTTGATGAAGATAAATCTCTTAGTAGCAAAAAGTGACAAAGAATGCAAAGATGATATTCAAGATAAAAGAATTATGTTCAAGACTTAGTATTCAAGAAATTCACATTTCATGAAGGTATAATGACAATTCTAATCAAATACTAAAGTCTTAGATGCTCAATCAAACAAACATCACTGCATACTTCTTTATTTGATCATGACTTGTTTAGAATAATCATTTTTTCACTTTTTAACTAATGCAAATCGATTTGCATGGAGGTACAATCGATTTGCACCTGTTGTTTGCTGAATTTTTTCAAACTTTTTCATAGTGCAATCGATTTGCATATTGGTCCAATCGATTGCATGCTGTTGTGTTTTGAAATTTTTGTTACATTAAGCATAGTGAAATCGATTTGTACATAGGTGCAATCGATTTGCACCTGGACAGATTTGAAAAATCATCATTTTTCATAACACCTCTTCATGCCTCTCTTCATGGAACCTTTTCATTATGCATTGGCATTTGTTCATGAAATTTTTACAGTCTTTACCTTGGTTCATAAGGGTGTTATGTGCATATAAATACAGAAAATTTCAAATCATATTTTTCACCTTTTTCAACAAAACTTTTAAAGTCTCACATATTCACACTTCAAGTTTATTAAGCTTTCACTCAAGAACTTTTCTGCACACTTTCATATCATCTAACCAGAAAGTACTTGAGCAATCTAAACACTTTATTGTTTGTGAATAATTGTTGTTGAAAGAGAAGATCAGTCTTGTGATTGATAAAGCATCAAGATTCCATCTATCAAAATTCTTACAAAATTCAGATTTATATCTTTGTATGATATCTTAATTTCAGAATTGTTGGAATTAAGTTCAGTTGGTTGTTATCCTTGTTATTCGGATTGTGGATACAAGAGGTCCATTGTGAGAGATTAGTTCTCGGTTGGACTTTAAGTTTGTAAAATCCAAGAGGGTGTTCTTGGTAGTTGATAGTTAATGACTTGTATAGAAAGATTAGGAAGAGTCTTGTCTTGTCCAAAACTATAGTAAATTCTCTTTCATGTTGAAAGGGGAGTGGAGTACTCTCGGGCTGTGAGGGGAACCACTATACGTCTCGGTGTTCTTTACTTTCCGCATTTACCGCATTTCATCACTTAGAAATCTTTAGGAAAGTAATAACTCAAAATCATCAAAAATCAGGATAATTGTCTAAGAACCTAATTCACCCCCCCCCCCCCCCCCTCTTAGGCTCATTTATAACTTACAATTGGCATCAGAGCAGGTTAGGTAACCTGTTCCGACAAGATCCAGCATGGCTTCCGCAAGCACGAACCCGGTTTTCAAAGACGGTGGAAGTAGTAACAAGCCCCCACTTTTCTCTGGAGAGTACTTTGATTTTCGGAAGATTCGTATGAGAGCACATCTTGAAGCACAAGGAGAAGGTATATGGGAAGCTATTGAGAATGATCCACATAATCCTGTAAATGTAGTCGATGGTGTTGGTACTCCAAAGTTAAAAAATACATATGATGAAGATGACAAGAAAAGAATCTTGAATGAAAAGAAAGCTGTCAATATTCTTCAGAGTGCATTAAGTATGGATAAGTTCTTTCGTGTTTGTCAATGTAAATCGGCTAAAGAAATATGGGATACGTTGGTTGAAACACATGAAGGTACGGCTGAAGTAAAAAGATCCAGACTAAACACTTTAAGTCAAGAATATAAAATGTTTCGAATGCAGCCCAGAGAATCCATTGTTGCATTACAGAAGAGATTTGTTCATTTGACTAACCACTTAATGGCACTTGGTAAAACATTCTCAAATGATGAATTAAATCTCAAAATTCTAAGATCATTGACTAGAGAATGGCAACCAAAAGTAACGGCAATATCGGAAAAGAAAAGCCTCTCTACGATGACTCTCGCGTCTCTATTTGGTAAACTTCAAGAGCATGAGTTAGAACTTGAAAGATTGGAGAAGCATGAAATACAAGTAAATGATTCAAAAGACGTTGCCTTAAAGACAAAAGTAAAAAATTATGATAGCAATCAAGAGGATGAGTCCAATAGTGATGAAAATGATGATCTTATCAAAAAGTTTGAAAAGTTTCTAATAAAAGAAAGGAAAAAGGAGATCACTAAAGGGGAAGCACCAATGAGAAAGATTAAATGCTTTGAATGTGGAGAAAGAGGACATGTTAAAAGTGAAAGTCCTACACTTCAAAAGAAAAATAAATTCAAGAAAAATAATCATAAAAAGGAAAGGAAAACATATGTAGACAACGAAATAAGTTTATCTTCAGATGAAGAACATGTAAATCTTGCATTTATAGCATCACACCACTCCGATGATGAAGAAGATGAGGTTGGTAATAATTCTTTTGATAGTGATGCACAAGGTGCCATAAATGAATGCAAAATTCTGTATAAAACTATATCATCTCAAAAGAAACAAATTTCAACTTTAGAAGAAAAAAATGTTTCATTAGAAAAAGAGATCGAAAATGAGAAACAAAAGCTGATTAGTGAAAATCAGAATTTTGTATGCAAAAATTGTGAATCTCTCTCTTTTCAAATTGTTCAATTAAAAAGAGTACTTGAAAGGTATGAGAAATGACAAATTGGATTGGAAGAAGTCCTTAGTCAACAAAGATATTCAAATGATAAAAGTGGACTTGGCTATTCAAAGTTTTCTAAACCAAGTTCAAGTAAAACTATATTTGTTAAGGCTAAGGATTAAACTTCCAAAGAGAAAGTGAACAAACCTAGGAATGTGCATCCTAATCCTAAAAAGAAAAGATTTCTTAAAAATAAATCTTATGTTCCAAGATATAAGAGCAACTTTGAACCTACTTGTTTTTATTGTGGTATTGTTGGCCATACACCTAATGCTTGCTATGTAAGAAACTTTAGTGTTACAAGTGGGCATTATGTGTGGGTAAAGAAAGGTACTAACTTTGATGGACCCAAAGCACATTGGGTACCAAATCAAACTTAATTTGTTTTGTAGGTTTGCTTGAGGACCACTTTAAATCTATGTTGTTTTGATAAGTGGTGGCTCTAAGCTTTTGGTGGGAGACATAAACTAACTTTCAAGTCTAGTTCTAGTCCAAGGGTTATTTCAATTGGGGAATACCTTAAAAGAAAAATTCTTGGAATTGGCAAAGTCGAAGCACTAACTTTCACGTTCATTGAAGATGTATTTTATGTTAAAAGACTAAAGCAATATCTTCTAAACAAAGCCAACTTTGTGACAAAGGCTTCAAGATCATGTTCACCAAAGATGAATGTTTTGATGAAGTCAATCATGAGGTAAAGCTCATAGGTAAAAATTGTTTTTATTTTTCATAATTTCTTTATATACTTCAAGTCATTTCCCATCCTTTTTGTTAATGACAAAGGGGGAGAAGAATTGTTTATTATTGCTTGGTTTCTCTAACAAAATGTGCAGAATTCAAAACTCTCTAAAATCATGGATTAAGGGGGAGCAATATCCAAGGGGGAGCAAGCTTTGATTAGAGAAACAAGATTGGAATGATTATAAGAAAAAAGAGTTTTACTACAGTATTGGTAGGATGTCAGAAACAGAATTTTATGCACATCGTGTAAGATCTCTAGGCGGAATTGAACCATCTCGAGGATCATGGTCGGCTGGAATTTTCTATATTGATGATCGCTTGCTTCACTATTTTTTTGCATATGTTTTGTTTCCAAGAAACGGTAACCATTGCACCGTTACGGATGTGGAGATGCAAGTTTTGTATGCCATCAAAAATAATATACAAGTTAATTGGGCTCGGCTGATTTTAAATCACATGTTGGCTCATACTCATAAGTCAAAATCTCTACCATATGCATGGTCCATTACTCGTATCTTGGAACACTTCAAGGTTGTGTTTTATGGTATTGATTGTTTTTTAATGGACACAAATATTCACAAGATCACAATAAGGAATGTGGATAATCGGATGGGTGTGCACTATGATTCAGAGTCTCAAACTATTTCCTATATTGGTAATGATGGTGAAGAAAATGAAGCTAATGGGGAAAATCATGAAAGTGATGAAGATGTTCCTCCTTCATTTAGTGTGGATGGTCCCTCTAACCAAGCCCTTTTTGACTACATGACAACACAATTTGCCAATCTTAACTCAACCATCCATGAGCATTGGACTTCCGCGAACAATCAAATTGCTCAAAACCATGAGAATACCACCAACCAAATAAATAGGGTCCAAACCGACATTAACCAACAATTTTCATATCTCTACTCACATCTCCATATTCCTCCTTATGATCCTAACAACCTGGCTGCCCCGATTCCGTTAGTTACACCTATCCAACATCATTCTCCGTATCAAGGTCCTAACTTCTTCAACCTCAACACCAACAATGATATGGATCAATCTTAATATGTTTTGTTACTTTTATATCTTTTTAGATTTAAAGTTTATGTTGTCATTATTCAATGTTATGTAAGGTCCTTAGTACCACAACTCTTTTGTCTTGTTTATGCTAATTTTGCATGTGTGTTTTAAATATTCCATATCTTTAATGTTTTCAAAGTTATGCTTGTATGGTTTCAAATTGTACTCTTTTACTCTTTAATTCTTCTATCTTTCACCCATCTTTCCCTTCTTTTTGATAATGTCAAAGGGGGAGAAAGGTGTTATGCTTGAATACTTGTATATTTCCTTGTTTTTAAGATTTTAAATAGGTACTAAATTTTCAAAGGCTTCTTCAAGATGATCAAATCAAACTATTTCTAAGCTTCATATCTAAAGGGGGAGTTATGCATCTTAGGGGGAGAAATTCTTTTCCGAAAATTACAAAGCATCAAAGGAGATTTTGTTTGTCATCATCAAAAAGGGGGAGAATGTGAAGTCAAGCTTCTCTATGGTTAAAAATTGTTTTGATGATGACAAATCTCTTAGTAGCAAAAAGTGACAAAGAATGCAAAGATGATATTCAAGATAAAAGAATTATGTTCAAGACTTAGTATTCAAGAAATTCACATATCATGAAGGTATAATGACAATTCTAATCAAATACTAAAGTCTTAGATGCTCAATCAAACAAACATCACTGCATACTTCTTTATTTGATCATGACTTGTTTAGAATAATCATTTTTTCACTTTTTAACTAATGCAAATCGATTTGCATGGAGGTACAATCAATTTGCACCTGTTGTTTGCTAAATTGTTTCAAACTTTTTCATAGTGCAATCGATTTGCATTTTGGTCCAATCGATTGCATGCTGTTGTGTTTTGAAATTTTTTTTACGTTAAGCATAGTGCAATCGATTTGCACCTAGACAGATTTGAAAAATCATCATTTTTCATAACACCTCTTCATGCCTCTCTTCATGGAACCTTTTCATTATGCATTGGCATTTGTTCATGAAATTTTTACAGTCTTTACCTTGGTTCATAAGGGTGTTATGTGCATATAAATACAGAAAATTTCAAATCATATTTTACACCTTTTTCAACAAAACTTTTAAAGTCTCACATATTCACACTTCAAGTTTATTAAGCTTTCACTCAAGAACTTTTCTGCACACTTTCATATCATCTAACCAGAAAGTACTTGAGCAATCTAAACACTTTATTCTTTGTGAATAATTGTTGTTGAAAGAGAAGATCAGTCTTGTGATTGATAAAGCATCAAGATTCCATCTATCAAAATTCTTACAAAATTCAGATTTATATCTTTGTATGATATCTTAATTTCAGAATTGTTGGAATTAAGTTCAGTTGGTTGTTATCCTTGTTATCCGGATTGTGGATACAAGAGGTCCATTGTGAGAGATTAGTTCTTGGTTGGACTTTAAGTTTGTAAAATCCAAGAGGGTGTTCTTGGTAGTTGATAGTTTAGTGACTTGTATAGAAAGACTAGGAAGAGTCTTGTCTTGTCCTAAACTATAGTAAATTCTTTTTCATGTTGAAAGGGGAGTGGAGTACTCTCGGGCTGTGAGGGGAACCACTATACGTCTCGATGTTCTTTACTTTCCGCATTTACCGCATTTCATCACTTAGAAATCTTTAGGAAAGTAATAACTCAAAATCATCAAAAATCGGGATAATTGTCTAAGAACCTAATTCACCCCCCTCTTAGGCTCATTTATAACTTACACCTTTAGCATAACACCCTTAGCAAGCAAGTAAGATATAGCAAGTTAAAACAAGAGGTTCCTGTAGAGTACTACGGACGCTTAGGGTGCTAATACCTTCCCTAGGTGTAACCAACCCCCGAACCTTAGATCTCCCCCCTTTAGGTTTTCTCGATCTTGAACCTTTCCTTTGGATAAATCAAAGTCGGTTGTGAATTTAAAGAAATGTGATGCAAGTTAATCAATAGCTTGTTATCCGATTCTCACCGCAACAGAAATGGCGACTTCATTGGGGATAGTTTTTGAGGGTTAAGCCCACCTTTGGTTTGCTTGTTTTATCTATGCTTGTTTATTTATATCTGTTTGATTGCCTATATATATGATCTGCTTGTTCATCTTTTGGTTGGCTTGGTTCTTGAGTGGTGAGATAAATCCTATACTCGGATTTGAGTGCAATTAGGATAGGACGATGGTATTCAAGGAGGCTTTGAGGGAGTCGAATCCTGAAAATTTGAATTGAGAACACCATCACTCTGTTGAGGCCCTCTTGAGAGTCTAGTAATGTTGAACGAATCCGTTCGTGAAAACATGCTACTCTCGACCTAGGAGCCCGTGATATTGAGAACCATAGTTACCAAACCCATCTTAAGCCTTTTAGGATGTAGTGCGGTGACCATGAAGGAGTCTATTTCTGAATTGGTTGTCACGCGATACTACACTCAGACGAGACTCTCTTGAGAATTTTATTGATTACCAAGTCATCTGGGAAATCGTTAAAATCCGAATGATGGGTTGTCGACTCTGGGAACTTCTTAGAACCCCGTTCAGCAGGTGAAAACCAATAGAACATACCAATGGGAAGGGTGAACCCTTGGCTCCATGCTCAACCTATCTCCCTTTGCCTTTGCTTGTGTGTGCTTTGTGCGTGCTTTGCATTCATACATCATAAGCATTCATGTTGCATCTGTTTCATGGAACTCAGACTTCTTTTCTTATATCAGAGGGATATCATGGATAGCTAAAGAAGAAACACCATCAAATACACTTTCAAGAGTCCCAAATTGGATGACCTAAGGAAATTGGGAGATTTGCTAACAGACCCTGAAGGATTCATAAACAGATATAGGAGGTTGTGGGTGTTGTTGAAGAAGACCATTGATGAAGGACTCCCCTCAACCTTGCTTCAGTTTTATGATCCAAAGTATCACTGCTTCACGTTCCCTGACTATCAGCTCTTACCCACCCTTGAGGAATACTCCCAGATAATTGGGTTGCCTATCAAAGATGAGTCCCCATTTCCTATCTTCGAGAAGGATCCTAAAGAGGAGGAAATAGCCAAGGAAACCCATCTAGAGTTAGTTGACATCAAAAGTAATTTAATCTCTAAGGGAGGAATTTTTGGGTTAACAGCTAAGTTCTTGTTTGAAAAGGCTCGTTATTTTGCTAAAAACTCTAACAGGGATGCCTTTGAAGTTGTATTTGCATTGCTCATCTATGGACTTTTCTTATTTCCAAACATAGACAATTTTGTGGATCTAAATGCAATCAAAATCTTCTTGAAACAAAATCCAGTACCTACCCTGCTTGCTGAAGCCTACCACTCAGTCCATATGAGAAACGCTCATAGAAATGGACAGATTACCTGTTGTGTCCTCATACTGTATAGATGGTTTATTTCACATCTACCAAAGGCAGGCGCATTCTGGGACTCCAAGAAAGGATGGTGGTCTCAGAAGGTTATGGCACTCTCCCATGCAGACATTGACTGGTATAATCGGGTGTATGATGGAATCCTGATTATAGATAGTTGTGGAAATTATGGCAATGTGCCTCTTCTTGGCATTAAAGGAGGTATCAATTATAACCCCGTATTGGCACGACGCCAATTAGGGTATCCTTTGGAGGACAAACCTCTCAGTGTTCATGTGGAAAGCATTTACTTTGAAACATATGACAAGAACGAAGAACAGAAGAAATTGATCTTGAACGCTTGGGGTAGCAAGCGCAAAAGAGGAAGAAGTTCTTTAGGAAGACCTAACTGTGTGTCCTTGGAGACCTATCTCCAATGGGTTAGAAGAAGAGCTATAGAGCTAAAGATACCCTACAAAAGGCAAGAACCAATTACTTTGAAGAAATAGCCTATTTTGTACTTCATGTCAAGAGAAGAAGAGCTGGAGATTTCTTTAAGACAAACCCAATGGTCAGAAGAAGCCTGGAAGCTCAAGTATCAAGTGGTTGTTGAAGAGAATCTGAAACTCCAGAAGCAGCTACAGACCAAGAATGAAGAGTTGCTCTCATGCAAGAAGAGAAAGGCCCTGGAAGATCCAAGTTCCTCTAACAGTCAGCCTCCTGCTTGGAAATCTATTCTTGACAACCTCGTCGCAGAAAGGGATCAGATGGAGAAAGAAATCAGAAGACTCAACACAAGGCTCTTAGGAGAATTTCCTTAGGACTTTCTAGCTTTTATTTAGCTTTATGCTTAGGGCTTTTGAAAGTGTATCAACTATTGTAATTCACCTTTTATTTAATGGAAATGAGGTCTTTTGATATCTCTTGATATTTTGCAAGTGTCTGAACTCCATGAAACTTTGCATTGCATTTTGCATTCCTGCTAAACTATCAAGTTACTAATCTTGTTTTGCAGATTTTTTAGAAATGGATGCTACAGGGAAGAGAGTCTGGCCTTATTTCTTTGAACTACCAGAGGTGAAGCGTTTGTTGTGGTTAGGAGAGATGATTGAGGATCAGTCAGCCTTCGCTGACAGATATGGATGCGTCATTCCACTAGTGAAGATACCAGTGACTGTAGGGCCTCTTGAAGTTTTGGTCCAGTTGTATCATCCCGCGTACCGCTGTTTCGTATTCCCTGAGTTCCTGTTGGTGCCAACCCTAGAGGAGTTCTCAGCCATGATAGGAATTCTAGTCAGAGAAGCTCCCATCTTTTCTGGGATTGAAGAAATGCCTTCCGCCATAGATATCGCCAGAGTAACTAGAATCAGACTTTCTGACATCCAAGCCAACCTGACTAACAAAGGAAAGCGTGGACTGCCTGCCCAGTTCTTGATGGAAAAAGGTCTGTACTTCAAAAACAGAGGAAATGAAGCTTTGTTTGAATCAACCCTAGCTCTGATGATATATGGGTTGTTTCTATTCCCAAATGCCAAGAACTTCGTGGATACCCAAGCCATTCAGCTTTTTGCAGTCAACAATCCAGTCCCAAAACTGCTAGCTGATGTTTACCATTCCATACAGACCAGATACACCAGAGGTTGTGGGCCAATTGTTTGCTGCGTAGCCCTCTTTTACAAGTGGTTCGTTTCTTATCTGCCGAAGACTCCGACTTTCTGGGAGGTCAAAGACTGTAAGATTTGGTCCAAAAAGCTGATGGAGTTGAAGCATACCGACATCGAAGGGTATGATTCAATTGAAGAAGGAATCATCATAATCCATAGCTGTAGGGATTGTCCTAATGTGCCTCTCATGGGATGAAACGGTTGTATCAATTACAACCCTGTCCTTGCACGCCGTCAGTTGGGTCATCTGAAGGAAGGAATTCTAGATGACGAAGATATGCAGATGATGTTTTATGATGAAAGAGGAGGTTTTGAAATGAAGATGCGATTAGAGCGCGCTTGGCACCAGATTAACAGACAATTATGGAAGGACGAATGCCCAGTCACAGAGGCTCACTTGCAAAGCTCTCGTGACATAGCTCGTGTAATGATGAAGCCACATCCTTACCATGAATCACCTGCCAAGACAAAGTAGAAGATGATGGAAGAGTTAGGAGAATTGGTTCTCGCAAAAGAGGAAACAAAGGAGCGTATCATCAAAATAATGAGAGTGATTAATGGAGGAGAAGAATCATCAACCGGTGGACTCAATCTCTAGTGTTACTATTGACATTTCTGTTATCATTGTTCCTTTTCATTTTAATGTATTTCTACTTATGTACTTGGAGTATGGGATGCACTGCTCCTGATGTAATGTTCACCAGATTCTTGAATGAAGAAGTTTGTTTTATTAAGGAATCTATTATCTATATTATTTGAAAAATTTCTTTGGTTTCTTGATAGTTTAGCTTGCATTTGCATGTGCATCCTCATTTGCATCTTCATGTGCATTTCTTTCCTTGTCTTCGTCTTATGTCACCGTATTCTCTTCAGAATCGCCACACAGAATCGCCGCCACAACTACAACACTCAGGCCCAAGCTCGATTCAGGATGTTAGAGGCTTAAAGAGAAATGGACAGAGTCAACAACGAGCTGAATGAGATAAGAGGAGGAATGGGACAAATCCTCAAGGCAATTAATGTTATGAAAGAAAAGATGGACACTCAGGCCACTGTGGTCTCTGAAATCGTCACCACAACGGTAGAACCTCCTATCATCCCTGTCATCCCTACTCTGGGCATGCCAGAAGATTTTATCCGTGCTACAGTTCCTTTGACAACACAGCAAGCAGTTCCTTTGGTCAATGAGACTCTTCAAGCTATCCCTACCTATGCTCCACCAGCGGTACAAACGTAAGTGCATCCAGTTTTCCATAACCACCAGCCCTACGACTACATTGATGTGTCAGAAGAAGGAGATGATAGACACGAGAAATTAAGAGAAAGTGTTGAAACAACGCAGAGGAAGATGAAGGCAATGGAGATGAGTAATGCTTTCAGTACTGACATCAAAGACATGTGTTTGGTTTCAGATTTGGTTATTCCACCCAAGTTCAAGCTACCAAGTTTTGAGTTGTACTCAGGGGTCATATGTCCCAAATCCCACTTGATTATGTACTACCGCAGAATGGCCGCGCACGTACGCAATGACAAGTTGATGATCCACTGTTTCCAGGACAGTTTGAAAAGAGCTGCTGCTAAGTGGTATTTAAGTCTAGACCAGTCCCAGATCCGTTGTTTCCAGGATGTAACCGATGCTTTTGTGAAACACTATAAGTATAATATGGATCTGGCTCCTGACCGTAGGCAGTTACTGAGTATGGCCCGGAAAGGTACTGAGACTTTCAAAGAATACGCACAATGTTGGAGAGAGACTGCTTCTCAGGTCGAACCACCATTGACTGAGAAAGAGTTGGCCGATTGGTTTGTAGACATAGTAAAGCCTGAGTTTTATGAGAGGATGATCAACAGTGTCAGTGCAAATTTCGCTGATATTGTTGCCATTGGCGTGAAGGTAGAAGCAGGATTAAAAAGTGGAAAAGTGATTGGTTCTCCGAGTAGTTCAGCCGACATCAGTACTAAGAAGTCTCCTAGTCATTCTCATAAGAAGAAGGAAGGAGAAACTAATGCCATTATGGCAGGGAAGACTCAGAGCCCTCGATGGAAGCAACCAATGTACCAGCAACAGTAGAGACCAAATTTCTTGCAGCATCCAATTTACCAGATGTAGTATGCTCAGCAACCCTACATAGCTGCAGTTACGCCTACATTCAATCACCAAGTAGTGCAGCAGGCAACAGCATATCAACAGACAGCTTATCAACAATGGCCTAAAAACCAGAATTATCAGCAACCAAGACCACAGGTTCCACAGCAGAATTCTCCCCACAAGAAACAAGGAGGAAATCCAACATTTCCACCTATACCGATGTCATATACAGAGCTTTACCCTTCCTTAGTGGAGCAAGGGTTAATTGTTACTAGACCTTTGGGACCACCGACAGAGAAATCTATGCCTTTCTTCAATCCAAATGCAACTTGTGCCTTTCATCAAGGAGGCGCTGGTCACGACTTAGAAGGATGTTTAGCGTTGAAGAACGTAGTGAAAGTTTTGATGGAGAAGAATATCCTTTCATTTGCTGATAATCAACCAAATGTAAAGAACAATCCTTTGCCTACCCATGGGACTACTAATGCCATAGAAGATGAGAAAGATGAAGTCTTAGTTTTGGATGCAACTAAGATCAAGACTCCTATCAAGACTTTCCATGCCAAACTGTTTAAAGCTGGGTTAGTTGAAGTTTGCCATGATGACTGTGAAGAATGTAATGCCAGTACCAAGGGCTTCCATTTAGTCCAAGATGACGTTCAGTATTTGATCAATGAAGGGTTCCTGCAGGTGTTCAGTAGAGAAAAGGAGAACAAAGTTGCAGTGATTGAGCCTGTGTTTAACCTGCCAAAGCCAAAAGGGGAGGTATCCAAGTCCAACGCACCCAAATCTGGGTCTGTGATTCCTGTATTTAATAAACCAGTACCAATTTTCAATAATCCTGAAGCAATTAATGCTTCCATCATTAGTCATTCCAAGCAATGCAACATCAGACAACCTGTTCCGTTTAGGTTCTGAGGGACCAAGGCCGTGCCATGGGTCTATGAGAATGTTATGGGTAGCAGAAGGAGAGAAGACGTGATTCCAAGGAAAGAGGTGGGAATCACTATTGAAGACGTAGTTCCAAGGAAAGAGGTGGGAACTACTGTTGAAGATGTGACCAATATAGTGGGAACTGGGAAGATGACACGAAGTGGAAGGGTCTACACTCCTTCTTTCAAGGAAACCACACCCAAGGAAACTGTTGCCCCCATCCCAGCTGGAGATAAGGGAAAGGAGGTAATTTCTCAAGAAGCAGATGAGGAATTCCTAAGAATCATCAAGAGGAGTGATTACAAAGTGATAGATCAGCTCCATCAGACACCGTCCAAGATTTCGATCTTATCTCTGTTAGTCAATTCGCCAGTTCATAGAGCAGCTTTGCAGAAAGTACTAGCCCAAGCACATGTAGCTCAGGATATAACAGCTGGACAATTTGACCATGTCGTCGTCAACATTACAGCCTGTAATACTCTTAGCTTTAGTGATGAGGAGTTACCCCAAACTGGAAGGAATCATAATCTTGCTTTACATATATCAGTGAAATGTCAGGAGGATACAATGGCTAGAGTTCTCGTAGATACTAGTTCATCCTTGAATGTTTTGCCGAAAAGAACTCTTGATAAATTGTCTTATCAAGGAGCCATAATGATACCCACCTCTCTTATTGTCAAAGCTTTTGATGATTCAAGAAGATCGGTGATGGGAGAGATTGAGCTACCTGTTTTAATTGGCCCTCAAACATTCAACATCCTTTTTCAGATCTTGGATATCAACCCTGCCTACAGTTGTTTACTGGGTAGACCTTGGATCCACGAGGCTGGTGCTGTAACCTCTACCTTACATCAGAAGATGAAGTTCGTGGCTGATGAGAAGTTAGTTATCATACATGGTGAGGAGGACATGATTGTCAGTAATTTATCCTCGTTTCGTTACATTGAAGCGGATGAAGATGCTTTGGAAACTTCTTTCCAGGCTCTTGAAATAGCTAATGTCGTTATGCTTGACGACAAGGAACCAGTGGCCTTTGATTGTCCATCTTTTGCTTCTTTCAAAAGAATTCAATCTGCTCTGCAAGGAGGAGTAGCTGAAGGCTGGGGCAAGGTCGTCGAAGTTCCAGAAAGAGAGAGATACCAAGGGTTGGGTTACAAACCAACTCTTGAGGGAAAAGCTGCTTCAACAAAGGGAAGACTAAGGACCATTCAAGAAGTGTTCGTCAGTGGAGGACAGCAAGTCCATGCAATTATTGAAGATGTTGAAGACGAAGATATCGGTCACTTGGTGTTTTGGTGTGACGCTGCCTTAAGTAACTGGGAAGCCATTGAGATACCTACTTTGTACCCGTTGACAGAGTAATTTGTTTGTTAGCTTTGATGTTTTCAATTCCGCAGCCTTGCCCGAGGTTTTCAAATTATTTTGTATGGGCCACCGCTTTTAAATCTTATTAATCAATGAAAGTGTTTGTTTTGTTAAATTCTTTGACTTTATTCCTGTTTCCGTTTGAGAAAATGGCAATCTTTTCAAAACTGCATTTTCTTTCTCCTTCTTGCGTTCATGTTTATGCATTTTTTTAATAAAATAAATCCCTCCATCGTGCAGAATGATTCCCAAACCCATTGTATTCAATGACCCTACTCTCACTATCGACTTTGATTCACCCATTTATCAAGCTGAGGAAGAGGAGGATTATGAGGTCCCCGATGATTTGGCATAAATGTGTGAGTATCAGTACACGGATCTTCAGCCACATGAAGAAAGAGTTGACGTCATCAACCTTGGCACAGAAGAGAAGAAGAAAGAGGTCAAGATTGGGGCAACACTTGGGGCAGAGACCAGACAACGTTTACTCCTGCTGTTGGAAGAATATATAGATGTGTTTGCTTGGTCTTATTAAGACATGCTTGGATTGGATACAAATATAGTAGTTCATAAATTACCGCTCAAGCTTGATTGTCCACCCATGAAGCAGAAACTCCATAGAAGTAGACCTGATATGGCCCTCCAAATCAGAGATGAGGTTAAAAAACAATTGGATGCAGGATTCTTGGCAGTTTCAAAATATCCAGAATGGGTAGCCAACATCGTACCGGTTATGAAGAAAAATGGTAAAGTGCGAATGTGCGTAGATTACAGGGATCTCAACAAAGCTAGTCCCAAAGACGATTTCCCACTACCACACATTGACACTCTTGTGGATAACACAGGTAAGTTCGCAGTTTTCTCTTTCATGGACGGTTTCTCCAATTACAACCAGATCAGAATGGACCCAGCTGACATGGACAAGACTACATTTATCACCTCGTGGGGAACCTACTATTACAAAGTTATGCCCTTTGGTCTGAAGAACGCAGTGGCAACTTACTAGAGAGCTATGGTAACTTTGTTCCATGATATGATCCACAAGGAAATTGAAGTGTACGTGGATGACATGATTGCTAAATCTCGAAGCGAGGAAGAACATTTGGTTCATCTTTTGAAGCTGTTTAAGAGACTCCGAAAGTATCAATTGAAGTTGAATCCAGCCAAATGTACCTTTGGTGTCAGGTCAGGGAAGTTGCTCGGTTTTATCGTCATCCAGAAAGGAATCGAAGTAGATCCTGACAAGGTACAAGCTATCCAAGAAATGCCAACTCCACAAACTGAATCACAAGTGAGAGGATTTCTGGGTCATTTGAACTATATATCCAGATTTATCTCCAACATGACTCCAATTTGTGAATCGATCTTTAAGCTGCTCCGTAAAGACCAGACTGTAGAGTGGAATGCTGATTGCCAATAAGCTTTTGAGAAGCTCAAGAGCTATTTACAGGAACCACCTATTCTGATTCCTCCTATTCCTGGAAGGCCTCTTATCATGTACATGACTGTTCTAGAAGGATCCATGGGATGTGTATTGGGCCAACGTGATGAAACCGGTCGCAAAGAACATGCCATTTATTACCTGAGTAAGAAGTTTGTTGGTAGTGAAAGCCGTTATTCATTACGTGAGAAAACCTGTTGTGCCGTAGCATGGGCCGCTAAACGTTTGAGGCAGTATCTGGTATGCCACACTACTTTGTTGATCTCAAAAATGGATCCTATAAAGTATATCTTCGAGAAGCCTGCTCAGACAGGAAGACTCGCCCGTTGGCGCATGCTATTGTCAGAATATGATATCCAGTATGTACCGCAGAAGGCTATTAAAGGGTGTGTATTATCAGAATACCTCGCAGATCAGCCTATTGAAGATTATGAACCGCTCAAGTTTGAATTCAAGGATGAAGACATTATGGTAGTGAAAGGTTGTGAAGGGCCTCGCCCTAATGAAGGCTTTGAGACCAGTTATAAATGGAAGATGATGTTTGACGGTTCTTCCAATTTCAAAGGACATGGCGTAGGTGTTGTGTTGATAAACCCCGATGGTGGTTACACCCCTTTACAGCAAGGCTGGATTTTGAATGCACAAATAATATTGCTGAGTACGAAGCATGTATTTTGGGGCTAAAAGCTACTATTGATCTTGGAATCAATGTTCTTGAAGTGATGGGTGATTATGCTTTGATCATTTATCAAGTCAAGGGTGAATGGGAAATCAAAGATGAAAAACTCATACCCTACCATGCTTACATTATGGAATTGATTAAGTGTTTTGATGAAATCACTTTCCGTCATGTTCCCCGTACTGAAAATCACATAGCTAATTCCCTAGCTATGTTAGCTTCAATGTGGCAAGTCAGGTTTCACAATGAAGCACCTCTCATCAGTATCGAGCACAAGACCGGGCCCACTTATTGCCAGGCAGTTGAAGAAGAGGTGGATGGAAAAACTTGGTTTCACGACATCATGAATTATCTGAAAACTCAGGAATACCCTGTCAATGCTTCCAATCTTGATAAGAAGACTTTGCGAAGATTGTCATCCAAATTCTTTCTCAGTAACAATGTGCTTTACAAGAGGAATCATGATATGGTCCTGCTAAGATGTGTTGATAGACGAGAAGCAGACCTATTGATTCACGACATTCACGAAGGAGCCTTTGGCACTCACGCCAACGGACATGCCATGGTTAAGAAAATTTTGAGGGCTAGGTATTATTGGTTAACTATGGAAGCTGACTGCATCCAGTACGCCAGGAAATGCCATAAGTGCCAGATCTACGCGGATAAAATGCACATTCCTCCTACTTTGTTGAATGTGTTGTCATCCCCTTGGCCTTTCTCTATGTGGGGCATTGACATGATTGGAGCCATTGAGCCGAAGGCTTCCAATGGCCATCGTTTCATTTTAGTGGCCATTGACTATTTCACTAAATGGGTTGAAGCTGCTTCCTTTGCCAATGTGACTAAGCAAGTAGTTGCTCGTTTCATCAAGAATAACATCATTTGTCGTTATGGAATTCCCAACAGGATCATCACTGACAACGGAACAAATCTGAACAACAAGACGATGAAAGAGTTATGTGATAATTTCAAGATTGAGCATCATAATTCCTCACCTTACCGTCCTAAGATGAATGGAGTTGTCGAGGCTGCCAACAAAAATATCAAGAAGATCTTGCAGAAAATGGTCAAGACTTATAAAGATTGGCACGAGATGTTACCATTTGCTCTGTACGGATACAGAACTTCGGTTCGAACCTCGACAGGGGCAACCCCTTTTTCCCTTGTATATGGAATGGATGCAGTACTCCCCATTGAAGTGGAAATATCATCTCTAAGAATCCTGATGGAAACTAAGCTTGACGAAGCTGAATGGGTTAGAGAGAGATATGACCAACTGAACCTCATTGACGAGAAGCGTCTGACTGCTATGTGTCATGGTCATCTGTATCAGAAAAGAGTGAAGAGGGTGTTCGAAAAGAAGCTTCGTGTCCGGGAATTTCGGGAAGGAGAGCTTGTACTAAAAAAGATTCTGCCATCTCAAAGGGATGCTCGTGGAAAGTGGGCGCCTAATTACGAGGGTCCATTTGTGGTAAAGACTGTATTTTCAGGAGGTTCTTTATTCCTCGCAACAATG
Source organism: Lathyrus tuberosus (assembly GCA_022829125.1). Taxonomy (NCBI): domain Eukaryota; kingdom Viridiplantae; phylum Streptophyta; class Magnoliopsida; order Fabales; family Fabaceae; genus Lathyrus; species Lathyrus tuberosus. The sequence continues at coordinate 3,474,188 of JALAZF010000261.1, read as the reverse complement.
GACGGTGAACAGCTCACACACCCTGTGAATGCTGACTCTGTACAGAAATATTATGCTTAAAAAGAATTCTAGAATTTTAGTCAGTAGGGAGTAGGTCATTGAATTTGATGTAATCTTTTCCTTTTGCCATTTTTCAATTGTAATGATCCATGGAACTTCGCTATTGGCAAGTTACCTTTCTAATGAAATCAGTTTTTTGAGCCACTTCTTTGTTTGATATTTACCATTACTCTGATATTTTTCATTGTTATGCAAAACTTCACTTATTTATTAATAATGATTTTAAAAGCGGAATGTTTTGAAAAAGAACTTTGAGCTCTAAAGAAGATTGGCAATGTCTCCCTAACTTAAATGCTTTAACAATGGCTCACTACTAAGGGCGTCTCACCGATATCTATGCAAGATGTTTGAAGAAAATTTGTTTCCCCAGTAAATTAGGGATGTTCCCATAATTGACTTTGAAGACTGACTATCTGCTCAGATTTCAGTGTGATTCTTTGTGGTGGACGTGGTGTTCTTGTTTTCCTTTTTGGCTATCTCCGGTCTGTCATTTCTTGCATATCATTGAGCATTCGCATCATACCATAACATTGAGCATCCTTGCATTTTTGGGGTGTTTGTTGGGTGGTTTTATTTTTCTTTCCCTCTCCCCTTTGGTGGGTCTTTGGTTCTTTGTTTTTGCTTTGCTTGTGTCCGGTTTCTTTGCCTCTGTGCGCCAGGTTTTGACCATTTGTGCGGTATTCCCCAGGAAGTCTAACCTGTGACCTTTTATCACCTATATCACCTCATTTGGATACCTAACATTTCAGTAACCACTAACACTATAAACCTCTGGTTATCGTGAACCACTTTGTTTGAAATCAGATTATCGTGAATCTGCATTTCCGGTTATCGTGAACCATTTGCTTATTTATTTCTGGTTATCGTGAACCATTTTGTTTGAAATCAGATTATCGTGAATCTGTATTTCTGGTTATCGTGAACCACTTTGTTTGAAATCAGATTATCGTGAATCTGCATTTCCAGTTACTGTGAACCATTTGCTTATTTATTTTCGGTTATCGTGAACTGCTTTATTTGAAATCAGATTATCGTGAATCTGCATTTCCGGCTATCGTGAACCGTTTGCCTATTTATTTCTGGTTATCGTGAACCACTTTGTTTGGAATCAGATTATCGTGAATCTGCATTTCTGGTTATCGTGAACCATTTTGCCTTGTATTTCAGGTTATCGTGAACCTGTACCTCTGGTTATGGTGAACCAGTTGTTTATTTTTGGTTATCGTGAACCGTTTGCTTATTTCAGGTTATCGTGAACCTGTATTGCATAAATCTGGTCAAATATAAACCTAAACCCAAATTACCAATCCAGCTCACACTAATAAAGCAATTATTTGTTATTTCAACTAACTCTTGTGAATACCAGAGTCCTTTCTTGGCTCGTTAGCCTTATTACCTTTTAAATTTCAGGTGTTTTATCTGGCGCGCAGAGTTCGTCTCTGTCTTTTGGATTTTCTTGAAGATCCCGTTTGAACTCTTCGGTATAAGAAATACCCAGAAAATCTTTTCTTCGGGTGTCTATCCTTTTGTTTCAACTGATCTCCGGTGGAGATCATGTATTTTTCTGGTTTCTTGCCCAGTAAGATTGTGCCTTTTCCCCAGTGTCATCCAGTCATATTTGAACCTGTCGTCCATCTCCCTGATCCTTCCCCAGTGGAGAATACCCTTTTGTTTTCTATCCCCGGTGTTTCCTCGGAGTCTCCCCGGTGAGTCTCTTTTGTTGGTTAGCTTGCATCCCCAAGGGGTGTCTTCCTTATGGGTACTAACCTTCTTTTTGCTTCCCCAGTGAAGCTTTCCTCTGTGTTTGGTAGCTCTTCTTTCTTTGGTGTCCTGTTTTGTCTGCATTTTTTGCATCTTTCATGGCATCATATCATCATATTAGTAGCATTGCACGTCTTTGTATCTAAGGGCAAAATTTTCGGTTTGCTATATTTAAATACCTTTCACCTTGACGTCCCGAGGATCATCGTTCCTCGTGCCATCCGGTGAAGATATTTAAATAGGGGCAACTGTTGTACCCCAAATTTTTCCCTTAGATCCATTGATCTCTTGCATATCATTTTAGGCCAATCATGCTGCACAGCTAACCCTTTTTATCAGGTTTTTGTTTGTGTTTGTTTCTTTTTTTATCAGGTTTATCTTGAGGAGATTCAAGGAGTGATTGATCAAGATTTTTGGATGGAGCATTGAATCAAGCAAGTCTCTAAGAGATGCCTCCATAACCCTAACCCCTCCATAACCAAATTTCTACCCACTTTATCTACCCTCAATTGTCACCTTCATTTTCTAAACCTATTTCATTAACCTTTTCATTTAACCAATTTTATTCAATTTGTTCAATTTAATTCTCCTAAACCACATTTAATCCTAATCAATTGCCAAATCATCCATTATTATTTATTTTTCCTAATCACCTTTTTTTTTACAACAAGAATACAAAAACCATTCTTAATTTTATTTCCTAAGCCCAATTTGGTGAGCGCATCGTGACCATGCTACAAGAACTTTGGATTTAATTTTTAATTTCATTGCCAATGACCAATAGAAATCAAGTATGGCTATGTTGACTTTTCAACTCATTTGCTAACCTATGGAGAAACGACATGTGGCGTATAACAAAACCAAATGAACCAAGTTGCTTCTCCTCCCTCGTCCTTGCTCGTGAAACTCAGATTGGAAGGAAAACTCAAAGCATGAACACATCAATCGTTCAAATCATTTCAACCTTAAATTCTTGGCACGTTGATTCATTTTGATGTTCCCAAATCACTTTCCCGTTTAAGCTTCCTTGTCTGGGTTCATCAAAAGGTGTTTTTGAAGGTTTACTCGTTTTAGAATTCATTCTGATATCACCTGCAAGATGCTTTTCTTCAATCCCCATCATTACCTCTTTCAATACCCTCTCGTATGACACCCAAAGAGAGATTCAGAAGCAACACATGAATTCAAGCATTTGACCCTGCGTCTCTGAGATTTTGGCACAGCCTAAACAGCGGATTTGTCTCCAAGAAAGTGGACCGTTTTTTAATTTCAAAAGAGATGTTGGCTCCATTTCTTACTCAACACTCCAAGTGCTTGATATTTGGACTCACCCAACCCTTTGTTTTTTGCCTATAAAAGGGACTCGTCTCCACATCTCAAATCATCAAGAACTCTCTCAAAACACTTAAAATTTCCCTGAAGTTCCATAAGAGTTTCGAGCTAGCAACTTGGAGGTTGGCATTGGAGTTTGTTCTTGGAAGAGAAGGCATTCATCACACCTGAAGACAGTGGACTTTATTCCACTTGGTATTGTGTTCTTATCCCTTCGTTAATAATGCTCATTTGATGTAATCTCTACCATATGCATTTCATTGTTCTTGTATCTTCCTGAATATATGCTTAAATATGTTGTTATGGTTTGAATTTATAAAGTAAATGATGTTCTTCATTGGTGTGCTATACATGTATGTTGGTGATGAGTTACAATACCTCTGTTCTGACCATTACTTGGTTGCAATCATAAGTTCTTATTTTGGTTTAAACTGTCATCGTTAATGTTTGATTTTGTTGACCTATTTTCATGTCGTATGTACCTAAATGTGATGTGACAAAACTCATGAACCCTTGTCCCTTTTGAAGTTCTGGTGTATTCTTAGGTTGTAGAACATTTGAGCTTATCTATCTTGTTTGTTTTTGTAATGATTGTTGATGTTGTCAAACGATTCTTGTTTAAATGGCATGTATGTCTTTTCCTGTCACTAATATAAGAGCATGCTTATGTACTCAGTTTGGTTTTAACCTTGCCATTATGGATGTTGTAAAATTGTCAATTTTGTACACACCTATATGCACCACTGTCCTTATCATTGGTTGATGTTTGATCCTATGCTTGAGGTTGGATGGTGTGACCTGTAGCTTTTGACTTCGTACCCCCACCCTGTTGAAATGATTTTTGTGGCAATACATGTTTAAAATTTGAATGATGAATTGGTATGTCTTGCCTTGATATTGCTATTGTCATGTGCCTCATTGTTCTACAAGTTGCTATTTCATTCTTTAATGTGCTTAACATTCCATTTTGGGTTATAAAAATCATTCTGTCAAAGCTTTTAACCTCAGAGGTTATGCCCTTGCGATGTCTTGACTGCATACCTATATGTTTGATGGAGGTGCTTGTTTGATTATTGTCCCAATTTGGTTGTTTTACTAAGTTTATGCCACTGCCTATCTCTAAATGTTACCACTTGTCTGAATTTGATTGTCAAACTATCCTGTAGCTTGTCCTATCCCTGCCTTTATGTGTTTGCTCTCCACCATCATGATTTTTGTATACTTGTCACCATGAATGTGGTCAATCTGTGTCTGTACCACTTGGGTGAGTATGTTTTGTTGATTGTAATTCAGTCTGCTATCTATCTCTGATTTGTGCTAAGCTATCCTTGATTTGAAATGTCACTATGCAGTTTGATATGCACCATGATTGATTGTCAGCATTGATGTTATTATCTGTCATTGTTTACTTTATGATATCATCCTATCATGTTGCCCTATCTAGCAAGTTTTCTAACTGATCATTAATCTTGGATCCATGTTAGGGTATCTCCTAATTTTGTTTATACAAATAGATGTGCACCATATGTCTGTTGATTGGGTACATGTACTACCGTGATTATTCCAAATTGTTTTTCTGTCAAGCATGCCTATCATAGTTCCACCAAATCTTTAAGTAGATGATATACCATGTTCAGTTATTGTTAGTATATCATAGTTATTGTTAGATCTATGATAGTGTTGTTATCCTTTGGGTAGTGCTTTGAAATTTGTTTATTGAATTCCTGGCTTTCCTTATGGATTGTTCAAAAGCTGCTTTGGGTTTAGCTCTGATACATATATACTTTATAATCATTTGCTGGTTTGCTATCTTAAATCATGTTTTTGTTTGAATAAATTGTTTCTTTATCCTACTGTATGTCACATGCCATATTCTTGTATGTGCTAATCTACCCTGCCATGCTGTTTTTAGACTAGTTTAATTGTTGCATATTTGATGCATCCAACAAATGTGTAAGCTTTTGGTCCCCCAAAGTATTGTGTGATAAATACTGATTTATTTGCCTGTCCTATAACTGCTCAACTAATTGTTTGCATACATGTTTTAATCAATTTTCAGCATTAGGGAATCATCAATAAGTACTCTTGAAGGTTGTCTCTTATTTGTGTCAAATTATTAAATCTTGATTTCTTATTTGGACATGTAGTTAAGTTCCCTCCTAAGTCAGAATCTGGTGTTAAGATCATACCCTGTCATTAGGCTCCCATAGCTCGACTTTTTTCTCTCATTTGTTAAGTTATAGATAGTTCCCTCTTGTTTGTATTGATAAATCAAAGGCGTTTTGTTTGTATGTCAACTCTCATTCTTTTTTTGAAACAATGTCTGTTATTATCAAGTGCTTGATCTGTTTATTATTTACTTAACGAAGTCCTGAGTTTGTGTAGTTTGGTTTGTTTTGTTAATTTAAAAAATGCACGCGTGCAAGACTTAAGTATTATTTGATTCATGTTACATACCGGATGTAACAGCCACCCCAGTGGCAAGCCCCTTTACCTTAACGCGCCTTGCCTAACCCTTAGGACTGGGGTTCGAATCCCCCTCGCCCCAGTCCTTTTATTTATTTTTCTGAATTTCGCTTGTCTTAAAATATATATTTGTGCTATCCTTCATATGTCAAGATGTGCGCGTTGGCCTGGTGGTAATGGTTTTAGGCTGTATGCGAAATGACCTGAGTTCAAGTCCTAGAAATTCCATTTCCTAATTTTTTTATCACTTGTTGGCTTTATCTTTTTTTTAAGATGCTTCAATTTTCAAAATGTCATAACTCACTTAATTTTCATCCTTTTTCTTCCCTTCCTTTTGTCATATTCTCCTTATTGAATCTATTTTTCAAATATAAAAAGAAATTAGTAAAAATATTAATTTTGAGGCCTTTATGCATGATTAGATCATAAATGTTTATTAGGATTTTTGTTGCACTTTCTTATTCATCATGTCATGTTATGTCTATCTATCATGTTTTATCATTGTCTAATATGTATGATTCTACTTTGTATAATTTCATAAACTTTATTTCATATCATTATCTTGTCCATGTTTTCTTGCATCATCATGCTTGATTTATTAACTTGTTATCTTTTAGGATCTTTATAACTGTTATCTTTCCCCTCATTCCAAAGGGAGACCTCCTTAAATTGACTCTTGAAGTCACTAAACAACAACCTTTACCTTATCCTTCTAGGATCACCCTTATTTCTTGGCCTCATGAGAGCCAATGAAATCATAACTTAGAAGTAGGTTGGAGTTCTTAAACTCCATGTTATTCTCATCATCATGAGAACTCACTTTCCCCTATAACGTAGACTTAGAGAGCTATCGTGAACTCTAAAATGAGCTCATACTCATTTCCCCTTGGAACTTTGGCCATAGTCAATGGTTCCTATCCTTCACCCTTAGATTGGTGAACTACGGATACTCTGATTCCACTCCCGTAAGGATACGTAGGCGCAAAGTGCGATGCTTTGTCGAGTATACTTAGATATAAACCCCTAGGGCTTTCAACCTTTAGCATAGCACCCTTAGCAAGCGAGTAAGATATAGCAAGTTAAAACAAGAGGTTCCCGTAGAGTACTACAGACGTTTAGGGTGCTAATACATTCCCTTAACCAACCCCCGAACCTTAGATCTCCCCTCTTTAGGTTTTCTCGATCTTGAACCTTTCCTTTGGATAAATCAAAGTCGGTTGTGAATTTAAATAAATGTGATGCAAGTTAATCAATAGCTTGTTATCCGATTCTCACCGCAACACACGGGAAGGAGATTGGTGTCGCTCCCAGGATTTTCATCCAGGTACAAACGCGAGAGTGGCGCGGAAAACCGAGTCGCCAGCTGTGTAAATTTATCCCAAGGGAGGGAAAGGGAACACCGCATAAACCTGAGGAAGAGGGAAAGGAATGGTCATCGCAACCATAGCCTGGGTTCGTGAGTCGGTTACGCGAGGGGAAGGTGCTAGCACCGCACGCGTCCATCGTACTCGATGGGATCCACGCTTGTTGTCTAATCTAAGGGTGAGTTATCCTATCATCTATGGTTGTACTAAGACGGGGGAGGGAAAAACTAAGATAGACTCGGTAGGACGTCGACGTCCTAGGCCTACGTACCCCCTTAGTGCAATGGGGAATTCAGAGTCAACGTAGTTCGACCAAGTTCTTTTTGTGTTTTTTATGAGCGACGTTAAGTTCGCGTCCGGCAGTTAGGGTCGATGCCTGTTTGCGTCTCAGACGGAAAATAATGTGCCCTTTTTGAAAATATCCTTTAGTTTGACAATCCCGAAGGACAAAAAGGTTTAAAGTTGGTTTGTGTTTTTTTAGGACAGAAGTGGCTTAAGTTAGTTCCTAAGTTGCGTTGCACCAAAGTCTAGGGCACGAGGGCGAATACTTAACGCATCGTCCCAAGACAGGACGCTCGCTAAGCACTCTAGAAAGATGAGAGGAAGCCCCTCATTTCTCATTCCCCTATACTTAAGGCTCATGCGCAATACACCTTATTCTTATTAAGTGTTTTAAAGAAATTTGAGATGAGAAGAGAGAAGACACAAGGGTAATTCTAAAGGGGGACTATGAGTCCTAAAGTTATCATGCATGAGTGACCTATGGTTAGTGAGGTTTGACGACAACCTAAATCCTAAAGGAAGAAGAGAGGAGAGAAAGAAAGGATAAGAGTGACCATGGATGCTTATCCATACCCTTAAAGAACTTACCTTAGTCCCTGCATAAAAGGTTAGTGAGAAACAGACATAAGTAAAAGAAGGCAAGTGAAAATCAAACAATGGCCAACAATAGTGACAATAATCCAAACATGAATTCAGAAATCAAAGGAACAACCCCAAAGCAAATGGCACAAGTGCCTTTTCAAACAGATAATCAGATGTGGTCAGAAATAGGCATACGAGCAGATCTCAAGTGACAACAAATCAAACAATTAGAGAAATAACTCCCAAAATTCCCAAATTAAATGTCAAGGTTCCTCAACCAGATACAAACAACACATCAAAAATTCCTGCAAAAATTCAAAGTGTTAGCCATTCAAACAATTAGGCAAAGTTCAGGTGAGAAATAGGGTTTAATGGGCAAAAAAGAGGATCAGAATGCAATATGAAATAATAACTAAAAATGATATAAAAATATTTTAATGCATTTTAGGATGTTATCTAATAGATGCAAAAAGAACGGATTAAAAATATTTTATGGTTGTAGAGAAATAAAATAAATAATTTTAAGTATGCATGATATGAGTAATGCAAAAAGAAATTAACTAAATAATTAGTTTAGGTGATAAAAATAAAATAAAATAAAAAATAAAATTTGTAAAAATTTTATAAAATGACAAATATGATGCATGAATTTTTTTAGTAATTTTTTAATGCAATTATGTATTTTTAAAGTTAAAGAATGAAAATGTTAAATAAAATAAAATAAAAGAGAAATAAAATGGGTTGGGGGTGCGTTAAGTAAAAAAAACATTGGAGATGAAATTGGGCTGAAGAGTGGGGGGTGTGAATAGCAGCCCAACCCATCAGCGAAAAAAAATAAAAAAAAGGAGACTACCATGTACGTGCCATGTGCCAGGCGCGTGTCATTTTAATGTGCTGGCAGCCTTGGAGCCACTTGATCCATCATACGGTACACAATTGGTCAACGAAAATAAAAGTAATTAAAATAAAACAATATAATTGGACGTGCATGGTAATTGCTGTGGGTGAATGTCCATCTGATCATTAGTTTAAATTCAGAAAAAAAATAAAATAAAAGACACACGGCCGCGTGAGGATCGTTGGATGGGAAGGATGAGTGGCTGGGATTTCGTCTTCTTCGTGAAGACCCTTGGCCGGCCGGAATTCCCCAGGTCGTCGGAGCCCTAGCTCCGGCCGCCCTAGTTTCACCTGCAAATCTTAAAAAGTGCCCAGAATTTTCATGGGGGTACACTATCCGACCCAGAATTTCGTCAGGAATCCAAATATGGCATCAAAAATCCCAAATTGTTAGTGTATAATAAAAAGCGAACGAAATATCATTAGGGCACAAAACTTTAAATCCACATTACAAGCAAACCACACGTCCAAAATTAAAAATAAATAGATCAGGATAATCACCAATCATCACACGTCAATATGCATATAAAAAAGGAGAGTTTTATAATGGTCAAAAAACCTACCAACCTGGGATGGTGCAACTCTACTCTTTGCTTTTGGCTGCGAATGGTGGTTGATTTCTAATCTGTGGATCACCAGGATTCTGTTGGTGAAAGAATTTCTTCAAAACTCTTTGTGAATTGAGAGATCCAATGATTTCAAGAATTAGGGTACAAGTTGTTGTTCTCCTCCAAATGCACGTGTAACTAACCCTAACCAGTGCATGGATGGGTTTAAATAGGCTAGGGTTTTCCTCTGATGATGAATTGGGCTTGGGTGATTTCTTGTTTAATGATTTTTTGAATAATTTTGAAAAATCACATTATGTTAAGTACACCTCCTCCATGCATGTATACTTATGAATTCCATGATGGATCACTTTCATTTGGATTGCTAGTTACACCTCAATGGAACTTGGGCCTTGAAAACAATTGATTCATGAGTTTTTAATAGTTTGGCAATTTTGAATAATGGAGAATAAGTGATAAATATGCCATGGAACCACTTGGTTAAAAAAAGCCAAAAATGCTTCTTAGGGATTGTTTTTGGATGTTGGAACATGTCTTGAAGCAATGGAATTAATCATAGGTCCATATGTCCCAAAACCTAAAAGTTGTGAAAATGAAACCCTAAAAATCACCTTGCCTTCTTTGGACCATAACTGGAGCTTCACAAATGATATGGAGACCCACTAATACTTGTTGTAAAGAGGAGAAAAATATCTTCAAATTTCATGTTGGAGAAAAATTCATTTGAAGCTTTCTTGATGATGAAAAGTCAAGTTGAATGAAGTGTAGATACTTGCCAAAAATGGAAACTTTTCATTATAGGTCATTTTCCAAATTTAGAAACTTTGCACCAACTCCTGATTCCTGACAAATATGTATGAAACTTGACCCTTGAAGACCATATGAGGATGTGAGACCTTGAAAACCTTGGAGAGAACCTCAAAGTTCCACAGTTGACTTCTCCTCTCACTGTTGACTTTTACCCCATTCACCTGATTCTCAATCTTCTGATCAATTTGAACTTCTCCTGAACCAAACTGATGGGCAACCTCCCATCCCTAGGTATTTAGGGACCCAAGGAGTACCATAGAATCAAGTCTTGCCTAAAAAATCAGAAATAAACTGACTTTATAGCAAACCCTAGTTTTGGTACCCTCAGTCTAGGAGGAAATATCACAGTCTCCAAATCCAAATTCCTCTGAATATGATGTGTATCCTCTCCAACAAGGATAAGATATGCCATTTGATGATGATAAAAACCCAAGGAGCTTGTTATTGGTGCAATAAACCCAAGAATCTCAAAACCCTAATCTATGCACTGGTTAGGAGAGGATGATCCACCTGAGCTCTCTTGCCACTTGTGAACTCTTGACGATGTGATAGACCAGATAGGACCTTCATGAACTGCCTCAAGCACCTTGACCCCATGCTAATGATATGCATACATGATAATGCAAAAAATGCAATGAAACATAAGCCAGTTAGTAATAAAGTAAGGAGGGCAAATTTTGGGGTGCAACAATTGGCTTTGTGGTCAACATACAAAAATGAAGGCATCAGCTTTATTTTCAAACTCAAAAACAAAATATTTTTGCAGTTGTCATCTCTAATCATCATTTCTTAAATAATCTTGTTCCGTACTTCCTCGAGTTTCTTCAGAATTTCTCTAGGGGTCCTGTCCAATTCATCGGTAATTTTTCGCTGCAAATCCATTGGTAATGTTGGGTATTGCTCACATAGGTCCCCATCAATAACATCCTACACATATACATTCATACCAATGGTTAAAATACACTAATTGAACAAAATTATACATTTGTACGTGTCAAGATTTTCGCCGTAAATCCTAGGCAAACCCAACCATGAAAATATGGATGACAAACAGTACATTGTAATAATAACAGAAAGAATCTACGACGTAATATAGATTAGGTATACCTTAACAGGAAAATAGGCAGATATATACGCCATGTGGTCTCTTCCACACAAAGGTGGGTTATCTTGCCTCATATGCATCTCCAAATGAGAAAAGAAATCAACATCATCTCGTGAAGTAAAAGCATGCAATGCCCCAATACTTCCCATAACAGTTTCGTATAAAATGCATTCTCCGCCACCTGGTATAAGAGAGGCCTTTTGCAGGTATGAGATCACATCGCCAACATGAAATTGAATAATTTCTTCCACCTTATTGGGAGCTCCGTTCAGCTTCCCCTGCTCCCACTTGATCCTCCCGCCAGTAGGATCTTCTTCTATCTCATCAGATATGTCATGCGGCAACCGCACGAAATAGATATTTCCAAACTTGTCTGCACCAGCCATGGTGTTAAAATCTATGTGGTCTGATGCCGTAAGCCATCTCGGAACACAATCATCAGCGAATATGTAAAGTTGGTTTTCATCCCGTCTATACTTGCAGTATTGAAAAGACTGGAGAGAATACACAAACCACAATTAGATGAATATCTTACAAGTGAAACAGAAATCAGAAAGCAGCAGTACATTGAGTCTGTGAATAAGCATGCTATCTAAAATTAAGAAAGTTTTATCTCTGTGATTTAATCAAGTTTTCAAATATAGAACAAACAATCCCTCCTGGAGCTCTAATATAAACCAGTTTAGTAGAACTCAAATATTAACACTACGGCCAAAGACAAGTTAACATTAGAAGCTAATGCAATGTTAGATTTTAACAAAAAATACCAGAAATCATAACGGAATGTTTTTTATTGTTAGAATGTCTAACTCAAACATCTAGATATTAACAAAATAGAGACAAAAATTGAATAGAAACATGCCTCTTGGATATCACCAACATAAATTCGATAACGGTAGGTTTGAATAAAGACAATTATGTTGGGAAATAGTTTATTCTCACACTTTCTTAATAATCTTCTTTTTCCCAAATCATACAATCTGAGAACAGGTCTTATTCCTGCAAGTAATCTTCCCTGAAACTGACTTAGAGCAAGAGGTATGCCTTCAACTTGAGTTTTGTGAAGTAGTTCAATAGACCTTCCATCCTCTAGAAACCTATATGTATGAATAAACCCAACAGCTAAAATTCTTTTGGGCGTAAACTGCAGTCCATTTGCTGTGCCAACAGCTAACAGGGTTCCATATTCTTTATCATGGAAATTTACTGTGCATACACTGAATGCAGCCTCATTATCCTGGAGTTCCAAAAGACAGGTTGTATTTCCTGTTGTCATACCCAAAATTTTGACCACTAATATTTCCCATCATTGTGAGAATCATCATCACAGTATGGAGGAACCATCATGCTTTATCAGTCTCCCCAAAGATGGATGAGCATCCACTACAATCAAAATTAGGGTTTCTAGCCCTCTCAGAGCCTTAGGCAAAGGATCAATTAAGGAATGACATGATCTTCAAATTGTATAACCTCTCAAACATTCACAAGGGATCAAGAGGACTCCCACTTCAAGGATTAAGCACAAGGTTGCTCCCTTCTAGGTGGATCAAGCTTCAAGATCGCCAGTGTCACCAAATTAGGGTTTTGGTCGACCAGGGCCTCCAGATGGAAATTTTCATCTGGGCATGAGCCAATGATCAAAAACATAACCTAATATACTCCATGGAACCTCATGGACCCAATCATCAAGTCAATCTTGCCTCAGGGGATGCATTCATCAAAAATCAGGAATTAGGGTTTCTTGACCTAATTCACCCCTAAGTTGACTTTTGGGACAAACCATGAGCCAAGACCTCAAGAGAGGGTTTGAGGGTCTCTAATGAACCATATTGATCCATTTGGAACAATGGATTAATCCAAGAAGCTTGAGCAACAAGTCTCAATTTCATCTGCACCACAATTAGGGTTTTAAGGGAAAAGTCAACTGTAACTTTGACTTTTGACCAGGACATGCTCCCAAGCCCTATGACATGCACCAATATACCCTATAACACCCATAGAATATGTCCATCAAGTTTGATTTAGGTCAAGGACATGATTTCATGAAGAATTGCACAGTTTGGAATTCATCTGATAAAAAGTCAACTGTGCACAAAAGTCAACTTTGACTTTTTGAGATTTTTCACCAAAATGGATTTTTAACCCTAAAATGATGTTAATGTATGATTTGAATCATCATTCATCAAGAAAAATCAAGAAAAGTTGGATAACTTGTAAAAGGGGTAACCATAAAAACTTAGAAAATTTTCTAAGTTAAAAATAAAGTGACAAGGGTACCAACTTTGGAGGATCATAACTCCTAAACCACAAGGCCATTTTTTCCCATCCAAAGATGGATTTGTATCCCTCATTACCCTCTACAAAAACTTCAACTAGACCTAAGTCCAATTCATTAAGGATTTTGAGTTATAGAGTGATCAAATGGCTGAAAAGTGAAAATGTCACTTTTTCCAACACTTAGTGAAATTTTCACTAAGTCCAAATCTGTCCTCACTTTTTGCCAAATGTAGGGGGATTTTTCACTTGGATTCAAAAAGGATCAAAACCAAACATGTTCAAATAGTTGTTGTATCATGTAAAGGTTTTCCAAAATGGCCAAGAACATTGCCAAATTCCAGTTAAGTCATGAGATATGATATTGGCAAGTTGCCTTGCTGAAATCTGTCAAAGGCAAGGCAGAATTTGCAATTTTGCTCGATTTGCAAAAATCAGCCAAATTCAAATGCTCCTATCCACTTGGACACATCTGAGGATTGAATCTAAAGGGGACAATCACTGAGCCAATCCTCCAAAGTCCATGGAACAAGAAATAGCATGTTGAACCTAGAATGGCCAAAATAGGGACAAGACTTCAAATTTGGATTGAAGCATTCAATGGAAGCATCAAGGTGGCATGGACTGAGCCATTCTCATCTGAAATCAGTCAAGACTTATCCAAGACCAAGGGGACCAAAGCTCTATGCCCTAACCTCTAGTCAATGGCTAGAGGAGACTTGGATTTTCATTTGCCAACATTGGCCAAACCTACTTAGCAGTTGCTATTCACTATTCCTTGCAAAACAAACTTGCTCTACTATAAATAGATCTCAATTGTGATTAGTTTGAGTACACCAAAGCCATCTAACAGATGCTTTCCTCAAAATCTCTTTCTCTTGGCAAAAATGCCTTTCTTAGCAATGTAGCTATCGGGTTTTGAGTTTGAGAGCTTTTCCAATCAAACCAATCACTCACACACCTCACATACATCATATAGAAGTGATCCAAACACTCACATAACATCTGGAACACAGATTTCACAAAATCACCAGCCAATTGCTCAAGTTCTTGACAGTTTTGCAGTTGAGGTGCCATCTTCAACTCTAAACCATTTCAATCCATTCCAAGCACTCAGACACATCACTTGGCACCTAGGGAAGCTATCCACATCATTGGAACCTAGCTGTAACACCTCCAACACAAATCACGATCACCAGCTGCAAGTGGTAAGCATGAGCTCTTCTAACTCCATGATCCATGCAATTTTTGCTGCACAATAATTTGGCCATATGTTCATAATCATGCATGGAATGTTTCCCCTCAATTAATTGCATTGTTTGAATCGTGTATCAAAAATCCTAGCCTTCATGCAGAAATTAGGGTTCTTGAGGATTTTTCATGATTTCTTGTTATATGTTTAATTTAAATGAAATTAATGGACATAGACATGATCGTGAGGTTGAGACGAGCATAATGATATGTGGATTGCATGTTATAATCAAGTATTCAGTGAGATTGGAGAGAAAATGCAAATGTGGCCAAGCCCAGAACACGCGCGTGTTCTTGGTGTGTTCTTGGCGCCATTTTTAGAAATTTGAATATTTGAATTTTGTGATTTTATTTAATTGATTCAAAAATTAATTTCTCTCTGAGTTTTAATGATTTTGAGTTGATTCTTTTTTTAATAATTCACAAAAATGTTAAAATATTTTATTTTATCAAAAAATCCCAAAAATATTATTTATTTCATATAATTGATATTTTTGCAAAGAATTAATGTTTTAATTATTTTTGACATTTTAAATATTTTTTCCACATTGATTTTGCAACTTTTAATGCTTTCTAATTATTTTGTAGGTCAATACTGAATTTTTGAAGCATTAATCCAAGATCACAATTTTTTTTTCATATGTTAAACAATTTTGATCATTTTAATTGAATTTTTTATTCAATTAAAACACATTTTGAAAACAAATTAGGGTTTTTGGATTAATTCAACCCTCATAAATCATTTTCAAAACACTTTGGGCCTCTAATAGAGTGTAAGACCCAATCCTTTTTTTGACCAAAAACATTTTGGGCCTTAGTGCATTGTATAAGTCCCGATACCGTCAAAAACAAACAGCGCGATCGTCGCCCTTTTTGAAAAATAACAATTGGGCCTCTCCTTAAGCTATAAGACCCATTCAAAACTTTTGGGCCTCTAATAGAGTGTAAGACCCAACCCCCTTTTAACCAAAATCATTTGGGCCTCACTTATTGTATAAGTCCCTTCGCGTTAAAAGAAAATCTCGGCGCGATCGCCATTTCAAACGGAAAAACAAACTGGGCCTACACCCTCGACTCTTATTCTTTTGGGCCTCTTGAGAGACTGTAAGACCCATCCCTTTGTACAAAAACCATTTTGGGCCACAGTCACTTGTATAAGTCCCTCTGTGCAAATTCAAACAGTGCGCTCACTGATAAAATCTTGGGCCTCTCCTTGAGCTGTAAGCCCCAAATATTTCTTTTTCAAAGCACTTTCTCCTTTGATTTTGAATATATTGTTGTTTTCAATTTTTCTTTGTTGAACAACTAACCAAACAGCATGGAAGCTCTATAACCGAGTAAGTGGTTATTGCTTTCATTTACCGCTTTCATATACATATAACTGTATTGTGGGGCTGTTTCACTGTAAGTCTTCTTTCATAAACTCATATCAACTGTGTAATAATAGTATAGATATTTAGAGTTTCCCTGGCAACTACGTCTAGAACTAGGTGACGCCGTTTCGTTTATTCGTAGAAATAGACACCTAGATCCCCAATAGGATCACCAGATACAGTCTTCTCTTCGGCTGTCCTCATTAGGAATTGTCAAGAAACTCTACTCCTCGAGATGAATGTATTCTCCGTGAATGGCATCTTTGAGTTTCTTCCAAATTCTCGAACTTTCCTGACTTTGATCTATTCTCGGTGAATAGCATTGCCTTGAAATTCTCGGGGTTGGGGACCCGTTGGCTTCTTAAAAGCATCGGCCTCCTCTTGGGCATCGTACAAGGACCCACGGGCTTCCTAAAAGCAACCCCGCCTCCTCTTGGGCTTAGTACAAGGACCCTACGGCTTCTTAGAAGTATTCACAACCTCCTCTTAGGCTTCGTATAATGATCTCTTCCTCTGGGAATGATAGCCTTCTCTTGGGCTTAGTACAAGGACCCGTCGGCTTCTTAAAAGTTTCCAGCCTCTTCTTGGACTTCGTACAAATTGTCCCGACGACCTCCTAGAGGTATAGGAACAGAACCTAGTCATCCTCATAGAACAGTTCTTTCCAAGAGTCTACTACTGTTTCTCAAAGCATAGTACAAAAGACGAAACTCTAGACTTGGACAGTCTAATCTCCTTGAGTCTCAAAAGGCATTATCAAGTAACCCCTTCGTTAAATAGGAAGGAAACCCGCAGACTCGGACAGTCTCAATACCCTTTGGATTTCCTGCTTCCTTAAAGAACAGGAATAACCCGGATCCTTGAATCAAATCCATGAGTACAATGTTACTCATATAAGAACTGATTTTCTCTTCAAAATCAGCATACTGGACCTGTCACTTAACTGAACAGTCACCATAACCTCCTCTTGGGCTTTGTACAAATGATTCTCCCCCAGTGGAGTCAAACAAAATTTAGCCTCTCTCTCGGGCTTTGTACGAGACACATAAGAGACTCCCTCGTTGAGTCAATTACCCTTTTCGCCTCCATCTCGGGCTTTATACAAGATACGAAAAGGTTCTTATTGAGCCAAACAAACAACAGCCTCCATCTCGGGCTTTGTACGAGATACAAAACTCTCTTGTTGAGTCAAATAGCCTCCATCTCGGGCTTTATACGAGACACCAAAAGATTCCCTCGTTGAGTTAAAGTCTTTTAGCCTCTCTCTCGAGCTTTGTACGAGACACATATTAGCCTTCTCTTAGGCTTTGTATAAGAAAACCACTGGTTGATCCAATCAACCTTTTAGCATCAAAGTTGTGCCTCGTTCACAGTACACAAACATCAATAACTCCTTCCCCTTCATCTAATCGCTGTAAGCGGCAAGCCTCTGGATCATCTACATCCATGCCACTGTCCCTCTTTTAGCATGAGAAATTCCTAAGGAGAGATAGCATTGCTCTACACTGAGTTAAAGTCTTCTCCTTCGGGTTAAAATCCCCTTTAAAGGAAATTATGGCATTGCTAGGATCCGTGTATCCCGGTTAAAGTAATTCTCCTTTATAAACAGTTGTAACATACAACCCCGTCTTTAGAGATTCTCTCTAAAGTCAACACCCTTCAGCTTCACATCTTGGGCTTTGAACAAGATACAAACACCTTTCGCTTCACGTCTTGGGCTTTGAACAAGACACCAAAAACAACCAATTTCCTCCCATAGAATAGGAGGAACTACGAACGCTCTGATTTCCCTGTTTCGGTAAACGGGAATACGTAGGCATAAGATTGAAAGAAAAATCTTAGCGAGCACACTAAACAAAAACCCAAAATCCCATACTCTCATGTATCTATCAAAAGCATCAGTCCTAACATCCTAATCCTTATTCCCCACCAGAAAGTCCTAGAAAGAGAGAAAACCGTATTGGCGAAAATACAAATAACCAGTACAAAGGCCCCCCCACATTGATAGCATTCGTAACCTAACAGACCGCTGTTTAAACCCAATATGCAAAGCAAGGTTAATTGGAGACATTTATTTCCCTTCCTTCATCAGCTTCAATAGGATAAAAAATGAATCGACCTGTAGTTAAAACTCAACCGCAGAGAGCGACCAACGCTTAAGAACTGCGTCCAAAATCGCTCACTACAGAAAAATGGCGCCCACCGTGGGGCCCTTCAAAGTTAGATCTAGGCACGGTCTTCCTTCTCTTCACTTGTGTGAAAACCACAGATTGGGGCTTCCGCCGGGGAACCCATTTTCTGTCAGGAACTTAGGATTCCTAGCTTTAAAGGTCTAGGATGTTTAGGACAAATATATATACTGCTTTTCCTAATTGCTATACGTGTTTATTTTTCTGCTAATGGGAATGCGTGTGATGCCGCATGTGGAAAGATTGAGTATACACTTAAGATAAGTGATGGCGACGAGGTCGACCATCAACCTCAGTGGAGGCTGACCAATGCAACCCATTCTCTCACCTAGACAATGGGCCGATTGTTAAGTCTGAGAAGCTGAGGAGCCAAACCCTTTCGTAGTGCGGAAACTATCGGGAATAGTTGTTACGCGATACTACCCTCATTTGAGGCTGGTGATCTATTCTCGGTGAATGGCACTTACTCTAAGATTGCTCTACAACTCGCTGGCGATCTGCTTGTTGTTTTACTTTCCTGGGAGGAGCTGATGATAATGAGTACAGGTACAAAAATCACCCTAGTATAAACCTTTGGGGATGGGTAGAGCCTTGACTTCATGACAACGACCCTTTGACCCCATGTTTTTTCTATGTTTTTGTGTGCTGCATTCATGCATTCATTAAAAAAAACATTAAAACATTCAAAAAAGAAAAATTTTCTCTTCTAGTCTCTCTGTTTTTCAAATTAAACTAAGACTGTGATTGCAAATATCAGAGAAAAGGATTGCACTAATGGATTTCGGTAGAAGGAGAACTCATAGTTACACCTTCAAGGTTCCAAAGCTAGAGGATTTGAGAAGGTTAGCGAGGATGATCACTAACCCTGAGGCTTTCAGAGCCAAGCACGGAGGTTTACTACCACTGTTAAGAATCCATGTGATTGAGGGAATCATGGATGCGCTCATTCAGTTTTATGATCCAGTTTATCACTATTTCACATTCCTGGATTACCAGTTAGCACCAACGCTGGAGGAGTATTCTCATCTAATCGATCTACATATCACAAATCGAGCTCCATTTTCTGGACTGGAAGAAATTCCAAAGAATCAGACCATTTCCAGAGCAACTCATTTGGACGAGTCTGAGGTCAGGACTCACCTAACTACTAAGGGTGGCATCCAAGGTTTGCCAACCCAGTTCTTGACAAAGAAGGCCATGTATTTTGCCAGTATAGGAAACGTGACTGCTTTTGAAAGCATCTTTTTCTTGCTCACCTACGGGTTATTTTTGTTTCCCAACATCAATAACTTCGTCGATATCAACGCCATTAGGGTTTTTCTCATTGGAAACCCTGTGCCGACTTTGCTCGCAGATGCGTATCATTCTGTACACTTGGGAAATTTGTACAGCGGAGGGGAGATCACATGCTGTGTACCTCTGCTTTACAAATGGTTTATCTCTCACTTACCCAAGTCTGCTGTTTTTTGGGATTGCAAGAGTGCCTTACGTTGGTCGCAGAAGATCATGTCTCTTACGAACTCTGATATAGATTGGTGTAATAGGATCTATGATGGAATCAGGATCATTGATCGTTGTGGAAACTTCCCCAACGTACCCCTCATAGGAACTAAAGGAGGAATCAACTATCATCCGATATTGGTTCGTCATCAATTTGGATACCCGATGAGACACATCCCACGGGGTGTTCATCTGGAAGGTCTTTTCTTCAAGGAAGGAGAAAATGACAGAGCACTAAAGACGGAAATAGTGCACGCTTGGAAACATGTTCATAATAAAGGACGGGAGTCTCTAGGAAAATCGGATTGTGTCTCGTTGGAGCCTTATCTCCATTGGGTACAAACTAGAGCTCTCAAGGTAAAGCTGCCTTATCCTCGTTACGAAATTCTTCCGCCGAGGGAATCTGTCATGTACTTCATGACGGAAACTGAAAAGCTTCAGGTTACTCTCAACAAAGTTCAAAGGGAGAGAAGGTCTTGGAAGAACAAGTACCGCACCCTCGACGTAGAGTGCATCAAAATACAGCAATTACTGAAAGAGAAAGATGCTCTGATTGAAATTTTGGAGCAACATGCTGTAGAGAATCAAGATGACCAAAGGAATTTGCTCGCTCCTTTCACCTGGCAAAGGAATGACAACCCGACAACGGCCCAAGAGCCCCGGTCAAAGAAAAGGAAGATACCAGAATCAGCACCCGATTTCTCTTCAGAGAGGACTCGGGACCCATTAGCTTAGGTTTCTGTTTCTGCACTTTGTAATCTACTGTATTTCCATTTCTGTAATCCTTTGAATTCAATAAAAAGGGGTTTCCCCACTGTTTGACATTTGCAATCTAATTGTCGAAGTTTATTTTGATTAAACCTTAAACAATTAATATAATCATTGCATTCATCATTCTCACATCGTGTATTCTTCTTACCTACGAATCTCACGTTTGTGTCTCGGTTCTAGAGTCAAACTGTCTCATTCGTATAATACTCTGGCCAATCGTCAGAAAAAGATGGATGATCTTGAGGAAGAAAACAGAGAGTTGAAGGAAGAGATCGACGCTCTGAGAGAGGATATGAGAAAGCTTCGTAATGACATGCAAGCCATGGCAGAAGCTCAGCTACAACGAACTATGATCTCAGAGATCACCTCAACGCCTATAGTGGAGAGGTATGATCCTAGGTATCAGATACCGAAAGATCGTCCTTGGGGTATGCCTATTAACTATATCCCGGAAGGATATGTTCCGCCGATCACTGAAGTTCAGGGAATCACAACAGAAGCCGTTGGGCCTGAAGGTTACAAACTTCGGGAAAGCGAAGATGCCAGGGGCATACTGAAGACTCCTGAAGGTTACAAACTTCGGGAAACGCCAAGACTCACTGTCGTAGTCACGGTACCACCCCCTGTGGTGCACACTGTCCCGGAAGGACAGATTCCACAGACACCTTCTGGTAAGAAGGAAACTATGTTTGACAGAATGGAGGAATTCCAGGAGCAGTTCTTGGAAATGCAGAAGGAACTGCAAGCCATTCGCGGTCAGGATCTATTTGGAAAGGACGCCGCAGATTTCTTCTTGGTCCCAAATGTGAAAGTCCTGCACAAATTTCAAGTGCCCGACTTTGAAAAGTACAAGGGTAACTCTTGCCCTCAGAGCCATCTGGTGATGTACGCTCGGCAAATGTCAGCTCAGACGGAGAATCAGGACCTACTGATTCACTACTTTCAGGATAGTTTAACTGGTGCCGCACTCAAATGGTACATGGGTTTAAACCGTGCCACGATCAACACATTCAGAGATCTTGGCACCGCCTTCGTCCAACAATACAAATACAATTTGGACATGGCACCCGACAGAGATCAATTCAGATCGATGTCGCAAAAGGACAAGGAAACCTTTAAGGAGTATGCTCAAAGGTGGCGTGAAATTTCCGCTCAAATTTGTCCACCTCTTGAGGAAAAAGAGATGACAAAGATCTTCTTAAAGAGCTTAAGCTCATTTTACTATGACCGAATGGTTGCTAGTGCGCCCAGTGATTTCACCGAAATGGTTGGCATGGGCGTACATCTTGAGGAAGCCGTCCGAGAAGGACGTTTGGTAAAAGACACTGGATCGACGAGCGGTACTAAAAAATACGGTAGTGCTCTCCCTAAGAAAAAAGAGCAAGATATTGGGAATATCTCTCTCGGAAAGCAAAGGCGACGATATCAGCCGGTAGCAGCTGTGACTCCTGCTATCAACACTGCGCCTATGCCTACGTATCAACCTCGGGTTGCGCAGAGCCAACCTGATCAGCAAAGGACACAACAGCCTCTTCAGCAGGCTCGTCCTCCATACAACAACAACCGTACAACACGGCCACCAGGATTTGATCCTATACCCGTGTCGTACGCAGAGCTGTTTCCATTACTACTGGCTAAGGGGCACATTCAGACTAAATCTCCTCTTACAGTACCGGAAAATCCGCCTTTTTGGTTTAAGGTAGATCAAACATGCCCTTATCATCAAGGAGGATCAGGGCATAACATAGAGACTTGCCTCAATTTCAAGTCCGACGTGCAAAATCTTGTTAGGAGCGGGCTCTTATCTTTCAAGGATACGAATCCCAATGTTCTTACGAACTCGCTGCCTCAACATAAGAAGGCTGCAGTCAATTTGATAGAAGGAGAGACTAACGATGTCTATCAAATTCACGATGTACTCTTGTTGAAAGCCAATCTGGTCAAGATGCATTGTAGACAGAGTGGATATGGCCATGTGCCACCTCATAATTATCACTAGTGTGATGTCTGCTCTAAAAACAATCAAGGATGTTCTGTAGTGCAAGCAGCTCTACAGGAACAGATGGATCTCAGATGGATCCAAGAGCACCGAGTTCGTGGAGTTAACATGGTCTATACGAATTCTAACGTCATTCAAAACCACGACATCCGTGCGATGAATGCCAACTTGGTGGCGATGCACTCAAGGCAAAGCCAGTATCATAATCTGTCGCGACACGATTACAGTTCTTGTCTGACTTGCTCGGTAAACAAACAGGGATGCTCTTTCATACAAGAGGCCCTCCAGCGTCAGATGGATCTTGGATGGATCCAAGACTACCATGATAGGAATTCCTATCAGATCAACATGGTTCAGATCTTCGATATTCGCTTGATGAATACCAACCTGGTAGAGTTACATGCTGAGCAGGTCCGACTCGGATTCTTAATATCACATGACTATCAAAGCTGTAAAGCGGGTTGCGAAAATGATCAGGGTTATACCCTTGTCCAGGAGGCACTTCAGCACTTGTTAAATCATTGGTGGATGCCAATCTACATGGACGAAGATACTCAGCAAATTAGTATCAGTAACAGGAATCCTACTCGTCGTCAAAGTCAGGATGTCCGATCTGTGGAAGCTAACCTAGTGAGGTTACATTCTATTCAAAGTAGGCGTGGCCAGGTGCCACCACACAATTACGATCGTTGTAGTGTCTGTTCGGAAAATAACCAAGGGTGTTACTTTGTGAGAGCAGCTCTTCAGGGTCAGGTGGACCGGGGAGAGATTCGTCCATATCTGGGTTCTGGACCCATCAACTGGACGCCGAACTACCTTGCCGAGCAAGTTGAGGATGTTGTCACGATCTCTGGTCATCACAGGACCAGGGATGTTTTTGCCATCATCCCTCTACTTGACGAATCTAAAGTTCCCAACCGGGAACAGATCGAGATTACTTATGGTGGTCAGAAAAATCAGAAGGCTCCTGTAGTTATCTATCTACCGGGACCAACACCGTATGAATCAACTAAGGTTATCCCTTACAAATACAGTGCAACGACAGTTGAAAATGGAAAGGAAATTCCATTACCTTTCGTCGTGAATATTGCAGACATCAGTCGTGTAACACGGAGTGGTCGGATCTTCAACCGAGGAGTTGGAGAGTCTAACAAGGAAAAGGAACTTCAGACGGAAGCTCCTGATCTATCAGTCGGTCAATCCAGTAATCCCGACCTTTCAAAAAACAACGATGAGATGATGAAGCTCATCCAAAGGAGTGAATACAACATTGTCGATCAACTGTTATAAACTCCTTCAAAGATCTCGGTATTATCGTTGTTACTCAGTTCAGAAGCGCATAGGGAGGCTCTACAGAAAGTCTTGGAGCAAGCCTTTGTGGAACAGGATGTAACAATCAGACAGTTCGATAGTATTGTCTCTAACATCACTTCCTGCAATAATTTGGGATTTAGTGATGAGGAATTACCCAAAGAGGGTCGCCGTCATAACATGGCGCTCAATATCACAGTTAACTGCCAGGACGATGCTTTAGCCAGCGTACTGGTAGACACAGGGTCAGCCCTGAATGTTATGCCGAAGTCCACTTTGACGCAATTATCATTCAAAGGCCCTCCGATGAGAATCAGCGAGGTCGTCGTCAAAGCGTTCGACGGATCCAGAAAAATAGTTATCGGCGAAGTTGATCTTCCCATAACTATTGGTCCTCACACTTTCCAAGTCACTTTCCAGGTCATGGACATCCGGGCAACGTACAGTTGTTTATTAGGAAGACCTTGGATACATCAGGCTGGAGCGGTTACGTCAACCCTCCACCAAAAGCTAAAGTTTGTTCAGAACGATCAACTTGTTACGGTTTGTGGGGAACAAGCCTTGCTTGTAAGCAACTTGTCATCATCTACTTGTGTAGAACCCGAGGAGGTTATTGGAATGCAGTTCCAAGCACTGACAGTGAGCAAGGACAATCAATCCCAAGGAGGAACCTCGATTTCCTCATACAAAGATGCTATCAAAGCGGACGAGAGTACCGATACAACAGGATGGGGACAACTTGTCATTCCCACTGACAATAAAACAAAGAAGGGTCTTGGTTTTTCTGCAACCTGTACCCAGACAGCTGCCAACGACGAAAGTCTTCATCCCCTTCAAAACTTCTTCCACAGTGGAGGTTTCCTCCACCCAGTGTCTCAGACAGTTCATGCTATCAATGAGGAAGATCCCTCTGACACGGATGAAGAATGGAAGTCCTACCTTAATGAGGACGGTTATATGTCTCAGGAAGAAGTACCTATACCATTTTGCTATCCCGCACAGAGTCCGAGATTTATACCACGGTCAGATGACGAAATGATATATGGAGATTGTGATCCGGAAGGATGTCGTGCTCCGCCAAATTCATTAGAGGAAGACACTCTGATGAAAGACAACTTTGACTACAACTACTATGGCCCAATGGATGGTCTGCCAATGTGGCAACCTTACCCAGGAAACTTGGGGCAAGAGAGTCAGTCGAACAATGAAAATCAGCTGACCGTCATTGAACAGAATACCTGTGTCCCCACCATGTCATGGGATCAACACTTGGGTCATTCGGAAACTACTCAACACGAAGATGAATTCGCAACATTTGCAGGACTTGAGTTCATCAACTTTGCTTTTCCCGAGGTCAACGTCATCGAGAGAGATGACTCCTCTAGTTCCGAAGAAGTTTGGGATACCTTGGGACAACCGAGTGGGAAATGCGACTTCATGGTCAAGTACACCGCTCCCGAAAGCTCTCTTATCAGGCTCGAAGATATCCAGCCAACTGGATGGGGAAATACAGTTGAGAGCACAAATGTAATAGAGGAATTCTCCTACGACAATTCTGCCTGGGAGACAGATTCTAATGATCCTGCTCCACCAGAAATCAGCGTTATTTCTGAAGACAAATCAAGGAAGGTGCCAGACTTTGTGATTCACCGAGGAGTTCACTGCCAATGGGTTGCCGTCGAGGTTCCGAAGATCGTTCATCAGTCAAAGTAATTGTCGTCTTTTAACCTTTCACCTTGCCCAGGTGAAACGGATGTTTTGATAGGGCTCGCTTTCTGTAAATATCCCTCTTCGCTTCACCCAAAGCGACAGAGTTTTGTTTTATAGGGCTGTAGTTTCAAGATTCGACTTGTTCATTAATAAAATAACGTCGTTCTGTAATTTCTGCATTAATTGCTGTTTTCTCTTTTTGCTTTTTCAGAAAATGGTAATCCTAAAAAACAATTCAATAATAAAAACAAGCAGTAAAAAAATACACTGCACACACTTGCATTTTCCTCTATCTCTTCTAAACACGAATCATCACGTCATGCAGATTGCTTGTTTTAAACCCAGTTGAAACATACGATCCGATGCCTTCTCCCAACTTTGAGTTCCCAGTATTCGAGGCTGAAGAAGAAAATGACAACGAAATTCCAGAAGAGATCTCCCGACTACTCAGACAAGAGGAAAGGTCCATTGAACCTCAAAAAGAACCGTTGGAAACGGTAAACTTGGGTTCAGAGCAAGAGAGAAAAGAAGTCAGGATTGGGGAACTGCTCAGTCCAACTGTCAGAGAGGGTTTGATAAAGCTTCTCAAAGAATTTCTCGATGTATTCGCTTGGTCCTATCAGGATATGCCAGGGTTGGATACCAGCATCGTGGAACATCACTTACCGTTGAGATCAGAATGTCCGCCAGTAAAGCAAAGGTTGAGACGCACTCACCCGGACATGGCCATCAAAATCAAGGAGGAGGTACAGAAACAGATTGACGCGGGTTTCCTCGCTACATCTGAATATCCTCAATGGTTAGCCAACATCGTACCCGTTCCCATAAAGGACGGAAAGGTCAGAATGTGTGTTGATTACAGAGATCTGAACAGGGCAAGTCCAAAGAACGACTTTCCTTTACCACACATTGATATGCTGGTAGACAGCACAACAAAGTTCAAAATTGTCTCCTTCATGGATGGATTCTCGGACTATAACCAGATCAAAATGGCACCGAAAGACATGGAGAAAACTTCATTCATTACCCCATGGGGTACCTTTTGTTACAAGGTGATGCCGTTCGGCTTGAAGAACGTCGGGGCAACCTATCAAAGGGCCATGACTACTCTGTTTCATGACATGATACATAAGGAAATTGAGGTATATGTCGATGATATGATTGCAAAATCAAAAACAGAGAGTGAGCACGTTGAACATCTGTCAAAATTGTTCGAACGTTTAAGAAAATTCAAGCTCCGCTTGAATCCCAACAAGTGCACCTTCGTGTCCGTTCAGGGAAACTACTAGGGTTCATCGTCAGCCAGAAAGGAATTGAGGTTGATCCTGACAAGGTCAAGGCCATTCAAGAAATGCCTTCTCCGAAAACTGAAAAATAAGTCAGAGGATTCCTGGGACGTTTGAACTACATCTCCAGATTCATATTCCTTATGACCGCGACATGTGCGTCGATTTTCAAGTTACTCAAAAAGAACCAGGATTGCGTTTGGTCAGAAGACTGCCAAACCGCCTTCGACAGTATCAAGGAATATCTGTTGAATCCTCCGATTCTATCACCTCCAGTGGAAGGGAGACCACTGATCATTTACCTCACGGTTCTAGAGGACTCAATGGGATGTGTACTTGGCCAACAAGATGAAACCAAAAGGAAAGAGTCTGCCATTTACTATTTGAGCAAGAAATTCACCGACTGCGAAACTCGGTACACGATGCTTGAGAAAACTTGTTGTGTTTTGGCTTGGGCAGCCAAACGTCTTCGCCAATAGATGATTCGTCACACTACTTGGTTAATCTCCGAAATGGATCCAATCAAGTATGTTTTCGAAAAGCCTGCTCTCACGGGAAGAATTGCCCGTTGGCAGATGCTGTTATCAGAATATGACATAGAGTACCACGCTCAGAAAGCCGTTAAGGGGAGTATTTTAGCCGATCATTTGGCTCATCAACCGATTGACAATCAGGAATCAATCGGGTTTGACTTCCCAGACGAAGATGTCATGTATCTAAAAATGAAATATTGTGATGAACCGCTACCCAGTGAAGGGCCAGAACCAGGTTCCCAATGGGGACTAATCTTTGACGGAGCAGTTAATCATTATGGGAACGGAATTGGGGCAATCATTGTTACCCCTCAGGGTACCCATATTCCTTTCACTGCCAGACTTACGTTCAAATGTACGAACAACGAGGCCGAATACGAAGCTTGTATTATGGGTCTCGAAGAAGCAATTGATTTAAGAATCAAAAACTTGGACGTATACGGCGACTCAGCCCTGGTTATCAATCAGATAAAAGGAGATTAGAACACATACCAATCAGGATTGATTCCTTACAAAGACTACGCAAGAAGGTTGCTACCTTTCTTCAATAGAGTCAAGTTTCATCACATCCCTCGTGATGAGAATCATATGGCTGATGCATTAGCCACTCTCTCTTCCATGATTAGTGTAGGTCAATGGAATGACCTACCTAAGATCGACATAATGCGCCTTGAACGGCCCGCTTACATCTTCACGATTGAAGCAGTCATAGACGACAAACCTTGGTATCACGATATCAAATGCTTCCTTCAGAAACAAGAGTACCCACCTGGGGCACTCCAAAAAGACAGAAAAACCCTCAGAAGATTGGCTAGAAACTTCTTCCTGAGCGGTGACACTCTCAATAAGAGAAATTTTGACATGGTCTTGCTCCGATGCGTAGACAGACCAGAAGCAGACATGCTTATGAAAGAAATTCATGAAGCATCCTTTGGCACTCATGCCAACGGACATACAATGGCGAGAAAAATTTTAAGAGCAGGGTACTATTGGTTGACAATGGAATCCGACTGCTACAAGTACATGAGGAGGTGTCACAAGTGTCAGATATACTCCGACAAAATTCATGTACCGCCATCACATCTCAAAGTTCTTTCTTCCCCGTGGCCATTTTCCATATGGGGAATCGACATGATTGGTATGATTGAGCCCAAGGCTTCAAACGGACATCGGTTCATCCTAGTAGCCATTGATTACTTCACCAAGTGGGTCGAAGCAGCGTCATTCGCCAATGTAACCCGACAAGTGGTAGTCCGATTTATCAAAAACAATATCATCTGCCGTTATGGTGTCCCGAGCGAGATCATTACAGATAATGGATCTAACTTGAACAATAAGATGATGAAAGAGTTGTGCACTGAGTTCAAGATCGAACACCATAACTCCTCTCCCTACTGACCCAAGATGAACGGAGCGGTAGAAGCGACTAACAAGAACATCAAGAAGATCGTTCAAAAGATGGTTGTAACCTACAAAGATTGGCACGAGATGCTACCCTTTGTTCTTCACGGTTATCGCACATCTGTACGCACTTCAACAGGGGCCACCCCTTTCTCTCTAGTATATGGCATGGAGGCAGTACTCCCCATAGAAGTAGAGATCCCGTCAATCCAAGTATTGATGGAAGCTAAGCTCACCGAAGCTGAATGGTGTCAAAGTCGACACGATGAATTGAATCTGATCGAGGAGAAGCGAATCACGACACTATGCCACAGTCAGTTGTATCAGCAAAGAATGAAGAGGGCGTTCGACAAAAAGGTCTGACCTTGCATCTTCAGAAAAGGGGACCTCGTGCTCAAGAAGATACAATTATTTCTCACTGATTCTCGGGGCAAGTGGACTCCGAATTATGATGGCCCCTATGTGGTCACGAAAGCTTTCTCAGGCGGCGCCTTGAGACTTGCAGCCATGGACGGAGAGGAATTTTCCTACCCCACGAATGTTGATGTAGTCAAGAAATACTTCGCCTAAAAAAACGTCTCGGTGGATTGAAAACCCGAAAGGGCGGTCCAAGCAAAAGTTAGAGACAAAATAAAAAAAAATCATCCCGATGGATTGGAAACATCATAGTACAATCCAGGCAAAAATTAGGGATAATGGAAAGTAACTATGTTCAACAGAGGCTAGTCCCTCAGCAGCAGCAGCAGTTACACCATCCATCGGAGGAAAACTCCAGTCAAGGTCATCTTCGACAGAAGCTCAGGATGCCCCGAATTCAAAGTTGGTAGAAGGATAGTGGTCGTTATGTTTCAACGTAGCCCTTTTCCCTGTAAATTACCATTTTCAAACTTTGTAAATACTCAATGGAATCACGCTTTTGGCTGATCTCCATCTTATCAATAAAATTTAAGCCTTTGTGCTTTTGTTTGTAATTCTTATTTGTTTTAGCTTTA
Organism: Lathyrus tuberosus; assembly: GCA_022829125.1. Taxonomy (NCBI): domain Eukaryota; kingdom Viridiplantae; phylum Streptophyta; class Magnoliopsida; order Fabales; family Fabaceae; genus Lathyrus; species Lathyrus tuberosus. The sequence goes on along the minus strand of JALAZF010000261.1, from coordinate 3,444,370 downwards.
CAGAACGACGTTGTTAACATGATTAACGATTCTTGAAATAAAACAAAAATGAATTTACTTGTTAAATCTTTTTCTGCTTTTAAAATAAAGTCGGCAATTTCTTTTGACGGTTGAACATCAAAAGAGCATCAATCGCTTCTCCAGAAGTAATCGAACTTCAAAGTGCAGAATCAAAGTACTCATTCTAACCCAGTACGCCTGAATGAAGGGATCAATTGTGTCAGAGACCTTGTTTCGTCTGACACGCTTCGGCCGAGTTCTCATCTCCTAAGCCCGACCAACATAGTTCCCCGCGAGGACTAATTCTCCTAAGCAAGGTAGAATTTCTACTTTTGGACCAACGGTACTTCTTCGCCCCGCGACAACCGAGTATCCAGTTATGTTCATCCATTAATTTGTATGTCGCGTCAGTTTTGTCAGCATAAACATACACACATCAGGCATTATTTGATTTGTATTCACATTTCATATTGCATCACTATCACTCTAGTCGGTCTTGTCCCCTAGTGATAAAAGTTCTCTCAATCGAGTTGTCAGTTCTTGCCTCATCAGGAAATGTTGCGCCTGAACAATATCTCTCTTCCAGTTTAGTTCTGGATCAGAATTGGCCCTCGACCACTTTGATAACTTGAACCTCTGAAAAGCCAGAGAAGCTTTCTACAGATGTCACTCTTCGCCATCGAGGATGATATCCTTGCTTTCTCGGATTAAAGAAAAATCCCCAGAGAAAGCCTCCTAAGCAGAGATTTGGCAGTACAGCTGCCTTTCTCCGAAAGACCGCTGATGAAAAGGTCATCGGCACCTCAAAATTGGAGCCTATCATATGGCATTTCTCCGGGAAGATCCCGAGAAAAGTATGATGTAAGACCCCATGCAGAAGCATTCTCTCAAGAGACTCATTTTCCCCAGGTATAATCGACAAATGGCGTCTCCCAAAATAGAGAAGTTTGTGTACCTATACAACTCAGACGACTGGGTTCCCCAGCAAGTCTGACATCGAAACTTTTTCCACTCAAGTGGCATCTCCCTAGGAAAATTTGGCGAGAAGTTTGAGGAAAACCGCTACAAATAGCGTCCCTTGTCAATAAAGTTTATTGACAAAAGAAACTTAGACCAGTTCCTTGGTAGGAAACCAGGATCGAGGGGAAGTTTATTTCAGAAACTTAGACCAGTTCCTTGGTAGGAAACCAGGATTGAGGGGAAGTTTATTTCAGAAACTTAGACCAGCTCCTTGGTAGGAAACCAGGATCGAGGGGAAGTTTATTTCAGAAACTTAGACCAGTTCCTTGGTAGGAAACCAGGATCGAGGGGAAGTTTAAATCAGAAACTTTGACCAGTTCCTTGGTTGAAGACCAGGATCGAAGGGAAGTTTACCTTTTCTAAGCATCATTGCTTAGAAAAAGAAGATGAATGCACAAGCTGCCATTCATAGCCATCAAAATTTCGGGTATTCCGATATTTAATCCTCTTGCACCCCGAATGCCCGAATACCTTCGTCATTCACACCTTCGGGTCCAAGAAGATTAAATAGGGGCATCTGTCATACCCCAAATTTTGACCACTAAGATTTCCCATCATTGTGATAATCATCATCACAGTATGGAGGAACCATCATGCTTCATCAGTCTCCCCAAAGATGGATGAGCATCCACTACAATCAAAATTAGGGTTTCTAGCCCTCTCAGAGCCTTAGGCAAAGGATCAATCAAGGAATGACATGATATTCAACTTGTCTAACCTCTCAAACATTCATAAGGGATCAAGAGGACTCCCACTTCAAGGATTAAGCACAACGTTGCTCCCTTCTAGGTGGATCAAGCTTCAAGATCGCCAGTGTCACCAAATTAGGGTTTTGGTCGACCAGGGCCTCCAGATGGAAATTTTCATCTGGACATGAGCCAATGATCCAAAACATAACCTAATATACTCCATGGAACCTCATGGACCAAATCATCAAGTCAATCTTGCCTCAGGGGATGCATTCATCAAAAATCAGGAATTAGGGTTTCTTGACCTAATTCACCCCTAAGTTGACTTTTAGGGCAAATCAAGAGCCAAGACCTCAAGAGAGGGTTTGAGGGTCTCTAATATACCATATTTATCCATTTGGGACAATGGATTAATCCAAGAAGTTTGAGCAACAAGTCTCAATTTCATCTGCACCACAATTAGGGTTTTAAGGAAAAAGTCAACTGTAACTTTGACTTTTGACCAGGACATGCTCCCAAGCCCAATGACATGCACCAATATACCCTATAACACCCATGGAATATGTCCATCAAGTTTGATTTAGGTCAAGGACATGATTTCATGAAGAATTGCACAGTTTGGAATTCATCTGATAAAAAGTCAACTGTGCACAAAAGTCAACTTTGACTTTTTGAGATTTTTCACCAAAATGGATTTTTAACCCTAAAATGATGTTAATGTATGATTTGAATCATCATTCATCAAGAAAAATCAAGAAAAGTTGGATAACTTGTAAAAGGGGTAACCATAAAAACTTAGAAAATTTTCTAAGTTAAAAATAAAGTGACAAGGGTACCAACTTTGGAGGATCATAACTCCTAAACCACAAGGCTATTTTTTCCCATCCAAAGATGGATTTGTATCCCTCATTACCCTCTACAAAAACTTCAACTAGACCTAAGTCCAATTCATTAAGGATTTTGAGTTATAGAGTGATCAAAATGGCTGAAAAGTGAAAATGTCACTTTTTCCAACACTTAGTGAAATTTTCACTAAGTCCAAATCTGTCCTCACTTTTTGCCAAATGTAGGGGGATTTTTCACTTGGATTCAAAAAGGATCAAAACCAAACATGTTCAAACAATTGTTGTATCATGTAAGGGCTTTCCAAAATGGCCGAGAACATTGCCAAATTCCATTTAAGTCATGAGATATGACATTGGCAAGTTGCCTTGCTGAAATCTGTCAAAGGCAAGGCAGAATTTGCAATTTTGCTCGATTTGCCAAAATCAGCCAAATTCAAATGCTCCTATCCACTTGGACACATCTGAGGATTGAATCTAAAGGGGACAATCACTGAGCCGAGCCTCCAAAGTCCATGGAACAAGAAATAGCATGTTGAACCTAGAATGGCCAAAATAGGGACAAAACTTCAAATTTGGATTGAAGCATTCAATGGAAGCATCAAGGTGGCATGGACTGAGCCATTCTCATCTGAAATCAGTCAAGACTTATCCAAGACCAAGGGGACCAAAGCTCTGTGCCCTAACCTCTAGTCAATGGCTAGAGGAGACTTGGATTTTCATTTGCCAACATTGGCCAAACCTACTTAGCAGTTGCTATTCACTATTCCTTGCAAAACAAACTTGCTCTACTATAAATAGATCTCAATTGTGATTAGTTTGAGTACACCAAAGCCATCTAACAGATGCTTTCCTCAAAATCTCTTTCTCTTGGCAAAAATGCTTTTCTTAGCAATGTAGCTATCGGGTTTTGAGTTTGAGAGCTTTTCCAATCAAACCAATCACTCACACACCTCACATACATCATATAGAAGTGATCCAAACACTCACATAACATCTGGAACACAGATTTCACAAAATCACCAGCCAATTGCTCAAGTTCTTGACAGTTTTGCAGTTGAGGTGCCATCTTCAACTCCAAACCATTTCAATCCATTCCAAGCACTCAGACACATCACTTGGCACCTAGGGAAGCTATCCACATCATTGGAACCTAGCTGTAACACCTCCAACACAAATCACGATCACCAGCTGCAAGTGGTAAGCATGAGCTCTTCTAACTCCATGATCCATGCAATTTTTGCTGCACAATAATTTGGCCATATGTTCATAATCATGCATGGAATGTTTCCCCTCAATTAATTGCATTGTTTGAATCGTGTATCAAAAATCCTAGCCTTCATGCAGAAATTAGGGTTCTTGAGGATTTTTCATGATTTCTTGTTATATGTTTAATTTAAATGAAATTAATGGACATAGACATGATCGTGAGGTTGAGACGAGCATAATGATATGTGGATTGCATGTTATAATCAAGTATTCAGTGAGATTGGAGAGAAAATGCAAATGTGGCCAAGCCCAGAACACGCGCGTGTTCTTGGTGTGTTCTTGGCGCCATTTTTAGAAATTTGAATATTTGAATTTTGTGATTTTATTTAATTGATTCAAAAATTAATTTCTCTCTGAGTTTTAATGATTTTGAGTTGATTCTTTTTTTAATAATTCACAAAAATGTTAAAATATTTTATTTTATCAAAAAATCCCAAAAATATTATTTATTTCATATAATTGATATTTTTGCAAAGAATTAATGTTTTAATTGTTTTTGACATTTTAAATATTTTTTTCACATTGATTTTGCAACTTTTAATGCTTTCTAATTATTTTGTAGGTCAATACTGAATTTTTGAAGCATTAATCCAAGATCACAACTTGTGTTTCATATGTTAAACAATTTTGATCATTTTAATTGAATTTTTTATTCAATTAAAACACATTTTGAAAACAAATTAGGGTTTTTGGATTAATTCAACCCTCATAAATCATTTTCAAAACACTTTGGGCCTCTAATAGAGTGTAAGACCCAATCCTTTTTTTGACCAAAAACATTTTGGGCCTCAGTGCATTCTATAAGTCCCGATACCGTGAAAAACAAATGGCGTGATCGTCGCCCTTTTTGAAAAATAACAATCGGGCCTCTCCTTGAGCTATAAGACCCATTCAAAACTTTTGGGCCTCTAATAGAGTGTAAGACCCAACCCCCTTTTAACCAAAATCATTTGGGCTTCACTTATTGTATAAGTCTCTTCGCGTTAAAAGAAAACCTCGGCGTGATCGCCATTTCAAACGGAAAAACAAACTGGGCCTACACCCTCGTGTTATAAGCCCCACTCTTTTTCTTTTGGGCCTCTTGAGAGAGTGTAAGTCCCATCCCTTTGTACAGAAACCATTTTGGGCCACAGTCACTTGTATAAGTCCCTCTGTACAAATTCAAACAGTGCGCTCACTGATAAAATCCTGGGCCTCTCCTTGAGCTGTAAGCCCCAAATCTTTCTTTTTCAAAGCACTTTCACCTTTGATTTTGAATATATTGTTGTTTTCAATTTTTCTTTGTTGAACAACTAACCAAACAGCATGGAAGCTCTACAACCGAGTAAGTGGTTATTGCTTTCATTTACCGCCTTCATATACATATAACTGTATTGTGGGGCTGTTTCACAGTAAGTCTTCTTTCATAAACTCATATCAATTGTGTAATAATAGTATAGATATTTAGAGTTTCCCCTGCAACTACGTCTAGAACTAGGTGACGCCGTTTCGTTTATTCGTAGAAATAGACACCTAGATCCCCAATAGGATCACCAGATACAGTCTTCTCTTAGGCTGTCCTCATTAGAAATTGTCAAGAAACTCTACTCCCCGAGATGAATGTATTCTCCGTGAATGGCATCTTTGAGTTTCTTCCAAATTCTCAAACTTTCCTGACTTTGATCTATTCTCAGTGAATAGCATTGCCTTGAAATTCTCGGGGTTTGGGGACCCGTCGGCTTCTTAAAAGCATCGGTCTCCTCTTGGGCATCGTACAAGGACCCACGGGCTTCCTAAAAGCAACCCCGTCTCCTCTTGGGCTTAGTACAAGGACCCTACGGCTTCTTAGAAGTATTCACAGCCTCCTCTTAGGCTTCGTATAATGATCTCTTCCTCCGGGAATGATAGCCTTCTCTTGGGCTTAGTACAAGGACCCGTCGGCTTCTTAAAAGTTTCCAGCCTCTTCTTGGACTTCGTACAAATTGTCCCGACGACCTCCTAGAGGTATAGGAACAGAACCTAGTCATCCTCATAGAACAGTTCTTTCCAAGAGTCTACTACTGTTTCTCAAAGCATAGTACAATAGACGAAACTCTAGACTTGGACAGTCTAATCTCCTTGAGTCTCAAAAGGCATTCTCAAGTGACCCCTTCGTTAAATAGGAAGGAAACCCGCATACTCGGACAGTCTCAATACCCTTTGGATTTCCCGCTTCCTTAAAGAACAGGAATAACCCGGATCCTTGAATCAAATCCATGAGTACAGCGTTGCTCATATAAGAACTGATTTTCTCTTCAAAATCAGCATACTGGACCTGTCACTTAACTGAACAGTCACCATAGCCTCCTCTTGGGCTTTGTACAAATGATTCTCCCCCAGTGGAGTCAAACAACGTTTAGCCTCTCTCTCGGGCTTTGTACGAGACACATAAGAGACTCCCTCGTTGAGTTAATTACCCCTTCGCCTCCATCTCGGGCTTTATACGAGATACGAAAAGGTTCTTATTGAGCCAAACAAACAACAGCCTCCATCTCGGGCTTTGTACGAGATACAAAACTCTCTTGTTGAGTCAAATAGCCTCCATCTCGGGCTTTATACGAGATACCAAAAGATTCCCTCGTTGAGTCAAAGTCTTTTAGCCTCTCTCTCGGGCTTTGTACGAGACACATATTAGCCTTCTCTTAGGCTTTGTATAAGAAAACCACTGGTTGATCCAATCAACCTTTTAGCATCAAAGTTGTGCCTCGTTCACGGTACACAAACATCAATAACTCCTTCCCCTTCATCTAATCGCTGTAAACGGCAAGCCTCTGGATCATCTACATCCATGCCACTGTCCCTCTTTTAGCATGAGAAATTCCTAAGGAAATATAGCATTGTTCTACACTGAGTTAAAGTCTTCTCCTTCAGGTTAAAATCCCCTTTAAAGGAAATTATGGCATTGCTAGGATCCGCGTATCCCGGTTAAAGTAATTCTCCTTTATAAATAGTTGTGACATACAACCCCCTCTTTAGAGATTCTCTCTAAAGTCAACACCCTTCAGCTTCACATCTTGGGCTTTGAATAAGATACAAACACCTTTCGCTTCACGTCTTGGGCTTTGAACAAGACACCAAAAACAACCAATTTCCTCCCATAGAATAGGAGGAACTACGAACGCTCTGATTTCCCTGTTTCGGTAAACGGGAATACGTAGGCATAAGATTGAAAGAAAAATCTTAGCGAGCACACTAAACAAAAATCCAAAATCCCATACTCTCATGTATCTATCAAAAGCATCAGTCCTAACATCCTAATCCTTATTCCCCGCCAGAAAGTCCTAGAAAGAGAGAAAACCGTATTGGCAAAAATACAAATAACCAGTACAAAGGCCCCCCCACATTGATAGCATTCGTAAGATCAAGAACTCTGATGCAGGATGCCCACTTATCTGTCTCGCAATCGGTAAGAATGTTGGACCCCATGCTCTCTACCTTTCTCTCTATAACTGCACATGCAGTTGAACAACAGGTTACCCAAAATTCCAAATTAAATGATAAGAAATCAGCCCATGGAAGGCATAAAGAAACAGCATGCCAACATGACCCAAATATTTATAAAATAAAATCAAATTTTCCAATTCCATTGGATATCAGAAGTGGAATTTCCTTTGAAACGGACATAAGCAGAACATCAACTGATAAACACAATTTACAACAAAAAAAATGTAAGTCAAATAGGCACTCTAAAAAATATGGGCATTCTTCTATAATCAAATACATGAGAAAACCACATAGTGCACACTGCCATCCATAAAAATACGGTTGCCTTCTTGACAAAACCGTTAAAAGCCGATCATGAGACATAAAACTGACAATAATTCACACTATTGACAATACTCAACGGAAATACCAAACTACGATGTGAGCTGTGATTCTAAGTAAGATGTATACTTTAATATAAAATATGTAATAGATTAAAAACACTGGCATTGTGCTCATACTTTGCAGAAGTGTCAACTTAGCCATCTTGTTCTCAATCACTTAGATTCAATCACTATTCTGGGAGAAGGGAGGCACAACAATTACCAGAAAATACTATTATACATAAAAGAGTGACATTATATGGTCAAGTTTAAGAGTTGAGTGCACCTGTGTGGATGTAAATCTAATTAAATTGATTTTGACTGATCTTGAGGATATGGACCAGGGTCAGGAGGAGTATACGTCTCAATTGTCAGTGTTTCTTTCTGATGATTAGCACCAACCATATTGGCATCGTTTATTGCACCAGAAGTAGACAATGCACTCCCAGGAAGGACACCATTGCTTCCTTTGAGTGTCCGGGGAAGCTTGATTTTAAAAGGAGGAGTTAGATTCAAGTTCTCTGTGCCATCAGAATTTTAGAAAGTAACCTAAATGATACAGAAAAGAAGTAAGCAACAAGTCCTGTCAATATCATAATTTTATACCATAATTTCCAGCTAACAAATGTCCACTTCACTCACCAAATGTCTATAAAAAGAAAGCTACTAACATAATTAGAAAAATATAAATAACAAGTCACAACATTCCATTATCTATTTAGAATAACACAAGCATAATAAGCTTCTAGAAAAACCAGAAATTATTACAGTCAAGTGAGTATATTTTAATTCTCCTCCCAGTCAGCACATTGTTTGAACACATAGATTATATATATTGACCACGTGTGTATTCTTTTAAAATTCAATTTGGAACCTTGTAGTTCAAGTTACTTTATCCACCACACACCACCTTACATCATCAAGGTTATATAGCTTCTAATATTTTAACCGAGTGTCACACTATAGCAGTATTTGATTCAACTAAGAGGTAAAATGCACCCCATTTATTAGTCACTGATTAATGTATATATAATCAAGATGCTAGTTGAATATACTTTGCATAAAATATTTAATCAAAAAACTCATAACCAAAGCTATCAATGTATTATATGTATATATAAAATTGTTTGTATTAGAGATCAACATGGAAATGGTCACCCATGAACCAAAAATCCAGGGCAGAAAAACAGGTAACTCAATTCTAACTAGCTCTTATCAACAACTATCATTCTATTCTTTTTCAATAATGCATATGAATATGAAATTTTAGCATCTAGTGTGATTAAATATAGAATTGATTCAACTTGTTATTATAAGTACAAACAAAAAGATATTTCATAAGTCAATTATCAAAACATTGAATCAAAAACATAAATAAATAACACAACCTACTACACAATGGCAAGTTGATATAAGCCTTATCATCCTCTCCATCAAGTCATGGCCATTCAATTTGCTCTAACTTCTTTATAACCATGAAAATCCAAATCTTCTTCTTCTTCTTTCTCTTTTTATTCACCAAAACTATTTCATTATCATCAACAAAAGACATACTCCAACAAGGCTCATCACTTTCAGTTGAGAAACCAAATGACACCCTCATTTCATCCAACGGCAATTTCTCCGCCGGCTTCTTCCCGGTTGGAGACAACGCTTTCTGTTTCTCTGTCTACTTCACGAAATCCAAACAACCAACCGTTGTTTGGATGGCCAACCGCGACCAACCTGTGAATGTAAAATACTCGAAACTCTTAATTTTTAAAAACGGTAACCACGGAAATTGACCTTCCTGGAACATACGCAGGTGAAATACAATCAAAACAAAAATTTAGGGTTGGAATGGAGGAGAGAATCAAATTACTCACTAAGCATACAAGGGAATGGGCGATTGTTAATGAATCGCTAAACCTTAAGATTGTTGCAACCGTAATAAACATGGCGGTAGATAGAGGAAAGGGATTTTTCGATTTAGGGCTTTTCCCAAAAGGTTAATATCAAATTACTCATTGTGCATACAAGGGAAGGGACGATTATTGATGAATCAGTAAGCCTTAAGATTTTCGCAACTGTAATAAACATGATGATAGATGAAAGACGAGTTTTTTGCTTCTAGGGATTTTCCTGAAGGATAAAGAATGTTTTTATTGATGACGATTCAGTTTAATTAGAAGGATTCAAGGCTTTTTTTAGATTCAGTGAGAAAATCATGGGTTGGAATAATTTGAGTGTTTTTTTAGATAAATTGTTTTTTCCATAATAAAGAGGAGATACATTTTAGCTTATAAGATAAATTTTACATAATGTAATTCTCTCTAAGATAGAAGTCATTAGATTTATTAGACACAAAATATAACGACAGATGCCCAAGACCATCGTAAATAGTGTCGTAAATATCATATTGCGACAGTTAAGTCTGAACCGTCGCAATTTAAGTGTCGCAAAATGACTATTTTCTTGTAGTGATTGGTGGATCAGTGTATCTTGTGGGAGTTCTGAAGAAGGGTGAGATCAGTCAAAAAGTGGCATTTGGTTGGTTTCATATTTGAATTCAAGAAGGATGGGGCAATCAAAAGTGGCATTTGGTAGTTCTCATATGTGGATTCGAAAAATCAAGATAATCAAACAGTGGCATTTGATTACTCTTGAGGAGTGTCTTAGAACAAATTACTCTTGGGCAGAAGGGTGATTGGCTGAAGACTTAAGGAGGTATTGAGTCTTTTCTATCTTGGAACTTGTGGCAGAAGTTCTCAGTTTATGGAAGATTACCTTCTTTTGGTGGATGAGGGTTTATTTCTATCTTTGGTTATCTGGAGTTCTTGTTGATCAAGCTGGTGGCGCAGTGTTGTTTGAAGATCTTCAGTTGAATTACTATGCAGGTAGTAAGTCCAGTGGTGGAGCATATCAAGAACTATGTTGATTGGTGTCTATGATATGTGAAGGATATCCTAACTAATGTTAGAATATCTTCTGGGTTAGTTATCCATGGAGTAGGATTCTTAGTTCACATCTTGTCTAAGAAGTATTTATCTTGTCATACGGGAGAATGATGGGTAAAGGATTGACTTGGAAGTCTAATGTGAAGGTTTTTGGTAAGACTGAAGTGGATCACTATTTGATTGCATGAAGGTCTGAATTCTGATGCGTTCAGAATATGGAAGTGGATATTCACCAGGAGAATCAGAAGTATTCCAGGTTATCATACGGGAGAATGATGAAGGAATGACTGTTTTGGATTATGGGGTGTCTATCTAATTGAGTTACCTTGCTAAGGTCAATAAGAAAGCTTGTGGAGGGGATACCGCCCCTGCTACAAGTCATGCTAGAGAGAAGTGGATCAGTTTGGCAAGCTGAGAATTCTGGAGCATGTGTACGATATCTGACATCGTGAAGAAGATGACAAACTAAGAGGTATGGTATCTCTTTGAGGAATGTGAAGCATTCCATATCAATTGGATTATATCTCAAGGAACATGGAGGTCTATACATGAGAATTCAAGAGGAATTCGTGTGGTGTATAGATGGGTTCAAGGTAGGGTGGGAATAGGCTGGGCCGAGCTAGGCTTTGCCAAGCCTGAGCCTGGCCTGCTAAAAAATTCAAAGTCTAAGCCTGGCCTATAGCCTATCATAGGCTTATTTTTAGGCCTAAGCCTGACCTTTTCGAAGGCCTGATTGGCCTACTAGACTATTTAAAAAGCCTACTTCATTTGAGCATCTGTAAATAAGAAATTCAACTAATGTTAAATATACTAACAAGTTAAAAGATCAATGAGTTTAAATGTTTTTTTCATTGTCTCGTTCAAGTTTTCTTATTAGCATAAGTTTGGTGATACTATTTGTTGAAGAGAACTTATGACATTGTTTATAATGTTTGTTCAACTTATTTTCATAATTTCTTCAAGATAACTAAGTTTTATTTTCGTATTTTAATTAAAAGTACAAAATAGAATATAATAATAATAAATTTATTAATTTTTTCTTAAATAGGCCAGCCTGATAGGCTTAAAAGGCTTTTCTTACAGCCTGTGGCCTAGCCTCTTTAGCTAAATAGGCTTATGGAAAGGCCTAGGCCTTTTCTATTTAAGAAAAAGCCTGGCCTGGCCTGAGCCTATGTAGGCTAGGCCATAGGCCCCTGTTAGTTGGTCTGGCCTATTCCCAACCCTAGTTCAAGGAGAGAGGGATCAATGGCGATTTTAGTCTCAATCCAAGAGTTTGTTGACTTAGGATGGTGATCGTAATGTGACCTCATGGGAAACATGATGGTGTTCATGTGTGAGTGATTATTGTTTCTTGTCAGAAGGAGCAATAGTGCAAAGATGATTATGTCCTACAAGTGTGTTGAACAAAGGGTGCGCTCTTGAAGACATGAAGATGCGTCTTATGCTTTCCTTTCATCAACATAATTGTTCATTGGAGGAGCACTGGTTATCTTAGATAGGGGGAGTTGTTCCTTGATCTAAGAAGTAGTACTGCAGGGGTGCAGTTCTGAATCCAGTTTGTTTTGGAGGACAAGCAAGCTATGATTATTTTGGAGATGGGATGTCAAGAAGGATGTCTTGACATTTTACTGCTGTTGCAGGTCGTGGGGGACTTGACAGTTCAAGGTGGAGTCTACCATTGTTGGTTAGTGGTGATTGATAAGAAAACGCTGTGAATCCCTGGTCAAATCAGAAGAAGAGCTTGTCTGATGTCAGGATATTGTTTAGGACATGCTCTCTATTGGGTCATTATGGACGGTGTATCTTGGACAGTGGAAAACATGCGCGTGCAAAACATGCTCTTCGATTTTTGCAAAATCTTTGGACGGTGCTCTTTATAGGAGAAACAGTCAAAGCATTCTTGGTCGGTGCACTCTCGTTGTTGGAGAAATCTCATTCGCTATTAATGTCCTTATTGAATTGACCCTTGGTTCGTTAATTCCTATGAAGACCGCTTGGGTATTTATAGGAAAGCCTTGGTCACTTTTGTCTCAAGATGTGTATCTAATATGTGTTCTCATGGCATTATTCAGAATCGTTCCTTGCTTGTGGTGTGTCTGGGTTGGCTTGGGACATTTGTTTTTCTTTTGTCAATTTTTGGCAAAAAAGGGGGAGAAAGGTTCGAGCCTCAGTCTCTTTTGTGTCTTGTGTCCTGAGTTAAGATTTATACCTAGGAATTTCAGGAGTCTCCAATCTCTTAGGTATGTATGTGGATGTGTACTTCTAGATACCTCATTGTTTCAGGAGGAGTCACATCGGTACTCTAATCATAGCCGAAACTCAAGGTGAAGAGATGTTGGTCTTATGCTACAAAGAGTTTTAGCCAAAATTTGCCAAAAGGGGGAGATTGAAAACTCAAATGATTTGGACAAAATTTTGGTAAAACTCAGTGCTGAAGAAGATGTTCCAATATGAGGACCAAAGCTGAAGAATTCTGTCAAAGAACAAAGATGTTGAAGAGATGTCAAAGAAGATGTCTCAACTTGAAGACTTGACATCTTGGGCTGCTATAACAGGTTGTTTTAAATCTGTTTCAAATCTGTTCCAAGATCCTAGGGGCGCTCAGCAGTGGATCAAGGAAAGATTTAAAGCCTAAATAAAGACTATAAAAGAAGACTTAGGGCTAGGGTTTATGTATGTACCTTGAATGTAACTATTACAACCTAGTTATCTTGTGTAAAAATAAGGGTTTAGGGTTTTGAGAGTCATTGGCTCTAGGTTTGTAAGTCTCCCTCTGTATCGGTTTGATACAGTGTGGAAGACATAGGTACTGTACAGATTCAGAAGCCTTTAGGCAATGAATCTTGTATTGTTCTCGGATGAAGCTTTGAAGCAAGTCCAAGATAATTTGTTGGTCTAGTATGCTTGACAAAATTCTGTATTGACAGGGAGTGTTTAGATATCACAGTTTGAGATTAGGGGAAGTGAGTAGTATTCTCATATCAAAGAAGATGTCTTTGATAAAGATTTCATTGGGTATTGATTAGGAGATAAAGTTGTAAATGGGGGAGTTTAGCTTTATGGTAATACTACAGATAGTGGAGTCTTCTTCCTGGATTGGTATCCCCCAGAGTAGGTGAATTGCACCGAACTGGGTTAATATATTCTATGTTCTTTTATCATTCTGCAAATTTACTTATTCTGTTAGTGTTCTTGATAAACATGTTGAAACAGATGTCAAAACATCTGTGTTTATGCAATTACTGACTTTCTGAAAATCGGTATGTTGTTCTGTTCTTGTTTAAATAATTATGCTGAACAATGTCTTAACATGTGCTAGGACATCTGTTGTCTGCTATGCCATAATTTCACTATCAATCGTGATATCATTTTATACCAAATGGATGTTAAGAGTGTATTCTTAAATAGTGTCATTTTTGAAGAAGTGTATGTCAAACAACCACATGGATTTGAGGACACAGTCCACCCAGATTATGTTTTCAAACTAAAGAAATCACTCTATGGCTCAAACATGCTCCCAGAACTTTGTATGAGAGACCGAGTAATTTTCTATTAGAAAATGGATTTCAAAAATGGCAAGTTGGGAATACACTCTTTATAAAGACTCTTAAGAATGATATCTTAATTTTCCAAGTTTATGTTGATGGTATCATATTTGGTTCAAATAATGTTTTTCTTTGCCAAGAATTTTCAAAGACAATACAGGTTGAATTTGAAATGAGTATGATTGAGAGCTAAAGTTCTTCCTTGGAATTCATATCAATCAATGTAAAGAGGGAGTATATGTTCATCAGACTAAATATAAAAATGAGCTTTTGAAGAAGTCCAAGCTTGATGATTGTAAAATCATGAGCACCCCTATGCATCCCACCAGCAACATGAGCAAAGAGGAAAGCAGTGCCAAGGTCTGCCAGAAGATGTATAGCGGTATGATTGGCTCTCTTCTTTATTTAACAACTTTTAGACCACATATTTTATTAAGTGTTTATCTGTGTGCAAGATTTCAGCCAGATCCTAGAGAGACTCACTTAACAGCTGTTAAGCGGATCTTTAGATATCCGAATGGAACATTAAATCTAGGTCTTATTTATAAGAAATCCTTGTTGGAACAAAATTGGTTTGTCTCTTATCCCTTGGGTTTTAATGATAACAAAGTATTTAAAGAACAATAGGGTATACTAATGTATGCTCAAGTGTTCAGAACCATAAACTAAAATTCATGTTATATCCAAGTACTGGTTCTGTATCTGAACATATAAAGAAAAACATGAAGATCATATTCTGATGTATCGGAAGCTGAAGAAATGATTATGAATAAGTCATCTTCCAAAGAGGTGAACATTGAAAGATCAAACTTTGAAGAAGTCAGCCTCTGAAGAACAAACTTTGGAGAAGTTTGATTCTGGTGATCACAACCTGAGACAGTCAAAGCGCAAGGACCAAGGTGACACTGATGAGTCATTGTTCATCTCTGAACATACTTTATCACGTGATAACCTAAAGCTCTAGGTTCTTCGTGGAGTCTACTGGGATACAAATGCTAATTCCTTTTGTAGCAAAGGTTATTCAAACTGGGTTTCGCCTAACCTTTGGTGAAACCTTTCAATGTCTACCAACGTCTCTCTTGGAGCTTCTGTAAGGAATCAACGACTGCATATTCAACGACTATTTTCTTTGCTATTTAAGAAGCTAAAAGACTTGAAGAAGCGACAACACATGGAATACACACATACACACTAAACATGCTAATACATAACGATTGACAAACTAAAGAGAAGCTACCATGTCAAAGGTTTTAGCACAAGCTAAACTTAGGGTTTCTTATCCTTGTATATCTTAGAAATCCTTAAGTCTTAAAAGAGTCGTATTACATTGTATTATTTATACAACCCTTATTATATATCAAGTGTATTCACCCAACAATCATTTATCTACTAGGTAGATTGTTAGAAGTCTCTTGCCAAGTCTTTGAGCAAGGAAGACTTTAGCTTGTGTGCTAGAGCAAGGAAGCCTCAGACTTATGTGTTTGAGCAAGGGAGTCTTTAGCTTGTGTGCTAGAGCAAGGAAGTCTCAGACTTGTGTGTTTGAGCAAGGAAGTTTTTATCTTGTGTGCTAGAGCAAGGAATTCTTAGACTTGTGTTTTTGAGCAAGGAAATCTTTAGCTTGTGTGCTAGAGCAAGGAAGTCTCAGACTTGTGTGTTTGAGAAAGGAAGTCTTTAGTTTCTGTGCTAGATCAAGGAAGTCTCAGGCTTATGTGTTTGAGCAAGAAAGTCTTTAGCTTGTGTGCTAAAGCAAGGAAGTCTCAGACTTCTGTATTTGAGCAAGGAAGTCTTTAGCTTGTGTGTTAAAGTAAGGAAGTCTCAGACTTGTGTGTTTGAGCAAGGAAGTCTTTAGCTTGTGTGCTAGAGCAAGAAAGTCTCAGACTTGTGTGTTTGAGCAATAAAGTCTTTGGCTTGTGTGCTGGATCAAGGGAGTCTCAGACTTGTGTGTTTAAGCAAGGAAGTTTTAAGCTTGTGTGCTCAAGCAAGTAAGTCTCGTACTTGTGTGTGTGTGTGAGTAAGAAGTCTCTTGCTTGTGTGTTTGAGTTAATTGTAATCTTGGTTGATTATAGTGAAAATATTCTATAAGTACAAGGGGACTTAACTACTCTCAGTTTATGAGAGAAACTAGGATAACCCTATATGTTATTCTTCTTTCTTGCATTTTATGTCCGCTGCATATCTTTAACTAACTTAGATTCTATAACCTTGTGTTCAGAATATAACTTAAGAGTTCTAAATGAAAGAAAAAGCCAACACAATTCAATCCCCCTTCTTGTGTTTTTCTCACCTTCAATGCTTAATAGTGATGAGTATTAGGCTAAAGTAGTTCAAGCTAGAGTTCTTAGAAGACATGGTACTATCAAATATCATATATTCTCCCTTCTTAGATCTGGATACTGCTCCTCACACCATGCAGATTGAAGATGCTGACATTTCCATTTGACCGGCCTCTTATGATGGATGTTTTTCCTTAAAGCATGTCTACATTATTGAAATCTCTCAATCAATTCCTCTGATTTGGGCGAAGAGTATTTGGCACTTTGATATCCCTCATGCTAAATCTTTTGTTGTATGGCGGATGATGCATGGTAAAATGCCCACAAAAAGGGTGAACGAGTGTTTCGATGTGTAACATGTGTAAGAATGCTTATGAATCTACAACTCACCCTTTCTTCCATTGTCCTTTTGCTTCCAAGATCTCGAATTAGGTGACCAGGATGCTCAAGGCCTCCATTAACATCTCTTCCCAAGAGGATTTATGGTCTCTTTGTAGCAAGAGTAATTCTCCCAAGGTTCTTTTGTTACCAAAGCAATGCTTGTCTTTTCATTGGCTAAAATTTGGCAAGCAAGGAATGTAGCCCGATACCGCAACAAGCTTATTCCTATTCATAATTCCATCACAAACATCAAAGCCCAAATTATCATGGCCGACAATAATTCTTCGCTGCCTACCTTTTATTCCATGTCAAACTTCAACCTTCTTGAGTTTTTTCAGGTTTCAATCCACCTTCTGAAGGCCCATATTATTAAGGAAGTAATAAGTCAACCTCCTTCTATTTTGTTGTTGAAGTGTAACCTAACGGGGTTGTTGCATCTAGTTCTAGTGGGTGTGGTAACATTTTTAAAGATTCCAAAGGGAATTTCACTTTGGCATTTGTTGAGCAAACTCTGATTGCTAACTCCTTACATGTTGAATTATCGATTGTTCTTCGTGCTATTGAAATTGCTAAAGATAAAGTAGTGACTTAAGTTTTGGATTGAGAGTGATTCTCTTTTGGTTGTTCAAGTTTGTTCAAATGATTTATTAGTTTATTGACATCTTAGAAGTAGTTGGATTCATTGTAAAAAAAAAAAGCTTAATACTCTTTTTCGTCCTCTAACTATAGGCCTGAGTCCAATTTGATCCTCTTTCTTTTAAAAGTTTCAAATTGGTCCCTTACGTTTTCTAACTGAATCCAATTGGTCTTTTCCGTCAAATATTTGTAACGCCGTTAGAAATAAATGACGTGGTATCTGAGGTGGCGATTTTTGATGACGTGTCATAGGATTTATTAATTTTTTTATTATTTATAATTTTTTTTCATTATCCATGTCATTTTATTAGTAAATTATTAATTAATTTTTTTTATTAATTTTTTATTTTGAAATTCATATAGAATTAAATTTATACAAATTTTAAAAACTTTAATTTCTATTACTTGGGCTTGAAGCCCACAATTTTTACACTAGTAACCCAATAATAGAGATTTATTATTCTAATGTGAAGAGATGCTTTATAAAGACTTGTTGAACCAGTAGAATTCTCAACGTGGGACTATAACCAGTAGAAATGCTTTACACGAGTTCAGCATGAAACAAATACAAGCCCACAGCCATGAAATGGACATAGCAGCAACGTTCAAGAATAATTCAAAAAATAGAGGAAACAAGTTATGTTTTAAAGAGAGAAGCAAAGAGAAATGATAGCAGAGAGAAATTGAGAGAGAATTCTAAGATTGTTCTGAAAAACTCACCACTGCCTGCTTTCATTATCGAAAATAACATCATCAAGAACAACAATCGCACAACAACCTTCTTCTACAACCTTTGACCTCCATAATTTTGTATCAGAAAACCTCATTCGCACCACCTTTCTTCAACCTATTCAGCACCTTAAACCCACCACAATCACACCAAATTGTATTTTCATTCGAAGCTCTACTAACCAAGCTTGAAAATTAAATGGCTTGTTTATTGCGGGGAGGTTGACTAAATGTTTAGCTTTGAGATCTTGAGTTCTTTTCAAAAAGTAAAAGCTAAATGATTAACTCTATATGTGCGCAGCCTTCTTGTCATTTGTTCTGAACTTAAAGTTGAGAAGAGTGGTGTGTGTGGAACATTTATTTGGCAGTGTGATTTCATAATTCATATGATTTTCAAAAATTGATGTTTTGTTTCACATGGGCTAAGTAATTCTCTCTTTAAAACACATTTGTATGATGCGAGTATAAACATCTAGAGTGCATAACTATTGTGAAAATGAGAAAATGCGTTTCATCTAGTGCTGCAAATTGTATTGGGTTTCTTTCTGTTTGAAATATCAATCATGATGGTTCTTTATCTTAGCTTCATTGCCAATGAAATGATGTTTACTGATTAGCTTGTATCACATTTCTGCTGGTTTTATCATAGGATATTTCACATCTTATAACAACAACAATCATGGAGTCTTCTGTATGGACTGAATTTAGAAAATAAAATACTGCTTTTATCTCTATAGTTACTGGACTGGTTATTAATTTCATGTCTCTAAAACAGTCCTTTGCAGATGCTATATTGTATAAAAACAATGACGTGATCAAACTATTGGAGTAAGGAAATAACAAAGGTAAACAAATCGTTAGTCAATCTTCCAATTTCATTACATGTACAGGATTCTTCCATCCTATGATCTTTTCTTAAATGACAGGGGACTTTCTGTATTGCGTTGTGGCGTGGGACCGAGGTTGCGGTAAAAAAGCTCGTGGAGGACGTCATAATTAATGAGGAGAAAGTGTGAGTTGTATATGAACCTTGTGTAGAGATTGTTTGGTTCTGTTATATGCTTTCATGATAATTAATATACTTGAGTTCTGTTAAAAGTGCTTTATATGTTTTCCTTGAACAAGTTGTTGTTTTGTGGAGAAGTCCCACATTGAATTTCTAGGCCCAATTTCAAGTGTTTATAAAGCACTTTTAACACTATAACAATAAAATTTAAAAATTGGGCTACTGCTTTAATGAACAATGTGTTTAGGTCCAAATATTTTATAATAAAGATTGTAAAAAATAATTTAAATTAATTTTCTATAATAATTAATTAAAATTAATAAAAAAAAGGCTAAAATACAGTTTTGGTCCCCCTGTTTTTCAAAATTCACAGTTTTGGTCCCCCTGTTTTTTTTTTAAACAGTTTTGGTCCCCCACCCCTCACTGTTCATGTACGGACGTGTACTGTTCATGTACGGACGTGTACGGACAAGTTACTGTTCATCACTTTTTTTGGGCCAAATTTGGGGTGGGGGACCAAAACTGTTTAAAAAAAAACAGGGGACCAAAACTGTGAATTTTGAAAAACAGGGGGACCAAAACTGTATTTTAGCCTAAAAAAAATAATAAAGATAGTGAAAAATAATTTAAATTGATTTTCTATAATAATTAATTAAAATTAATAAAAAATAATTCTGCCACTCAGATGCCACGTCATCAAAAATTGTCACCTCAGTCATTTTTAAAAGATAGAGGACCAAATTGGACCCAGACCTATAGTTAGAGGACTAAAAAGGATATTAAGAAAAAAAAAAAAAAAACGATAATAATATATCTCATATTTATAAGAAAAGAAACTTTTGAACTAATTTTTTTTTGCTAATCAAAACCGCGCTTCTCAATATCTAATTTTTTTTTTTAAGAAATTCCTTTAAGAATTAATCATGAATATGTAAAGAATAAAGAATAGTTATGCTTTCCTATTTTTTTTTTTAAGATTTGTTTCCTCAGAGTTTTGGCCTAAACTCCCTCTCTTTTTGTGTTCCTCCTTTTATTTTTATATTTTAACCTTCATTTAAAAAAAAAACTATATTACTTGATATTACAAAATATTATTAATCTCTTGCAAAGGGTTTTAGAAGCAAGAATTATATCCTCAAAACCTGATGGATCTTCAAACTCTTTGTTGCGCTCTTCCTTCTCAGCCACTTCAATTATCCAAACATCATCATCCTCGTGTGAGTAATCCCCAATTTCACTCGTTCCATTTCAATTCCTCAAAAGCCCTATTCAGATATCAGAGACAGAAATTTGGGTTTGAAAAAGCATCAAAATGTAAGGTTTTTGTCGCATTTTGGTTTTGTTTATATCACAAACCATTCAAAAATTTATTTTTGTTTTGATTTCAGACTCAAAAGAGGTGGGATTGAACAAATTTCAAAGGTCTCTTGTACATGCTTCTGATTCCACTGTAAATGGTGCTTTGGAAGTTGAACCGGCGCAAAGTTCTAGTGTTGCTGTTAATGTGGTGGAAGTGGAACCGTTTCATGGTAAATCAGGTTCTGTGTCTTTTTATGGGTTGACACACCAATCTGTTGAAGAGAAATTGGAATCTGCTCCAATCAAACCAGATGAGAGCTCTTACTTCTGGGTATGGGGTCCTGTTGCATTTATATCGTCTTTGATTCTGCCACAGTTCTTCATTGGCACTGTTGTTGAGGCTTTTTTTAATGGTTTGATTTTGAAAGGTATTTATGATAGAACTATATACTCTATTACTGTTGCGTGCTTGAAATTGGATGATAATAGTTCATAGTTTGTGTTATAGGGAGTAAAACTGTGAAATGACTATCGGAATATATGGTTGTTTCAAATGTGTTTATATGCTGCTAGCACCGACACTTCTGAAAAAAAGTGTCCAAGTGACACCAACACTTGTGATTACGTTTAATTTTTTTTTTCAAATAATTATTGGTGTCGACGTGTCAGTGTTAATGTTGTATTTCAAATGTCAGTGCTTTATAGGCGGCGGGCGGCTGCTGCTGCATTTTTTTGTCTATACTATGGTAATACATTTTAAAGATTTTTTGCTGGTGTTAATGCCAAATTAACTATTGACTTGATAGAGTGGCAGAATGATATTGAAACTTCGAAGACTATTAATAATAGACCGTCTCGTTAAGTTTTATCAAAGCCTTTAACTAAACAAAATCAGTTCTTTAATTTAAAGTGATAAACTTTATCTGTTCCAATGTAAATCTCTGGTTCTGTACTGACCACTGACATTATTTGTTGTCATCTTTGTGCAATGATAAATGTGTTTTGGAATTATGAATAGCTTGTGCTATTGTACTCTGTTATGAACCTTCGGTAGAATCAGGTTGTCACAAATCTAGTCGCGTTAGAAATTTTCTTTAGAGATATGATGAAAGTAAGAAGCATGCTTGTCCTAGACAACCCCTCGAAGACTAACAAATTTTTCTAAATTGGTTTCTTGCCTGTTTGTTCTAATAGAGAGAGGCCTTTACTACTGATAAGGATTCTACTATGCGAAGTATCGTCTAGATTAAGAATCTTTAAATTCAAATATAAAAGAGATAAAATAATTCTAATCAGCAATCTTAATTAACCAAACTATAAAAAGATAACATATTCTTAATCTTAAAAAGATATGGCAATCTTAATCTTTATCCATAGCATACTTCACTTAGACTTTGCTATATCTCTGGTCCTTCCTGGGTTTTGGATGTAGACTCCAGTTGAATTAGTTCACTGACATATAAGTTGAATTCTTACTAACATACGGAGGCTAGTTAAAATTGAAGCCTTAGTTGTATAACTTGGTATTATGAAATTTTGTTTCCAAAGAAGTCTGGATGGGGTTGTGCAAATGTCATGGTTTTGTATGTATAAGAAGTAAGAACCTTATAAATTACAAGGGAGAAGTATCTCTTATACACATTTCTGTTACCAATAAAATGCAGATATTGTAACTTCAATCTCTTCCGAGGCACTGTTCTATATCGGACTTGCAACATTTTTGGGGGTGGCTGATCGTGTCCAGAGGCCATATTTGCAGTACAGCTCTAAAACATGGGGTCTCATCACTGGCCTCAAAGGATACATAACCTCTGCTTTCCTCACAACGGGTTTGAAGATTACTGTTCCTCTCCTTCTTTTGTACGTGACCTGGTCAGTGGTTCGCATGGCCGCTGTTGTTGCTATAGCTCCCTTTGTAGTTGGCTGTTTCGCTCAATTTGCATTTGAGAGATATTTGGAGAAGCGCGGGTCGTCGTGCTGGCCTCTAGTTCCTATTATATTTGAGGTTTGTCTATGATCTATCTGTTCGCTTTCAAATTGATTTAAGATCGTAATGCTGCATGACAAGTCTATTGATCGAAGAAGAATAACAAAAAAACTTGGTTTTTACCAAGGATGACTAGTTTTTATAACCTTCTGAATTGATTTGCCAGGTATACAGACTCTATCAACTTACAAAAGCCGCTACTTTCGCTGATAAGTTGATGTACTCTATGAAGGACCTACCAGCATCACCTGAAGTACTAGAACGAAGTGGAACTTTGTTTGGAATGATGGTGATCTTCCAGTTACTAGGAATTGTGTGCCTTTGGTCATTGATGACTTTTCTTTTGAGGCTATTCCCTTCTAGACCAGTAGCAGAAAATTACTGAGTTTTGGTTGAAATGTGGAAGAGTGAGTGTTGTATATATTCGGAATTGTATAACATTTGCAAGGCATTTCATAAAAGAAGTTTTGTCATTGTAATTCATTTCTGTTTTAACTTCACTATCATCATTTACCAAGAAAGAAATGGTGTCTTTCGATTATCTTGTTTGTTTGCAGACAATAATTGATTCAAAAATGATATTTTGACACCCATTTTTACACCCTACACCGTATGTACGGACGGTGAACAGTGTCGGCCGTACAATTAACAGTACCGCCCGTACATGAACAGTAACGTATTTTCGTACATGAGCAACACATGTCCGTACAGCACGGACGGTGAATAGTATCGTCCGTACCGTACGGACATACGGTGTAGTGTCAAAAGGGGTGTCAAGGTAGCAATGCTGTAATTGATTAGCATTATCTTCTCTACGTATTTCATATCATCAAATGAAGTACATAATAACACATGGAACAAAATGGTTTTCCCCTTCGGAAAATTTTGAAAAAGTAAACCTAACTTATTGAGCATTCTACTTGTCACCCCCAATTAAACCTGGCACCCCCCATATTTTTTAAATGGCGAAAATGTCCTTTAAATTTTTTCAAACAATCTCCGGACGAAATTCCCGGTAATGTTAAAAAAAATTTCGGTATTGTTCAAAATTTCCGGTAGTGTATTTGAAAATCCCGGTATACTGGAAATTTCAAATTTCCGGTAAGTGGTAAAAATCCGGTAATGTCTTGAAAATTACAGCTTGATACCGAGAATTTCACCGTAATTGAAATTCCCGGTAGTTATAATTTTAGGGTTTTTTTTTTAAACAGTCGAGATTTTGCCGACAGTTTTGTATGGTTGTGATTGCACCGACACTTTGTGCGGTCCAGAATGGATGAACGTTTGTATAAATAGGGGTTAGGTCTTGTGGTAAAACATATCTGAAAAAAATGGCTTCTCCCGCATTTTTTATTAAGTCAGAAGTTTACTTCCAGAGAGGTTCTCGTCCTGTCGAATTCATGTTTCCCGATGACACAACCTTCTTTGCCGGCCTAACTTCGAAGTTGAAGGGATTGTTGCCTGATGGTGACAATAGAAAGGTGTCGAAGATCAAGTTTCGGGAGGATTTGGTGGATGGTAGTCTGAAATACAACCTAATTGAGCTGAAGGACGATGAAGATGTCATCAAAATGTGGAGATCATTTTGCCGTAGGCTAACAAGGGGTCCGATGGAGTTTGATGTGCAGCTTTCAAGATCAGTTGATGAAATAATGGAGATGCTGAAACGCCCTGAAGCATCTGGTAGTGTTTAGGTTTTTAATGTTGATTAATTATGTTGTTTATGTAATGTTAAGTGTTGATTTGTTTAAGTTGTTTTTTCATATCACTGCGCTTTAAGATTTTAATCGAAGGTATAATAATAATATATTGTTCTGACATAATATACATACAACACAATAATATACATATGATACAATATATTGTTCTGACAAAATATACATATAATACAAAAATACATATACAATACTAAATAGGACCCCCACGGGCTAGGTGTGCAATCCTAGCTAATCCAGCAGAAACACTGCCATCAAGGTCTACCAAGCCCATGAGCTCATCCGCCATGACTGCTATCATCTGAAAGCACTGCGTGTCATCATGGTGATGTGCTGGAGGAGGAGGAGGAGCTGCGTCATGAGAAGGTACACCCCCAGAAGGTGCATCCTCAGAAGGTGCTTCCTCAGCCGGCGGTGGAGTAATGCGTGGATGTGATACGCTGAGAAACCACTCCAAGTAGCCATCCTCACACTGCGAGGGATACTGAACCGGTGCAGATCGGGCTACAATGGCACAACCGGAGCTGAGGAAGTGCGTCTGAAACCACCGATCAATACCTTCAGAAGGTGTATCTGGAACTGGTGGTGGTCTCCTCTGGATGTAGCCATACTGGCGCAAGCATCTCTCTGGAAGGTGCCTGGCAACCAGAGTCTCCCATCTCATATATCCGGGGTATAATGACGACTCCTCGAACTCACGAACGGCTCTGTGCTCTTCGTAGGGTGTCCATATGACATCCTCTACGGTCAGCTCGTCCAGTCTCCTCCTGTACTCAAGAATGCCCCACGGGTGTTTCTGCCTCGCCCTCCACCTCTTCGCCCGTGGCTCGCCCTAGGTATATGGCTGGAACCTCCTATCGCATATCATAGGGAAATGCTCATAGATCCAGCACTGAGATCGCAACAAACAATAAATTAGAAATAAAATGATTTAAATAAAAATATAAGGACAAGTAAGAACATGAATTAAGATATACCTGCAACAAACTAAGGTACCCAGCAAGCTGCTTCGTCTCAAATCGGGTCGCCTCCCCGAGCGCATGATACAATTGAGTCAGGGCTGCACAACCCCAGGCCCAGTTATGCGTCTGCAGATCGCTGAAAAGGCATAGGTAGCGAGCATCAACATACGTACCAGACTTGTCCGCAAAGAGAGTACATGCTACTACATACAACATGTACGCCCTAGCGGCAGCCTAGAACCTCCCAGCAGAAACAAGCTCGTCGTACCTATCACGGAGCCACCGCATGCGTACGTGAGCGCCTCGTGTATCGGTGAATTCCTGATACACCACTGCCTCAGGCAGCTCCAGATCACGAACCACCAACGCATGTGCTTGGGACACACTCATGATCGGGGACGTCCAGAATCTACCGCCGATAGGGAGGTGAAACAAGGAGGCGACATCATCTAAGGTCACAGTCATCTCTCCGAATGGGAGATGAAATGATGATGTCTCCTTGTGCCACCTCTCGACGAAGGCACTCAGCAGATCTGCATCGAGCATGGTGAGAGAGCAGTTCCCAAAATGCAGGAGGTCAAAGTCCTCCACGATCCTCGTCACCGCAGCGGGGAAGGGAATACGAGGGAAGTTCTTCATCTTCGCCCCGTGAGACTGGACCCTCAGTACAGGTCGTACCTGTGACACGAACCATTAAACAACTTTGTTAGTACAAAAACAATTTATGTATAAGCTAACAAAAGGAAAAATGAAACGCAAAAAACATATACCTGGCCCAGCCATAATCGCAACGCCACATGTTCACTGTACTCTGTAAGCACAGACATATCTATCGGCCCGCCAGGGAATCCTGGCTCAGTGTGCACCGATGGCTCGGTCAATGGGACCGTGACATCGGTCTTAATGGTCTCCTCGACCCCTACTGTGCCAGCAACCCCTGATGTGCCAGCAACCTCTGCTGTACCAGCTGCCTCTGCTGTACCAGCCGCCTCTCCTGTACCAGCCGCCTCAGCCTCAACTGTCACTCTAACATCAGTCTCCTCTACCACATCCCTAACAGCAGTCTCCACCGGAACATCTCCAACCATAGCCTCCTCCGGCTGAATAACAGTGACGTCCGCATCTGTGGCCTGCACTAAGGAAAGACCGCCACGTCGCCTAACAGACCGAGGTACCTGGAAACGCCCCCGCTGCTCGGCCATCCGCCTCCGGTGTGAACCGGTTGGGACCACCCGGCCTGCCCGTACATGTGCAGACTCAGCATCAGAATCTACTGTACCTCTACCCCTACCACCTCCCGCCAAATCAAGCGCCCTCCCAGCAATGCTACCATCACGGCCTCTAGTTTTCACTGAAAAAAAAATAAGATTAAAAAAAAAATAACAAATATTGAAAAAATACCGAATTTTTTGAAATTCCCGGAAAAGTTAAAATTTACAACTACCGGATTTTTTGAAATTCTTGGGAAAAATAAAAATTTCCAACTACCGGTAATTTTGAAATCCCCGATGGCGATTACCGGTTATTTCAAAATTACCGGTAAGATGTTACCGGGATTTTTGAAATTCCCGGTAATATTCACTGGTTATTTCAAAAAATCCGAAAATTCTTGTTAATTCTAAAATCCCGGTAGTTGGTTGAAATTCCCGGTATGTTCTGAAAATTTGAAAAATCCGTGCGTCTACCGGATATTTCGAAATGAAAAAATATTTTTTTGAGAAAGACTAATATGTCTTTTCACAAGTCATGGGTGAATGCCAGGTTTTATTGTGGAGGTGGCAGATAGAATCCCCTAACTTATTTAAGCAAAGTTCGGCTTGGCCTTTTTTAAAGTAAACTTAACTTATTTAAACAAAGTTTGGCTCAACCTTTTTCCACCCCTACTGCTTACATTACTCGTGTCAAAGCAAAATGAGATTTCATTCTTTCTGTCTTTGAAAATATCACTTCATTGTTTTCACTTCCTTTTGTTAAGATTGTTACAGAAGCAAGTTTGCTTATAATGTTATCACATACCCTAATACAAGATAGAGTAACAAGTGTGTTTGATTGCAGATTGAAGATCCTTTAATCTGGCCATATCTATAAAAATAAAAAATAAATATATATATAAAAACTAAATAAGCTATGTGTCTATGTGCATTACAAAAATTCAAGTTTGCTGTTTTTTGGTATATAACTTCCTTTCCTTCACTTTCACACAACATGGGTACAGAAATAATTTTATAATGATGATACTCAAGCTGAAACACTTTTGAGAACTCTTCAATTAAGGACTTATGAGTAATATGAATAAGACTGTCATCATCCAAACCATGCAAATCAGATGTTCCACGATCATTACATAATGACTGAGCTTCTCTCAACAACCCTTTGATACTCCCAACTTGACGGTCGCGGATTCCACACGGGACGATCCATTTAAAGGGACTCAAAACATTGAGTGCTAAGCCATGGTAGGTTATCCATTGAGCTACTCTTATACCTATAGCTGCCATTTTCTCATTTCCTGAAAATACAAAGATGCAATAAAGAATAAGGAAGAACACAGATTAATGACAGTTAAAATTTTAGCATTTAAAACAATATTCCAACCCCAACCCCAATGAGCTAGGACAATGCAAGAAGCTCAACAACAGATCAAGCAGATACTCTAATACAAAATCAGGAAACAATATGAAAAAAACACAAAACAATGAGTATGGACAAGGAAGCAGATACTTCTCTCTCAGTTTAAACTTTAAGAATGAATAGACAGGAGCCCATTTATAGACCAACTTGAATGAAAATGAGTAACTAATGACAAGTGAATACATGAAGTTAGTGTGATTTTCATTGCTAATACTTCAAGGATAACTCCAACTATTAGTGTAATAATATACCACACCTTTCATTTCCATACTTTATCTTGATGCCCAAAAAGGATTTTTGGAATTGAACAACAATGATTAGTTCTATAATGTAGGAGAAACATTGCAAACAACTTGTCTAATGAAAAAACTCTGATATATTCAAATGTTGTAAAGCAAGATCTATGAAAGATTATTGAAACCAACAAACCTCTTCAGGTGAAACATTATTGAAAATCAAGTCCTCAATTCTTCGAGCATACTGGAAAAGGCGTTCAAATTGCTTTCCAAGGCAAAAAATGGATAATGAGATATTTCTAACAGGGTATAAATTCAAGTATGGTCAGCGACCAAAACAAAATAGAGAATAAATACTTACATAATAGATAATCATGCTCGCGTCATACGCTTGACTAGCTTGATGATAAAACTTGGCCAAAGTAGGCACCACATTGGCTAGGTCATACAAACTGAGCAAAACGAACAAAATAACAAGTGAAAATCTGTGTTTTCTTATACAGAATCAACTTAACATACAGGGAAAATTGAAGCAGCGTTGAGCTTCTTCTTTGCATGGGAAATGGTAACAAACCTATTTTGAAAAGCAGCATAGTTCTCTATCATCATAAGAGAAAATAAGAATGAAGAATAAGACAATTAGGTAATCACCTATTGTCGAAAGAAACAAGGAAGCCTCTCAAAAGTCAGAGGCATAAACTACGTAGATACAAGGAGACTATCATGAAAAAATGAACCCTCTCAAAAGTCAAAAGCATAGACCTATACAGATGCAAGGACACTATCCAACCTTGAAGAATGCTCGCATACAGAAACCATAGGATTATAAGTCTTGCAATATATTCCAAGTTTATTTTTTTTAAGCAAAAAGTTAAAGCGAAGTAAAAGATGAAGGCACGGACATCCCAACTAGGTTGGCACCCCGGCACCGGCACCGGCACCCAAACTCAAACTGCTCAACTCAAACTAAATATTATTAAAATGAAAAGAAAAAGCTTGTGGGGACTTCCAATTAAATGCATTACAAACATGAAAAAAGACCAACACCTTAACTTTATTTCATCTCCCACAGCCTCAATTATGAAGGAAAAATACAGGTAGTAGATAAACATATTCAAGAGTGGCGGGGTGATTAACTAGATTTGTCATAATATTCTTAAATTTAGGAAAGCGAGTACATTAAAATTAACTAGATCTATCATGTGAGTTCAATCTGAGATAGCACAAAACAACGCAGAGCTTAAAAGGAATCACTTACTGTGGAAAAATCAATTCATAATCAAATGATTCTGTTTCTGTTTGTACAGTCCATTAGGATTAGGATTAATGTAATTAATTAGCTATTATTTCCTGTTTTTTCTGTAATTAGAATTAGCAGTTATGGGAAATTAATTCCCCTGATTCTTAGGGCAGATCTCTCTTTCAAATTCTGCCTGCTGTATTCTATAAATACAGCATCTGTAATTCTCATCAAATACAAAAAGAAATATAAAATATATTTCTACATGGTATCAGAGCACGATCTGAACCATCCCTAACCTAGCGCCGCCAAACTATGGAGGATCCCAAATCTGATGAATCGCTCAAAGTGGAGACTGGATCATTTCCGACCAGTTCACACGAAGGGCTCACTCACCTCATCACAGGCCATAAATTAAATGGTCAAAACTATACCCAATGGGTAAGGTCGGTCAAGATCTTCCTTGAAGGAAAAGGAAAGGAAGGCTACACCACAGGAGATTCTAAATGTCCTGAGAAAGGAGACAAAAACTTTCAGAAATGGAAACTTGAGAACAGCCAAGTCATGTCATGGCTGCTCAATACCATGACAAATGAAATTGGTGAAAATTTCATGTTCTATGACACTGCAAAAGAAATATGGGATGCAGTGAAGGAAACATACTCAAATGTTGACAATACATCTGTCGTATTTGAGATAAAAAGCATTCTTCATGACCTTCGACAGGGAGAATCTTCTGTTACTGAGTATTTTAACATACTTAACAAACACTGGCAGCAACTCGACATATATGAAGAGGTTACATGGTGTTGTACAGAAGATCAAAAGAAGTATAAGGAATTGGTGGAAAAAGATAGGATTTACAAATTCCTATTGGGATTAAACAAGGATCTAGATGAAGTTCGTGGAAGGATTCTTGGAACCAAACCACTTCTCAAAATTCGAGAAGCCTTTTCAGAAGTGAGAAGGGAAGAAAGCAGGAGGAAAATCATGTTGGGGACACCCAACTCAGTTCCGTACGGCGAGAGCTCTGCAATGGCAGCAAGAGGGAATCAGCCCCGGCCACCACAAAGGAAAACTCGCCCCTGGTGTGATCACTGCAAGAGACCAGGCCACACAAAGGAAACATGTTGGATTATACATGGAAAACCTTCAGAGGCCAAATTGTTCAAAGGCAAGGAGGGCAGAGGTAACACAGCATGTAACAATCAAGAAAGTGAGGTATACTCTAACTCATCCTGTTTTAGCAAAGAACAAATGGAGGCTCTTCAAAAACTCTTTCAGCAAACCATGTTAACTGCAGAAAAAGGTGGTACTGCTGTAGTGGCTCAAAGAGGTAATTACTTACATGCTCTAAACACTAGTAAGGAAAAAACAAAATCATGGATTGTTGACTCAGGGGCTTCAGATCACATGACTGGAGACTTTACTTTGTTTAGTAGTTATTCTCCATGTCCTTATAACTATAATGTTCGAATAGCTGATGGTACACTTTCTAAGGTCATGGGTAAAGGATCAATTATCATTTCACCAAATATTACACTTCCCTCTGTTTTGTATGTGCCCAAACTAGATTGTAACTTGCTGTCTATTAGCAAGATTGCAAGAGATTTGAAATGTGTTACTAAATTCTTCCCTAACTTGTGTGAATTTCAGATTTTGGAGTCGGGGAAGACGATTGGCAATGCTGAAGAGTGTGCTGGACTCTACTTCCTTCAAGTGGAAAAATCAGAAGAAAAACTCAAGAATAATTATCATGTTGCAGCTGCAGCTTCAAATGATAATAATCCTGTAATGATGTGGCACTATAGATTAGGCCACTCAAATTTCTTATACTTGGAAAAAATGTTTCCCTCTTTATTCAATAAAAACAAGGAACATTTTCAGTGTGAAATTTGCCAATTGTCTAAACATACCCGAAACCATTACTCTCCCCAATCTTATAAACCCTCCAAACCTTTTTCATTAATTCATAGTGATGTATGGGGACCATCACGAGTCCACAACATTACAGGCTCAAGATGGTTTGTCACCTTTATTGATGATCACACGCGTGTTACCTGGGTGTTTCTAATGAAGGAAAAATCAGAAGTAGGGAGAATATTTGAAATTTATCATAAGATGGTACAAACACAATTCCAAAGCAATATTCAAATACTTAGAACCGACAATGGTCGTGAGTATTACAACCTTGCTCTAAATTCCTATCTTCAAAAGGTTGGAATTGTTCACCAAAGCTCGTGTGTGGACACTCCCCAACAAAATGGAGTAGCAGAAAGGAAAAATAGACACCTTTTGGAAGTGACTAGATCAATTATGTTGGCCACAAATGTCCCACAACATTTTTGGGGAGAAGCTGTCCTTTCAGTAACTCACCTTATAAATCGAACGCCCTCCCGTATCCTTAACTTTAAGACCCCAATCTCCACACTTCAAAACCTATTTCTAACCAGCAAAATTTTTTCCTCCATTCCATTAAAAATATTTGGATGCTCAACTTTTGTCCATAACCTCAACCCTCACCGAAGCAAATTAGACCCAAAATCCATCAAATGCATTTTTCTTGGTTACTCTCCTTACCAAAAGGGATATAGGTGTTACTCTCCCCATACCAAAAAATTTTACCACACTATGGATGTAACCTTCTTTGAAAATCAGCCCTATTACACCAAAACTGGTATTCAGGGGGAGCAATCATACATCGAAAATTCAGAATACCAACTTTTGCCTCTTGAACTAACTGAACATGACAAAATCTTACCAGACCAAATCGGTAACACTCAATCAGCCGAACCTATGCCTAAATCACTTGAAAAACTACCAAACCAAACCTCTAACATTCAGCCGAATGAAAGGACATCAGAAGTTGTGACGGAAACAAGACCAATTATAGTCCCAACCACATCTCAACAGAATTGTGATTTAAAAACAGGCAAGTGGAAGGGTTTTTGTTATAAAAAGAAGAGGAAGGTAGTAGAGTCAAGTATAGCTCCGATGCAAGGCCATGAGTTAGACCAGACTCTAGAAAATGAAGTTCCCGCCGGTAATATTCTTCCTAACTCTGAACATCTTGATATAAATACTACAGATATTGATATTCCTATTGCTGTGAGAAAAGGGGTTAGATCTTGCACTAAACACCCTATTGAAAAATATATCTCCTATGGAAAACGATCACAAAGTTACAGGTCTTTTGTAGCAGCTGTTGACAACATAGAAATTCCAAATAATATTCAAGAAGCATTGCAGAAACCTGAATGGGCAGCATCTGTAACAGAAGAAGTTCAAGCACTTGTAAGAAATGGCACATGGGAGATCACTGCTATACCAGAAAGGAAGAAGGTAGTAGGATGCAAGTGGATATTTTCAATTAAGCACAATGCTGATGGGAGTATAAACAGGTACAAAGCTCGGTTGGTTGCTAAGGGGTTCACACAATCATATGGGGTGGATTATGAGGAGACTTTTGCACCTGTTGCGAAGCTCAATTCTATCCGGGTTCTACTATCTCTGGCAGCAAATCTAGATTGGCCTTTATACCAACTAGACATAAAGAATGCATTTCTAAATGGGGAGTTACAAGAAGAGATATATATGCAAATTCCTTCGGGACTTGAATCACCTGGAACCTCCAACATGGTGTGTCGACTTCGAAAATCTCTATATGGCCTCAAACAATCACCAAGGGCATGGTTTGACAGACTAACAAAAGTTGTCAAGCAAGATGGTTTTGTTCAATGTCAAACAGATCATACTATGTTTGTCAAGCACTCTTTGGATGGGAAGATAGCTTTGTTTATTGTCTATGTTGATGATATCGTAATTACGGGAGATGATGATGAACAAGTCAACCAGTTAAAGAAACTTCTAGCAAAAGAATTTGAAGTCAAAGACTTGGGACAACTCAAATATTTTCTAGGGATGGAAATTGCACGAACAAAGAATGGTATTTCAGTTTCTCAAAGGAAGTACACGCTGGATTTACTTCAAGAAACAGGTATGCTTGGATGCAAAGCTGCCAATACTCCCATAGAACAAGTAAAAAGGAGTGAAGATGAAAATGTACCAGCTAATAAAGATAGATATCAAAGTCTAGTCAGAAAATTAATCTATCTAACTCACACCAGACCAGACATTGTTTTTGCTGTAAGCATGGCTAGTCGTTATATGTCAAATCCAACTGAAACTGACATGAGAAATGTGAACAAAATTCTCCAGTACCTAAAAGGTACGCCAGGCCGAGGACTTTATTTTCAAAAGAACTCAAACAGAGGTATTGAAGTCTACACTGATTCTGATTGGGCAGGATGTTTATCTGATAGAAAATCGACTACAGGCTATTGCACATTTGTATGGGGTAATATGGTAACTTGGAGAAGCAAGAAACAATCTGTTGTGGCTAGGAGTAGCGCAAAAGCGGAATTCAGAGCTATGTCACAAGGTATTTGTGAAGGAATTTGGCTTAAGAGAATGCTAGATGAGATCAAAATTCCTACCAATCACCCCATGAAGATATTATGTGATAACAAGGCTGCTATTAGCATTGCGAAGAACCCGGTACAGCATGATAGAACAAAGCATGTAGAGATAGACCGACACTTCATCAAAGAGAAAATTGATCACGAAATTATAAGTGTTAACCATATTCCATCATGCCAGCAAACTGCAGACATTCTAACAAAAGCCCTTCCAAGGAACATATACGAGAATATCAGATCCAATCTGGGCATGATAGACATCTACCACCCAGATTGAGGGGGGGTGTGGAAAAATCAATTCAGAATCAAATGATTCTGTTTCTGTTTGTACAGTCCATTAGGATTAGGATTAATGTAATTAATTAGCTATTATTTCCTGTTTTTTCTGTAATTAGAATTAGCAGTTATGGGAAATTAATTCCCCTGATTCTTAGGGCAGATCTCTCTTTCAAATTCTGCCTGCTGTATTCTATAAATACAGCATCTGTAATTCTCATCAAATACAAAAAGAAATATAAAATATATTTCTACACTTACAAATTTTGTGTACGCTTGGTCAACCAAATCCCTGGACTGGCCAGCAATGTACTGCTCCATCCGTGTTGCAAGGGTTGCAAATCAATAAGAAAACAATTAAAAGATCACTTAAGGCCGGAGACTTGAGACATTAAATAAAAATTGGAACTAAACAGTGCAGCTGGTTTGAATATGGAGGCAGCTTATCAACTTCAACCTATGGAGCACCGACACAAACACGGACACCATACGCAACACTGACACGTCAACACTGGTAGTAATTTGAAAAATAGTGGTTGATGAAGCATGTACACTTGAGGTATCGTGGTGTCTGGGATGTTTCCTCGCAGACACCCATACTACCTTCATATGACATGTGTCAAACACTCCTCGTCAAATGTCCTATTAAATAATTATTTTTAAATTGTTTGGACGCGTGACAATGACTTCATGGACACTTAGCTAGTTGATCAACATTCAAATACTGATCAACAATTGAAAGACAATTCTTATAAAAAGATTTTCAGTTTTTCATTTAAGAAATGTCAGTAGTTTTGAAATATTTCTCTTTAAACTTTTCATACACACGTACATAACTACATATATAAGGGATAGATCAAGTGAGCACCTGACAAGGGAGAGGATCAAATATTGACCAAAATCATATATGGTCAAGATGAACATCTTTTATGTTTTCAGCTAATATGCCCTATATTATCCTATATTATAGATATTTCTTGTGTTAGTGTGTGCATGCTAAAGCTGTGTGTTTGTGTCTATGGCCATGCTTTACATTCAAATAAATAAATGTACACGCGTAAATGAGGTTGGCCTGTTGGTAAAGGCTTTGAGACCTCAGAGTGTACTTCTCTCAAGGTCTCAGTTTCGAATTCTGCTAAGTGCTAATGATTTTTGAGATTGGTCTCCAAGTTTAGTCGGTCCTAGTGCCGGATACCGAGTTTAAAAAAAAAAAAATAAATCTATCTTAGAATTTGGGTTGGGGTTAACTCATTCCTACAAAACCGTCTTGTAAGATGAGAGTTGTCCAAGCTTTATAAACACTACACATATTATATCTCGAAGTAATGTTGGACTAAATCTACCCCTTCAAACCCAACACAATGAAGGTGTTAGAGTTTGCAATGAAGGTAAGTCAAATGCCGCAATTAGGCGACTGGGTGCGGACCACAATGAAGGCGGAAATTCCAACAAAGTACACTCACAAATTGAGGATCGTTGATTTGATATAATATCAGAGAAATATTACTCCCTCCATCTCAGAAGAAAGAGAATGATGATTTTACTAAATTATCGTTATTAACAATTAATGTATTTGCTTTATCATAAATACAGAATAAAAAATAATAACTTGAAAGTGATGCACATAGTATTAATTAATAACTCTTTTTTGGAACTTTTTTTTTAAACGTAACGGTTATTAAGAGACAAAAAGGCTTAATTACAAGCATTATCCAATTTTCTATTTCTTTAACATTAAGCACACTTTGCTGGGTTCTCACATGAATATAAAGTTAATAATTTAAACAATTAAACATATTCTTGATATGCATATAATCAAGCAAACATGCTAATTAGACGACATCGTCATCAACCTTTCTCTTTCATCTATTTGTATGCCATGTCAGTAACTTTCCAGACAAATCAGCGACTTTAGATAGCATATTTAGTTACATCTAAAAGTGGACTGAACAAACAAAACAAATCTCTCAATAACTCAAAATGATTTACGAATGTCATGTAATTTAGACTAACCCAGAATAACCTAATTTGAAATTAACGAGGTTCACAACAGAA
This sequence comes from Lathyrus tuberosus, assembly GCA_022829125.1. NCBI lineage: Eukaryota > Viridiplantae > Streptophyta > Magnoliopsida > Fabales > Fabaceae > Lathyrus > Lathyrus tuberosus. The sequence continues at coordinate 3,408,341 of JALAZF010000261.1, read as the reverse complement.
GATAATGACTCCCTGTTTAACAATATTCAATAGTTACAGAGAATTTTTCACTGCATGTAGTAGACAAGATATTCTAGTTTTTCAACATTCTAAATTTTGTATTACAGGAAAAAACTAAAAAGTGGACACTGAGCTATCATTCTAAACATGTCGTTTTTTGGGGGGAAATAGCCATTTTACCTGGGAATGTAGGGCAGGACACTTTGGCGAACATTGCGTTCACTTCTTTCAATCTGATGGCAAGCGTCATCAACAAACTAAAAGATTTCCGATTAGATGAATTGAGTTAACATCACAATCTTTTAAATGTAAGTGGAAATTCTATGTAAAGCTAGTCACATACACGGCCAAGCATCGTAGATATCCGAGACTCAAGTTCACCAAGCATAAGGCGGACGTATCTTGCTGCATCAGCTTTTTGACCAGAGAGATAGTGTTCTGTTATTCCGTGCATTGATATGCAGCATAAAGGATCAATCTTGCATGCCCACTCCACAGCAACATAGAAGTCTTCCTGAAATTATATAAATTATAAAGCAGCACGCTGTCTTTTTACCATATTTTTAGGTTCCACAGAAACATAATATGAAGGGGAAACATAATAACAAGCGAGGAAGAGAGACAGAATCGGAAGAGAAGAGAAATACGGGAAAACTTGTGTCTGTATTGTAACAACTAGGAGATTCACCTTCGAGGGAGTTTCTCATTACACCTAGTTACAAAGAATTAACAAAGGCAGATCACTATCACAACTCCTGTTAAACTGCTAAACAGCCCCCATTCCCAACCAACCAAGAAAACTAAATACATGTAACTATTGTTGAATATGGACATGGAATTAATTCCAGATCAGTAGTTATTTTGTACCCTTAATGACATATCATGACAACTAGCATTTTGGGAGCATTCTGGGACTAGGGCTGCTCAAAAAGTCCATTGAACCGAACCGAACCACAGGACCAAACCGAACCGTTATTAAATAACTGAACCGTTATCTCTGGTTCATGAACCGAACCACAATTTATCACAGTTCGATAACCAAACATTCCTTCTGTCTTGAAAATATCACTTCACTGTTTTCTCTTTCTTTTGTTAAGATTGTTACAAAAGCAAGTTTGTTTATAATGTTATCACATTACCCTAATACACAAGCAATTGGTATCCTAGAACACAACATAGAGTAACAAGTGTGTTTGTTTGCAAGATTGAAGATCCTTTAATCTTGCCATATCTATAAAAAAAAAAACTAAATAAGCTATGTGTCTATGTGCATTACAAAAATTCAACTTTGTTGTTTCTTTGGTATGCAATTTCCTTTCCTTCACTTCCACACAACATGGGTACAGAAATAGTTTTATAATGATACTCAAGCTGAAACACTTTTGAGAACTCTTCAATTAAGGACTTATTAGTAATATGAATAAGACTGTCATCATCCAAACCATGCAAATCACATGTCCCATGATCATTACACGGTGACCGAGCTTCTCTCAGCAACCCTTTGATACTCCCAACTTGACGGTCGCGTATTCCACACGGGACGATCCATTTAAAGGGACTCAAATCCGTCGTGACATTGAGTGCTAAGCCATGGTAGGTTATCCATTGAGCCACTCTTATACCTATAGCTGCGACTTTCTCATTTCCTGAAATACAAAGATGTAATAAAGAATAAGGAAAACCACAGATTAATGACAGTTAAAATTTTAGCATTTGTTTTAAAAGTTAAAACATAACGAATTCAAGCACAAATTGAATAAGCTCTAACAATCTTGATAGGTTGTAGTATATACTAAATTATCAATTATCACCAGGATTCCAAAATCATTATAAAATCTTGTCCAACCCATTTTGCAGTGGATCATAATACTAGTGATCATGATCTAATTTGCTATGATGCATGAATGTGAAATTGTCACCCCTATGGTAGAATGCATAGAAAAAGAGCGCAACGGTCAGTTTAGATTGACTTAGTTGGGCTTATTTACTGGTATAAACACATCTGATAATGTTTGAAAGAACTTATAAAAACAGCTTATGACATGTTCATAAGCTATTTTCAACTTATTTCCCAAAACTCATCGGAATAACTTATAAAAACATCTTACAGAGATTATACTAAAACAAAAACTAGGCTCTCTAAATACAAGTTATTGTCATCGACAATAACAAAGATAATATAGACTTAAAGTAGTGAATCACCAAATTTACAAAATAACAATTCAATCCTTTAAACCGAAGAACATGCTCGATTTAGTTCATCTACCAAATTATTGTTTAGAAAACATCGTTCAAAACCAATGAACGACATGATTATTTCCTGGAATACTCTAGTGCTGCATCAAAACTAATAATTTAGTAATTCAGTTTGTAGACTTACCAACCCAAACACCGGTTAAGCCTTCCACCCGAGTAGCACGAATCGAAAAGGTTGAAGACAGAACACCAATAACAACCTCTTCAAGTTTTCTGAGATACCAATGAAGATCCATCTTATGTTTTCTAAGGTTGATAATCGGATACATCACTAGCTGCAAACCCAAACCCAAAACACATTTACAATTCAATACTAAATTCCAAAGCCCTTAACAACAAGAAATTGAAACAGGAACATACCTGACCAGGACCATGGTACGTAACTTCTCCACCACGTTCTGTACGATGAACATGAAAGGGAGGATTTTTAATGTCGAAATTGAGGTTATTGTCGGAACTAGCGGTACCCAATGTAAAAACAGAAGGGTGTTGCAAAAGAATGAGTGTGTCGTCGCAATCTCCTTCGTGGTGAATCTGTGATTTCTTTTCCTTGACAATGTGTTTTTGTAAAGACCAGGCCACTTCGTAAGGAATCAATTCTTGATGAAAATCTAGGAGCTCGCATCTTCGCAAACATTGCACGCTTTGGGTTCTTCTTCTGTGTACATTGGAAACTGAATCGGTGTTGGGTCGGAGAAAACGAGGTTTGGTGAGAGTGAAACAATAATCTCCCAACAAAATCATGGTTAGTACTATGAATTTTGGTTTTTCTTAGGTTTATAACTGGATCTATGTTTTGTCCGGTCCAACCGGTTCAGTTGAGAACCGGACAACCGAATCGCTTTTTCATTGGTTCTTCTACTACCTCTTGAAGCTGAAGCTGATGCTGATGCACAAAAATGGTGAGAGCTTATTCAGACTGAGGTGGATTTATTTGAAACTAAACCAGATTCTACAACACAAATGGGCAGGATGTTTTTAAGGGTATGGTGTGGTTTGGTTATGGTTCAATAGAACCGGTTAATACTGCACTAATATTTGATAAGGATTAATTGAGTAAAACTAATTTTTCATTTTTAAAAAACAAGACTTGAATTTTTTCAATTATATATTTTTAATTTATAGAAAATTAATAAATTAATCATTTATTGGAAAAATATTTTATTTTACTAAAAGTAAAGATTATCTTGTTAGAATTTTAAATATTACTTATGATTATTTTGGAATCTACGAGAATGAATTTGATTTTTGTTTTATTATTAAATTTGAGTAGATAAATTTTGTAGACAACTTGTTAAGAAATATGTTTTGATTTTGTATGAGACAACTTATCTTTGTTAGCACTGGCGCACTATGTGTTTGTTTTGCTTCAGCATTTACTACAAGGTTTGGCTCTATATTAGTTCTATTCAATTAGAGGCCTGCAGAGATTGTGTCTAGGAAAAGTATTTTTAATTCAAATTTGTTAGAAAAAATTTTTATTAGATCTTAAATTTGTTTGGAGAAGATTTAATTGGACGTGGTTTAAATTAAAAAAATATATATGAATTTGGTTTTAATTAAGAAGATTTGATTTGTTCTTTTTGGATTCAACTAGTGGGTTATCCGTGCATTGGTACGCGCATTTTTTTAAAATATAATAAAAATGATATTAAAAAAATTAAAGTGTTTAACCAAAAAGATATTATTTTTAAAAGATATAAAAAATTAGTGTCAATAATTCATTCTATATATAAAAATATTTGAATTAACAATATATTATATTTTATAAAAATATTATTGTTGTTTTGACGTTATTTTAAAAAAGTATTAGAATCAATATTACAATAATCAAATGTTTTCCGTATATATAAATAAATTAATCAACAACGAATTTGATTCCATATATAAATATTAAGTTTGTTTTGATATTAGATATATATTTGAATCAACAATGTGTTTTTGCCCGTAACTAAGTATTATTTTATTCAATGACATACACTTTTATTTATATTTTATAATTTATTTTAATTAAATAATTATGATTTCTTAAAACTAAAAATATTATTTGGTAGATGTCACATTTGCATATTAAAAATAAATGTTCCATATTTTTTATTTATCCGTAATATCATTGTTTTGTATTCCTCAATGCTCAGGCTCTTGTCAAACCAGGATGATGACGTATCAGGCAACTTCATGTTTGTGTACTTAAAAAAATCCATCTCCATGGAGACAGTTTAAATGTGTTTTCCTTACACACCTATCAGACCAATTTGATGACTCCCACTTTGGTTGAAATTTTGGCATGAAACCTTCCAAGTATTCACATAAAGAATAAAGCCAAAATCAAAAGAATACATTATGCTTGTGCATGAGTAAGTTTAAACCAAAAAAGTTTGTTTAACAAAATATTTTTGATTTAAGGCCTATTTGTCACTATAATTGGTCAAAAAGCCGGTGACATGCAAAATAAAAAAGTAGAGACTTCAGTCAAATTTTCATTCAAATCCTTTTTAAAGGAATTTTCATTCACTACTATCAAAATCTTAATCTGACACAATGTGGTGAGAGTATCTTTAACTTATTTTATTAAATCACTACTTAATTACCTGTAACTAAAAATCACAATAGTACAAGTACTTGTGTCATTTATATAACTATAAGAAAATAACTTCAGGAAAAACTAAACTCATAGAGCCTATGGTGATTGGTGTGTAAGAGTTTAGAAAAGAACTCAAGATGATAAATAGTAACTTCTATGATAGTTTTAGTAACTATCTCAAGGTTAATTCTTGGAATTTGGAGATTCATAGTCGCGAGGGTTTTTGCTAGCCCAATTCCATTGATCATGACACATTTAATCAATTCTATATTTTGCTCTGCCATATAAAATGATGAAAATGTTGAATAACAGAACAATCACTAACCATTTGAAATAAAATCAACCTACTTCCACTTAAGTTCTCTTTCAGCTTTTTTTAGATACATAAACAATTTTAGTATCACCACATCTACGGATAACCTTCACAAGTGGAATTTTCTTAAAGCATAAATAATGATGGAAATTATTATAAATACAATTTACAAAGCTCAAAACTATACATGATTTGTTTCAAGATGCTGAAAAGCATACCTTTCTAGAAGCCTGTTCAAAAGATCTAACCATCTCCAAAATTGATGTTCCTGTTCCAGTCCCCAACTTATAAACCTCACAACCTTTATACACACACATCATGAATATTAAAGACATAAAGTTTAAGTACTGGAATTATATCACTTTACCACTTTCTTAGAATTTCCAATAACAACACATGTTAAAGTATTAGGAGATAAGATAATGATAACTTAGGAATAATAACTATACCATCTTCTTCAAGTTTAAACAATGCAACAGCGTGCTCATCTAGTTAGTGCACATATATCTTTACGATCATCGACGATAACTGTGATGATTGCTGAACTGTGATGATTGACGAAAGCAATGCAACAACGTTCTCATCTATTTATAAGAGATTATTAATGGCATATATTATATTATAATTAAAGGTCTCTATTAATTTGTATTTGTTTTGAATTACAACAGATTATTTTTTAATACATCTTTGAAATTATAGATAGTTTTATCAATAACATCATATAAATAAACATTTCAAAGAAGAAACATGAAATTTGGTAATAAAATATTATAGTATCATATTTTAAAGAAAATTAAAAAAAAAAATTAAAAACAAAAGTTAATGTATATAGAAGATAAAAAAAAACATACTTAATTCGATCACTTAATATTAATAAATTATCAACTTAACAAACATAGCACAGGTATTTCTTATTATCATTTATTCATTTATCTACTTCAAAAAAAAATCCATAACAAACATAACACAGGTATTTCTTATTATCATTTATTCATTTATCTACTTCAAAAAAAAAATCCATAAGAGAAGACTAATATGAAGATTTCTATGATGAAGACAAAACCTATCCAATGTTAAGAGAATCATGAATTTGTGTAAGTTCTAACCTATTCAGTACAAAATACATATTTTTCTGGCAAATTTTGATGAACTTTGTATCCATGCCATCCATCCAAAAGACATCAAACCATTATTATTCATGAGATATGGTACCAGAATGTTGGGGCTGAAGCCTCCATCCATAGCTTAGAGCCTAATACTGCAGCAACAACGAACACACAACTCACAACAGATCCGACTAACGCGACTGTGACCATTATGAAAATCAAGGCAGATAAAAATTATATGCATTACATTTAATTGGCAAAGACAATTTGAAATCAATCAAAACAAATATAAATTCCATGGACCGCAATTAAACCTTTGCTTGACGTCCTGCTTGCAATCTTACACCAGTAGCATTATACATCACCTGCCAACAACAATATCTTGATAGATATTGATAAACTTTCTTCTTTGCTTCTACCTGGAAATTGAAGTCAGTATTATATGAGTGGTGTTGAGGATCAATTAATGTCTTCATACAACTCAATGCCATGTAATATATTTACTCAATAGAAACAGTAAAATATATGAGGTAGAACAATGTTATTCTAATATTTGTATATTGAAATATTTCAAGAAATGAACAATGATCTTCTAAAAAAGGACCATACGCTAAGGGAACCATGTCATGACCATATTTCCTTAGCGATATTAATCATACTCGTCCTATAATCATTATTCTTTAAGTCAAACTAAAAACCATGTCATGACCATCAGTGAATGAAAGGTGAAAATGGACTGTAGGAATTCCAAAGGGCACCAAATCAAATTATTATATTCTAAAAAATGAAAATATAGGTGTGGCTGAAGAAGACGTCATGCTTGAAAGTTGAAACATAAAAATTGCTTGAAAGTTGAAACAATAAATTTTAAATTGTGCTCATCTATCTAGCAATTGAAAGTGAAGTACGGATAAGTTAAATGAAAGAATAATAAGAAATGATTCCAACAAAGTGAACCTATTAAAAGTGTGAGTTACAAATTCAAAAATCTTCTATACCCATCTTTTGAAAGTTGCAGACTTGCAGTCCATCAAAATTAGAGCTCAATATCTTATCCATCATGCATTGCAACACAAGATGGGTGTTGTACCCCAAATTTTACCCCTTAGATGTCATATTTTTCTTGCATCTACATTTAGATCTCAAGCATGTATGCATTATTAACTAACCATTTCTTGTTGCAAGTTATTTCCTTTCATTGTGGAAGGTAGGATTCACACAAAGACGGCAAGGTCTCCTTAAGACATCTTTTTGGCCAAATGCGACCATTTGAGTCTGCATGCGTCCAAGAAGACTTTTTCAACAAGAAATCAAGGGTTTCACCAAGACAAGTCAACCATTGCCTTCCTGACAAAGTGTGATCCCAAATCTTGAGAAATTATGCCATGTGATAACAAACATCCTTAGAATCCATTTTTTGGGCCTTTAAGATTTTTTCTCACAAGTGCAAGATTTTTCATGGAGATGAATATTCATCAAGGTGTGACACATCAAAGTGGTGCCATGGAAGGATTTAATTTTGCAATGTCCTAAGTTTGTCCCGTAACATTTCTTTTTGGGTCATGGACATATGATTGTCTCAATTTCTTTTTGGGCCCAAAAGATATTATTTGGATCAAAGGCTCAAAGTTGTTGAAAAGTCCAAGTTGTGTTCCCGTATGGTTTAAGAAGCAAGGCCGTGTACATATAATTAATCCATATGCCATTTGTTAAGTGAAAAAATCTGAAAATGCTTTGCTTCAAAAGCAAGTTTTGTGGAGTCATTACACATTACCCTTCTAAGCTCACCCACTACTATTGAAACCAAAAGGACACTGATTTCATGTTGAATTAGTGAAATGAGGAGGCTCAGCACAAGAGGTCTGCATGCATGAGCAGAGAGTACGTATTCCAAATTCAAATTATTGCTTTTTTTTACTTTCTCTCTCATGGCACTTCAAAAAGGTGGTTTTGGAATAACCACTAAAGAGTGAAAGTAACAGACTGAATCCACCACCTCCTCCGCTGCACTTGTCCAGCATAGTGATTGACCAAGATCAACGGCTAAGGATTGACACACAAACCCTAATTCTTTACTCAGCAGACCATACAAACCCTAATCCTTTATCCTGTGGACAAACCAACTACCCAAGACCCGGATCCACTTTGCTTGGCCTATAAAAGGAGCTCGTTTCCTCCTTAGTTCCACACACCAGAAATTGCCAAGAATTTCTCTCCACTTCTCCCTCCATAATCTTGCAAGTAACACTCCAAAACTTGCAAGAACTTCACTATTTTTCTTTTCTTCTGTAAACACACAGAAACACATCACAACAAACACCCCGAGAGAAAACCAAGAAACTCATCAAAACCTCTTCACTTGTCCATTTTTTCCAAGTTCTACAAGTCACCTTCAAGTCTTGCAAGAACTTATCCTTTTCATTTCCTTCCCGTAAACACCCCAAATTTCCAACACTTTAACCACCAAAAGTCCTTGTTTCGTGCTGAGAAGCTGGTTCAGTAGCAGTTGAGGGAGGAAAGCATCCACCATCTCCAGAAACACTCGCCTGTGAAGAAGCAGTGTACGTTCTCCACTAGGTATTACTCTACCTCATTCTGTTTTCATTTCATGTTTGCACCATGTTGTCATTGTAGTCATCATCATGTTTGTCTGAATCCATGGTCATTCTGTTTCATGTTGTTATCATGTTGTGATCTTATTATCATCTGATCATTGTTTGTTTCTGTGAAAATAAATCATTAACATGTTTAGTTTCATTTCTTTAATCATAACTGATTTTTTTTGTTAATCTAATTGGTTCATATTAGTATCGTTTGAAAGAAAATTGAAAAATAAATAAGAGGTTTGGTGGCTCTCGCCACGTAAAAATGTGGCGTCCGCCACTTTATTTTAAAGAGAAAAATATAATATAATAATACGGCCATGCAAATAAGATAAAAGAATACACCACGCAGACAAAATACAAAATAAAAAATAAAACACAGGTGGCGCAAGCCACCTTCACCCACACACAAAGGGGTGACGCAAGCCACACCCTCACACACCACTAACACAAAAATAATAAAATATAGCACACACACACTAAGAGACACCCCATGGCGCAAGCCATGCATAGGTGTGGCTCTGGCCACATGTGGTATGGCACCATGGCGCCTGCCACTAGTGTGTGGCGCTGGCCACATGTCCTTGGCACCCAATTTAGTTTTTTAATTTCTTTTTTTTTTCACCTCTCACCAACTATTTTTTTTCTAAGGGTTTCAAAATAATAAAATGTGCTAACTTTATTTTTAATCCTTAAACTTTTTCTCTGTAAATAAATCCAATCATTTTTCTTGAAACGTTAGAGGATTTTTATTGGAAGTATTTTGTGAACTTGTGAAATTTTGTTTGAGAATTATTCACTGACTTTTGAACAAAGTTGTATCAATAGAAAGTTTGTTTGTATTTTTCTGGTTTCTGATTGTTAAGCTATATGATCTCAAATGCATTCATTTTTAAACCATAAGAATACCTTTTCTGCTATACTTGGCGTATGCAGGTGCCCACTGATTTTAAAAGAAGTTATATTGAAAGTATGTTGTGATTCATGAAACTTTATTTTCCTGATTTTAATAAACCCTACCATGAGAATGCTACTTGTTTTTGTTCTCTGTTGAAATCACATAACTTAAATCCATTTGTTTCCGGTGCTTTCCATGCCATGCTTGACATATTCATGTGATTACTGATTTTTTAATTGAGTTTTCTGTGAAATGAACTTGATTCGTGAAGTTTTGTTCTTGACTTTAACCAAATCTTGCCATAAGAATGTTGTTTGTTTTTGTTCTCTGTTAATGAGTTACATAGCTTCAAATGTATTTGTTTCAAATTGTGAATGTACTCTTTGCCATGCTTGTCACATTTACATGACTAAATATTCTTGTTGTTGCCATGTTCACACTTGCAGTTCTATTTCACATGTTGATTAAATGCTTACTGCTTGGAATTATTGAACTCATACTTCATCATATTTCAACTATTTGTAACTCTTATTTATAAGATGTTATTTCCCCTTTCCTTCCAAAGGAAAAGTCTTTCTATTGATTTCAAGGTCATAGAAAGCTCATTATTACCTTGGACCTCATAGTCTTAGGCAACCTCCCATATTGACCTCATAGTCAATAGGACCCCTCTTGAACTCAAATTCATAGAGCAATTTATTCAACGTTGACCTCATAGTCATAATTAAAACTTTGGCCTCATAGCCATTCTCCAACCTTGACCTCATAGTCAAAGTCTCTCTATTGACCTCATAGTCATAGATAGCTCATTATCACCTTGGCCTCATAGCCATCTAGCTCTTGACCTTATAGTCATTAGCAATATCAATATCTTACCCTTAGCAAGCAAACATAACATAACACAAGCTTAAACAAGAGGTTCCTGTAGAGTACTACAGATATTAAGGGTGCTAATACCTTCCCTTAGTATAACCAACCCCCGAACCTTAGATCTCTCCCCTTTAGGTTTTTTAATGATCTTGAACCTTTCCTTTGGATAAATCAAAGTCGGTTGTAAAAGAAATGTGATGCAAATTAATTAATAATTTGTTATCCGATTTTCACCGCAACAATGGGACCCTAAAAGCTCTGTAGCAAGGAAATGTCATTTGCTGTATGAACTTAAATAACATAAAATAATTAGCTACTTGAAAAAAAATAAGTGCAAATTTCACAAAATAAACTCCCAAATCACTTTAAGATTCATTGCCCTCGGTCTTTATTTTTCACTCCCACCAAACAATCGCCAAACTCCGCCAGAACTCTGCCTCTGCGCAGTTGCAGCATGATCCATCTCCTGGTCAAAAGCAGACTTCTTTTGCCGAAAAGCCTGTACCTGATCTTCCACAGACTGCATTGATTCAAGCAGCTTCTGGAGTTCTATAATTTTGGCCTGGAAACAAACATTACCTATATGTTCAAATCCTACATCCATAAATCAAGAGTTAACTTCAAAGATGGAAAAGTGAATTTTAACCTCCGGGCCAAGTTAAGTTGGAAAATCACATTAGCTAGCATATAGCACACATCAGCAAGATTTGTGGCTTTATCAGGGAAGAACCTGCAAATAACATCTAAAAACCTAAAAACCAAAACAAACTCAAAACTATCACACATAGACTACCGATTCAAAAACAACCTCAAATCGCAGAAAAATCACCAACATTGTCCAAACACATAAATTTCTAATCAAGTGCACCATACAAAGCAAGAGCAATAAACATCAATTGCAATGTAAATCTGAAACCGAAAATTGGTGAAAAGAAAGAGATCAATGTAGAAGGGTCAACTTCTTTCTTCTATCAATTTTTATTGGAATTTTTATTGTTGATCCTTTTTCTTACAGAGTCTTCAACCTCTTCAACTTCCTTCTTCTTACAGATCCATTTTCATGAAAAAATCAGAACTATTGAAAACCCTAAACATGAAATTGCTACAATCACAAAAATAATAAAAAACCCAAAACCTGGAATTGCTCTAAATTGCCATCTTTGTTGTTGAATGTCCAGCGAAGCTGAAATTTTTTTGAGATTGTTCTTTGTTGTGAGACAGAGTATTGTAGTCTTGTTTTTAAAGCATTTGAAATTTTAAGAGCAAAATGGGTTGTGAGACGCAGGAACAGGGTAAGAAGAAAAGGTATGAAAAGAAAAAGGTGGAATCCAAGAAGGCATTGGATGTAAAGGAAAAAGGTGGAAAAAGAAAAAGGTAGCTCACTAGGATCTCGCAATCCTATGCCTACGTATTCTCAAGATGAACTTGAGAAATCAGATCGTTCGTAGTTCCCCTCAACGGGGGTAAAGAACTCTTGACTGTGGTCAAGGTTCCAAGTGATAGTAGGGTCTGACAGCAAGACACCTACGTGGAGTGCGGCGACTCAAAACCTAAGGCTAGGTTAAAACAGGGAAAAAAGTGTCCACGGGAAAGTAGGGTCTGACAGCAAGACACCTACGTGAAGTGCGGCGACTCCAAACTTAAGGCTAGGTATAACGGGAAGGTAAGTCTCGATCGCGCGGCAGCGTGAGATAAGGGAATGATGGACAAGACTATCCTAAATGACATGGCAGTCAACAGGGGAAAATCATTTCCTTTGGAATGAGGTATAGGACAACAGAGAAACAAGGAGGAAAAGCTCCAGTGTCAAGAGTAAAATGAACAGCAATATGTACAGTAAGTGCAATAAAAATTAAATTGAAAACAAATCTCAGGAATTGACTACAATGAAAATATAAAATAAATAAAAATCTAATAAATAAAATCTAATTAAAGCTAATACATATTAAAGTTAATTAACTAAATCCTAAAAAATAGTTAACTAAATCTAAAAATAAATGACTAATTCTAATCACTAATTTTAATTAAAACGGGATTAAAATTAATTCTAACTACAACTAAAACTAAAATTATTAACCAAAATAAATAACTAAATAATTAATAAATTATTAACTAAACTTAAAATTACTAAATTAAAATAAATTATTAACTGACTTTGCTAAGTTAACAAAAATTATTATTTAAACTAAAAAAGGACATGGGCCAGGGGGTTTGAACAAACAGGTGGAGGTGAAACCCACACCAGCAGGGGCGCCCAAAGCTTGGTGGGTCGGGTTATTGGGATATGGCTTATGGAGCGGGTTTGTGATAAAACAAAGGAAACCTAGAATAAACTAAACGGTCATTCCCTTCTTCATCGTTCCACAGGAGAGGTTCAAAACATTTTACCGATTCTGAAAACAAGCCACACGTATCTTCAATCAAAAATAGAAGAAAGCAAAAATCGAAATAAAACACACAACCTTGTTCCTGCTTTCTTTTTTAGTGAATTGCTCGTTCTCTCGTCGTTTCGATCTTCCCGGTCTCTCCTCTCTGTGATTTGGTTTTGTGATTCCGCCTTTTGTTCACTCTTCTTCTCTCGTCTCTGCTTCTCGCTTTGTCTTTCCGGTTCGCTTCTTCGCGACAGTGGATGGTGATGGCGTTGTGAAGGGAAGACTGAGGTTGTAGCCGTTTGAAGTTGTTGATGTGCGGAGGAGATGGCCTTAGAGCTTGGCTTGTAACGGTTCAATCACTCACTCTCATTCCTTTCTGGTTCTGTTTGGTTCTGTTTGGATTGAAACTGAAGATGGATTTGATGTTGTTATTGTTGGGTTTGGGAGAATGGAATCCTGTTTGGTTGAAGATTTGTGAAAACTAGAGATGGGTGATTAGAGTTTGATGATGACGTGGTCGATTGCTGTTGTTGTTCGTGGTCGGGTGGCAGTGTATTCCTCTGTTCTGAAGGTGTATGTATTTGGTGTGAAAGTTGTGTTTGAAATG